>CM038674.1:286379664-286984107 GCA_021605145.1 Aegilops bicornis | reverse complement strand
GATCATGCACTTTGGCGGCTCCAAAATGTTGGCGGCACAGGGCTAACATCGTCAGCGTCCCCAACCCGGGACACGGTCCAATCGTCCTTGAGGATAATGTATCACGGACTCCAACAACGCGGCCCGGTCTGAGGCCCCGCGCCGCGCGGCCTGGGATGGCGGTCTCCATGGGCATTCAGCACTTCGGTGTGCGAGGATTGAAACCTCGCAATATCTCAAATAAGCGGAGACTTTGATGCCAAAGATCCGAAAATGGCAGCATACCGCAATGCAGTCCCTAAAATGTCAGCCGCAGTTGAAGGCTCGAATTTCATCATATAGCACGGGACAACAACCCGGTAGCGGGAAGGATATATTAGCGCACTTGCTCGGTGCAAAAGCGATACCGTCCCGCAATATCTTTTCACGGAGCGGCTGTTCAAGCCATCCATTACTATGAGAAGGGAGTCCGGCAATATCAATCCAGACCCAACATAGCACTTTGACGCCGAACACTCGTGACATAAGCGGAGGCTCTCGCCCGAGATAACACCCTCTTGCTCACCGAAATAATGGTGGTTATGTCGCCGGTAGACAGTTCATTCCTAACCTACCTAACTAAGCGGGAACTCCCGAAGACCAAAATGAGGCCTTGTTTGCATAAAATGCAGGCGCTCTAAAGCCTACTATAAAGTCCATGAGGAGAGCTTTATAAAGAAAAGCACTACCCGGAGTCCTTCAAAAGGTGTATCTCCGAAGAGGAAGGCGAAACCTCTGTGGCTGAAATTCATGCCGGGGTTGGGTGGGCACCATGCGCAGCCCGGGCCCTTGTAAACAAGGCCTTCCGTGGAATTTTTATTAATTAGGCAACGGCCCGGGCGAGATCTTGAGACTTAGTCCAACGATCGTCCCGGTTGCAGCTCTTTCCTAACCAAAGCCACATACCACCCACACCCTTAAAACTATACCCATCACCTGGCCGTTGTGATGCAGGGAAGCTTGTTTGTGGTTGGACCCCTCAAGGGAGGAACCCACAAAGCAAAAATACCTATTGGTCATGGTGGATAAATTCACCAAATGGATGGGGAGGCCAAACCTGTTAAAGCGGCGAATCCGGACTAGGAATAGACTTCATGCGGGGTAGTGCACCATTCTGATTGCCCCCACAATATAAATCACTTGATAATGGCAACAACTTCACGGTATGAGGTCGGAAATCATGAATTTGCAAAAACATGGGCATCAAGCTCGATTACGCCTCGATCTATCACCCCTCGAATAGCAGCCAAGTCGAGCAGGCGAATGGTCTAATAATGAGCGGCATTAAACCCCGGTTCAGGTGCTGTCCCTCAAGGAATCTAACACGACCTTGGGTTGAGGAGCTCGATTCTGAGACTGGGGTTCGCGGACCCCACGCTTGAATCTGCAGTACTACGGATTCACACCATTCATCTTCATGGTGTACGCGCAGAGGCCCGGTCTTGCCCTCGCGTACATTAATACATGATCTCACCTCGAAAAGCAAGATGTATTCTAAGAAAGAGAAGCCGAGCTTGATCGGCAGAGGACAGTTTGGACGCATTGGAGGAGGAGCGCCACGTGGCAAAATCTCGTTCCGCATTCTATCAATGCAGGCTCGAAGATATCAAAGCGAGGGAAATGCGGGCCAAAGCTTATAATCGCTATTGGCGAACTAGTTCTCTACGCTGGGACAAGAAAAAGGACAAACTCAAGCCCAAATGGGAAGGTCCCTTCATCATCGACTGTGTCTGACCGGCGGGCTAAGTATACCAGTTCATGAACGAAAGCACTTGTCGAATAACCCGACTCGAGCCAAAACCCATGGAACGCAGCCCGTCTACAAAGATTCTACGCCCAAGTGCCTTCGGACTCCAAGATTCAGTCTCCTTCCTCCGGCCCACATTTTTATTTTTGCTTTTTGCTTTTTGTCAGTTTTATTTCTCTCCTTCCTCCTTCTTCTTCTTCTTTGTAGCCTCTAGAGGCTCGTTTGCGCTTTTATCGCGACACACTTGTGACGCTGTCCGCTACCATTATCATTCGGGGCTTCTTTATGTAAGCTTATTCATACGCCGGCTTTCATGCCCAACACACATGCATTAAACTTCCGCATGTACCTTTTTATTCTACTCATTATATGCATCGATATGACTTAAGTTTTGGCCAAAGCTGGGTTGCTGGCTCCCTATCCCTCTACCCCTAAGTTCCCGATTGTTCAACTAGGCGGTAAAGGGAGCACCTCTGCGATGTATTGTTGCCGAGTCGACCCCGGATGTTATTACCTCCGGACTGGGTGAAGCCGAAAGCTAAGCGTTCTTAAGGGAATATTCGATTGGTGGAACCTAAAGATGATTTTTTAACTATTTACTCCATCTGCCCCTGTGATGATTTTTCTTCGCTTTCCTAAAGCTTGGCTTTCTGACATGCACTTTTTAGGGCATGCATCCCATGTAAAGGGAACCCTTAACGGAACTATTCTCACTGGAAGATGTTTCTTACTACCCCATGTAATATAAACGCCAACCTAGTTGGGCACTTGTCTGAAATGCAGCAACAATGACCCCTACGCCTTGTCTCCATGCATACCACCCAGTTAAAGTTATATAACCGCGAATGGTGAGCCGGACACACTCAGGACTATTGGGTCCTGAGGTCGGAAGCTAAAAAGGTCCGCTATGACAAAGCGATCTACAATCCGGCATTAGAAGACATTTTTTTCATGTCATATTTTTACATAGTCAACTCGACTCATTGTATTCTTCCTCAATGCTATCTAATTTACAATCTTGCTTTGGGAATACTTGGCGGCCAATTCTACTTGGTCCATTATACTAACTTTACTGAGGATCTCCATCCATCCGCCCCACAGGTCCCGACCTCGCCATGTGGTTTGGGTCAACCTTCATGTACAGCGTCTTTACCATGGCCCATAGGCCTCCCTCGCGCTAGGACGGCTTAATGTTTCAAACCGGTATCTTCCCGCATACGGAGGCTGGCCGGCCCATGCTCCTTGAAGCCGCTCTGCCAGCTCCCCAATGCCTTGAGCAGGGGAGATAGATGGCCACAAGGCACTGGCCGATGCTTTTCATCACCTGCCGATGACTTCGATGCAGCCGTATACGCAGATCGGGGAAGAAGATCACACTGAAGAATTGGGCATCTCCTCCTCCGAAGGAAGTGATCGAATTCTCGTTAAGGAGCAAACCTACATACATGTTTATGTTAGTCGCCTTTCCTCGCCGTAGATCTCTTTCAAAAGTTCGCCCAAGCACTTCTTGAAAATGCAGCCGACGAAGCCGTTTACCGATTCTCCTTTAGAAGTCGGACAACTAGGGCACGAACGTCCTTTGGTTCCTCACCCAGCTTGGTGTTGGCGTCTTGGAGGTTATTTCCTTATCCCTGCCGCACCCTCATTAAGCACGCGCCTCGCCCGGCCTTTAATCGGCATAAGAGTTGTTGCTTGTCCGGATCTAGTTCCGGGCGCCATCTGCAATGTTTTTGTCGATTTATACACCGCCGCACTTCATAAATTATTTATCTTCAAGCGTATATTACCAGAGGGGTCTTCTGTGGCTCCCCGTGGCGGCTAGCGCTGACCTCGAGATTGGGCCCTGCACTCTTCCGGCTCCCCGACAGGCGCGTTCGGGTATTCTTTTTACGTAAGATCCTTGCATAACAAATGATCCTTAAATCAGTTATTCTAACTATTTTTAAGTCTCGAGACTCTTGCAGCATATAAGCATCGCAAATTTCCTTACCCGCGATGTCCTTCACATACTTTGCTCACAGGGCTCGCTAGACCATCTTGAGCCGACACGGAGATGCACATCTCCCGAAGATCAAAAGGCATTCAAAGGCCTACGGGGAGAAACACATGCTTTTGCCACGAAAAACCGCTGTCGTGGCGTCTTTATTGATTCAAAGGCGCTCTCCACCTCGTGAGTTGGTGGCCGTATAACCCCTTTGTCGGCATCCTCTGTCCGCTTGAGGAGCATCCGACGCATCGCCTTGTGCTGTGTTGCCTCAGCCTCCGGACCCGGCTTTGAAGCTTGTCCGGTGAAGGCTCGATCGGCAGCCTCTCCGGACTCGATCCGGCGGCGCGAAATCTTTTTCCTGAAAAGAGCATCAGCGTTAATCGCCTTCCGTGAATGAATCACTGGAGTATGGTGACATGCCATACCGTTCTTGCGGCGGAGTTTCGATCCGCATCCGCTTACTTCTTTTTTAGCCTGCAAGTAGGCTGCACTGCCCTTTGTTGGCCAAATTCGTCATTCCTTGAGCCGGGCTTCATGCCTCGAAGAGTACTCCCCCGCAAAGCACCACATTGGTATCCCCGGTGATCAAAAAAATAAGCATGGATGGAGTGCGTTATCGGGGTTTTGGGATCTCTGTCCTCCATTTACTTCGTGGAGGTGGAAGGATTCGGTAATCGGTCGTAATGGCAACCCACGCATTTGTCGATGCTAAGTTGGTAGAATGTACCCGTCGATCAACTCCACCTTTATATCCGGATCCTCTTGAAGAGCTCGGATCGAGGGACCGTTCCGGATCCTCGGGTTGTAGAGGGGCTGGCTGTGTATCTTCTCCATAGTCCCAAGCATAGTTCTGGCGAAAGGTTCATGAAAATGAGATATTTAACCATAGGAACGCATTGATTGGACAGGTCACAAAGATGTTTGCTTACCCAGCTTTGAGGATTATTCAAGAAAACTCCTTCGATTAGTTGACACGGAGGAAATCCTCCTCCTCCCTTTGTACATGGCGAGACAAGATCTTCTTCACCCAGTTCGGTGACCGATCCGAGCCCTTTGCGGCCATGGCGGGTGGCATCGTCCTCCTCGTTGAAGTCCCCCACATGGGTGGCCCCTGTATTGGAGGCGGGCTGCACTGCGCCTCATAATGCAGATTGCCATGACTCCTGTCATGTGGTCGATCCGACATGAGCCAAGATAACCTTATTCGCCTCGCATCAAATAACGGACATCCGGTCATCTTCTCTCCGTAGGCTCCGAGGGCGCCAGCCTTAGGGCGCTTTCTTCAAAGGGGAGCATTGCTGAACTTCCGGAAGGCTGCATCCGAACAGGATCCGGCGGTGGGGCGTCCTCCATGTAAAACCATTTGAAGGCTTTTCGATCTTGACGCGCTTTCTTGGGGTTCCGGATAGGTATCCGGTCCGGCGATCGCGCCATAGCTTCGGCTCCAAGACACTTGATATATTGACCCCTCATGAGAACGGGGTATCTAGGCAGAATATTCTCTTCCACAGCCCGAAATGAGCCTCGACTGCCGAGAACAGTTCACAAAGGGCCATCAGAAGCCTCGCGATGTGCAAAGATGGAGGCGAGGAGTAAGATGGTGCAATTGGAGACCATAGAACTCCAAGAGCTCCCCGGAGAAAGCGGATGGATTGGAAATCCGAGTCCTCTTACTAGATAAAGAGATGAAGCACACCCGCTCTCCTTTAGAGGGATCGGGACGCTCTCCGCTTTCTTTCCGCCTCTTGTAGGTGGTGCAAAGTCCGGCTCGAACCGAGACCATGAAGGCCGGAGGGAGAAATCCCTTGGCTTGAGTATAATCTAGCTCGCTATGCGGACTGAGCATCTCTCCCAATTTCTGGCTGGGGGTTGGGAGCGCGAGAGGAGGAGGCCAGCGCCACGACCGTTTGTCCATGATGGAGATGGGCTTGGTCGCAGGCGCTCCGATGAAAGCTCGCAGTGGGGGGATGGTGTGACTCAGGATCTAGATCCTTGCCCTTTTATAAAGCTGCTCATTTATGCAGCTAGGGGGTAATTGTAAAATACCCTGGCTTTTTCAAGCATTCTTTCAAACCACGTGGAAGATGGCCACATTATTGGGCGCAGAAGCCGAGGAGCGCAAAGCATTTATCAGTAAGTCGGGACACTATTCGACAGAGTATATGGAATTTGGAGAAGAACCCGCCTGCGAATGCCAAGACAATCAACGCGCCGGACTCCATCGCCATTGAAGCCTGGTTCGGGGCTACTCTTGGCAGGAGTCCCGGACTAGGGGGTGCACCGGATAGTCAACTTCTCGTCACAGCCGACCAAGACTATGAAGATACAAGATTGAAGACTTCGTCCGTGTCCGGATGGGACTTTCCTTGGCGTGGAAGGCAAGCTTGGCGATACGGATATGTAGATCTCCTACCATTGTAACCGACTCTGTGTAACCCTAACCTATCCGATGTCTATATAAACCGGAGGGTTTTAGTCCGTGGGGCGAACAACAATCATACCATAGGCTAGCTTCTAGGGTTTAGCCTCCTTGATCTCGTGGTAGATCTACTCTTGTACTACCCATATCATCAATATTAATCAAGCAGGAGTAGGGTATTACCTCCATCGAGAGGGCCCGAACCTGGGTAAAAACATCGTGTCCCTTGTCTCCTGTTACCATCCGCCTAGACGCAAAGTTCGGGACCCCCTACCCGAGATCCGCCGGTTTTGACACCCACAGGAACCCTAGAACACACAAGTTGATCATTGATCTCTCTTAGCCGTGTGCGGTGCCCCCTTCCACCATAATCCACCTCGGTCATATCGTAGCGGTGCTTAGGCGAAGCCCTGCATCGGTAACTTCATGAACACCGTCATCACGCCTATTGTCGCGACGAAGCTCTTCCCCGAAGCTCTCTTTGGATCGCGGAGTTCGCTGGACGTCACCGAAGCTGAACGTGTCTTTGAACGCGGAGGTGCCGTACGTTCGGTAATGAGGATCGGTCGATCGTGAAGACGTACGACTACATCAACCGTGTTGTCATAACACTCCCGCTTTCGGTCTACGAGGGTACGTAGACAACACTCTCCCCTCTCGTTGCTATGCATCACCATGATCTCGCGTGTGCGTAGGAATTTTTTTTAAATTACTATGTTCCCCAAGAGTGGCATCCGAGCCAGGTTTATGCGTAGATGTAATATGCACGAGTAGAAAACAAGTGAGTTGTGGGAGATACAAGTCATACTACTTACCAGCATGTCATACTTTGATTCAGCAGTATTGTTGGATGAAGCGGCCCAGACTGACATTATGCGTATGCTTACGCGAGACTGGTTCTACTGACGTGCTTCGCACACAGGTGGCTGGCGTGTGTCAGTTTCTCCAACTTTAGTTGAATCGAGTGTGGCTATGCCCATTCCTTGCGAATGTTAAAACAGCACTAACTTGACGAAATATCGTTGTGGTTTTGATGCATAGGTAAGAACGGTTCTTGCTCAGCCCGTAGCAGCCATGTAAAACTTGCAACAACAAAGTAGAGGACGTCTAACTTGTTTTTGGCAGGCATGTCAGTGATGTGATATGGTCAAGACATGATGCTAAATTTTATTGTATGAGATGATCATGTTTTGTAACCAAGTTATCGGCAATCGGCAAGGTGAGCCATATGGATGTCGCTTTATTGTATGAAATGCAATCGCCATGTAATTGCTTTTACTTTATCACTAAGCGGTAGCGATAGTCGAGAAGCAATAGTTTGCGAGGCGACAATGATGCTAATGGAGATCAAGGTGTCGCCGGTGACAATGGTGATCATGACGGTGCTTTGGAGATGGAGATCAAAGGCACAAGATGATGATGGCCCTATCATATCACTTATATTGATTGCATGTGATGTTTATCTTTTATGCATCTTATTCTGCTTTGATTGACAAGAGCATTATAAGATGATCTCTCACTAAATTTCAAGGTAAAAGTGTTCTCCCCGAGTATGCATCATTGCCAAAGTTTGTCGTGTCGAGACACCACATGATGATCGGGTGTGATAAGCTTCTACGCTCATATACAACGGGTGCAAGCCAATTTTGCACACACGTAAATACTCAAGTTAAACTTGGACGAGCCTTGCATATGCGTATATGGTCTCGTAACACCTTTGGAGACCGAAGGTCGAGCGTGAATCATATACAAGATATGATCAACATAGTGATGTTCACCATTGAAAACTACTCCATCTCACGTGATGATCGGACATGGTTTAGTTGATTTGGATCACGTGATCACTTAGATGATTAGAGGGATGTCTATCTAAGTGGGAGTTCTTAAGTAATATGTTTACTTGAACTTTAATTTATCATGAACTTAGTCCTGATAGTATTTGCATAACTATGTTAGATCAATAGCTCGCAATGTAGCTCCCTATTTTATTTTTGATATGTTCCTAGAAAAACTAAGTCGAAATATGTTAGTAGCGATGATGCGGATTGGATCCGTGATCTGAGGATTATCCTCATTGCTTCACAGAAGAATTATGTCCTTGATGCACCGCTAGGTGACAGTAATCGATTGCGGAGCAAATGCGACGTTATGAATGTTTGGCAAGCTCGATATGATGACTACTTGATAGTTTAGTGCACCGTGCCTTTACAGCTTAGAATCGGGGCTTCAAAGATGTTTTTGAAATGCCATGGAACATACGAGATTAGTATTTTAGACTCATGCCCATGTCGAAAGGTATGAGACCTTTGACAAGTACTTTGCCTACAAGATGGAGGAGAATTGCTCGGCTAGTGAGCATGTGCTCAGAATGTCTGAGTACTACAATCACTTGAATCAAGTGGGAGTTAATATTGTAGATAAGATAGTGATTGACAGAGTTCTCTAGTCACTATCACCAAGTTACTAGAACTTCGTGATGAACTATAATATGCAAGGGATAACAGAAACGATTCCCAAGCTCTTCGTGATGCTGAAATCGACGAAGGTAGAAATGAAGAGAAGCATCAAGTGTTGATGGTCGACAAGACCACTAGTTTCAAGAAAAGGTCAAAGGAAGAAGGGAACTTCAAGAAGAACGGCAAGCAAGTTGCTGCTCAAGTGAAGAAGCCCAAGTCTGGACCTAAGCCTGAGACTAAGTGCTTCTACTGCAAAGGGACTAGTCACTGGAAGCAGAACTGCCCCAAGCATTTGGCGGATAAGAAGGATGGCAAAGTGAACAAAGGTATATACATGTTATTGATGTGTACTTTACTGGTGTTTATAGCAACACCTCAGTATTTGATACTAGTTCAGTTGCTCAGATTAGTAACTCAAAATGGGAGTTGCAGAATGATCAGAGACTAGTTAAGGGTGAAGTGATGATGTGTGTTGGAAGTGGTTCCAAGATTGATATAATCATCATCGCACATTCCCTATACTTTCGGGATTAATGTTGAACCTAAATAATTGTTATTTGGTGTTTGCGTTGAGCATGAATATGATTTGATCATGTTTATTGCAACATGGTTATTCATTTAAGTTAGAGAATAATTGTTGTTCGGTTTACATGAATAAAACCTTCTATGGTCATACACCCAATGAAAATGGTTTGTTGGATCTCGATCGTAGTGATACACATATTCATAATATTGAAGCCAAAAGATGCAAAGTTAATAATGATAGTGCAACTTATTTGTGGCACTGCCGTTTAGGTCATATTGGTATAAAACGCATGAAGAAAGTCCATGCTGATGGAATTTTGGAATGACTTGATGCTTGCGAACCATGCCTTATGGGCAAGATGACTAAAGACTCCGTTCTCCGGAACAATGGAGCGGAAATGACTTATTGGAAATAATACATACTGATGTATGCGATCCGATGAGTGTTGAGGCTCACGGTGGGTATCATTATTTTCTGACCTTCATAGATGATTTGAGAAGATATGGGTATATCTACTTGATGAAACATAAGTCTGAAATATTTGAAAAGGTTCATATAATTTTCAGAGTGAAGTGGAAAATCATCGTAACAAGAAAATAAAGTTTCTACGATCTGATCGTGGAGAGGAATATTTGAGTTCTGATGCGGTCTTCATTTGAAACAATGCGGAATAGTTTCACAACTCACGCCACCTGGAACACCACAACGTAATGGTGTGACCGAACATCATAACCGTACTTTATTAGATATGGTGCAATCTATGATGTCTCTTACCGATTTACCACTATCCTTTTGTGGTTATGCATTAGAGACAGCTTCATTCATATTAAATAGGGCACCATCTAAATCCGTTGAGATGACACCATATGAATTGTGGTTTGGCAAGAAACCAAAGTTGTCGTTTCTTAAAGTTTGGGGTTGTGATGCTTATGTGAAAAAGTTTCATCCCGATAAGGTCAAGCCCAAATCGGAGAAATGTGTCTTCATAGGATGCCAAGGAGGCAGGTTGGGTACACCTTCTATCCACAGATCCGAAGGCAAGACATTCATTGCTAAGAATGGATCCTTTCAAGAGAAGGAGTTTCTCTCAAAGCGAAGTGAGTGGAGGAAAGTAGAAGCTGGATGAGGTAATCGCACTGCTCCCTTATTGGAAAATAGTTCATCACGAAATCATTCCTCGTGACTCCCACACCAATTAGTGAGGAAGCTAATGATGATCATGTAACTTAAGATCAAGTTACTACCAAACCTCGTGGAGTCAACCAGAGTGAGATCCGCACTGAGTGGTACGGTAATCCTATTCTGGAGGCCATGTTACTTGACCATGACGAATATGAGGAAGCGATGATGAGCCTAGATTCCGCGAAATGGCTTGAGACCATGAAATCTGATATGGGATCCATGTATGAGAAAAAAGTGTGGACTTTGGTTGACTTGCCCAATGATCGGTAAGCCATCGAAAATATATGGATCTTCAAGAGGAAGATGGACGTTGATAGTAGTGTTGCCATCTACAAAGCTAGACTTGTCGAAAAAGGTTTTTGACAAAGTTCAAGGCGTTGACTACGATGAGATTTTCTCACTCATAGCGATACTTAAGTCTGTCCAGAATCATGTTAGCAAATTGCCACATTTTATGAAATCTGGCAAATGGATGTCAAAACTACATTCAGTAATGGATTTCTTAAAGAAGAGTTTTATATGATGGAACCAGAAGGTTTTGTCAATCCTAAAAGTGCTAACAAAGTGTGCAAGCTCCAGTGATCCATTTATGGACTGGTGCAAGCCTCTCAGAGTTGGAATATACGCTTTGATAGTGTGATCAAAGCATATGGTTTTATATAGACTTGAGGTGAAGCCTATATTTACAAGAAAGTGAGTGGGAGCACTGCAGCCTTTCTGATAAGTATATGTGAGTGACATATTGTTGATCGGAAATGATGTATAATTTTCCTGAAAGCATTAAGCAGTGTTTGAAAGAAGTTTTCCAAAGAAAGACCTCGGTGAAGCTACTTACATATTGAGCATCAAGATCTACAGAGATAGATCAAGACACTTGATAAGTTTTTCAATAAGTACATACCTTGACAAGATTTTGAAGTAGTTCAAAATGGAATAGTCAAAGAAAGATTTCTTGCATGTGTTACAAGGTGTGAAATTGAGTAAGACCCAAAGCCCGACCATGGCAGAAGATAGAAAGAGAATGAAAGTCATTACCTATGCCTCAGCCATAGGTTCTATAAAGTATGCCATGCCGTGTACCAGATCTATTGTATACCTTACACTGAGTTTAGCATGGGAGTACAATAAGTGATATAGGAGTAGATCATCGACAGATGGGTCAAAATTATCCTTAGTGGAATAAGGATATGTTTCTTGATTATGGAGGTGACAAAGGTTAGATCGTAAAGGGTTACGTCGATGCAAGTTTTGACACTAATCCAGGATGACTCTAAGTCTCAATGCGGATACATATTGAAAGTGGGAGCAATTAGCTAGAGTAGCTCCATGCGAGCATTGTTGACATAGAAATTTGCAAAATACATACGGATCTGAATGTGGCGGTAATCTTGACTAAACTTCTCTCACAAGCAAAACATGATTACACCTTAGTACTCTTTGGGTGTTAATCACATAGCGATGTGAACTAGATTATTGACTTTAGTAAACCCTTTGGGTGTTGGTCACATGACGATGTGAACTATGGGTGTTAATCACATGACGGTGTGAACTATTAAGTTAAATCACATGGCGATGTGAACTAGATTATTGACTCTAGTGCAAGTGGGAGACTGAAGGAAATATGCCCTAGAGGCAATAATAAAGTTATTATTTATTTCCTTATTTCATGATAAATGTTTATTATTCATGCTAGAATTGTATTAACCGGAAACTTAGTACATGTGTGAATACGTGACAAACAAGCAGTGTCACTAGTATGCCTCTACTTGACTAGCTTGTTGAATCAAAGATGGTTAAGTTTCCTAGCCATAGACATGAGTTGTCATTTGATTAACGGGATCACATCACTAGAGAATGATGTGATTGACTTGACCCATTCCGTTAGCTTAGCACTTGATCATTTAGTATGTTGCTATTGCTTTCTTCATGACTTATACATGTTCCTATGACTATAAGATTATGCAACTCCCGAATACCGGAGGAACACCTTGTCTGCTATTAAACGTCACAACGTAACTGGGTGATTATAAAGATGCTCTACAGGTGTCTCCGAAGGTGTTTGTTGAGTTGGCATAGATCGAGATTAAGATTTGTCACTCCGATTGTCGGAGAGGTATCTCTGGGCCCTCTCGGTAATGCACATCACTATAAGCCTTGCAAGCAATGTAACTAATGTGTTAGTTGCCGGATGATGCATTACGGAACGAGTAAATAGACTTGCCGGTAACGAGATTGAACTAGGTATTGAGATACCGACGGTCGAATCTCGGGCATGTAACATACCGATGACAAAGGGAACAACGTATGTTGTTATGCGGTTTAACCGATAAAGATCTTCGTAGAATATGTAGGAGCCAATATGAGCATCCAGGTTCCGCTATTGGTTATTAACCGGAGACGTGTCTCGGTCATGTCTACATAGTTCTCGAACCCGTAGGGTCCGCACGCTTAACGTTCGGTGACGATCGGTATATTGAGTTTATGTGTTTTGATGTACCAAAGGTAGTTCAGAGTCCCGGATATGATCACGGACATGACGAGGAGTCTCGAAATGGTCGAGACATAAAGATTGATATATTGGATGACTATATTCGGACACCGGATAGGTTCCGGTAACCGGATATTTATCGAGCGCGGGGATTATCTAACCCCAGGGATATAATGGGCCAACATGGGCCTTGTGGGAGAGAGAGAGAGGGCCTAGGCTGGCCGCCCCGAGTCCGAATTGGACAAGGAGGGGGCGGTGCCCCCTCTTCCCTCCCTCTCTCCCTCTCCTTCCTTCGCCTTTCCTCCTTCCTAGTTGGAGTAGGAAAGGGGAGTCCTACTCCCACTAGGAGGAGGACTTCCCCACTCCTTGGCGCGCCACAAGGCCAAGCGGGCCTCCCCCCTTGCTCCTTTATATACGGGGACAGGGGAACCCTAGAACACACAAGTTGATCATTGATTTCTCTTAGCCGTGTGCGGTGCCCCCTTCCACCATAATCCACCTCGGTCATATCGTAGCGGTGCTTAGGCGAAGCCCTCCGTCGGTAACTTCTTCAACACCATCATCATGCCGTCGTCCTGACGAAGCTCTTCCCCGAAGCTCTACTGGATCGTGAGTTCGCGGGATGTCACCGAGCTGAACGTGTATTGAACGCGGAGGTGCCGTACGTTCGGTACTGAGGATCAGTTGATCATGAAGACGTACGACTACATCAATGACGTTGTCATAACGCTTCCGCTTTCGGTCTACGAGGGTACGTAGACAACACTCTCCCCTCTCATTGCTATGCATCACCATGATCTCGCGTGTGCGTAGGAATTTTTTTTAAATTACTACGTTCCCCAACAGTTCTATCTCCAGCGTGGTGTCCTCCATAAGCCTCGGAGTGACACTTGCGTAGGATCCGTTCCTACTCATGCTCAGGTATACAGCGTCTAATAACACCATCTACTCCTTCTTTATAAAGGTGTGGGTCATCCCAGAAGTAATGTCTTAAATCATAGAAAAACTTTTTCTTTTGCTGGTACGTGCGCTACAAAAAAATACACTTTCGTGATGATACGTGTTTGTCACAGTAGGTCACGTTTTCTGTCATGCATGTACATCCATGAAAAATTTATGACATAATCATGATAGTCATACCTGTGCTGTCATACAAGTGTTCCATGACATTACCAAAATTATCATCACGGAAGTGTCCACTTCCATGACAATAAATCGCGCGTCAAAGAAGTGCTTTCGTCAAGGGTGACCGACACGTGGCATCCACCGTAACGGAACGCCGTTAAGCTATCGGGTCCGGTTTTGGATCCGATAACCCGTTAAAAGCCCTTACCAATGGGGATTTTCCATGTGTAAAATTCTAAATTGGTAGCGGAACACGTGTCGACTCCGCATTGGCACGAGTGTCACTCATACAATGGGCGAGATGCGCCTATGATATGCTGACACGTGGACCGGCCCAAAAGTGGCCCATAAAGTTTAAATGGGCCGGCCCAACTAAAGGCCCACAAGATTTTGCGGTCCATAATGGGCCAGCCCAGCAAAAGGCCCACGAGATTTTGCGTATCATAATGGGCCGGCCCAGCTAAAGGCCCACGAGATTTTGCGGGCCATAATGGGCCGGCCCAGCTAAAGGCCCGCGAGATTTTGCGGGCCATAATGGGCTGGCCCAGCTAAAGGCCCGTGAGATTTTGCGGACCATAATGGGCCGGCCCAGCTGTAGGCCCACGAGATTTTGAGGACCCTAGTAGGCCGGCCCATTAACTGGCTGCCACGTTCCGAGCCTAATAATGGCCCATATGAGATCTGGCCCGTTAAAAGCCTACCACGTTCTGGGCCAAATTACGGCCCAGATCAGGTACGACCCTTTAAGGGGCTTTGGGCTAAATTATGGCCCATATCAGATTCGGCCCGTCAACTGGATGCTATCATTTTGGGCCCACTTACTAAAGGCCCATTTAGTAATTCGGCCTGATATTAGTTTCGGCCTGTTAAGGGCCCTTTTAACATTTCGGCCCTATATTAATTTCGGCCTATTAAAATCCCATCATATAGTTGGGCCTAACTACGGCCCGGTTTGAATCCGGCCTGCTCGCAGCCGATAATCTAATTGGGCCAAACAAGGACCGAGACAATTTTGGTCTGTTATTAGCCCATGATTTGATTGGCACATTCATGGGTCGGGGTCTATTTCGGCTTGCTGCAGGCCTGTGAGCTTTTGGGCATGTTTCAGGCTCAACCTACTTTTCACCTCCTAAAGGCCCATTGAGTTTTCTTGGGAAAATAGGGTCGGCGGTTTACTCGGCCTATTAAAGGCCTGAATCTACTAGTGTGTCAGTTTACGTTTAGGCCTGTTAACGGACCAAGATGGCGGGGCCCATGATGCGGATCATACATGGTGATTTGCATGATGGTCGTATGGCCGGTTTACTGCGAAGACATGATATATATACAGTAAAATAACTGTAGCATCGTGAATAAGAAAAAAAAACCTAGACTATACAATAAAGAAATTACGGCATATTACATCCACTGGGCATCAAAGTTCGCCACTATGATAATAAAGCACAAGAAGACAACATATTACATACCTTTGGGCATCAAAGATCGCCACTAGTGCAGCTAAACATGCCGACAAAATAATATACAAAACCGATAAAGACTTCAATAGAGTTCAAGAAAGGTTAGCCTCGCTTTCTGGGAGTCGCAGCAACAAGCAGCCGAAAGCAAGGTGGTGAGACTACACTTGGTTGACACTTATATGCTCGTCACTCTGAAAGATAAACAAGCAGACAGATGACAGGTTTTGCACATATAAGTATCAGTGCTGACAATTCATCACATTTCTTACTGACGAATAAAGTAAGACAGTTTAAAATAGCATTAACACAATATGGTATTGTTCAGGTCAAGACATGGCAGGAAATGACATTGTGAAGGAGTTGGCAGCTTCACGACACCACTGGATTACGTATCAAGAACTCATAAGTATCAATGATTAGTGTGTGTCAATTTATCCCATTTCAGGTTGGCAAAATAAGATCACTTGCTCAGATAGTTTAATTTACATGGTATGAAGAAGGAACTTGGTTGTACAACCGAAAACTTAAATTGAGAAGGACAAACTTTTATTTATGAACTGGAGTACATAATAAACTTTAAACATGCAATTTGATGCAAACACCAAAGATAAATAGCTGGTGCAGTCATGCCTAACCAAATATCCACAACAAAGTTTGAAGGCTTGAGAAGGACAAACTTACATTATTGGTGAAGGCAGCTCTATATAGCCCTTGTCCATGCCGATGGGGGCAATTCAAGAAGTTTACCACAAAATCTTCTTCATAAGCATTGCCTTTATTCTACATTTTGTTAAGAATAAATATAGATGTGACAATATAAGAAAAATGGAGAATATTTAAGATAAGATGAAGAGTGATGCTACATAACCAAGTAGTTATAAATGTAAGTACAACGATACAGGCAAAAGGTATAGCCAAGAGCAATGCAGAGCTAAACTTCTTCAATACCATCGGTGTTATCCAACCTTATGGTAAGAGTAAATATAGATCTTATATGTAGAAAATGGAGGGAAAAGAAAATAAGCTGCGGTGATGGTACATGAACAACTACCTATCAATATAAGTACACCGATAAAGGACAGCAGTACTTACAAGAACAATGCGTAGCTAAAAAATTCATTGGCATTGGATATATTCTACACTAATGTAACCATTCATATAGATCGAGATAATTTGGAGCGAACAATTGATAAGCAAGCTATCATGCATCTTCTTTGTCACATAATGAACCGGTATGTATGCAAGTACAAAGTGATACAGGACAACAGTACTAACAAGAGCAAAGCAGCCGGACAGCATATTTGCGATATCCAATCGTTCTTTTCAAACCGAATTCTTTTTCGAGCAGATTTCCTGCAAAAAGATCCGTAAGGCACATGCGGAAAAGTAGAAGTTCAAATTGTCATGCGATATCATAGACAAGACCTCATCCTCGGAGCAGAGACCAGTGCATAACAAGGTTTTTCCATTCAATGTCTTCTAAATTTAGCACAGGAGACTTCACCAGAAATTCGTTTATAGACTTGCCATCAAAGTGTGATTTCCTCAGGTAACACCAATACTGATGCAATGCTTCCTTGAAAAGCGCAACCAAGATTTGCTCGTCATGACTATCCAGATTGACCCTCGCCTACTTACAACAATGTAATGTAAATCATTGATGTGTTCAATCAGCAGAAAAAAGGAAAATAATCACCATGAATAATAGCACTTACACGTAAGTCGGACAGGAAGATGTGAAAATGGAGTTTGTCTTCACTATAATCTTCCCATGATGGGAATATATGCACATAGTCCCTAACAACATTGAAAGCATTGTCTTTGAAACTGGGAATAATCGGAATGGGGTTCCAATCTGCAGGAATTGGCTGTCTCTCAGTAGTTGGGATAGGTCTTGGTAGGTGGACTTGCTGTACTTTTTTGTTGGAGTGGGATTTTTTCTATGGTACGGCTGGTGCTATGGCAACCTAAATCGGCATACCTTTTGGCTGGAGTGCAGGTCCCGTGTGGTGCGGATAGTGGTGTGGCCAAAGAAGTATGGGTACAAATCTTTGGAGTCGGTCCTATGTTTTGTGTCACTGGTTGTACAACCAATATAAGTCGGGTGATGTCTGATTTCTCCGGCACAACCACGTTTTCCAAGGACTTTTCTGGTGCTCCTTCAGGTTCGGTAATCACCCTCTTCCTTTTTGATGTCTGATGCACAAGAACAACATTTGAGTGGAAAAACATGGTATGATGACAGATGGAATATGTATTGATAATGGATGGGCATGGCATCTCGACATATATGATGAGTAAACTAAGCGGATGGCGGTGCAACAAAGTAGAAGAAATGCAAGACAACATATGCAAGATACGCGCAATCAATAAAACCTTGCAAAATTAGAACAGCACCTTGATGGGTGAACAGAGAGGCCATCGCCTTTGACTCCTCGAGGTTAGAATGGTCATTAGGATCATATTCTAAAAGAATCAACAGTGGTGAGTGTATGAGTTTCATTGCATCCAGAATGGCACTCAATGCCTTGGTGCCAATTTTGTAAGTCATTGCGGTGTTTAGCTTCAAGAGTGGACTGTCACTAGTGCGACAGAAGCAGCTACACGGATCACAAGGTAGATATAACGGGAAAACCATAAGCATCGAGAGTAAAATCAGCAACATGGAACTTCTTTGGAATATATGTGCTAGTATTGCGATGCGGCTAGAAAGGCTTGGGATACCAGCTCTCTTCAAGCGAAGGTGCGGTCTTTATTAATATCAGTGTAACTCTCAAAGGCGACACAGCTCCCCGCATTTCCTTGCTATTCTTATAGGATTCAAGTGGGCAGGCCACTACAAATCCTATTCCCACGTTTACAAAATTCTACAAATCAAAGAGGCCCGATGAGTTCAAAGTGTCCATACCAACTGACCGTATAGACCTCTACACTACAAATGTCCCTGCTCATATTCACTACAAGGAACATACTGTACTATTATCATACTCCCTCCATTCCAAAATATAAGTCTTGGTAGAGATTTCCACTATGGATCACATATAGATGTATCCAGATACATTTTAGAGTGTAGATTCACTCATTTTAGGAACGGAGAGAGTACTTATTGAAGAAGAACGGAAGAGGAACATGCTAAAGAAGAGCAAGCAGATTTTGGATAATAAAATGTTCGTTGCACAGTGCCCACACATGATGAACCAGAGCGCATTAAGAAAGCAACTCCCTGCTGTCTCTCTATATGTGGTGCACGTGCTTTTTCGAAAGTAAAGTAGGAACATTAGCTGACCAATTAAATGTTATCTGTTTTAGTAATATCGAGATCATATCAGATTCGTACTTGAGCAACAAGTTTGGAATTATGAGTGGCACGCTTTTTAGCTTGATGGATTCAGGAGCGATTGCTAAGGTGTACGATGATGGTACTGAATATAAAGGCATGTCTGCATTTGGGTCGGTCGACCATTTCAAAGGCGGTTGGATGAAGATCCCTACGTCTCCTAACCCTTCTTCTTCCTCGTCTCGATTCTTCCCATATGAGAACACCGCACGGGTCAGCCGCCGGACCATCGGCCCCCATCGCCAGGTTCCTCCGCCACCCCACCCCCCACCCCTGCCCCCACCCGTGTCGAGTTTTCTTAGTTCGGCGAGGCCCCACCACCCCCAACCAAAGTCCCACCGAGCCCCTTCGTTCGCCGGCGAACTCCCATGAGCTATGAAAATCGACCGACCCAATTTTGAAATTTAGTCTATCGTGATTTAACTAGTGTCGAATATAAAAGGGGAAAACCATAAGCATCGGGAGTATAGTGTTGAGCGTGCCATGGCGGATCTGAAGGTGCAAACTTGACAAAGGCAACTTCACAACCAATGTTTGCTCTCAACTAGCAAGTAAGTGATGGACATGAAATCGAGTAAAGCAAAGGGCGATCTATTTTCTTGCTGCGATAAATAAGTTGAGCAGATCTGAAAGAGTACCGCCTCTGGTGCGGCACCGTGTATGCATCTGTTGAGAATTTGATAGTGTTGCGGTAGCGATGGTTGTCGGTGGCATCGAAGCAGATCTAGGAGGGTAGACGGTGGCGGCGGGGCGCGGTGGACGAGATGGTCGTAGGAGCGGCACCGGCAAGGTGGACGACGGCGGAGATGAAGTGAGAGGACGGGATTCAAGGATCCCGGTCCGAAGCCATGGATGAGAGAGGTCGATCTCTTTTGATGGACGGCGGCGTCGAGGTATCAGCTCCGGCAAGGTGGAGGAGGACGGCGGTGGATGGGGTGGCGGACGGAGGAGGCTGGGGTGGAGAGGGTGTTTTGGCGCCCATGGAGTACGAATGGGGAAATGGAGGTGGAGAGGAAGGGGGGAACCATGTCTTCAGGGCGCGCTTGTCTCAAATGCAAGGAAATTTACAAACTTAGCCCCCGTTTCAAATTTCCTACATCACAGCAATATTAGTCGATTGGGGATAGGATGGTAATCTCGCATACACCGAATATTTGTCGATGAGAGTTTGTTTTTGGCGCCCATTGTGTATGAATTGGGGAGGGAGTCGATTTCGGCCGAGGACACACTGTGTTTTGGCACCCACCGTGTATGAATCCGGGTGAGAGGCGATTATGTCACGTTTGAGTGAAATTACAAACCTACCCCTATCAAAACCTATAGAAATCGGCGAGATAGGCTTTATGCGTGGCGGGGATAGGCGAGTAATTTCCATCTCGCAGATTTTGGTTTCGCGCGGTTACTGCGACTTTCCCCGCTTCGTTCAAATTTTGCAGAGTGCACGTTTACCGTGCCAACTCAATTCAAATCCCGTTTGTATTCTATTTTTTCGGGCGGGATCCATTTTCGATTGGAATAAAATTCTATATACATCATTATATATATATATACTTTCAAAAGCACAACAAAGAATTTTGCTCCTTTATATGTATAATATGATTTACAAATACAATGATCTCAAAATCATAAGGTTGAATTCAAAAAATTAAACCAAATTATGTTCTACTAAAATGTATGGATCAAGAATATCTACATATTAAATAACATAGATGCGCGTGAATTCATATGAGTATGCATGTTTGATAGATCAATTTTGGTTCGAGTATGGATTACATGTATCATCATCTCGAAATCAAATATTTGAATCCCTTTTATGTTCACTCCTTTCATGTCCATCTCTCTCGCATGGATGCTCCTTCATGTAGCTATCACTCTCTTTTCTCCAGCCCACCCGCACGCTCACTTCATGTTTCTCCTATGCTTGCAAACATGGTCTCTCGACGTCTCCCTTGAGAAGTGTCACACTCTCCCTATCATTATACATTACACGGTTTTCATTATCTCTCACGTCTCTAACATTCTCTCGTATCACTAGGTACCTAAGCTTTCTTTTTCACCGCCACACACACAGTCTCCACTCGTCTTTCACTTTGTCTTTCTCTCTATGGGATTCTCTCAAACACTCTATATGTCTCTAGATATGAATCATACCACTAAAATTACTCTCTCTCTCCTGTAGGCACAACATTTGTTGCGGTCTCCTTTACGTCTCCATCCCAGACTGACATTATTCATTTGTTTACCGATCAGACAAACTCCCCCGCCACTCTCTCTCTCTCTCTCTCTCTCTCTCTCTCTCACACACACACACACACACACAACTCCTGCTTCCACTCCCCTTCCCGACTACCGTCTCTCTCTCTCTCACAAAACTCTCGCTTTCGCACCCCCGTCTCGTATTTCTCTCACAAACATTTATCGACTAGCCTCTAGATAGGTTTATACACCCGCACACTCGTGCTTCCACTATCGCATACATGTCTCTCTCCTGCTCCTTGTATCTATGTAGATTTTTCTTCCCTTCTTGAGACACGCCCTCTCGATCATGCACACACACACACTATCGCCTCATTTTAAGCTGATACCCATCGCACACACACTCTTTGTCTCTTTGTCACACATGCACTCCGTCCTCCTCCTCTCTCCATCTCTCTCACACACATGGGATTTTTGCAATAACTAGCAAGATGCCCATGCGTTGCACGGAACATGAAGATGCATTTGTATGAGTAGTTTATCTTGTGGGAGAAAAGGATGAACAAGGGAAGGCCTTATTTGCAAGTGTGGAGAGGGGTGTGGGTATCTTTTTGCAAAATTGCCATAGTTCCCTTCCTATCCATCAGATATAGATCGGACGGCCTATATTGCAGGATGGCAGGCACACGATCATCACCGAATATGCTTTTTATAAGAGTAGGGATAAAAACAGAGTTGGTGATGATGGTGGGCCTGCCATCCCAAGAATATAGGCCGTCCGATCTATATCTCGACTTGATAGGAACAAAACTATGGCAATTTACTCCGCACTCCTCTCCACATTTGCAGATAAGTCCTTCCCTCGTTCATCCTTTTCTCCCACAAGATCTTGATGTTCCGTGCAACGCACGGGCATCTTGCTAGTAAGAGTAGAAATTAGACATATACCACTTCTCGAATCTTGAAACCAACAACATTCCTCCCTTATCTCATCAAAACCGCCAAAGGAATATATTTTGAGTGAAACGTAACAATTTTTTAGTGATATACATATTTCAAAACTAGACTTTTTTCTATCAAATCAGTGAATATGTATTAATCTACTATGATCGTGTGGCAATGCATTGGCACATTGCTAGTAGTTATTATAATTTTTTGGACACCAGACAAACGGTGGAGTACATATACGAAGAGAAGAGGCGCACGCACGCAGTCGATCTCTCGCTATCACGCACACATGAGTGTTACGTAAAGGCAACGTTAACAAATAAACCATAAAACCCTAGGTGCACAATTGCTGCATTTGCGGGTACCGGGTACGTGGTGGAGTGCGCCTTTGTAGGAATAGTCAGCTCGTGTGATAATTTGATCCGTAGGAGTTGATGGTCGAGACCACAGGTGAATGACTTGGAGGCGGTGGCTCGCCAGTTTCCACAGATCGAGTAGCCACGTTTAAAATATCATTTTTTAGCAGGGTTAAGAGTTCCGATTTTCAATGCGCGTTATAAGTAAGTAGTTTTAGAACGATTGGTATGAAGCCAAAATGGAATTCATAGTACTACGTACCTCCTTGGCATATGGTTGTATGGGTTTATTTTGCGAGATGTTGAACCTGGTAGTTCTAGGGCAAATACTATGTTTATATTTAGATGTTGGCTTCCAGTAATGAAAATCGGAAGGGGGAAACCCTTCTTTGTTTAAAAAAAACTACTACCCCCGTTCTGGTTTACTAGTCCCCATCATTTTTGGGTCAAAGTTTGTCCACGAATTTTACTTGTAAAATGTGAATGGAAAATGAGATTTTGTTATACGCAAACAAAATGGACTGGAGGGAGTGATTGCTCTGACACGGACACGACCTCTCAATGCGCAGGCATTGAACCGGCGCGCCAGCCAAGAGGGACCCACTCGCTGCAGGCCCGGCTGAACACGCCTCCTCGCCGCATGCAACCGGCTTCAGACTGCCCCTCCTGCCTTCATTGAATCTGCGCGTGTGCCGGCAACACGTCCTTCCGCGAGCCGGCCGGCATTTTAGAACACAAAAGGTGAACAAAATATAATTTATTATGCATGGTCTTGACTTGTTGTGCTTGCACTCGTAGCAGGAACTAGAGGTTTTTCTTTATTCATAACTCTCCTCAATTTTTTTTGGCTTTGAAGTGAATCATGGTTGTGGATGCTACGTCTTGAGCTTGCGTTGGTTTTCCCCGAAGAGGAGAGGATGATGCAGCAGAGTAGCATAAGTATTTCCCTCAGTTTTTGAGAACCAAGGTATCAATCCAGTAGGAGGCTACACACGAGTCCCTCGTACATGCACAAAGCAAATAACTCCTCGCAACCAATGCGATAAGGGGTTGTCAATCCCTTGACGGTCACTTACGAGAGTGAGATCTGATAGAGATGATAGATAATATTTTTGGTATTTTTGGTATAAAGATGCAAAGTGAAATAAAAGGCAAAGTAAAAAAACAAAGAAATAATAAAGCGTAGGAAGCTTAATATGATGAGAATAGACCCAGGGGCCATAGATTTCACTAGTGGCTTCTCTCAAGAGCATAAGTATTTTACTGGGTGAACGAATTCATCGTTGAGCAATTGATGTAACTGAGCATAGTTATGAGAGTATCTAGGTATGGTCATGTATATAGGAATCACGTCGAGACAAGTAGACCGACTCCTGCGTGCATCTACTACTATTACTCCACTCATCGACCGCTATCCAAAGATGCATCTAGAGTATTAAGTTAATACAAACAGAGTAACGCCTTAAGCAAGATGACATGATGTAGAGGGATAAATTCATGCAATATGATAAAAACCCCATCTTGTTATCCTCGATGGCAACAATACAATACGTGCCTTGCTGCCCCTCATCCTTTGGGAAAGGACACCGCAAGATTGAACCCAAAGCTAAGCACTTCTCCCATTGCAAGAACTACCAATCTAGTTGGCCAAACGAAACGGATAATTCAAAGAGACTTGCAAAGATAACCAGTCATACATAAAAGAATTCAGAGAAGATTCAAATATTGCTCATAGATAATCTTGATCATAGAACAACGATTCATCGATCTCAACAAACACACCGCAAAAAGAAGATTACATCGAATAGATCCCCACGAGAGAGGGGGAGAACATTGTATTGAGATCCAAAAAGAGAGAAGAAGCCATCTAGCTACTAACTATGGACCCGAAGCTCTGAAGTAAACTACTCACACTTCATCGGAGAGGCTATGATGATGATGTAGAAGACCTACGTGGTGGATTCCCCTTTCGGCGAAGCTCCGGAACAGGCCCCAAGATGGGATCTCGTGGATACAGAAAGTTGCGGCGGTGGCATAAGGTTTTTAGCTCTGTATCTGATCTATTGGGGGTATGTAGGTATACATAGGAGGAAGGAGTACGTCGGTGGAGCTTCGGGGGGCCCACGAGGCAGGGGCGCGCCCTAGGGGGGCCGCCCTCCACCCTCGTGGCCGCCTCCCTCCTTTCTTGACCGAGGGTCCAAGTATCCTGGATCTTATCTGATGAGAAAATCACGTTCCCGAAGATTTCATTCCGTTTGGACTCCATTTGATATTCCGCTTTCTTGAAACACCTAAATAGGCAAAAAAAAAAAGCAGATTCAGGCTGGGCCTCCGGTTAATAGGTTAGTCCCAAAAGTAATATAAAAGTGGAAAATAAAGCCCAATATGGTCCAAAACAATAGATAATATAGCATGGAGCAATCAAAAATTATAGATACGTTGGAGACTTATCAGTGGACATTATGTATGAATGTGGAGATATCTGTGAACATGAGTTTGATGTGGAAGTTGAACTTGGAATGTCGGGCTTGCGTGTGAACTATACCATGTCCAATGCTTCGTGTTATTGTTTGGAAAGTAATTGATGTTATTACATGACCCGAAAAAAATATTTTGTGCCACATCAGAAGATGCACGGACATCACAACAGGCATGCTGGCTGGATAAACATTTGAACCTAGCTACTATGAAGGAAATTTTGTATTGACAACAGTTTTTTATAGCAGGAGACGCCTAGCCTGCTCTGCCTCTGCTAGCTTATTTCTGGCTTCTTCCATCTCTTCTTTGGCATGGGTGAAGAGAGCATCTGATTGCTCTTTTCGCTTCTTCAGGAACTCAGCTACATTCTCAAGGGTTGTTGCACGCTTTCTTTCAGACTTTACTAGAGCCACGAGGACACGAACAGCTGACGACTCCACCTGGCTTGTGTGTAATCCAGCATCATCTGGGAATTTGCACCTTGTGTCTAATCCAGCATCATTAAGGAACTGGCACCTTGTGTGTAATCCAGCCTCATTCGAAACATGATCTCGAGGTTGACCATACTTCCCTCCTCGCAGGAACTGCATCCTGACATGAAGTTACTTCTTTTTTAGATAATTACTCAGAGCAACCCAGATCCATTTAGTAGAAGCCAGATAAACAGAACTGGGAGAAGTGAATTCAAAAGGAAAAAATATAAAAACAGACTACAAGGTGAGAACACCCACTTCCTACATCAAGCTAAAAACGAAAGTATTAGGACGATTAAGACACTTCTTATGACACATCGAAGAACATGAGGCTTAAGAGAAACAGAAACTACAACATATACACATCGAATAACACGAGGCTAAATGAAAGTAATTGAAAGGGTGTTACCAAAGGTCGTTTTACAGGTTCGGTGCAGCTCCTCTTTAACTTGCCATGCTCCTTGAAGATGTCCCCAATATCCCGTGTTTGGTCTTCATTGCTCCTCTGCATGTTCGCACTCGTGGTTTTAAAATCTCAACATGGCAAGAAAATATACTACTAGTAATACTTGCGCATCTTGTGGGCAACATTAAAGCACTCGTCTGCCATGTTAGAGCATCTCCAACAGAATCGCAATGCACGGCGCTTTAAAAAAGCGTTTACAGTGCTGAGATCGAGAAGTAGAGATAGAGAGTAGATGATAGTTCTCAGCATAGATAGATAAAAAATAGATTATTCAACTACTCCTCATCGTCCGACTCCTCCTCGGTGATGTCCTCATCCGACGCCCCGATCAGAGGCGTGAAGATACCGATCATCGTCGGATTCCCAGGGCGACGCTGCTCCTAGCCTCATGTTGAACTGAGCTTCTGCTTTTCGCCTATGCTTGTCCTCGCGATAGACGGCTCGCTCCACCCTCCTCTTATCCCACTCCACCCTCCTTTGCTCGTAGAACTCGCGCTCGTTGATGATGTCCTGCAGGAAGCGTTGGCACCACAATGCCATGGCTTCCTCGTCCATCTCGGCGATGCCGAGATGGTGCTCCCGCCTCCGGTTGTCGCAACGATCCTCGTCAGTGATAAGCCGCAGCAGAGGCACGAGCTCCTGTGCCCGCTCCCGCATCGGCACGTTGGGGAAGTTCAATGTTCTATGAGGCCACTGGAGGCGCCATGCCGTCGCGTCGTACGCGCGGGCGGCCTCGTTGGTGGTGTTGAAATTTTCGAGGCTGAGGCGCATCCCACGGAACCGGATCTCAGCGGAGAAGCCGCCGGAGGGGCGCGCGCGGACGCCGCGGTATCCCCAAGTTTCCCGGCGACGCGGCGGCATGGTGGCGCGGCGGCGGCATGGTGGCGCGGCGGCGGCATGGCAAGAAAGAGCGGGTAGATAGCGGTGGCGAGGCACAGAGTGGGGAGAGAGCGGTGGCAAGGCACAGAGCGGTGGGAGGGCGTTGGATTTTATAAAGCGCGCCGGACGCCACGCGCCAAAACTAAGCGCGCCCCCGCTTTTTCAGCTGCCGCAATCCTTTCCCGATGTCTCTGCTATCTCTACTCTTTTCTCTGCTGTTATATTTATTTTATATTTAATATTTATCTCTACTTCTCTACTCTCTATTTTTTCTCTACTTTTTCCCTACTCTTATAAAAAAACAGAGTTGGTGATGATGGTGTTCCTGCCATCCTGCAATATAGGCCATCCGATTATATCCGACGGATAGGAAGGAAACTGTGGCAATTTTGCAAAAAGATACCCACACCCCTCTCCGCATTTGCAAATAAGGCATTCCCTGATCATCCTTTTCTCCCACAAGATAAACTACTCATACAAATGCATCTTGATGCGTGCAACGCATGGGCATCTTGCTAGTTCTAAAAAACTATCCATCATTTGCCACACTACTGGTTGCAGATGAAATACCTACCCAAGCACGCAGTAGCGATCGAGCGACGCACAATTACAAGCTAATATTCTATTGGACAATGGAGGCTATAACCAATTACTTTTACGGGAACAATAGCACCCAGGAAATTTGAAGGGTAGGTATGACCAAAATTGGAAGTGCACATGTACTGCTAAGTGATTCAATACACACATTACCAATCGAGGAGGAGAACAATGGTCGCGGCGGCCTCTATGAGTCATGGTCGGTAACGGGAGTCAGTTCATTGTCCACGACGATGGTGCTTCTGCGCTTGGCCTCGGCTTCCGGGAAGCAGATCTGAGACCGTGGAAGACGGTGCTGGGAAAGAGGCTCCGTGTACGATGATGACGGTGGACCGGCTCCAGTGCAGCGTACGAGGTCGTTGATGAGGTAGATGCGCTGCGGTGGACGAGTGCGCCGATGTAGAAGGGGAGGAGCACAAAGGTTGCGGTGCAATGGAGAAGTCTATTTTGCGGTGGGGATAGAAAATGGGGAGTATTCATGTGTACTACTATGGGTGTCGGGGTGGAGTTGGCTGGGTAGGGTGAACCTGAAGTTACAAAAACAGCCCCCTACCAACCGTCATCCGTAGGCCTGTTCCGAAGTCTATGATGGTAACTTCCCACTGCTCGAATCAGGGTCGCGGGAGATTTTCCTGCCGACCTCAAAATTTTGTGACACTGAACTCCCCGTGTGGCGTGTTGGGTGATTCGGCTAAGCAACTAGCGAGTAGTACTAGTAAACTCTGCATATTAGGTTTGACCAAGTCAAACTTCCTAAAGTTTGACCAAGTTTATAGAAAATATAAACATTTACCATAACAGATATGTATGATGTGAAAGTACATTCAATAATGAATCTAATGGTATTTGTTTGTTATTGTATATGATAATATTTTTGTTATAAACTTTCTGAGAGTTTACAAAACTTGACTTTGACCAATGCTAATACGCAGACTTAAATAAAAACGGAGGGTGTACACATTTGTTTTCTTAGTATGTAGTGAATTAATCATTTCTTGAAATTGTGAAATAAATATATTAGGCTACTGACTTTGAATGTAATGGTCTATACAATACAATTCAACAGTTACAATCATTGTTGAATTCCAAGATGTATACGAGGTCTATAGTACTTCACAACATGCTCAAACTCGCATAATTCCAGTCAAATGACAATCAAAATGCATTTCATAGTAATTACTTTGTAGGATGCAACAAAACCAACAATAACTCTATATCAGCCATTATAAAAGCAACATTTTGAACATATCCCAATGTGTGAATGAAACATGCAGAGAGAGCTTTTATAATATATGTGAGAGTAGGAGACAAACCTAACGAAACAGAGGGAGGGAGATAGAGAGAGAAAGAGAGAGGAAGAAGTTGGGTCTGTGAGAAAGATGGAGACATGTAATATATGTGAGATGCGTGTGCATCCTGATTCTGTACATGTGGAAGGAGAAGAGACAACAGGTTTGATGAGAGAGCTGGAAAAACATGGACGAGAGGGGAAGGATCTCATGGGTTGAGGGATTGATAAATTTGTGCGGGGGAGAGAGGGATTGGTAATTTTGTGCGTGAGTGAGAGGGTTCGGGGAGGAGTCAATCAGCCGTCGTCACATCATCCTGCTTCCAAATGGCCCCGCATTCTCTAGCGCAGTGTGGTCGTCGTCTTCGATCTCCTCGATGCCCTCTTTGAAGATTGAGGTGTTGTGCATGCTGGGGGTGCGTAGAAGCACAAGCGAGAGTGGTCGCCATATAACCTTGGATGGGGACGAATTGTGTGCTCGGGGGAGGGGGTGTGTGTGTGTTGTTTGATGTCTGTGTGTGTGTGTGTGTGTGTCAGATATTGAGAGAAAACAAACCTAAGGAGAGAAATGTGTGTGTATGTGACGGAAAGTTACTTGCTAAACAGGGTATTCACGAAGAGATTGTGCGTGCGAGATAGAGAGCGATGTGCGGGTCTTGAGGTGGGCAGGGGCCGGGTGAGGGTGTCAAAATGTGCGCGTTGATGCATGTGTTACATGCGATCGTGCGAGGGACGGACGAATCGATAGAGAGAATCGATAGAGATGGTTGTTGTGTTACGGATGCTCTCTCTCTCTCTCTCTCTCACACACACACACACACACACAAATAAAATAGAAGACCGTTCTCTCATGTATACACAACGTATCGGCATCTGTCTATGTCTCACTCATGCATGATCATTTGAACATTCACACCTCTCTATGTCTCTATCACACGCACAACGTATCCACATTGCCCTTCCGCCACAACGCACATATGGACACATACACACGTTCTCTCTCGGTCACACACACTTTGGACGCCAAACTTTGGCAAAAGTTGGCAAAAAATTGTCTCTATGACAAGTGGGCCCTAGGGGCAATAAAGTGTGGCAAACCAAAGTGTGGCAAAAACCAAACACATGCCAACTAAACAGTGGCTGCCAAATTTTGGCTTGGCAAATGGTGGCTGGGAACCAAACAGCCCCAAAATCAGTATTAAAAAACTAGGTGCACCTAAAAAGTCCAAATCCAAATAAAACGAATCGAGCTAAATTCAAATATATGGAAATATTGTAGCGTCAAGAACTTTTCTTGGAAAAAAAAGTTGAGTAATATTCGGGGATTGTTTTCACACACACAAAAAGGTTCGGTGGATGTCCTTCGAGCGCAACACGGTGACGCACCGTTCGATCGACCGCGCGGCCGCGGTTCACGTGCTTGCACAGGATACCATATCGTGGTTGTGGTAACTAATAAAAGCGTTGCCTAAGTCTAATGTTTACGTGTACTAGTACGGTTTTCTTTTAAGTTTGACCAACCCTATATAAAACTAAACTAAGCTCCCATATGCGCACTCATCAATATGACGCCTTGACGTTAGCATGCGGCGCTCGCCGCTCCAGCCAACAATTTTCGCCCATCACCGCCCGTGTCGCCGCCAAGCCAAGGCTCGCTTTATCATGTCGTCTGCAGTCCCTCCTCGCGATGCCGCCAACCAAGCACGCGAGCAGCTGGTGGAGCCGCGTCTATGCATGCAGCGTACGAAGAGGAGGACGAGCGTGTGCTCCAGCACGCCGGCGAGGAGGAACTAGCGTGTCATTGTTGTCTCCGCCCGTGCGGAGGAGGCGCGTATGGTGGTTGTCACGGCAGAAGCCGGTCGCGCGGACGCGGAATCTACCTTTGAGACCTTGAATGCCACATGGATCCTGTAATCTGAAGGAGCAATTTGGGTCAGTCGACTCTTGTGAGCCGTTTGATGCAACATGGATGGCTAGAAGGGCTTCTTCAACCTCCAAAATAGATGCACGGTTCATCTTCTCAGCCTGCCACACGCCTAACCGCCTGCCGCCACCTCCGCACCCTCCCCTGAACCGCCTGCTACCGCCATGCTCCCCCCACCCCGTTTAACCCCGGGCACGATCCATTTTTTTCCGGCGAACTGCATTGCACACCCAACACTCATAAGATAGATCATGGGCACCCTACCGTCTTCTTCCTTCACTCCGTCGAACTTCTTTCACAAATCGACTAACGCAAATTATACTACTAGTACGGACGTATTAACTACAGTAGGAACACGAAGATACGAGCAGTAGTACCAACTGCAAGAAGAACAGTAGTAAGACATAGTACTAGTACTACTGTACGTACTAAAGAGTTCAAATAACGAGAAAGAACATAAACATAGTTCTGCTGGGGCCTCAAAGACAACACACCCTTGAAAATAAACTAAGCAACTAGTCCGCTTGACACTGCAGTAGAACCAGCATGAGCGACGGCACTGCCACCTACTCGGAGGCCGAGTCCACGTCCTCGACTTCGTCCTCGTCCCTCTTCCTCTTCCTCTTCGCCGACGCTTCTTTGCTTGAACCGGACACTGGGCTCTGCCTCTTCATCCAACCCTTCATCCATTGCTGCGTACAGGATGTGATCTTCATCTAATGTCTTCGACTCCCGTGCATGATGAAACTCGTGGTGAGGTTTCTTCAGTTTAGCGTACGAACGATCAATCATGGCTGCTGCCAGGGTTAGCATTGAAGGCTGAGAGGAGGACACCAGCCCTTCCTTCTGGAGGTCGAAGGGGTCGCCTACAACGAGGCCTATCTGACCGAGGATTTCCTTGTCGTTCCTAAAGTCTACAGTAATGAATTTGACTCGGCCGCCCTTGAGGAACTTCTTAAATTCCTCGCACTCAACGTCGGCATGGCATATGTGGTAGACCAAGCATAAGTCATGCAAGCAAACCAGGATCACGGCGGGCTTCTTATTCTCCGCCTCCATTAGTTTCTTCTTGCTTCCCAGGATTTTGGTGTACTCAACATCTAGCCCAGCGACCCACTCATCATTTGAGTTTTTGAACATGCATTTGAAGCGAGCAAGGCATTCTTTCACCGTTGCGGAAGAACGGGTGTAGATGACGTCGAACTCATTGCCGGTGATGGTTCTAACGTTGTACTCACCGCCGATCATGGAGATTTGGGACGCCATGGATTTTGGGAGGAGGGTTAGGATTAGTGGAACTGCCGTGATGTGAAAGGACGGGACGACTGGGAGCGAACTGTTGTAAGGTACTGTACTAGTAGAAGATGGGGACGAGTAGGGAGTGCAAACGGCGTGGGGTTGCTGGCTTGCCCAGTGGATAAACGGCTGCAAGCCCCCAAAAAGTTCTCGAGAACTATGCGGGACCCACTAGATGGCATGTCTACAAGACCTATATCGTAGGCCTGACGGTATATCTTCTGCCTGTTCGCAAGCCATGCTAGCTTGTGTGTAACTTCAATTAATTCCACAACCGTCAAGGCCCCATGACCTTCACCTCATTATGCGGTCGCTATTCTTTGAGACTTCGACCGCCTATAAATGAGCAATTTTTTTCCTACTCCGCATGCATGATACTCCCTCCGTCCTTTTTCTTCCACAACCGTTTATACTAAAAATATCAATATCTACAATACTGATTATAATGAGTATAAGAACTACTACTAACCCAAATAAGCACCTCTTGGGTGGGTTAGATTTTTTTTGGGTTAGTTCAGTTCAAACTAACCCAAACTAACTCTAACACATGGATCCAAACAGGGCCATGGTTAGCTATTAGAGTACTACTACCTCCCTTCTAGTTTAAAGGGCTCGATTCAAAAATTTCACCTACTCTTAGCAAGATAGAGGCGGTGGAATAGTTTTTGTAGTTCTTTCACAAAAAATGTGTTTACCAATGCATGCATGAACACTAGTTACTCTAACCCCTCTCTTCTTTAATTCTTTTGCCACATCAAGATGTTTGCTATTCCCGTGTGCATGATACCAGCTAAGATACCACCATTATAGCCAGCCTTAATCATTGCATGCAATAATTTAGTGCACCTTGAAATATGAACATGTGTGGGGCGTGTATGTTTTTAATGACTTGAGACTATACCTAGCCCGGCATGCAAGATGAGACTTATTATGCACCGTTCCCCATACCTGCAGGAAGCTCGTCATCTCCAAATCTTTTCCTCTCCATGTGTGGAAACAATATGCTCGCTGCAGACTCTCCTTCTCCTCCGTGTCCCACCACTCCACCCCGTGTGGAAAAAATCTGCATGCATGACTCTCCTTCCCCCACTCGTCCAATCCGTTGTGACCAGCAATATTTCCACCCCTTCCCTCCCCCGTAATTTACTCCAACAATTATGCCCACATAGCTGTTACTTAACTGCAGGTGCATTGGGTCACTGAGATATGGGCCCAACAGGGGTCTGGCCCACATGTCAGTGACGCAACTGGACTTGCATTTAAGTCAGTGCAGCTCCGTCCATATCTTATGTAGGTGTGCCATTGCTCGTTATAAATAACGCACCTCACACGACATCGCTATCTCCTCCCCCTCACGTTCACGTTCATCGCTATCTCCTCCCCCTCCCTCTCACAACGACCACCATGGCATCGCCCCTCCCAAGCCCTAGGCACCCCTCGCTGCACCGTGCGGACGGTCACGCGTCGCCGTTCCGTTCCTCGCCGCCACTAGTCGTGGAGGACGCGTCGGTGTTCCGCTCCTCGCCGCGACGCGACGCGTCGCCGTTCCGTTCCCCGCCGCCACTAGTCGAGGAGGACGTGTCGGTGTTCCGCTCCTCACCGCGACCCGTCGAGGTGGACGCGTCGGCGTTCCCAATCTCGCCAGCACGCGCGTCGGAGGACGCGTCGGCTCCCTGCTACGAGGAGTATGCCGCGCCGCCCGCCGAGCCCCCCAGCCTTGAGGAGCTTTGGAAAGAAATGGATGTTGCCTTGTGGGAGGCTTTGCCTCTAGTAGAGCGCGCCAAAATAGAGGCGGAGAAGAAGTCCGAGCTAGAGAAGCGCGCCGCTGAACAAGCTGCCTGGGAGGCCTATGACGCGTCTGAGAGAGTCAGGCAATTGGCTCTTTGGCAGAAGGCTCGTGTGAGGGCCGTGAGGGTGGCGTAGGACGCCCGTGCCGACGCCCTGAGTGCAGTCGGGCCCAAGCGAATCATCTACGCTTGGCGGTACGTGGACCGGGTGCATGCTTCCAGCAAGGAGGAGTACCTGTTGGCGCCGGATCACCACACCGGTGAGATCACGCTCACCCGCCGGCAAGCCGCCAATCAGCACCTCGCGAGTTGTGAGGCTGAGGAAGAGGCGTTGTGTCGGCCGGAAACGGTCAGCACCAGGGCACTCGTGGCGTGCCGCAAGCGCTCCTGCGAGCGCCATGGCTTTTAGGAGGAGTATAATTTTTGTTTCGTAAGGCAATCTCATTAGTTTTGGGACGCAAATGGTAAATCTCGAACTTTCAGGAATTATTAGCGTCCTTAATTAAGTATGTAAAAGGGAAAGTTTGGAAACCTTGTGTATTCGTACGCATTTTGCAAGTACATGCATATAGCGCAAACTTTACTATATACTATCGCACTACACGTCTCTCTCTATATATGCTTGCAGACTGTGCTACTCCCTCCGTCCAGGTCAATAAGTCATCTTTGGTTGTGCACCGTGACCAAGAAGGAGGGAAGACTTATACACCTAGACGGAGCAAGTACTATTATTACACGTGCAAATGCACGTTTTAACATTACGATGTGGTTTTTGTAAAATTAGAAAAACAACACTAGTCAAGCTTGTGAAACGGTTCAATGCAAAACAAATGCAAAAATGCTCGTTTGATTGTTTACTTTTAGCTTCCTTCTCTGTGGTTATTTCTCTGTCGTACTTTGTATGGAGTATCTCACCGGTCGGAAAGGCATGCAAATTCCCAAACCACTTCCTACACCCTGTATCGAATTTTTTGCCTAACAAGTTGTGTCGTGCAATTGGAATTCCAACTTTAGTACTACTAGTAGTAGGAGTACCAGGGGCCAGTTCAATTATGCTTCTAGACTAGTAATCCCATAACTACTACCTCCGTCTTGGTTTATTGGTCCCCATTGTAATCTGTGTCAAATTTTGATCATAAATTTAACTAATGAAATGTTAGTGCATGTCACATGCACTAACATTTTATCAGTTAAATATTTGGTTAAAATTTATCACAAATTACAATGGTGAGGAATAAACCAGGACGGAGGTACTACTAGAAGTAGTTTAGAAGCCCAAATAAATGAGTGAGGCGCCTTAATGTTACTCTCCACTGTGACTAATCTTATGGGAAAAGCTGGGGAAGCCGCCAAAAGAACCGACCCTAGGAGTAGTAGTTAGGGATACTAGGAGTGGTAGCTAGGGATCGAGTGTGCGAGATGAACTGAAGAAAGTAAATGCAGAGAGATGAAATGCAAAAAAGACAGAGGGATGTGATGGTTGCTTGTCCGTTTATTTTACCATGCCACCTATTACTGGGAGTGGTTTGGTTTTGTGATATGATAGCTTTATTGCCGCGCCACGAGCGCGATGAGACTCCCGTGCAGCGCCGCCCTCTACACTAGTACTACTACATCGGTCGTGGTTTATCCCCCATTGAATTTGACTGAAGATTTAACTGACAAAATGTTAGTGCATGTCAACAAAAACAATATCGTTGGATTCGTATTTGAACATAGTTTTCAATGATACTCCTATAATTTTAGGTGACATGCATCATAATTTATCGTACTATATATAATGTTAGTGCAATTTTTGGTCGCACTAATCTATACTAAGGTGTCTGTGCGTTGCACGGAAGAGTGAAATGCATTGATCAGGGAGTCGTTTATTTTGACAAAGGATGTGGGGTGTAACATCCCCAGTATCACACTACAGTGATCACCCTTAGTTAATGCCATGTCCGCAAATTTAACAGTGTCTAATCATCATTTGCATCATATAGCTTTTCAAACTCCTAATTCAAACTTCAGTTAAATTCAAAGTGGAAAATAAAAGTTGTTCAAATCAGAAACTAAAATGTTCATTAAATGGAAAATAATTCAGAGGCAGTTATAAAATTGTAACCAACATTTTATGGATTAATTAAGTGGCACTAACAACCTGAAACAGTGGCTAACAACAACACTTAATAACCTTAAAATTAATTTAATTTAATTTTGAAATACTATTTTACCCAAACTAGTTTTTGGTGCTAGGGTATATTGCAGTGAAATTTATGAGCTAGCTCCCTTATGTTATAAAAATAATTTAGGTGATAAACTTTTTGCAAACAGAAAAGAAAAACAGAAAACAGTAATAAGAAAATAAAAAGGGGCCTAATTTCTACTATGCACTTAGGCCTACTACCTACAGGTGCAGCCCAGCCCACCTGGAGTCCCCTCCTTCCTCCTACTGCTCATCTGAGCTCGGTGGCCATCGGGCGCTCGTCCAGGCCGCGGATGGCCACGCGGTGACCATCCGCCGAGCCCCCACCCCCCCCCCCCCCCGCGCGGTTAAGGCCACCCTCAACCCACTGGAAACCCTAGCTACCCCCAGTTTTCCCCCTCGCTCTCTATCGCACTCACGCGAAGCTTGCCGAGAGCTTCGCCACGACGCTGATATCATGGCGATCAGGTTCCCGATTGCCCCGCCGACGTGCCCAAACGGCTCCCTGACGTCGACTACGCTGACTACACCAAACTGAACGTGTTGGGAAGCCTCCACGCTGCTGCCATCTTCTTCTCCTTCCTCGGATCGCCGCCGTCTATCGCTGTCGATTCTGGATGCTCCGCGCCTCCCCGAGCACACTGCCACTTCCCTACGGCTCCCGGTGAGCCACCACATCTCTCCCCTCGCTCCCCCGCACGGATCTATCACCGTAGCCGCTGTTTCCATCGCCGCCTGAAGCCTACTCCGCAACAGAGCTCGTCACCGTCGTCCCCGTCGATGTCGTGCTCACCTGACCGCGTCGCCGTGCTTTGGGACTCGCCAGGACCCCGTAGAGCCTCCCCAGTAGTCCTGTCGTGCCCTCTAGCCGCAGTCCGCGTGAGGGCCAAACTCCGGCGTCCGCTCCGCCGCTCGCCGTCGTCGCTTCCGGCCATTTACGGCCGCACCGCTCCCGTAGATGGATGCGGCGTTGAACGCTCGTTCGAGCGAGCCTAAGCACGCCCCGAACGGAGCACCGTAGCATTTTTCCGGCCAAGTCCGGCGAGCTCCGCCGCGTTTTTGGTCGCCGGAGTTGTCTCTGGCGCCGATGCCGACGTGGCGCAGTGGGCCCCGCCTCGTGTCGGCCGGATGGGTCCCGAGGGCCCTGCTGATCGGGTTGACCGGCCAACATGCTGACTGGGCAGCCCCAGCCACTTACATGTGGGCCCTCCTCTGTTAATTAGTTTAACAAACGTTTTTTGAGTAAAAGAAATTAGTTAGCCTAATCACTCACTGACATATGGGGCCCACACCCCTAATTATCTTAGTTAGATTAACTTAATCCACAGTTAAGCTAACGCAGGCTGACATGCGGGTCCCACTGGACCCACAGGTCAGGTTTGACCTGGTCAGCCGACCAGCTAGCTGTTGACGTTGTCCTCGCATCATGCTGATGTCATTTCGCTTTTTTCTGTATGATTCTATTAAATCAAATAATTTCAAAAAATGTTTAAAACTTAGAAAAATCATATAAAATAAACCGTAGCTCAGATCGAAAAACTTTATATATGAAAGTTGCTCTGAACGACGAGACAAATCCGAATACGCGGCCGTTTTACCTATCAATTGCCTCTAACAATATGAACATGGAACATTCCCCTCCGGTCATCTGTCCGACACAGGTCCGGAACCGGGAATACATTCCCGGTTGAATTCCCCCTTCACCTTTATCGTGTAGCCATACGTTAGGTCACACCCAGGACATCATATTGCCATGTTATACTTTGTGATGCCTTGTTTGCTCTATATTTATTGTTTCTTCCCCCTCTTCTCTCCGGTAGACCCCGAGACCGATGATGCCCCTGTGATCGACTACGTCGACGACGACCCTCCTTCTTGTCTGAGCAACCAGGCAAGCCCCCCCCCACCTTGATCACCAGATATTGCCTATTCTTCTCTATACTGCTGGCATTAGAGTAGTGTAGCATGTTACTGCTTTTTGATAATCCTACTCTGCTGCATAGCCTGTCATTGCTACTACTGTTGATACCTTTACCTGCAATCCTACATGCTTAGTATACGATGCTAGTTTTCCATCAGTGGCCCTACATTCTTGTCCGTCTGCCATGCTATACTACTAGGCCGTGATCACTTCGGGAGGTGATCACGGGCATATGCTATATACTTGACACTGTTACATTACTTATGATCTTGTTAGGAGATGAAATTTGGGGAAGGCGGTGGCTCCATCCCGGTAGAGGTGGGCCTGGGTTCCCGACGGCCCCCGACTGTTACTTTGTGGTGGAGCGACAGGGCAGGTTGAGACCACTTGGGAGAGAGGTGGGCCTGGCCCTGGTCGGTGTCCGCGGATACTTAACACACTTAACGAGATCTTGGTATTTTATCTGAGTCTGGCTACTGGCCTATACATACTAACCAACTACGCGAGAACAGTTATGGGCACTCGACGTCGTGGTATCATCCGAAGCCTTCGTGACATCAGCGACTGAGCGGCGCGCGCCAGATTGGACTGGAACGCCTGCTAGGCTAGGTCTGCTTCCGGCCGCGTTCGCAACATGCAGGTGTGCTAAGGGCGATGGGCCTGCACTTCGTGGCGCTTAGGTTTAGACCGCGTGTTGACCTCTCAAGGCCTAGGTGGGGCTGCGACGTGTTGATCTTCCGAGGCCGGGTATGACCCAGGAAGGTGTGTCCGGCCAAATGGGATCGAGCGTGTTGGGTTATATGCTGCACCCCTGCAGGGAAGTTAATATATTCGAGTAGTTGTGATCTTCGGTAACATGACGACTTGGAGTTGTACCTTGACCTTATGACAACTAGAACCGGATACTTAATAAAACACACCCTTCCAAGTGCCAGATACAACCCGGTGATCGCTCTCTAACAGGGCGACGAGGAGGGGATCGCCGGGTAGGTTTATGCTATACGATGCTACTTGGTGAACTTACCATCTACTCTCTTCTACATGCTGCAAGATGGAGGTGGCCTGAAGTGTAGTCTTCGATAGGATTAGCTACCCCCCTCTTGTTCTGGCATTATGCGGTTCAGTCCACCAATATGGCCCTTTACACATATACCCATGCATATGTAGTGTAGTTCCTTGCTGGCGAGTACTTCGGATGAGTACTCACGGTTGCTTTTCTCCCTATTTTCCCCTTTCCCTTCTACCTGGTTGTTGCAACCAGATGCTGGAGTCCAGGAGCCAGACACCACCATCGACGACGACTCCTACTACGCTGGAGGTGCCTACTACTACGTGCAGCCCGGCGATTTACCACTGTGAGTAGTTTAGGAGGATCCTGTGCAGAGGCCGCGCCTCTTTCGATCTCAGATTCAAGTTTGTGCTAGCCATCTTATGGCAACTTGTTTAACTTATGTCTGCATACTAAGATATTGTTGCGTCACGACTCGCCTATGATCGAGCACTTGTATTCGAGCCCTCGAGGCCCCCGCTTGTATTATGATGCTTGTATGACTTATTTATGTTTTAGAGTTGTGTTGTGATATCTTCCCGTGAGTCCTTGATCTTGATCGTACACGTTTGTGTGCATGATTAGTGTACGATTGAATCGGGGGCGTCACAAGTTGGTTTCAGAGCTGACTGCCTGTAGGAATCCCCCTTCCACACTCCTTGGCCAAAGTTGAGTCTAGTCATTGCAAAACTTTTACTAACATGGCTGTGTTCCTTACGGGCCCACGTCGCCGTTGGGTGGTATTAGGATCTTTTATTCCTCGTCTATACTCTGGGACTCTGATCTCTCTTCTATTCGGGTTAAATGATTTTACTAAATCTGACTCTAGGTTCTCGTAACTACTTCCTACCGGAGAGCCCCTTATTACAAATGATTGCCGGCTGCACCAGAAGATTTCGAAGATAATCTCCGATATTCTCTCCAGACCTTGTGCCCATTGCTTTTGCAATTCCCTACCACCGAAATATCCCTATGGATAACTACCTACAATTGTCGTTCATTCCTTCATCCTCGCTGCTCTTGTTATTACAAGATGCCCTAAATTGCTCTCCGTTGTTCCAAAATCCTTTAAGCTTTCATCGCCTTGCGCTTCTTTACCACATGAATACCCCTATTGAAAATTCCTCGCACTTATTGAGTATCTGTTCATCCCCAGGTTGTTCAGATGCTTCATAAGATACTCTGAAATACTATTCGACCTTCTGAGCATCCTCTTCAAACTATTGCTCTGCAAATACTTGTATGCTTACATTATGGATGCTCCCATGTCACTAGCAATATTCACTAGTATCTTTTGACACCGTCATTTTGATCCTATTGATTCAACATGTGTGCGAACACACACAATCATCTATCAACCCTTCTAAATTATCTTTCCAGCTCAGATGTCATTTTGAACATGAGTTGGCTCTCGACCAAACTATTTGACGTCGTGCCTCTGGTCTATACAACTTATCCATCCTTGATCAGAGCGTCTGCTTCTGATCCTTTGTTTTGGAAATCATAATTCCTTTGTTATCTAAGCATCGAATTATTCCGATGTTTTATAATATGATGCTCGTGCATTCTTTCTTCCTCTGATGGAGTATCTATACTCACATCAGCACCGTTGTGGATCACCCGATCCATTGTTGGATTGTTATCCGACAGTGTCCTTCATATTCAATCACCTTGTGAGTTCTTCCCCTGATACATAGTGCCTTTGGTAAATCGTATCATCTGCTTGGCCAACCATGCTCTGCTTTCGAGCTGGTGGTATTTACTATTGAAGCTTGTGGTATATGTTTCCACGATACCCTGGCGGGTTGAACCTATGCCTTCCTTTATATGTGTGAACTCGGAGTCATACTCATCTGGTATTTCACTAGGTAAAACTTTCAACACTAATGCCTTTATCAAAGCGAGAAGTGAATGGAAGGTTATACATTGAAGAAGTGGGAGTCGACCTTGAACCTTGCGTTCATGCCCATGGACACGATGTATAACTTATCATGGAAGCTGCTCGTAAAAATAATTACCTCCTTGTTATAAGTTCAGCTTGTATCCGTGGTTCGATCCTTTATGATCGTGGTTTCCCACCATGTTCTCCTTTAAATACGATTTCTCGTGCAAGTTTAAGCGCTTGTCTTCTGTAGAGTAATACCCCAGTCCAACCTCTACTTTGATTTGTCGTCGAGTATAACCCCCTGGTATCTCAAGATTATCACGGAACTACATAACTTCTTATGAGTTCTTCATCAAGTGCTACATTCTCATTAATTCCAATTTTTCACGGGCTCTGAGATATTAAACACTCAAAGACACCGATAACTGACTCGAGTCCGCATCGCGATTAAGCAACTCTTGGTAACCTTCATTACTTACGAGTTTGAACTCAATCACGTCATTCCTAGCCTGTTTGGCTATATCCTTGTCGTGCCAATTTTAACTGTGCTACCTGGTCCTTCTTCCCAGAGCACAATTTTTTGACGATGAGCTAAGCTTACATCGATATTTCCTCATCATATCATTTCGCTTTGGACAACAAGCTTGCTTTGCAATTTGTGTCGTACCCTCGGTTCCATTAACCTTTCGCTTCATCATTCCTTTGACTTGATGTCATCGCCGATCTATTACATCTTCGTGGAGCCTCTCGACAAAATTTGTCGTGATCATCATCAACATCTTGACTCCTTCCTGGATATCAATTGAATTCATGATGAGAAATATCATCCTTGCCCTCGATGATTTGTGTTGTCATCGACCACTTTAATGCCTCCCCTCCAACACAAACTTGTTCGTGTTCTGTGTTATACCTTGAGTTCCTTACTATCCAGCCTTTGTTCTTAATTACCTTGGAGTATTACCATCTCTTTTGTCAAGAATGTGGTGAGAATTTCACCACCTCTTAAGAATTCTTGATATAATAATACTTATCGCCATCTCCGTTCATTCCTTGGACCTCAGATTGTTTTTTTAACCGGAATACCGACAATTGAGCTATGACGTGTGAATTCAAAACTTCTAGCCACCCTATTGCTTTGGAGTGAATGGGTGATAGTTTCATTCTAAGTCTTCCCATAATTGAATCACCATTCTAACATTGGTCGTGCAACCCAGCCCATATTTCGGGTGCACCTTTCAACCAATGTTTAAATTATGTATGTTTTCCTCGAGCATATCTCACTATATCATTTGATCTGACAAAGGTTATCTCCTTGTTTAGATAATCGTGGAAATCCATTTTTTGAGATCTCAATGGAATGTCGCTGAGTCCATCAGCCACCTCCTCACCCTCTCCTTGATTTAATGATGAACTCTTTTTTTGGAACTCTCTTCCATATTTCGTTCCCCGAGAGTCTTACGATGTCACCTCGTCAATTTGTGTTGCACCTTTTCTTCTCAGGCATCCTGAGTCTGAGGTATCCTGAGGCCCATCGGATCTGAACCTCGGTCTTATATGATGGTTGGAACATATTTCCAAGAGTTATAACATTGGTCTTTATATGACTCGATAAGTTGATGTCATGCTTAGCACAACTGGCCAGAGGCCCTATTGTTATAGTTTCCTTTTTAACAATGTTAACCATTCTTCCATGAGGAAATTGAAAGACTTATTCTATAAGTTGTTCCTGATGAATCCATTGAGTATCCAAAGTCCGACCTTTTCTTGAAGACCATGTCTATGCTATCTTGAAGCATGTCTGTGGTACCCCGATTTTCAACAAGAACATTTGAAGCCCAATGCTAAATGTTTCTTGCTCAATTATCCAAACACCACTGTATGGGTAATGTCATGAAATTTCTCTCCCCTTACCTAAAGAGTTTTCTACATTATATCTTGTCATGTATATCATGCTCTGCTTGTCCTTGGGAAGGATATACCCTTGAAATATGTGTTTTAAACACATTTTCCTTTCCATTGTTCTGTTTAATCTGATAATCATATTTTCCTTTCCATTGTTTGGTTTAACCTTTCTTGTGATATGTATGATCTAAGCAGTAATATTCTCCTGCCTATGTAAACACCTCGGTGTACAATTCTGTCAGCAAGACCCTGTTACTATTGTTGATGACATTCCGGTAGCCACCGATGGACGAGAACTTTGCCTATTGGTCCGCCTCGTTCATCGAGACGGAAAATGGTTCTCTTCGTCCCTCGCCCTTGGTACCGACATCGTTGCCGACATAACTGACATGCTACTCCCTGACATGCCTTGCCATCATGACCGTGCAAGATGTCACCGCTCCTATTTTTAACCCACATGGTGGGCCCATAACCCACAGCTCCACAGGATCGAAACCCGACTCTCCTGTACAACCCTGTTTCTAATGGTTATTCTCCATGCTTGGCTTCGTATTTAATTCATGGGCCACCGTCCTAGTGCTCTATTCTGGTATCAGACGCAATACTTACTCTCGCTACTCTAAACCCTTTCTCACTCTGGTTCAGACTTCGAGCAACTATCTATCCGCTTGGAACCTCTTATTGTACCTTTGTACCTTACTCTAGATGTATTTCATATGTTCAACTCGAGAGATAATCTTATGCTAATTCATGGGTTAACCCCAGATTGTTTCCCTCAAAAGCATTCTGTCGTAGCTAAGCTACCCCTTATCCTTTCGTAAGTATGATGGAGTTCCCGAAGAAATGATGACAAGTTTATCATGATGCATTGGAATAAAGAATTGAAGACATCAACGGAAGGGATTAACTTCTTCGAGAAGATCCATTAGAATATCGTAACCAAAACTTTACCCCTTACTCCCCTCTTAAATCTCGGGACGAGATTTCTTGTACTGGAGGATATTTGTAACATCCCCAGTATCACGCTACAGTGATCACCCTTAGTTAATGCCATGTCAGCAAATTTAACAGTGTCTAATCATCATTTGCATCATATAGCTTTTCAAACTCCTAACTCAAACTTAAATTAAATTCAAAGCAGAAAATAAAAGTTGTTCAAATCAGAAACTAAAATGTTCATTAAATGGAAAATAATTCAGAGGCACTTATAAAATTGTAACCAACATTTTATGGATTAATTAAGTGGCACTAACAACCTGAAACAGTGGCTAACAACAACAATTAATAACCTTAAAATTAATTTAATTTAATTTTGAAATACTATTTTACCCAAACTAGTTTTTGGTGCTATGGTATATTGCACTGAAATTTATGAGCTAGCTCCCTTATGTTATAAAAATAATTTAGGTGATAAACTTTTTGCAAACAGAAAAGAAAAACAGAAATAAGAAAATAAAAAGGGGCCTAATTTCTACTGTGCACTTAGGCCTACTAGCTACAGGTGCGGCCCAGCCCACCTGGAGTCCCCTCCTTCCTCCTACTGCTCATCCGAGCTCGGTGGCCGTCGGGCGCTCGTCCAGGCCGCGGATGGCCACGCGGCGACCATCCGCCGAGCCCCCCCGCGCGGCTAAGGCCACCCTCGACCCCCTGGAAACCCTAGCTACCCCTAGTTTTCCCCCTCGCTCTCTCTATCGCTTCCCGCTTGAGCTTGCGAGCTCGCCGCCGCTGACGCCGATCCCGCTGCCACTGCGGTTTCGATTGCCCCGCCGACGTGCCCGAACGGCTCCCCGACGTCGACTACGCCAAACGAAACATGTTGAAAAGCCTCCACACCGCCGCCATCTTCTTCTCCTTCCTCGGATCGCCGCCGTCTATCGCTGTCGATTCTGGATGCTCCGCGCCTCCCCGAGCACACTGCCACTTCCCTACGGCTCCCGGTGAGCCAGCACGTCTCTCCCCTCGCTCCCCCGCACGGATCCATCACCGTAGTCGCCGTTGCCATCACCGCCCGAAGCCTACTCCGCAACGAAGCTCGTCACCGCTGCCCCTGCCGATGTCGTGCTCACCCGATCAAGGCCACTGCAGGCTCTGGGACTCACCAGGACCCCGTTGAGCCTCCCCAGTAGTCCTGCCATGCCCTCTAGCCGCAGTTCGCGTGAGGGCCAAACTCCGGCATCCGCTTCGCCGCTCGCCACCGTAGCTTCCGGTCGTTTACGGCCGCACCGCTCCCTTAGATGGATGCGGCGTTGAACGCTCGTTCGAACGAGCCAAAGCACGCCCCGAACGGAGCACCGTAGCATTTTTCCGGCCAAGTCCGGCGAGCTCCGCCGCGTTTTTGGTCGCCGGAGTTGTCTCCGGCGCCGACGCCGACGTGGCGCAGTGGGCCCCGCCTCTGTGTCGCTGACCAGTGGGTCCCGAGGGCCCCGTTGACTGGGTTGACCCAGTCAACATGCTGACTGGGCAGCCCCAGCCACTTACATGTGGGCCCTCCTCTGTTAATTAGTTTAACAAATGTTTTTTTAATAAAAGAAATTAGTTAGCCTAATCACTCACTGACATATGGGGCCCATGCCCCTAATTATCTTAGTTAGATTAAGTTAATCCACGCTGTTAACGCTAGTCGACATGCGGGTCCCATCGACCCATTGTGTCGTTTCACCGTCACCGACCAGCTAGCTGCTGACGTCGTCCTCGTGCCATTCTGACGTCATTTCGCCTTTTTTGTATAATTCTATTAAATCAAATTATTTCAGTAAATGTTTAAAACTTAGAAAAATCATATAAAATAAACCGTAGCTCAGCTCGAAAAACTTTATATATGAAAGTTGCTCAGAACGACGAGACGAATCCGAATACGCGGCCCGTTTACCTGTCAATTGCCTCTAACTATCTTAACATGGAACATTCCCCTCCGGTCATCTGTCCGACACAGGTCCGGAACCGGGAATACATTCCCGGTTGAATTCCCCCTTCACCTTTATCGTGTAGCCATACGTTAGGTCACACCCGCACATAATATTGCCATGTTATACTTTGTGATGCCTTGTTTGCTCTATATTTCTTGTTTCTTCCCCCTCTTCTCTCCAGTAGACCCCGAGACCGATGATGCCCCTGTGATCGACTACGCCGCATTTAATTCTCCTTCTTGTCTCGAGCAACCGTGCAAGCCCTCCCCTTGATCACCAGATATCGCCTATTCTTCTCTATACTGCTTGCATTAGAGTAGTGTAGCATGTTACTGCTTTTCGATAATCCTACTCTGCTGCATAGCCTGTCATTGCTACTACTGTTGATACCATTACCTGCAATCCTACATGTTTAGTACATGATGCTAGTTTTCCATCAGTGGCCCTACATTCTTGTCCGTCTGCCATGCTATACTACTGGGCCGTTATCACTTCGGGAGGTGATCACGGACATATGCTATATACTTGATACTGTTACATTACTTATGATATCGTTCTCGGAGATGGGGCCGGGCGGTGGTGTGGCTCCATCCCGGTAGAGGTGGGCCTGGGTTCCCGACGGCCCCCACTGTTACTTTGTGGCGGAGCGACAAGGCAGGTTGAGACCACCTGGGAGAGAGGTGGGCCTGGCCCTGGTCGGCGTCCGCGGATACTTAACATGCTTAACGAGATCTTGGTATTTGATCTGAGTCTTGCTACTGGCCTATACGCACAAACCAACTACGCGAGAACAGTTATGGGCACTCGACGTCGTGGTATCAGCCGAAGCCTTCGTGACGTCGATGGCCGAAAGCGCTACCGGATTGGACTGGAACGCTGCTAGGCTAGGTCTGCTTCCGGCCGTTACGCAACATGCAGTGTGCTAAGGGCGATGGGCCCCGGCCCACTGTGCGCTTAGGTTTAGACCGGCGTCCGACCTCTCTGTTGGCCTAGGTGGGGCTGCGACGTGTTGATCTTCCGAGGCGGGCATGACCCTGTGAAGGTGTGTCCGCCAAATGGGATCGAGCGTGTTGGGTTATGTGGTGCACCCTTCGTGGAAGTTAATCTATTCGAGTAGCCGTGATCTTCGGTAACAGGACGACTTGGAGTTGTACCTTGACCTTATGATAACTAGAACCGGATACTTAATAAAACACACCCTTCCAAGTGCCAGATACAACCCGGTGATCACTCTCTTACACGGCGACGAGGAGGGGATCGCCAGGTAGGTTTATGATATACGATGCTACTTGGTGAACTTACCATCTACTCTCTTCTACATGCTGCAAGATGGAGGTGGCCTGAATGGTAGTCTTCGACAGGATTAGCTACCCCCTCTTGTTCTGGCATTCTGCAGTTCAGTCCACCAATATGGCCCCTTACACATATACCCATGCATATGTAGTGTAGCTCCTTGCTTGCGAGTACTTTGGATGTGTACTCACGGTTGCTTTTCTCCCTCTTTTCCCTTTCCCTTCTACTTGGTTGTCGCAACCAGATGCTGGAGTCCAGGAGCCAGACGCCACCGTCGACGATGACTCGTACTAAGCTGGAGGTGCCTACTACTACGTGCAGCCCGCTGACGACGACCAGGAGTAGTTTAGGAGGATCCCAGGCAGGAAGCCTGCGCCTCTTTCGATATGTATCCAAGTTTGTGCTAGCCATCTTATGGCAACTTGTTTAACTTATGTCTGTACTCAGATATTGTTGCTTCATTGACTCGTCTATGATCGAGCACTTGTATTCGAGCCCTCGAGGCCCCTGGCTTGTATTATGATGCTTGTATGACTTATTTATGTTTTAGAGTTGTGTTGTGATATCTTCCCGTGAGTCCCTGATCTTGATCGTACATGTTTGCGTGCATGATTAGTGTACGATTGAATCGGGGGTGTCACATGGGGGTCATCTCATGTGTAACGGGTATCGATAGGGTTGTTCAGATATTATTTCGTCTCCAGAGCTCACAAACATCCGGGTGAAATAGATAAAAAAGTATCTTTTGCAAACAAAAGCGTTCAACTGTTCAACCTGCATCCAAAACTTGTGAAGAAATAACTCTTATTGTGCCTTTTGGGAAATGGTTCATCATAAGTCTTTCACCAGTACTGTAGTAAAAATTCATACATGGAAGATTCTAGACTAAACCATAAATGGATACACTTTTATTAATGTGCGATACTCCAATAGAGCAAGATCATGCATGGCAGTCTCCACATGCTTAGACAGCGGATTACATTGAGCAAAGACTAATGATCAACATTTAACTTAGTAATGCAGATGTCCAGGTGAACCTCCTTGGAGTCCCCATGCACATTGTTGGGGGTCAAATAATACCATGCATCTTCCATGTCCACATCGGCGGGAAGGTCCCAGCTTGGCAGAGTCCAAGTCGACAGCGTAGCCGGATTAAGCCACCCACGTACCTCCGAGGGGTAGTAATAGTGAGCACGCACTTTTCGTACATCGGCCTCGTCATCGATTAATCGGCGTCGGCCAGTGTCGCCCCTGACACACACTACAGAGATGTGGCGGCGGCCTGCGCGGGCCTCGCCGGTGGCCACGATCAAGAGGAAGACGCTACCGTCCTCCTCGGAGACTAGTAGGCGGTGCTGACCCTCCAGCGACTTTAGCACTGTGAACGGGTAGCACATCTTGTACTTGATGTTCTTCGCCAAGGGCCAGTAGTGATCGTCGCACGCCTGCGTCAGGTGATGCACGATGTCCGTCGGCGAGCCCTAAAATGGCACCGGGCACTCATAGCTTGCAGGATTAAACTAATCATGCGGACTAGCATAGTAGATGACCATATCATCCTTGGAGGCATCGACCAGGCCGTCCATGAAACGGGAGTAGCTATAGGGGACGTTCAGCCAGTTGAATATATGAGCAAGTTACTACGAGATTTACTACAAAATAAATCATGACGGCTATAACAGAGATTAAACTAATCATGCGGACTAGCATAGTAGATGAACAGATCGAATCTAGGACACAGACTAGAAACATGAATTCTACCACGATTTCGAACATGAAGGACAGAAACACATACGGTGCAATGGGAGCAGCACCATTGGCATTGAGGTTGTCGCCGATGTCGTTGAGGTAGAGGTTGCCGAGGTCGGGAAGAAGTAAATCATCCCGGTGAAAGTAAATGCTGCTAAAGCGATCACGAGAGTCGCTCCCCAAATTTCAACAAATACCACCAAATGGAGCGCATGAGGAAGTGGTTGTAGGGGACGTTATGTCGGCGCCGAATGGAGCGCAGGAGTAGCCCACGGGCAAAGGGTGGTGCTCCTCCCTAGTCTCTATTCTTATCTCTATCTCTACTACTCTTCTTTGTTTTTTATAATATACAAGTTGTAGTTGTCAAATCGAATAGTACTCCGCCGTCCCTTGCCTTGGCTAAACACGCCTCCTCGCCTCCATCAAACCCTCCGTTAAACCCGCATGCAAACCGAGAAACCTACTCTGCCCGCTGGAGGAAATTTGCCGGTTGCCGTTGGAGAATAATAGAGTCACGCCCAATCCATTTGAGTTAATTATGCGTATGATTCTCCCTCTATAAAAAGTTAATTGCATCCTTAATCTTGTATTCTAAGTACTGTGGGTTCCACTGTCAAGATGCAGTGTACATGACTTGGCATCGCTACAGATTCATACAGAAAGTTAAAAACAAACAAATCCATGACTTGCAGGATTGGAGTTAGCACCGATGCGGTTTGTAGTCGTTCCACGCTCCGGCATTGAAGTTTGTAACTATTTTAGATTAGAACATACTACTCCTCCGGTGCTAGTAGTAGAGCAGAGTCCTACTCCACTACTACTCTACTCAAGCAAGTTAGGGCATAGTAGCAGGTACTATAGGGAGTACCAGTACTGTGATCACTCAAGCAAGTTGTCTGACTTTGATATGACCCTACGCTACTGGTATGTGTCTTGTAAGTCAAGCGGCGTGCTGTAGTCATCATCACCTGTCCACTTCCCACAGCACATATTCACTTCTCCATCTTTGTTCGCTCTTCCATCCCCGCTAGGCGCCTCCCCCCCTCATCCAATCTTCCATCCCCGCTAAGGCGAATCCCCCCTGGTCCGAAACCCAACCACTAACAATGGCAGAACCGAGCAGCGTCCGCCGAAAGAGTGGCTGGAATTTGCTCCCCACAGAGGTAATCAAGCTCATTGTTTCGCGTGTGGAGAATTCAGTACCATGCCGCTCGCCGCGTGCTCGTCGGGGCTGTACCGTTTACTCAAAGCCCTCAGGCAGGAGCTTTTTAAGCCAGCTCCTTGCTTGCTGATGCCGCCTGATCTTCAGAAACGGCGTGTCACGCAGCATAACGATCGTAGGGTGGCAAGAATCAACCCCCTTGACTGAGTTCCGATCCCCGTCACCCTCAACTACATTAACGGTATGTACTGGGTCAGCATGAATACGTCTTCGATGGTTCTCGTCGACGGTCGTGGCAGCTGGATGCTCGTGGAGGTCTACACTCGGTGATTGATCCCCCTTCCTTCAATTAACACTTCACTGCTTTGGCACTGCGGCCTAGAATACTCGGAATCTTATAGTAGCCAACATGATACCAAGTTTGATTTGCTCAAGGTTGTAATCTGCCAAGTGCCCACAAGATCTGCGAATTATAAAGACTTCAGGCTAATTGCGTTCTTCAACCGCGGTCTCGTCTATCTGACAGGTCACTGCGGTAAGTGGATAAATTTGCACGTCCATCGCAGGATCATACATCCTCCATCGTTCTATGATGCCATTGAACACAAGGGCTTCACTTACGCTGTCGACTCCTTCTATGGTTGGACGTATTGCTAGCCTACTCCAGTCATCGCTACAAACGGTTGTTACAGCAGTATGTTACTTTCCTATGATATCATGATGGCTTGCTTATATTACTCTCAACATTTACTGAAAAAACATTCATGCTCATAACATGTTGTTCTTAAGATGACTACATCAAGAGCCCTTTTTTATTTGACTCCAACTTTTTTTAGGGTTATTTGACTCCAAATTGATATGAAGTTGTAGGCCGCCTGTTGTCCCTACCTGTCGGATTTCGGGTTCCGGCAGACCCTTGAGGTTCGAACACTGGGGTGCGCGTGGAGATCCAACCCTCCACCGTCTCGTACCTTGCCGAATCGCAGGGACCTAAACTACTCAACAGAACAGCGTAAGAGACACAAGATTTATACTAGTTCGGGCCACCGTTGTGGTGTAATACCCTACTCTAGTTTGTGGTGTGGTAGATTGCCTCTTGGGCTGATGAGGAACAGTATAGGGAAGAACAGCCTCGCGAGGGTCTGTTCTTGGTGGGTGTGATGAACTGCTAGGTGGTGTCCCATCGCTCTAGCTTGAGGATCGGGTCTCTATCTCTCTCTCTAGATTCCAAATGCCAGATCCCCCTCTCTGAGTGTGGCTACTCCTATTTATAGGCGAAGGCCCTGGGCCTCTTCCCAAATATTGAGCGGGAAGGGCGCCAACAATTGGCCATTTTGAAGGGGAACAGCGGGTACACTTATCCTGACTAAAGTTGGTCCTCGCCGCCAAAGGCTCTGGTGATGACGCGCTTGGGCTCCATGATGACTCCTTCCAGCCGTTGGGGCTGGTCTTGGTCTTGTTGCACCAAGCGGATGCCTTTGCTTGATGCCCTCGCCGCGCTTGCTCCCTTTGCACCAAAGAGGAAAGGAGGACATTGCGCCGGCTGGCGCCTTGGTCGTCATGGCTTGCGTCATGGGCACCTCACGAGGTACCCTGCCTTGAACTCTCCGGCCTCCTCTTGAGCCAACTGACGAGGTCGTGCCTGAGGAAGCTCCTCGTCGTCCGCCCCGCAAGGCTTGGCCCCTCGCGACGGTCTTGAGCTTGCGTTGATGAAGACGGGCCGTCCTGGGCCTCCTTTGAGCCACGCCGCAGGCCACAGTTAGGCAAGTCTGGGGACCCCTGCTCCTGCACACCGGCAAGAGCCCCTGCCCACGGCGCCCGAACTTGGCCGGGCAGAGAGGCGAAAGGGCAAGTGCGAAGCGTCGCGGGCCCTAACAGCCTGCGGCCTTGGGCGACACGTGGCGGTTGATTGGAAGTGGGCGGCACTGTTCCCCCATGCCTCCTTATTTTGTGCCTTGCTAGGCGGACACACTGTTGCACACATCTGTTCCCCTCTCTGCTGCTTGTGCACTCCTGTCCTTCCCCCCCTCGAACTCTAGCTTCCATTTCCAATCCGATCTTGAATCTCCCCCCCTTTCAATCGCTATGGCTCTGACGAAGAAGGGGAAAGGGAAGAAACCTGTGCCTCCGCCTCGCTCGCTGCCGCCGGTGGCATCCGCCGTCGACCCGTCGATCATACTCAATCTAGAGGGCTTGGGCAAGGTCAGTTCGGCTCTGGCCACCACCTTCAACGAATGCGGGACGACGACGGCATGGCCCGCGTCCCACTTCTCCATCGACAGGATAGTCACCAAAGTCCGGTATTTTGCTTATGCCCTGTGGGCGGGGCTGGTTCCCCCCTTTTCTGATTTCTTCAATGCCGTGCTTTCCCACTATCAGATCCACATGATGTATCTGGGTCCTGACTGGCGACCCCAACCCCGGTGGCATCCGGCATGGAGGGGCCTTGTTGTACCTCTGCCAGAACAGCGGTGATTTTGTGAACCAGATGCCTATCTTTGATGAATGGGGGCCACGCCCCACTGGTCTCCAGGGGCCTCGCGAGAATCCAGTGATGGTGACAGCCCTTCCAGTCGGCCAAGGCGGCTCCTCCTCAAGTGGCGGAGCAGGGAGGCACGAGCCGCCTGAGGCCGAAGGGACTCCCGCTGGGGTGACAGCGCCGGGCGATGCTCATGAGGGGGCAGCTCCTGAGGCTCATGCCGCCGCGGCTGAGGGCGGCAGGCAGCCGCCCGCAGCGCCTGCGGATGGAGCCCCCGAGGCCCCTGCTGCTTCTCTTGGTGAGGCGACCAGCAGCGCGTCAGGCGGACGCCCACGCCTTGGTCGCCTTGATGCTTCTCCTCGCCGCAGTGACCCCTAACGCTCAAATCTTCGATCGCTCAGCGTGAACTTGAGGCCCTCCGAAGAGAAGGGAGGCCCTGGGCGATGATTACCCTTGTCGTCTGCTGAAGCGTAGGAAGTACTTCGCCACTGATGAGTAAGCCTTCTCCTTCTCCAGCTCCTGATTCTTCTGCTGCTTGTACTAATCCTTGCCCTACAGGCCCCTTCCAGTCGAGCTCACGGAGGCGGGTGAGGAGCCATCCCCCCCCCCCCCGGCTTCGCCCCCTCCCCCGTCCTTGAGTGCTCCAAGCGGTGGAACCCTTGTGGTGAGGGCGACCGGGGAGGTGAATCGTCCCGAGGCGCGTCGTGGCCCTGTGCGCCCCGCGTCCCTTCCTCGCGAGCCTTCCCGTGGCATAGCTAGCGTGTCGTGGGCTTCTCGCCTAGTCGTGGACGGCGATTGGCTGAGGAGCTTCCTGCGCCCCTCGTCTAGGGATGGGCTGGCTCCAGGCCGGGCTTCTAGCGCGGCGCGCCCGGCCGTTGCGAGGGTGCCAGCCCCAGCCCCCTGCCCGGAGGGGGAGTGCTGATTCGTGGCTCCCGGCGCCCGTCCGGGGCGGTTGATGGTGTGGAGGACATGCTCGAGCGCGCTCGAGAGCGTCGTGCCCTTCGCCAGGGATTCCTTCGAAGGGCGGCTGGTGCGGTGAGCCTGCTTGGTGAAGAGCTTGCTGATGAAGACGCGCGCCTAGGGCGTGCGCCTGGCCGCAGAGAGGCGCGAGCTGGAGGGCGCTATCGTCCTTGCGCGCCACCAGCGCGATCTTGATGATGAAGAGGTCAGGGCGTCGCTGGCAGCCTCTCGGGAGGCCTGTTCTCGGGCCGTCGAGGAGGCCCGGGCAGCTAACAGGCGGCGAGAGGCAGCGGAGGAGCAGGCACGGGAACTCCTGGCTCGGTGCCACTCACTGGAGGAGCAAGTGGAGCTGCGCGAGGCAGCCCTCGCGTCGATGAAGGTGGCCTCCGGCGACCCAGCGGAGCTCCAGAAGCGTGAGGAGGCGTTGACACTTGAGGCCGCCGAACGCGCGCGCGAGTACGAGCGCTTGGAGACAAGGGAGAGCTTGGTGGCGCGGGCGGAGGATGAGGCCGCAGCACGGGAAGCCCGCGTCCTGGAGGAGGTCGGATGCCGGGTGGCTATGGCGCGCTTGAACCTCGAGCGCGAGTCCGAGGAGAGGCTGGGGTTGATCAGGGCCGAGGCCGAAGGCAGGACTGCTGCCTTGAGGGCCAAGCTGGAGGAGGCGACGCGGCGGGCCGATGTTCTTGAGCCGCCCTCGAGGTGGCGCGCAGGGAGTCCACCACCTCTCGGCCGAGGCGCTCCTTCTTCGCCCGGGTGGAGGAGGCCGAGGCGCTCCTTCTTCGCCAGCCCAGTGGAGGAGGCCGAGGTCGCCGCCGAGAATCGCGGACAAGATGCGTCGATGGCGAATCTGGAGCATGAGCACGGTCCCATGCTCGCCACGCTCGGGGAAAGAGCCAACGCAGCCTTGGGTAATATCTGCGAGGCGGCGGTTGGCGAAGCCGCCACGCTTGATTAACTACGCGGCAACCTTCAGTTCTTCACCGACGTGGTGGCGCGGCTGGAGGCGCGGTCGGTCAGGGCCAATAGGTTGGTGGAGGAGAGGAGCCGCGCGCTGCTTGGGCGTGCCTTTTCTCGTATCTTCAGCCATCTCCAGGACATGGACCCCCACTTTGACTTTGACGCAGCTATCGTCCCAGTTCCCCAGGCCGTCCGGGGCAACCTGGCGCACTGGGTGGAAGACAATGTGGATGCTCTCGTCCGGGCCTTCGCTTCGGACAACGACGGCGTGATCGTGGCTGCCGATGAGGGTGGCATGGTGAACGGCCCTGACGCTGCCGATGGCCACGCAAACAGCAACGGCGAGGCTAGCGACGCCAACAACGGCTCGGGAGGTGCTCCTGAGGATGCCTTGGGGGATTTATCCGACTGATTATGTATTGTCCCTGTTCCGCTACCCTTTGTCTCGTACGAGCCCCGAGATAGCTTGTGGGAGGCTGCGGCGACCTGAATGTTTCCTGATCGAATCCGTAGGATCTGCGGTAAAAACCCTCCGGAGAGGACGCGGCGGTGGCAGGCTGGGCTGCGCGCAAGCTAGGCCTGGCCCGGCTCGCGAGGGGCACGCGAGGGGAGGCAGCTGAGGCGGAGTGGTAACTGAAACGCGAGAGATTTGCTCGAACAAGACTAAGCACCCCTTCCCCGAACACACGCAAATCTCAAATTCGAATCCAATGTAAATCCAGCGGGGGAAAGCGGCAACCAAATGGGAAGGCGAAGAAAGCAGAAGAAAAGCCGCGTCCGGCACCTAGTCTAGTCTTGGACGTCTTCTCACCAGCGCGGAGCTAAGTGCTGCCACTGGGCGTGGGAGGGAGCCCAGGCTGAGACCGGCACCCACGAGACTCGGGCGTGTACAACCCCACTCATTATTACGTGAGAGTGTCACGGGAGGCGAAGCTTCACGAGCCTTTGGGCCTTCTTCACAGTACAGGCCTTGCTTCATATCGCCAGACGAGGGCCCCGCCGTGCGCCACACTCTAGTGCCATCAACGACGACCGGAAACCAGGACGCCGCCGATGGGGTAGAGCGGTCGCCAGCGGTTCCCCCGACGACCACGGTCCTCCGCTAGGGGCAGGCCCTGAGGCGCCTCCCCAGCAGAGGGCCTACCTCCTGAGAACGCCTTGCTCCGAACGCCGCGATGGTGATGTCGGATCTCTGCCCCTCTCCGGCAGCCCCCTGCGCCCCCCTCCCGAGGGGTAGGAGATCGCTGAGGCGGGGCAGCCGCTTCGTCGTGGCGACACTGCACCTCCTGCGACCTATGGTTAGCGTATGTTTGCTCTTGAGGAAGTAGCGGTACCCGATAATCGTCGCCTCCGACGTGACCAGTGGGACCGTCTCGAGGCTCCTGGAAGAGCTCGGCTTCTGGCGCCTCATCCCCCCAGCTCAGGCTGAGGAGCGAGCCTTGTTCTCCCTCATGCGGGTGCCCTTGGTCCATCATGTGGGGCACGTATTCTTCTGGTGCCCGTCATCCCGAAGGCCACGCCGTAGTGCTGAGCGTGCCATGCTGCTCTGCTTGATGCGCCCACCGTGGGGTGGTGGCGCGGCGGTCCACCAGGCCGTGAGTTACGCCGAGTCCTTCTTCTCCGCTGCGGGCGGCGGGGCAACCCCCGCCCGCCCGGCCGACTTTCGCCCGGTGTTGGAGTAGCTTTGGAGCCCGCAGACGCAGCGAAGCCCCCGTCACGACCCGCCTGGGCCTGAGATGGAAGCTGGGTGCAGAAGGGGTGAGCCCCCGAGGCGGCGAAGCCCAGGAGCTCGGCCACTCGCTCTAGCAGCACGTCGCGGCTGCTCTCCAGCAGCTCTCGGGCCACTGTGAGCGCGGCCCTCGAGTTCGCCTGCTCCCGGCGGGTATACGGTGATGTGGTCGCGGCGTGATTGGAGGCCCTTGCCGCCGACCGCGCCTGCCGCAGCGTGAGAGCCGTCGGCCTGTCCGTGTCGCCCATGCCTGCACCGCCCTGCGGACCGCGAGCTGCCTGGGCGCTGGGTCGCCCGAGGCGAAGCTGCTCTGTGGCGCCACGCCTAAGGATCTGGGTTGCCCGCTGGTCGCCGGACATGGTGATGACGATGCGACGGGACACGAGGTGGCAGAAGGCGGATTCCGCGCACTCCCTACCTGGGCGCGCCAAATGTCGATTTCGGGTTCCGACAGACCCTTGAGGTTCATTACCTTTGGGGTGCGAGATCCAACCCTCCACCGCCTCGTACCTCGCCGAATCGCAGGGACCTAAACTACTCAATGTAACAGCGCAAGAGACACAAGATTTATACTAGTTCGCCACCGCTAGGTGTAATACCCTACTCTAGTTTGTGGTGTGGTAGACTGCCTCTTGGGCTGATGAGGAATAAGATGTGGAAGAACAGCCTCGCGAGGGTCTGTTCTTGGTGGGTGTGATGAACTGCTAGGTGGTGTTCCGTCGCTCTAGCTTGAGGATCGGGTCTCTATCTCTCTCTCTGGATTCCAAATGCCAGATCCCTCTACTCTGAGTGTGGCTACTCCTATTTATAGGCGAAGGCCCTGGGCCTCTTCCCAAATATTGAGCGGGAAGGGCGCCAACAATTGGCCATTTTGAAGGGGGAACAGCGGGTACACTTATCCTGACTAAAGTTGGTCCTCGCCTGCCAAAGGCTCGTGATGACGCCTTTGCTTGGGCTCCACGATGACTCCCTTCCAGCCGTTGGGGCTGGTCTTGGTCTTGTTGCACCAAACGGATGCCTTTGCTTGATGCCCTCGCTGCGCTTGCTCCCTTTGCACCAAAGAGGAAAGGAGGGGCGCTGTGGTCGGCGCCCGACCGGCGCCCTTGGTCGTCATGGCTTGCGTCATGGGCACCTCGCGAGGTACCCTTCCTTGAACTATCCGCCTCCTCTGGAGCCAGCCTGACGAGGTCGTGCCTGAGGAAGCTCCTCGTCGTCCGCCCCGCAAGGCTTGGCCCCTCGCGACGGTCTTGAGCTTGCGTTGATGAAGACGGGCCGTCCTGGGCCTCCTTTGAGCCACGCCGCAGGCCACAGTTAGGCAAGTCTGGGGACCCCCGTTCCCAGAACGCCGACACTACCCTTCCTAATCCCAGAACCTTTCAAAGAAAAGTAGCATGGCAGTTGCAGGTGGTTCCTGGCTCGATCAGACGACGGCGAACGATTGATGATCGTCAGACGCATCTGGACGTCTTTGTTCGCGGAATACAATCACGATCCACCGCAAGGTCTTTGAGCAGGATCCCAGCTTCTCTGGGCGTTCAGAAATTTTTGAATGGAGGTTGGTAAGTAGCCTTGGTACACGCTCTCTGTTTGTCGGACTGAATTATCCGATTAACCAGGAGATAAGCGACGGCAAGGATCATGATGGCAGCGCGGTTTCGTTCATCAGGCAAAATTGTGTGTACACAGCGTACCATGCGTCTCTGCATGCACCATACCCTGATATGTGCCGCCACACTCTGTAGCCCAAAGTAGGAGAGAGGGTCACAAGTATCAGACTTCGACTTGCTGGCTGGAGTTTCCCCCATCAGGCACCCATCTGGTTCAAGTCATCAGCCAATCTCCACAGCTTAATAAATAGTAACGTCTAACTGAGACAGTTAGTTAGATGCGTACACTTGGTGTAGTAGGATCTTTATTTAGTTTGATGCATACACTTGTTCTTTTTTCGTAGCCCTTTTGTAATGATGGCTGATGTTTGGTTTGGAAGAGAGAGTTGCGTCTTCACTCTTCCGGCCTCGCTTATTTTCATTGCACCCCATGAAGTTCTTCTTCTTTGCTGTTTTCAATGTACAATCAGTAGTATATTTCGTCTGTTGGTTGAATAAATGTGTTGTTAGAACGACAAACACAATGTTTTGGAAGTCGTTGCACGGTTCGATCCTTTAGTGCCCCGTACCATATGTAGCGCATAATATTTTTCGTACGGAACACATTTTCCACTTGTTGATAACATGCAGCCCACTGATGAAGGCCCAATAGAGAAGCCAATAATTAACCGGAAGGGAGGCTCTCACATGAATCCGGCCCAGGTACATGCTCATGGTCCCCTAAACATAAATAAGTAAATAAATAAAGCTAAATGCTCAGGCACCAGTTCTTTAAATTCACGATTTAATAGGAGGATATTATTTAATATGATAGTGTCGTTACGTTCAGTCGATATTATTCTTCGGCAAAGATAGCGACCAGTCTTCTTTCTCCCAGCAACCAGCGGACCCATGCAAATCGTAGTAAACGTCGTAAATAGATCTGATCCATTTTTATTTTTCAATAAGAATGTCCAACCCAGCCCAGCACATTGGCGACAACACTTTATCCTCCGCCTTGGTGCGCTCGCCACGGCGCCACCGTCCGGCCCTGTCAACATAGTTTCTTTTCGAAACGGTCCCTGCCAACATAGTGAATCGGGAGAGGACTGTAGTTGTGAGTATGACAGTACGGACCCACCAGGTCCACTCCCGAACACAAGCAAGCGCCTCTTTTACTACTCAGATGAACCCCTGCTTTTACTCTAATCCACCTCACCGATATCTGGGACCCACATCATTTTCAATGTATAGTCAATTAACGACAGAATTGCACAACTTTTTTTAGTAGTAATTCAGAGAAGCAGGCTATAAACTGGGTTGTGCAGTGTCTGTGGCCCGTCTAACAACATGACCAGCCCAGCAGTTTTTTCTTTGGGAAAATAGGTAACCCAGTATTTCTTTTTGAAGAATACATAAGCTAGGCCTATTTGTTTTCTCCGACTTACTGGGCTGCAAAAGGGGTTGCAAATTCCAAAAACATTATAGCAAATGGGATATTAGATTCCTTTTTTGTTTTTGTTCTTCACTGATATCTTATACGTATTTCATTGGATTTAAGATGACATAGTACTAATTTATTTTTAAATTTGTTTTAGTATGGCTACTAATTTTTGGATTAAGAATATTTTGTTCCCCAGCAAAAATTTGCGAATTTTCAAAATTTCCCACATATTTAGTTAATTTTTTTAACCCTAGAACTTACCAAAAAATGGGCAGCAATCCTAAAAATGGAAAACGGGCTGCAATAAATTCTATATGAATTAGAGAATGAGTAAAAGTTATAAAAATAATAGCAAATGGGCTACACACGTGCTACCTCTTGAGCTTGCGTTGGATTTCCCCAAAGAGGAGAGGATAATGCAGCAAAGTAGCGTGAACCAATGTATCAATCCAGTAGGAGGCCACGCGCAAGTCCCTCATATCTACACAAAACAAATAGCTCAACGCAACCAACACGATTAGGGGTTGTCAATCCCTTCATAGTCATTTACGAGAGTGAGATCTGATAGAGATGATAAATAATATTTTTGGTATTTTTGGTATAAAGATGCAAAGTAAAATAAAAATCAAAGTAAAAAGCAAAGCAATAATAAAGTGATGGAAGATTGATATGATACAGAAAAGACCCAGGGGCCATAGATTTCACTAGTGGCTTCTCTCAAGAGCATAAGTATTTTACGATGGGTGAACGAATTCATGTTGAGCAATTGATGCATTGAGCATAGTTATGGGAGTATCTAGGTATGATCATGTATATAGGCATCACGTCGAGACAAGTAGACCGACTCCTATGCGCATCAACTACTATTACTCCACTCATCGACCGCTATCCAGGATGCATCTAGAGTATTAAGTTAATGAAAAAGAGTAATGCCTTAAGTAAGATGACATGATGTAGAGGGATAAATTCATGCAATATGATAAAAACCCCATCTTGTTATCCTCGATGGCAACAATACAATACGTGCCTTGCTGCCCCTTCTACATCCGGAAAAGGACACCGCAAGATTGAACCCAAAGCTAAGCACTTCTCCCATTGCAAGAACTACCAATCTAGTTGGCCAAACCAAATGGATAATTCAAGAGACTTGCAAAGATAACCAATCATACATAAAAGAATTCAGAGAAGATTCAAATATTGCTCATAGATAATCTTGATCATAAACCCACAATTCATCGATCTCAACAAACACACCGCAAAAAGAAGATTACATCAAATAGATCTCCACAAGAGAGGGGGAGAACATTGTATTAAGATCAAAAAAGAGAGAAGAAGCCATCTAGCTACTAACTATGGACCCGAAGGTCTGAGGTAAACTACTCACACTTCATCGGAGAGGCTATGATGATGTAAAAGCCCTCCGTGGTGGATTCCCCTTCTGGCGGAGCTCTGGAACACGCACCAAGATGGGATCTCGTGGATACAGAAAGTTGCGGCGGTGGAATTAGGTTTTTGGCTCAGATGTCGATCGCTCAGAGTGCGTAGGTATATATAGGAGGAAGGAATGCGTCGGTGGAGCAAACGGGGCCCACGAGGCGGGCGCGCCTATGGGGGCGCCCACCCTCGTGCCCGCCTCCTTTCTTTCTTGACGGGGTCCAAGTCTCCTGGATCATATTCGGTGAGAAAATCACGTTCCCGAAGGTTTCATTCCGTTTGGACTCCGTTTGATATTCCGTTTCTCCGAAACACTGAAATAGGCAAAAAACAACAAATCTGGGCTGGGCCTCCGGTTAAAAGGTTAGTCCCAAAAGTAATATAAAAGTGTAAAATAAAGCCCAATATGGTCCAAAACAGTAAATAATATAGCATGGAGCAATCAAAAATTATAGATACGTGTGAGACGTATGAGACGTCTCCGTCGTATCTACTTTTCCAAACACTTTTGCCCTTGTTTTGGACTCTAACTTGTATGATTTGAACGGAACTAACCCGGACTGACTCTGTTTTCAGCAGAACTGCCATGATGTTGTTTTATGTGTAGAAAACAGAAGTTCTCGGAATGAACTGAAACTCCACGGAACATCATAGAAAAATAATAAAAAATCCTCGCCAAAGATGAGACCAGGGGGCCCACACCCTGTCCACGAGGGTGGGGAGCGCCCCCCCCCCTCCAAGGCGCGCCCCCCTACCTTGTGGGCCCCCTGGAGACCTTCTGACGCCAACTCCAACTCTATATATTGGCTTTCGGAGAGAGAAAAATCAGAGAGAAGAAATCATCGCGTTTTACGATACGGAGCCGCCGCCAAGCCATAAAACCTCTCGGAAGGGCTGATCTGGAGTCTGTTTGGGGCTCCGGAGAGGGGGATTCGTCGCCATCATCATCATCAACCGTCCTCCATCACCAATTTCATGATGCTCACCGCCGTGCGTGAGTAATTCCATCGTAGGCTTGCTGGACGGTGATGGGTTGGATGAGATCTATCATGTAATCGAGTTAGTTTTGTTAGGGTTTGATCCCTAGTATCCACTATGTTCTGAGATTGATGTTTCTATGAATTTGCTATGCTTAATGCTTGTCACTAGGGCCCGAGTGCCATGATTTCAGATCTGAACCTATTATGTTTTCATGAATATATGTGTGTTCTTGATCCTATCTTGCAAGTCTATAGTCACCTATTATGTGTTATGATCCGACAACCCCGAAGTGACAATAATCGGGATACTTCTCCGTGATGACCATAGTTTGAGGAGTTCTTGTATTCAGTATGTGCTAATGCTTTGTTCCGGTTCTCTATTAAAAGGAGGCTTTAATATCCCTTAGTTTCCATTAGGACCCCGCTGTCTCGGGAGGGTAGGACAAAATATGTCATGCAAGTTCTTTTCCATAAGCACGTATGACTATATTCGAAATACATGCCTACGTTACATTGATGAATTGGAGCTAGTTCTGTGTCACCCTATGTTATGACTGTTACATGATGAACTACATCCGGCATAATTATCCATCACTAATCCAATGCCTACGAGTTTTCCATCTACTGGTTTACGCTTATTTACTTTCCCGTTGTTACAGTTACAATCACTACAAAATACCAAAAATATTACTTTTGCTTCCGTTACTCTTTTGTTACCGTTACCACTACTATCATACTACTTTGCTACTAAATACTTTGCTGCAGATATTAAGTTATCCAGGTGTGGCTGAATTGACAACTCAGTTGCTAATACTTGAGAATATTCTTTGGTTCCCCTTGTGTCGAATCAATAAATTTGGGTTGAATACTCTACCCTCGAAAGCTGTTGCGATCCCCTACACTTGTGGGTTATCAAGACTAATTTAAGCGCCATGCCGGAGCATAGCTCTATTCTTTGAGTTACTTGGGATTTATATCTGCTGGACGCTATGAAGAATTTGAAAGACGCTAAGATAAAAATTTATCCCTCAACTACGAGGGGAGGTAAGGAACTGCTATCTAGCTCTGCACTTGATTCACCTTCATTATGAGTAAGCTTGCGACATCTAAACCTGCTTCGCTATTCGCTCGATATGTCGCATGTTATTGATGATGCCACTTCTGCTATGCATGATACTTATGATGAAACTACTTCTATGCTTGATACTACTGTGCCCCTTGGTGAATTTATTGATGAACAAATTTCTAGGGCTAGAGAGAAAGAAATTATTGAAACTAATAATGTTGATGAAATTGATGATGAAGATATGCCTGCTATTCCTGAGGGTTATGTTTTTTATATGGAATCTTCTGCAGCTATTTTTGCCTGCAAAGATAGAAATGAACTTAAGAGGCTATTAGTTAAATGGAGTAAGGAATCTCTTAGAGATAGAATGAAACCTGACCCTACTTTTGCTACTTCACCTATTTGTGTTGCCGATAAGGATTATGAATTCTCTGTTGATCCTGATATAATTATGTTGGTTGAATCTGATCCTTTTCATGGCTATGAATCTGAAACTGTAGTGGCACATCTTTCTAAATTAAATGATATAGCCACCTTGTTCACCAATGATGAGAGATCTCGCTACTTTTAGATCCTTAAAATATTTCTGTTCTCATTAAAGGGTGATGCTAAGATATGGTTTAATTATCTAGATCCTGGTTGTGTGCGTAGTCCCTAGGATATGATTTATTACTTCTCTGCTAAATATTTCCTTGCTCATAAGAAACAAGCTGCTTTAAAGGAAATATACAACTTTGTGCAAATTGAAGAAGAGAGTCTCCCACAAGCTTGGGGGAGGCTTCTCAAGTTACATAATGCTTTGCCTGATCATCCTCTTAAGAAAAATGAAATACTTGATATCTTTCATAATGGACTAACCGATGCTTCCAGAGGTTACCTGGATAGTTGTGCTGGTTCTCTTTTCAGGGAAAGAACACCGGACGAAGCTGAAATTCTATTGAAAAATATGTTGACATATGAAAATAATTGGGCACTTCCTGAGCCAGCTCTCAGCCGCCATCTTGAGCCTATTCCTAAACCAACTCAAGAAGAGAGGTGTTCTATTTCTCAGTCCTGAAGATATGCAAGAGGCAAGGAAATCTATGAAAGAAAAAGGTATAAAAGCTGAAGATGTTAAGAATTTACCTCCTATTGAAGAAATACATGGTCTTAATCTACCGCCTGTTGAAGAAACATATGATCTTGATCCATTACCTATTGAAGAACCTCCTGATCCCGATAACCCGGCTACGTAGTGAAGGTAAATTCTCTCTATAGATTTGATGAAGGTGATATTCCTCACTATAAGTCTGCTAGACAATGCTTGGATGAGTTTGATAATTTTATTGTCAAACAAGAAAATTTTGATGCTTATTTTGGTAGACAATTAAAACACAATTCCGATATGCTTAACACTTGGGTGATTATATGGCTAATGTTAGAGGTGAACTTAAACTTGTTAGGAAACATACTTCTATGGTTACCACTCAAGTAGAACAAGTACTTAAAGCTCAAAATGATTTGCTCAATGAAATGAATAGTAAGAAAAATGATTATGCTGTTAGAGTGGCTACTAGAGCTGGTAGAATGACTCAGGAACCTTTGTATCCTGACGGCCACCCTAAGAGAATTGAGCAAGATTCTCAGAGAAATAATACTGATGTGCCTAGTTCTTCTAAAAGGAAGAAAAAGAAAAATGATAGGACGTTGCAAACTTCTAGTGAACCTATTGCTGAACCACCTGAGGTTCCAAATGATATATTTATTTCTGATGCTGAAACACAATCTGGTAATGAACATGAACCTAGTGAAAATGTTAATGATGATGCTCAACCTAGTAATGATAATGATGTAGAAGTTGAACCTGCTGTTGATCTTGATAACCCACAATCAAAGAATCAACGTTATGATAAGAGAGACTTTGTTGCTAGGAAACATGGTAAAGAAAGAGAACCATGGGTTCGTAAACCCATGCCTTTTCCTCCCAAACCATCCAACAAAAAGGATGATGAGAATTTTGAGCGCTTTGCTGAAATGATTAGACCTATCTTTTATGTATGCGATTAACTGATGTGCTCAAAACAAATCATTATGCTAAGTATATGAAGGATATCATTACCAATAAGAGAAAGATACCGGAAGCTGAAATTTCCACCATGCTTGCTAATTATACTTTTAAGGGTGGAATATCAAAGAAACTTGGAGATCCAGGAGTACCTACTGTACCATGCTCCATTAAAAGAAATTATGTTAACACTGTTTTATGTGATCTTGGAGCCGGTGTTAGTGTTATGCCCCTCTCTTTATATCGTAGACTTGATTTGAATAAGTTGACACCTACTGAAATATCTTTGTAAATGGCTGATAAATCAACTGATATACCTGTCGGTATTTGTGAGGATGTGCCTGTTGTGGTTGCAAACGTTACTATTTTAACGGACTTTGTTATTCTTGATATTCCCAAGGACGATAGTATGTCTATTATTCTTGGAAGACCTTTTCTGAATACTGCAGGGGCTGTTATTGATTGCAAAAAAGGCAATGTCACTTTCATGTTAATGGAAATGAGCATACAGTACACTTTCCGAGGAAACAACCTCAAGTTTATAGCATCAACTCTATTGGAAAAATTCCATCGATTATGTTAGGAGGTTTTGAATTTCCTCTTCCTACTGTCAAGAAGAAATATGATATTATTATTATAGGGGATGTGCGTATCCCCATTGAGGTAACATAGTGTTATTCGAAATTTCTCCAGTTCCATGTTAGTCGGAATGAGTTTGTTAACAAGACCTGATCAACCTTGTTAGTGGATTCCTTTTGATGAGCATGAGACGGATGAAACTAGAAGGCACAACCTTCTGCATCTCTTTATACTTTCTGTTATTTAGTTGAAATAAAGTAAAATTAGTATTTTTCTGTCTGTTTCCTGATTTATCCGTGCAATATAAAAGTATCCCGAAAATAAAAGTCCTCAGAATGCCATGCCAATTTAATTGATTTTTTCGGGAATATTCGAGGATTTATGGTGCAAAAATTACCACGGGGGAGCTGCCACCTGGCCATGAGGGTGGATGGCACGCCCCCTGCCTCGTGGGCCCATGGTGGCCCTCCTCCACTTATTCCTGCACCCATCCTCTTCTTCTTCCTCCCACAAACACGAATATCTGGCTCAAACACGCAGTTCCATTTCTTGCTGTGATTTTCGATCTCCTTGCTCAAAGCACCTCTCACAAAACTGCTTGGGAGATTGTTCCTTGGTATGTGACTCCTCCATTGGTCCAATTAGTTTTTTGTTCTAGTGCTTTATTCATTGCAAATTTGTGCTGCATAGGTGACCATGTTCTTGAGCTTGCATGTCAATTTTTTATGGTTCCAAGTAGTTCTAATGCATGATATATCCTCTAGGCACTTGTAGGAGTAGTTGCTATCAATTTTATTGAAGTTGGTTCACTTTTGTTTGAAGTTACTAGAAATTCCAGATTATTTCAGAAAATAATGAAGAGACTTTTGAGGGGCTCGTCGAGCCGAAGCTCGAAGGAAAAACAAAATGAAGAAGCACAGAGGCCCAAATATAATTTGCCTCGTACCGCGGAGGTCCGGCCGTGTGAATGGCCTTCCGATGACTTCTTGAGGAGAGCCGGGATTTATGAGGATTTATATTCACTAATTGGGAACGCCGGCCTCACCGACTTCCTCCGCGACCAACGTCATCAGTATCTCTTACTCACTAATACTTTCGTGCAAAACTTCTACTATTTTCCTAAGAAAACACCTCCTATAGTAGAGTTTCATTTATACGATGTTGTTAAGGAAATGACATTAGCTGAATTTTGCGAGGTTTGCAAAATACCCTTTGAGGGTACCTTAGATGAACCACACCGTAATGAAGTGGAAGCATTTATTAATACTATCACTGTGGGAGAAACCGGGAAGGTTTCTGATGCAAGAATCACTAGCATACATTTTCCTGTTTTACGCTACTTTGCTTTATTTGCTAGTCGTTGCTTGATTGGCCGTGGAAACTGAGGAAACCTTAGTGTTCCTGATATCATCATTTTGTTCCATGGTTTACACCTCAATAACTCTGTTAGTATGGGTGGAATTGTTGCCAGACGGTTAAGTCTGAACCGTACTAAGGGCCCCATCTTTGTAGGCATTTATGCTTCACGCCTAGCTGCATATTTTAACATACCTATTAGGCATTCCGAGAAAGAAGAAAAATTGCTGCCTAATGTTTACCTAGATTATAAGAGTATGCTAGCACATGATTTTATTGTTAAGAGTCATGAAGGGGAGCTCAAATATAAATTGTACTTTGATAAACATCACCCTGAGACTATTACTTTTCCTGCTCCTTCTTTATTTAACTTGTCTGAAGGTCCTTACCTCGTTCCGTGGGCGGCCATTCAAGCCTATCGGAATCCTGCACCAGCCACGGAGTCGGAACCACAATACAAGCCTCCACGCCAGTCTGTTTATTCTTGGGATCCAGAGGCGGTTGCCAGCCAGTGGCAGTCAGAGTCCTCTTCATCGCAATACGACCCCAGCTACACGTATGGGTATCCACCAGGCTATCCCTGGCAATGAACCAACTTAGGCGAAAAGCCTAAGCTTGGGGGAGTACGTATTTCTCACCGACATTACATTTATGTTCACACACACTCATTGCTAGATGTCCGTGCTCATACTCTTTCATTGTAATATCCATGCTAGTTTATTTTCTTTTTCCTGCTTTATTCTTGTGTGTTTGTTAAACTTTAAGAAAAACCAAAAAAAATTAGTGTAGCTTCTAGTTAGTTTACTTTTCCTGCTGTAGTAGTAATAACTAAAAAGAAAACCCAAAAATATTTCATGTTCTTCTTTTGATTGTTGGGAGCTTTCCCGTGTAAATAGTTTTATTTCTTTTCTTTGCTTTGGGGGTCGATACGAGAAGACCATGATTAAATTGTTGAAGTGGCTCTTATATGCTTTATTGTTGATTTAACCAAGAGCCTATATTGCCTTGTCTTCTCCTGTTTATTGAATGCTCGTAGATTCCAGCTTAGTCCAATGCACATGCACTCTTATTATTCACATCGTTCGGTCGTGCAAGTGAAAGGCAATTATGATGATATATGATGGACTGACTGAGATGGGAAAAGCTGGTATGAACTCGACCTCTCTTGTTTTCGTAAATATGATGAGTTCATCGTTCTTGGTTCAGCTTATTATGAATAAACATGTTTGCAATGACAATTAGAGATCATAGTTGCTTATGCCATGCTTGATTAGCTATGAGTTATAATGGTTTACCTTTGCGTACAACATGCTATTAAAATGGTTGTGATGTGGTATGATGGGGTGGTATCCTCCTTTGAATGATTTAAGTGACTTGACTTGGCACATGTTCACACATGTAGTTGAAACAAATCAACATAGCCTTCACGATATTTATGTTCATGGTGGATTATATCCTACTCATGCTTACATCCAATGTTTATTAATTTTAGTGCATGTTCATGACTGTTGTCGCTCTCTAGTTGGTCGCTTCCGCCTTTTGCTAGCCTTCATTTGTACTAAGCGGGAATACTGCTTGTGCATCCAATCCTTTAAACCCCAAAGTTATTCCATATGAGTCCACTATACCTTCCTATATACGGTATTCACCGCCGTTCCAAGTAAATTTGTATGGGCCAAACTCCAAACCTTCTAATAAAGATTCTGTCGTGTATGGTCATATAGCTCATGGTCAACTCGGGCTGCCCTTATCTTCCATGTTAGGCGGGTTATTCTCGTGAGGAGTGGACTCATTCCTCACTCACGAGAACATGGCTGGTCACCGGGATGCCCAGTCCCATGCTTTATGCAAACTAAATCAAAATAATTGCAAACAAAACTCCCCCTGGGACCTGATGTATGTTGGAGGCACTCGTTGTTTCTTGCAAGCCATGGATTGATGCTTGTTGGTGGAGGGGGAGTATAAACTTTACCATTCTGTTTGGGAACCGCCTATAATGTGTGTAGCATGGAAGATATCGCCATCTCTTAGTTGTTATGTTGACAATGAAAGCATGCTGCTCAAAATATTATTTATCTCTATTTCAAAACCGAGCTCTGGCACCTCTACAAATCCCTGCTTCCCTCTGCGAAGGGCCTATCTATTTACTTTTATGTTGAGTCATCACCCTCTTATTAAAAAGCACTAGCTGGAGAGCGCTGCTGTCATTTGCATTCATTACTGTTAATTTATATTGGGTATGACTATGACTGGATCTCTTTTACCATGAATTACAATGTCTAGTCAGTCCTTGGTCTTTAAAGGTGGTCTGCATTTATGTTTTGCGGTCTCAGAAAGGGCTAGCGAGATACCATCTTGTTATATCATATTATGATTGTTTTGAGAAAGTGTTGTCATCCGGGATTTATTATTATGGCTCGCTAGTTGATTATGCCATTGATATGAGTAAACATGAGACCTGAGAATTATTGCAAATGTGGTTAGTTATAATCTTTGCTGAAAACTTGAATGTTGTCTTGACATATTTACAACAACAAGAGCAAACAGAGTTTGTAAAAGTTTTTCTTTCTATCTTTCAGTTTGTCAACTGAATTGCTTGAGGACAAGCAAGGGATTAAGCTTAGGGAGTTGATACGTCTCCGTCAGATCTACTTTTCCAAACACTTTTGCCCTTGTTTTGGACTCTAACTTGTATGATTTGAAACGAACTAACCCGCACTGACGCTGTTTACAGCAGAATCGCCATGATGTAGTATTATGTGCATAAAACAAAAGTTCTCGGAATGACCTGAAACTCCACGGAACATCTTAGAAAAATAAAAAAAATCATCGCCAAAGATGAAGACCAGGGGGGCCACACCTGTCCACGAGGTAGGCGCGCCCCTCCGTATGCCGCGCCCCTACCTCGTGGGCCCCTAGGAGACCTTCCGACCCCAACTCCAACTCTATATATTGGCTTTCGGAGAGAGAAAAATCAGAGAGAAGAAATCATCGCGTTTTACGATACGGAGCCGCCGCCAAGCCCTAAAACCTCTCGGGAGGGCTGATCTGGAGTCCGTTCGGGGCTCTGGAGAGGGGGATTCGTCGTCATCGTCATCATCAACCATCCTCCATCACCAATTTCATGATGCTCACCACCGTGCGTGAATAATTCCATCGTAGGCTTGCTGGACGGTGATGGGTTGGATTATCTTGGGGGTGCCATGGGCATCCCCAAGCTTTGACTTTTTGGTGTCCTTAGATTATCTTGGGGGTGCCATGGGCATCCCCAAGCTTAGGATCTTGCCACTCCTTGTTCCATAATCCATCAAAAATATTTCACCCAAAACTTGAAAACTTCACAACGCAAAACTCAACAGAAATATCGTGAGCTCCGTTAGCGAAAGAAAACAAAAGACAACTTCAAGGTACTGTAATGAACTCATTCTTTATTTATATTGGTGTTAAACCTACTGTATTCCAACTTCTCTATAGATTATAAACTATTTTACTAGCCATAGATTCATCAAAATAAGCAAACAACACACGAAAAACAGAATAGGACGACCTAGGCAATATGTTTATTGATCAACAGCAATTGGAATCACTATTTTATCCCATTCTGGTGATTTTTAACAATTGTTTTCGGGAACTGAAAGTTTCTGGAAATTACAGCAAGATCAAATAACTATCATCCAAGAAGATCCTATAGGTTTAACTTGGCACAAACACTAATTAAAACATAAAACCACATCTAAACAGAAGTTAGATGGATTATTTATTACTAATCAGCAAGGAAAAATATTGGGTTGTCTCCCAACAAGCGCTTTTCTTTAAAGCCTTTTTAGCTAGGCATTGAGATTTCAATGATGCTCACAAGAAAGACAAGAATTGAGGCACAAAGAGAGCATAATGAAACACGTGACAAACACATCTAAGTATAACATACTTCCTATGCATAGGCATCTTATAGGCAAACAAATTATCATAGCAAGCAAAAACTAGTATATGCAAGGAAGCGGAAAGGAACAATAGCAATCTCAACATAACGAGAGGTAATTTAGTAACATGACAATTTATATAACCATATTTTCCTCTCTCATAATAATTACTTGTAGGATCATAAGAAAATTCAACAGTATAGCTATCACCTAACATATTCTCAACACGATCCACATGCATGCGAAGTTGACACTCTTCCAAAATAGTGGGATTATCATTAACTAAAGTCATGATTTCTCCAAGCCCACTTTTATCAAAAATTTCATAAGATTGAATGGTATCCAAATATGTGGGATCTAAAGTTGACACTCTTCCGAATCCACTTTCAATATTATTGCAAACACTATTATTAATCTTATATTCATCATGGAGCTTAAATAAATTTTCAAGATCATAAGAAGAATCTCCCCTATTGGACATAGAAAAACTAGCATCCCCAAGCTTAGGGTTTTGCATATTATTAGCATAATTTACATCAATAGAATTTATAATAAAATCATTGCAATCATGCTTTTTATTCAAAGATCTATCGTGAAGCACTTCATCACAATTTTCAGATTTACGGATTTCGTGCAAAAGCTTATAAAGATAATCTAGTGCATCCAAATCACTAGGAATTGGTTCATCATAATTGGATCTCTTAAAAAGATTGGCAAGCGGATGAGGATCCATAGATATTAGCTTCTCTGTTTAGGAATAAATACTCAACTATTTGAACCAAACGAGCAAATGAGCCAAGTAAGACATCAAGGCAAACGAAAAGACGAACGGAAAAAAAGGGCGAATAAAACGGCAAGGGTGAAGTGGGGGAGAGGAAAACGAGAGGAAAATGGCAAATAATGTAATGCGAGAGATAAGGGATTATGATGGGTACTTGGTATGTTGACTTTTGCATAGACTCCCGACAACGGGCGCCTGTAAATTCTTCTTGCTACCTCCACGAGCTTGCGTTGGATTTCCCGAAGAGGAGAGGATAATGCAGCAAAGTAGCGTAAGTATTTCCCTCAGTTTTGAGAACCAAGGTATCAATCCAAAGAGGAGGCCACGCGCAAGTCCCTCGTACCTACACAAAACAAATAGCTCAACGCAACAAACGCGATTAGGGGTTGTCAATCCCTTCATGGTCACTTACGAGAGTGAGATCTGATAGAGATGATAGATAATATTTTTGGTATAAAGATGCAAAGTAAAATAAAAAGCAAAGTAAAAAAGCAAAGCAATAATAAAGTGATGGAAGATTGATATGATAGAGAATAGACCAGGAGGCCATAGATTTCACTAGTGGCTTCTCTCAAGAGCATAAGTATTTTACGGTGGGTGAACGAATTACTGTTGAGCAATTGACAGAATTGAGCATAGTTATGAGAGTATCTAGGTATGATCATGTATATAGGAATCACGTCCGAGACAAGTAGACCGACTCACCTGCATCTACTACTATTACTCCACTCATCGACCGCTATCCAAAGATGCATCTAGAGTATTAAGTTAATGAAAACAGAGTAACGCCTTTAAGCAAGATGACATGATGTAGAGGGATAAATTCATGCAATATGATAAAACCCCATCTTGTTATCCTCGATGGCAACAATACAATACGTGCCTTGCTGCCCCTTCACATCCTGAAAGGACACCGCAAGATTGAACCCAAAGCTAAGCACTTCTCCCATTGCAGGAACTACCAATCTAGTTGGCCAAACCAAACGGATAATTCGAAGAGACTTGCAAAGATAACCAATCATACATCAAAAAATTCAGAGAAGATTCAAATATTTCTCATAGATAATCTTGATCATAAACCCACAATTCGTCGATCTCAACAAACACGTCGCAAAACAAGATTACATCGAATTGATCTCCATAAGAGAGGGGAGAACATTGTATTGAGATCCAAAAAGAGAGAACAAGCCATCTAGCTACTAACTATGGACCCGAAGGTCTGAGGTAAACTACTCACACTTCATCGGAGAGGCTATGATGATGTAGAAGCCCTCCATGGTGGATTCCCCTTCTGGCGGAGCTCCGGGACAGGCCCCAAGATGGGATCTAGTGGATACAGAAAGTTGTGGCGGTGGAATTAGGTTTTTGGCTCCGTATCTGATCGTTCGGGGGTACGTAGGTATATATAGGAGGAAGGAGTACGTCAGTGGAGAAAAGGGGGGCACATGAGGCAGGGGGCGCTCCCTAGGGGGGGGCGCCCTCCACCCCCGTGGCCGCCTCCTTTCTTTCTTGATGGGGGGTCCAAGTCTCCTGGATCATATTCGGTGAGAAAATCACGTTCCCGGAGGTTTCATTCCGTTTGGACTCCGTTTGATATTCCATTTGTTCGAAACACTGAAATAGGCAAAAACAGCAAATCTGGGCTGGGCCTCCGGTTAAAAGGTTAGTCGCAAAAGTAATATAAAAGTGTAAAATAAAGCCCAATATGGTCCAAAACAGTAGATAATATAGCATGGAGCAATCAAAAATTATAGATACGTTGGAGATGTATCAACACGCCACAGATTTCGAGGCTGACTTGTTTACGCAAGGCTTTGTCAGTCATCACACGATTCTAGCAGCAGTGACTGTTGGATGTCCATCCAACGGCCGACGTGCTTCTTCAATCTCTGATCTTCCTGCTCCAGCCGCCTAAACTAGTGCCAGCGGGACTGCCTGCTCCCTCCTCTTGTGGCCCGCTGTGATGCTGCGCAGGCTTCCCCGGCCCACCCTACTCCCTCCGCTGGGCTGGCCGCATGCAATCAACTGCCTCCTTATTACGCGAATAAAAAATAATTCCTTCCACTGACATATGGGGCGCACCGGTTGGGAGGCTGACCTGTGGGCCTACTAAGTTGATGCGTACGCAGGGCTTGTCAACTTAGTCAACAAACATTTCTAGCAGCAGTAACTGTTGGATTTGATTCGAACGGTCCTGCTGCTTCTCAATCGCTGCTCTTCTTGCACCAGCCGCCCAAACCAGCGCCGGCGAGACCGCCTGCTCCCGCCTCCAGTGGCTGGCTGTGCTGCCGTTGAGGCCTCACCGCCCCTACTACTCCCACCGCTAGCCAGGCCCTACGGCGACGGAAGCCTCACGCCGCAGCCGAACCAGTGAACCCTCGTACTCCTCTCCGAGTGGGCATCCATGTCACGCCCAAGATGCGACCCTATCCTAAAGGAACTCGAAGGTCCCACCAAGGATAGAAGCGCATCTTGAAGATGCATTGCAAGGTGGATATCATTACATCAACATTACATAATAGATGGGGATACATACAAAAGGCACAAATGCCACAAGAATACATCAACATCATTCAAGAGATCAACATCCAACTACGGATGAAACATAAACAGAAACTTAAACAATATCCACCCTGCTAGCCCAGGCTGCCGACCTGGAACCTATCCCCTGGTCAAAGAAGAAGCAGAAGAAGAACTCCAAAACAAGTAACATCGCTCTCGCGTCATGATCATCGCAAACATGTACCTACAACTGGTGGTGTAGTAATCTGTGAGCCATGAGGACTCAGCAATCCCATTACCATGGGTATCAAGACTAGCAAAGATTAAAGGGAAATGAAGGGGGGTAAAGTGGTGAGGTTGCAGCAGAGACTAAGCATGTATGGTGGCTAACTTACGCAAATAAGAGCGAGAAGAGAAGCAAACCAAGAGGTCGTCAACTAGTAATGATCAAGAAGTGATCCTGAACTCCTACTTACGTCAAACATAACCCGAAAACCGTGTTCTCCTCTCGAACAACCCCAAAACGAGACAATCACGATTACGCACATGGTTGGTGTATTTTAGAAGAGTTTACTTCAAGTTTACTACAACCGGATATTAAAAAATTCCCATCTGCCACATAACCGCGGGCACGGCTTTCGAAAGTTCAAACCCTGCAGGGGTGTCCCAACTTAGCCCATGATAAGCTCTTGCGATCAACGAAGGATATTCCTTCTCCCGGGAAGACCCGATCAGACTCGGAATCCCGGTTACAAGACATTTCGACAATGGTAAAACAAGACCAGCAAAACCACCCGGATGTGCCGACAAATCCCGATAGGAGTTGCACATATCTCGTTCTCAGGGCACACCGGATGAGCCAGATGTCGGGTTGGCATAGACCCTGATTGCCCAGGGGGCGCCGGACATCGCTCGGTTTGGACCAGCACTCAGAGGAGAACTGGCCCAGGGGGGCTAAAATAAAGATGACCCTTGAGTCTGCAGAACCCAAGGGAAAAAAAGGCATAGGTGAGGCAAATGGTAAAACCAATGTTGGGCCTTCTTTGGAAGAGTTTTATTCAAAGCGAATCGTCAAGGGGTCCCATAAATCACCCAACCGCGTTAGGGACGCAAAATCCGGGAACATAATACCGATATGACGGAACTAGGGCGGCAAGAGTGGAACAAAACACTGTGCATAAGGCCGAGCCTTCCACCCTTTACCAAGTATATAGATGCATTAATAATACAAGAGATATTGTGATATCCCAACATAAACATAATCCAACATGGAGCAATCTTCATCTTCACCTACAACTAGCAACGCTATAAGAGGGGCTGAGCAAAAGCGATAACATAGCCAAACAACGGTTTGCTAGGAAGGGTGACAAAGGTTAGAGGTTCATGGCAATTTGGGAGGCTTGATAAGCAAGTGGTAGGTAACGCAGCATAGTGATAGAACGAAGCAACTAGCATAGCTATGATAGTAATGAGATCCAAGGTGACGATCATCTTGCCTGAAATCCCGCTAGGAAGAAGAACGAGTCCATGAAGAAGACAAGCGGACGTAGTCAAACGAATCCTCACAACTCCCGAACGAATCCGAAGCTAACGAGAGAAGCAAACCGGAAAGAAGCAAACAACATAGTAAACAACCATCACATAAACATGGCATGATGCACAACCAAGTATGATGCATGTCCGGTTTAGATAGGTATGACATGGCAAAGTGCAACAAACAATACTACAAGTTAAGTGGAGCTCAATATGCAACGAGTTGCATATCGACGAAACACCACATGCAATTATTTAGTTTGATCTCGTTATAAGCTACTCAACAATATTAAATGTTGTTAAACATGGCAAGAGGTGAGGCATGAGTAGACTAACTATTTAGGAAAATTTAAATGAGGCCGGAACAACAAACAACAATTCCGGAAAATCCTCATATGCATATTTCAAATTTGGTACTGTTCTGCCCTAAACGTAATTTTAATGTTGTTAAACAGCAAAATAAGTTGCACCATGTTAAACTAGGCATTTTTTCACCCCATTTACATATAAAGTTTATTAAAATTGGAGCTACGGTTATTTAGTTATGAAATAAATCATTTTAGCATGGCATTTATGCAAAATTAAACAAACAGCAAGTTAAACATTTTAAACATGGATGAGTGTGGCATATAATTAATCTACACAAAATTCTAAGCATTTTACATGTTTAAATCATTTAAATCCGATGCACGGTTCATGAGTTATTAAATGCATGAACTCTAGGGACTTTTCTGTAAAATGGCATTCTCTGGATAAAATGCTAAAACGTTCAGAACTGGAAAAAAACGATGCGGGCCGAATCTGGCTGGCCCGATAGGAGCGTGGGCGCTGGAGGCTCACCCAGCGGCTCGGCCCAGTCGGTGTAGGAGGCCCAAGAAGGCGCGAGGCTGGAGGAGGCCGGTTGGGACGCGCTGGGCCTTGGTCAACGCGGGGCTATGGTCGACGAGCGAGGCAGCGTGCGCTGCTCGACCTGAAGCAAGGGACGAAGGGGAAGCAGAGCCGCGGGACTGCGATGGCGCTGGTGAGGTCAACGCACGGCGCGGGCGTGCGATGCGACCGAAACGGATCTGGACGGAGGAGCTCGAGGGCGGCTCGGCTTGAGGCCATGGCAACGACGTCCTGTAAGAGAAACAGAGAAAGAGAGAGGGAAATCGTGAGACGGAGGGAGAGCAACGAAGGGAGGAAGATGGGGAGAGAGAGGAACGGCCTGGTCCTGGTCACCGGTAGTGGTCGCTGCAGCAGGTCGAGTGCCGGCTCGAGGAAGGCGACGCGCAAGGGCTCGGCTGTGATGGAGCTGCAGAACTGGAAGCAGCAGACGAACAGGGGCGCGGCGGCAGGACTTGGTGGCTCGAAGAAGAGGAGCAGCAACGGACAGGCGCGGCGCCAACAGAGGGACTTGGCGAGAGGGCCAGAGGCGGGAACAATGAGGATGGCCGGATCAAGGCAAGGCGTGAGGGTTGGGGAGGTGCGCCGGCAACTTGGCATCCTCCTAGCGCTGCATCGGGAGGCATGGAGCGGGAGCTTCCTGCAGTGAAAAGAAAAGGGATAGAGAGACGGCATGAGTGAGAGCTACGGGAGGAGACAGGAGAACAAGAGGGAAGGGAGAAGGCACGGCCTGATTCGGTGCTCCGGCGAGGTTGCTGCAGGGCCGGAGGAGCTGAGGAGGCCGGTGCGCCACTGGCTGCGGGGACGAGGAGGCGCGTCCTCGGGTGGCTGCGCGAGGGGATCGAGGGAGATTGAATGAGGGGATCCCGATGTGGAAGATGAGACACGGGGTGGCGGCGGCAGAGAAAGGATGGATGGGACATCTCCCTAAAATTTAGGGTTTGGTCTGATTTGGTTAGGGCTGCCCACTATATATAGTAGGTGGCTAATATGAGAGGGGATTTGAGCCCCTGGATTTTGATCGGACGGCTTCGGGTGGTCTAACCAAAGAACGGATGATGTTTAGGATAACTCGGGATTGTTCCGACCCACCGGGTCATGACCGTGCTGTTCGGGTTCGGGGAAGTTTCAGACGCGCCGGAGGGGTCTGGGAGAGGTCAACAAGGACAAGGGGGGTTTTGTTGGTCTCGGAGAAAGAGAGAAGAAAGGGGTCCAATTGGTCTGAGAGAAGGTCAACAAGGGCAAGCGGTCTGACAACAGGTCAATGAAGACAAATAGAGAAGCGGTCACTATGAACGGATGCAAGTTTTATGAAAACATGCAGATGCAATGCGCATGATGCTATGATATGAGATGCATGACATGAACAAAATGCAAAACAAAAGACAAAAACCCAACCACGGAGGAAATAAAATATCGCATCTCTGGAAAAGGCAAGAGTTGGAGTTACGAATATGGAAAGTTGTATCCGGGGCGTTACAACACTCCACCACTACGAGAGGATCTCGTCCCAAGATCTAGGATGGCACCGAAGAGAAAAGGAAGAGGAAGATAAGAGGTAAACTAAGTTGCTTCTTCGACAAATGAGTGAAACCAAAGAACCTTTAGAGGTTGAAAAGGTTGAAAGAAAGAACACAACGGAAATGAACGCAATTGAGAGCACCGCGGTAGAAAATAGAAACTAGGAACACCATATGAACCTTGGAGGTTGCAAAGCTATGAATGACGAGTACAATGGACAAGAAGGAATCGGAACCACTCTGGTTGAAACGAGATAAACAAGGAATAAAGAACAAATTTGGACAGCACTCTGGTTGAAAAGAGATGCAAGACTTGATAAGATGCAAAGAACTTGAAGAGATGACACAACACTCCGGTTAAATGGGTAAGGAAGAAAAAGAACATGATCTTTACAAAATGAGATGATGGGTCGAAGAGAGTAACATCACAATGCCTCCGGAAGAAAGAATAGAAGATAGATCATTGGAATAAAAGAATGGAGAAGAAAATGCCAACTTCTGCCACAAATTATCTAGGAAAGCACCCTTCCAAGAAGGTTAGGACGGAGTTGTTGGAAAACCAACAACGAAAGGATAAGCTTGTAGTGGGATTATGGAAAACATCTCGAGACTATGAGGTGACAACCGACCACTAAAGGAAACCATCGATTTGATTGAGAGCACCAAAGAGATGAAAAACTTCTTCACCGAGATGAGAAGGAGAAAATTGGATCATTGATAAGCACCACAAATAGCTACATTCCTTAGGGAAGGCTTTAGGTGAAATATGACCCAAGATAACTCCAACAAAGGGATTGATGGATTTAAAATACCTCATTCTTGACAACAAGTGAATCATGAAACACGAACTGAAATTGTCAAGAATGACATAACACCACCTCAAAAGATAAGGTAGAAAGAATTGCACTTTGGAATGCAAGATGAAGAATACTTGAGCTCCTCAAAACAGAACATGTGTTGGACACCATGTTTATTTTAGAGTATAGCTTGGCGGATCATAACTTCGAGAGAAATCTTGAAGAACAATTGAAGAATGAAAAGAATCCTTGACGAACCATCATGTAGAGCCTCCATGAAGAACTCCGGTAATAAAAGAATGATAAAAAGAAAGAGAAGTTGAAGACACAAGGTGGAACCTTGCAATAATTTAGATGGAGCTTCGCGACGAGATAAAGCGGAAAAACTTGAAACTCCGGAGAAGAAAAGATGAAGCATCTCGAACCGAGAAATGTGACATGATGAATAACTCTGGAAAGAAGAAACTAGATCACTTGGATGAAACAAAAATAAGAATTACGTTATGTGTATCCTTCACCAATTTACATTGATGGCAAGCAATGGATTTGGCATACTACTTATTCTTCTTGAGGGATTGAAAAGAGATATAGTGCAAACTTGAGAAGGTATTGGTGGAACCACCGGTGGAATTTGGGAACAACGAATGAATTAATATGATAATGAAGGAAGTGAAATCTTGAACGAACCACCATAAGAATTGAAAATGAACGTAGCAAAGGCACAATTCACCGGGAAGAATTGGAAAACGAATGAAGATGCTTGAGAGAATTTAGATACAAGAGAATGAAGAGACCATGAACTGATTAGAGGTTCTTTGAACGAAGCACCGGTAAGATTTGGAGAACGATAGCTACACGCTGAGAATGAAGAATTATGACATGATGGCCTTCAGAGGAAAGAAATGGAAACAACTCATGAAATGCTCCGGATGGGTGAAAAGAATTCCCACAATCGAAAACAATTATGAGAGGATGGCATCAAACTTGAACTACGCATCTTTGGAAGAACGGGTAAGGATTTAAGAGGAACTCTTCTTCGGTCTTCAAAATCCGAGAATGACGATGAGAAACACCACCATGAATTGTTGAGATACTCAGGGAGAATGATAATGAAAAAAACAAAGAGGTTGAGCCAACAATGAAAAATAATTTGAAAGCGATCTTGGAGAAGGCATGTGACTGATGGGATCCATTCTTACGTCACACTTGAAAAGAATTTGAGAATAACTTCGGGATAATTAGAAGAGTCAGGTAAGATCCTGGGAAAAGACCTGTGGGTTAGGGCCCACTCAAAAGAAAACACCGTTGAACAATTTTAAAGAGCGGTTGCATCGGTTGAATTAAATGGCTTGAATGGGATAACAACCTTGAAATATCTTGAACGGATTGAGAATGGAAACACAAGTCTTGTGAGATATTTTCAGCACTCCAGAACAAATAATAGGAAGAAGTGAATGATTAAGAGGTGCATCGGCATGAGAAAGCATTAGAAACGAGGAAAGGAATATGATGAATATCGAAAGCTTGAATTGGATCCACCGGAGAAGAAACAACAATGAAGGATGATGAACTTGAAACTGTTGAGCATCTTCATGGGAAATCATCGGATAAGAACATTAAAAGAAAAGAATGAAGAAACTTCCCACAAATAAAAGGATACATGATTAAGAAATCTGAGTCCTTGAAGAAAAAGGGTGGGAGGGCGGGAAAACAAAGGCAACTTGGGGACGGATGAAACAAACACCGTTGAGAAAACTTAGAATTGATCTCGCAAATGTTGAAAATGATCGGATCCACTTGAAAAGAAGAACGCCGGTTTGGAAAAGAATTGACATGACAATCTCGATAAACAAGAAGGATTAGCACTCTCATAGAAATATGAGAACACCGCTTGAAAGGTATGGAACCAACACTTGACATTGAAGCAACTCGAATACCACAACTCAAAACAAAACAAAGGATTGGCTTGTATAAATAAGCCGGAACAAATACATATGATAGAGATTTACCCAATCCCATATCATGCATCTGTCGGAAAGATGTTCTAGGAGCTACTTGAATTCCCACCTATAAACTCCCGAAACTTTCTGGTTATGCAATCTGGTGTTGGGGATACAGGGGACGCAAAATATATCACCCAAACTAACAATACCTAGATCCAGTTGTATCCATCCTTCAACACATAACCAAGAAAACTCCGGAAATCGTGTACCTCAACCTTCGAAAAGCATCCGTTATACAAGCTATGGAAATACTCCCGAACTCCCCAGTACTAGGTGGCGTCGAGGTTATCTCAGCAACAACTGCATAAAAGAGATTTTCGATGTCGGCAAAACTCAGGTATTCCAGAACCGCAACAATAAAATTGTGACGACAACACCTCGGAGCTCAACTTCCCGGGACACTGCCACAACCCCTAAATGTCAGGAGGCACCAAGAACAATGTTCTCGTCACAAGAATATCGGAACGATCCCAAGATACCCGCGTGATCCTAAAAAAAAATCGTGAAATTTGAGGAGAGGAAATACAAAACGTCTACGTTAGGAGGCCTCACCAGAGCGATTAAGGGACTGAGGAGTAAAAAGAATCCTACTCTCCGATATATATAATCCTAAGACTCAAAATAGTTTTCTTCTGGACTCAACAACGGCCAACAATCAAGGGGGCTCCTATGGTCGGTCGAGGCTCTGATACCAACTTGTCACGCCCAAGATGCGACCCTATCCTAAAGGAACTCGAAGGTCCCACCAAGGATAGAAGCGCATCTTGAAGACGCTTTTGCAAGGTGGATATCATTACATCAACATTACATAATAGATGGGGATACATACAAAAGGCACAAATGCCACAAGAATACATCAACATCATTCAAGAGATCAACATCCGACTACGGATGAAACATAAACAGAAACTCAAACAATATCCACCACCTTTAGCCCAAACTGCCGACCGGAACCTATCCCCGATCGAAGAAGAAGCGGAAGAAGAACTCCAAAACAAGTAACATCGCTCTCGCGTCATGATCATCGCAAACCTGTACACCTGCAATCGGTGGTGTAGTAATCTGTGAGCCACGAGGACTCAAAGCAATCCCATTACCATGGGTATCAAGACTAGCAAAGCTTAAAGGGAAAGGAAGGGGTAAAGTGGTGAGGTTGCAGCAGCGACTAAGCATGTATGGTGGCTAACTTACGCAAATAAGAGCGAGAAGAGAAGCAAAGCAAGCGGTCGTCAACTAGTAATGATCAAGAAGTGATCCTGAACTCCTACTTACGTCAAACATAACCCGAAAACCGTGTTCTCCTCTCGAACAACCCCAAAACGAGACAATCACGGTTACGCACACGGTTGGTGTATTTTAGAAGAGTTTACTTCAAGTTTACTACAACCGGATATTAACAAATTCCCATCTGCCACATAACCGTGGGCACGGCTTTCGAAAGGTCAAACCCTGCAGCGGTGTCCCAACTTAGCCCATGATAAGCTCTCGCGATCAACGAAGGATATTCCTTCTCCCGGGAAGACCCGATCAGACTCGGAATCCCGGTTACAAGACGTTTCGACAATGGTAAAACAAGACCAGCAAAACCACCCGGATGTGCCGACAAATCCCGATAGGAGCTACACATATCTCGTTCTCAGGGCACACCGGATGAGCCAGACGTCGGGATGGCATAGACCCTGATTGCCCAGGGGGCGCCGGACATCGCTCGGTTTGGACCAGCACTCAGGGGAGAACTGGCCCGGGGGGCTAAAATAAAGATGACCCTTGAGTCTGCAGAACCCAAGGAAAAAAAGGCATAGGTGAGGCAAATGGTAAAACTAATGTTGGGCCTTGCTGGAAGAGTTTTATTGAAAGCGAACTATCAAGGGGGTCCCATAAATCACCCAACCGCGTTAGGGACGCAAAATCCAGGAACATAATACCGGTATGACGGAACTAGGGCGGCGAGAGTGGAGCAAAACACCAGGCATAAGGCCGAGCCTTCCACCCTTTACCAAGTATATTGATGCATTAATAATACAAGAGATATTGTGATATCCCAACATAAACATAATCCAACATGGAGCAATCTTCATCTTCACCTACAACTAGCAACGCTATAAGAGGGCTGAGCAAAAGCGATAACATAGCCAAACAACGGTTTGCTAGGAAGGGTGACAAAGGTTAGAGGTTCATGGCAATTTGGGAGGCTTGATAAGCAAGTGGTAGGTAATGCAGCATAGCGATAGAACGAAGCAACTAGCATAGCAATGATAGTAATGAGATCCAAGGTGACGGTCATCTTGCCTAAAATCCCGCTAGGAAGAAGAATGAGTCCATGAAGAAGACAAGCGGATGTAGTCAAACGAATCCTCATAACTCCGGAACGAAACCGAAGCTAACGAGAGAAGCAAACCGGAAAGAAGCGAACATCATAGTAACAACCATCACATAAACATGGCATGATGCACAACCAAGTATGGTGCATGTCCGGTTTAGATAGGCATGGCATGGAAAAGTGCAACAAACGATACTACAAGTTAAGTGGAGCTCAATATGCAACGAGTTGCGTATCGACGAAACACCACATGCAATTATTTAGTTTGATCTCGTTATAAGCTACTCAACAATATTAAATGTTGTTAAACATGGCAAGAGGTAAGGCATGAGTAGACTAAATATTTAGGCAAATTTAAATGAGGCTGGAACAACAAACAACAATTCCGGAAAATCCTCATATGCATATTTCAAATTTGGTACTGTTATGCCCTAAATGCAATTTTAATGTTGTTAAACAGCAAAATAAGGTGCACCATGTTAAACTAGGCATTTTCCACCCCATTTACATATAAAGTTTATTAAAATTGCAGCTACGGTTATTTAGTTATGAAATAAATCATTTTAGCATGGCATTTATGCAAAATTAAACAAACAACAAGTTAAACATTTTAAACATGGATGAGTGTGGCATATTATTAATCTACACAAAATTCTAAGCATTTTACATGTTTAAATCATTTTAATCCGATGCACGGTTCATGAGTTATTAAATGCATGAACTCTAGGGACTTTTCTGTAAAACATCATTCTCTGGATAACATGCTAAAACGTTCAGAACTGAAAAAAATGATGCGGGCCGAATCTAGCTGGCCCGATAGGAGCGTGGGCGCTGGAGGCTCACCCAGCGGCTCGACCCAGTCGGTGTAGGAGGCCCAAGAGGGCGCGAGGCTGGAGGAGGCCGTTTGGGGCCCGCTGGGCCTTTGTCAACGCGGGGCTGTGGTCGACGAGCGAGGACTGCGATGGCGCTGGTGAGGTCAACGCACGGCGCGGGCGTGCGGTGCGACCGAAACGGATCTGGACGGAGGAGCTCGAGGGTGGCTCGGCTTGAGGCCATGGCAACGACGTCCTGTAAGAGAAACTGAGAAAGAGAGAGGGAGATCATGAGACGGAGGGAGAGCAACGAAGGGAGGAAGATGGGGAGAGAGAGGAACGGCCTGGTCCTGGTCACCGATAGTGGTCGCTGCAGCAGGTCGAGCTCCGGCTCGAGGAAGGCGGCGCGCAAGGGCTCGGCTGTGATGGAGCTGCAGAACTGGAAGCAGCAGACGAACAGGGGCGCGGCGGCGGGACTTGGCGGCTCGAAGAAGAGGAGCAGCAACGGACAGGCGCGGCGCCAGCAGAGGGACTTGGCGAGAGGGCAGCGGTGAGGAACAAAGAGGATGGCCGGACTGCGCAAGGCAGAGGGTTGGGGAGGTGCGCCGGCAACTTGGCGTCCTCCTAGCGCTGCATCGGGAGGCATGGAGCGGGAGCTTCCTGCAGCGAAAAGAAAAGGGATAGAGAGACGGCATGAGCGAGAGCTACGAGAATATTACTCAACTTTTTTTCCTGGAAAAGTTCTTGACGCTACAATATTTCCAAATATTTGAATTTAGCTCCAGTTCATGTTTATTTGGATTTGGACGTTTTAGATGCACCCTGGTTTTTTAATACTGATTTTGTGTGTGCGACTGAGAGTATGTTTCGATATGTGTGTTGTGGCGGAAGGGCAATGTGGACATGGTGTGCGTGTGATAGAGACATAGAGAGGTGTGAATGTGCAAATGATCATGCATGAGTGAGACATAAACAGATGCCGATACATTGTGTATACATGAGAGAACGGTCTTCTATTTGTACTTGTGTGTGTGTGTGTGTGAAGAGAGAGAGAGAGAGAGGAGCATCCGTAATACAACAACCATCTCTCTCGATTCGTCCGTATCTCGCATGATCACATGTAACACATGCATCAACACACACATTTTGACACCCTCACCCGGCCCCTGCCCACCTCAAGGCGCCGCACATCGCTCTCTATCTCACACGCACAATCTCTTTGTGAAAACCCTATTTAGCATGTAGCTTTCCATCACATATACACATGTTTCTCTCCATAGGTTTGATTTCTCCCAATACCTGACACACAAACAAGCGCACGCGCACTGCACACAAACTCCCCCTCCCCCGAGCACACAATTCATCCCCATCCAAGGCTATATGGCGACCACTCTCGCTTGTGCTTCTCTGCACCCCAGCATGCACAACACCTCAACCTTCAAAGAGGGCATCGAGGAGATCGAAGACGGCGACCACACTGCACTAGAGAATGCGGGGCCATTTGGAAGCAGGATGATGTGACGACGGCTGACTGACTCCTCCCCCCCCCTCTCTCTCCCGCACAAAATTACCAATCCCTCTCTCTCCCACAGAAAATTATCAATCCCTCAACCCACGAGATCCTTCCCCTCTCGTCCATATTTTTTTAGCTCTCTCATCAAACCTGTTGTCTCTTCTCCTTCCACGTATACAAAATCCGGATGCACACACATCTCACATATATTACATGTCTCCATCTTACTCACAGACCTAACTTCTTCCTCTCTCTTTCTCTCTCTATCTCTATCTCTCTCTCTCGTTAGGTCTGTCTCCTACTCTGTTGTCCACATACACACAATCTTTACCGCCCTATCTGCTCCATCTTCGCAAGCTCTCTCTACACGTTTCATTCACACATTGGGATGTGTTCAAAATGTTGCTTTTATAATGGATGATGTAGAGTTATGGTTGGTTTTGTTGCATCCTAGAAAGTAATAACTATGAAATGCATTTAGATTCTCATTTGATTGGGATTATGTGAGTTTGAGCATATTGTGAAGTACTATAGACCTCGTATACATCTTGGAATTCAACAATGATTGTAACTATTGAATTGTATAGAGCATTACATTCGAATTCAGTAGCCTAATATATTTGTTTCACAATTAAAACAATTGATTAATTCACTACAAACTAAGAAAACAAATATGTACTCCCTCCGTTTTTATTTAAGTTCGCGTATTAGCATTGGTCAAAGTCAAGTTTTGTAAACTCTCGTAAAGTTTATAACAAAAATATTAACATATACAATAACAAATAAATACCATTAGATTCATTATTGAATGTACTTTCACATCATACATATTTGTTATGGTAAATGTTTATATTTTTCTATAAACTTGGTCAAACTTTAGGAAGTTTGACTTTGGTCAAACCTAATATGCAGAGTTAATAAAATCGGAGGGTTGCTTAGCCCAGTCACCCAACACGCCACTCGGGGAGTTCAGTGTCACAAAATTTTGAGGTCGGCCGGAAAATCTCCCGCGACCCTGATTCGAGAAGTGCGAAGTTACCATCATAGCCTTTGGAACAGGCCTACGGATGACGTTTGGTAGGGGGTTGTTTTCGTAACTTCAGGTTCACCCTACCCAGCCAACCCCACCCCGGCACCCAAAGTAGTACACTTGAATACTCCCCATTTTCTATCCCCACAGCAAAATAGACTTCTCCATGGCACCGCAGCCTTCGTGCTCCTCCCCTTCTCCATCGTCGCACTTGTCCACCGCGGTGCATCTGCCTCATCGACGACCTCAGACGCCAGACCGGAGCCGGTCTACCATCGTAAATCGTGCAAGCCTCTTCCCCGGCACCGCATTCCACGGTCTCGGATCTGCTTCCCGGAAGCCGACGCCAAGCGCAGACGCACCACCGTCGTGGACAATGAACTGACGCATGTTGCCGACCATGATGCACAGAGGCTGCCGCGACCATCGTTCTCCTCCTCGATTGGTAATGTGTGTATTGAGTCACTTAGCAGTACATGTGCAGTTCCAATTTTGTTCATACCTACCCTTCAAATTTCCTGGTTGCTATTGTTCCCGTAAAAGTAATTGGTTATAGCCTCCTTTGTCCAACAAAATATCAGCTTGTAATTGTGTGTCGCTCCTGTATCGTGCCGTGCTTGGGTAGGTTCTTCATCTGCAACCAGTAGTGTGGAAAATGACGGAAAGTGTTTTAGAACAGCAAGATGCCCATGCATTGCACGGAACATCAAGAGGCATTTGTATGAGTAGTTTATCTTGTAGGAGAAAATGATGAACGAGGGAAGGCCTTATTTGCAAATCTGAAGAGGGGTGTGGGTATGTTTCTGCAAAATTTCCATAGTTTCCTTCATATCTGTCGGATATAAATCGGACGTCCTATATTGCAGGATGGCAGGCACACCATCATCACCAACTCCATTTTTTAAAATAAAATAGTTTATTTCGTATAGCCAGCTCACTCAGCTCTATTGTACTTACTCTTATTTATTCATAACTAGCAAGATGCCCATGCATTGCACGGAAAATCAAGATGCATTTGTATGAGTAGTTTATGTTGTGGGATAAAAAGATGAACACGAGAAGGCCTTATTTGCAAATGTGGAGAGGGGTGTGGGTCTCTTTTTGCAAAATTGCCATAGTTCCATTCCTATCTGTTAGATATAAATCGGACGGCCTATATTGCAGGATGGCAGGCACACCATCATCACCAACTCTGTTTTTTATAAGAGTAGAGAGTAGAGAAGTAGAGATAAATATTAAATATAAAAAATATAACAGTAGAGAAGATAGTAGAGATAAATATTAAATATAAAATACATATAACAGTAGAGAAGAAAGTAGAGATAGGAGGGACGTCGGGAAAGGATCGCGCGCGCGTGGGAAAAATGCGGCCAGGCGCGCACTAGTTTTGGCGCATGGCGTCCGGCGCGCTTTAGAAAAGCCAACGCCCTCCCACCGCTCTGTGCCTTGCCACCCCTCTCCCCCTACTCTGTACCTCGCCATTGCTCTCTCGCCGCTCTGCGCCTCGCTGCCGCTCTCTCCCCGCTCTTTCTCCCCTCGCCGCCGCCGCGCCACCATGCCACCACGTCGCCGAGAAACCTGGGGATACCGCGGCGTCCGCGCGCGCCCCTCCGGTGGCTTCTCCGCCGAGATCTGGTTCCGCGGGATGCGCCTCGGCCTCGGCAATTTTGACTCCGCCAACGAGCCGCCCGCGCGTATGACGCGGCGGCGTGGCGCATCCGGTGGCCTCATAGAACATTGAACTTCCCCAACCTGCCGACGCAGGAGCGGGTGCAAGAGCTCGCGCCTCTGCCGCGGCTTATCACCAACGAGGATCGTCGCGACCACTGTAGGTGGGAGCACCGTCTCGACATCGCTGAGATGGACGAGGAAGCCATGGCGTTGTGGCGCCAACGCTTCCCGCGGGACATCATCAACGAGCACAAGTTCTACGCGCAAAGGAGGGCGGAGAGGGAGAAGAGGAGGGCGGACCGAGTCGCCTATCGCGAGGACAAGCGTAGGTGAAAAGCAAACGCTCAATTCAACATGAGGCTAGGAGCAGCGTCGCCCTAGAAATCCGACGATGATCCGTATCTTCACGCCTACATTCAGACGTCAGAGGAGGACATCACCGAGGAGGAGTCAGACAACTAGGAGTAGTTGAACTATCTATTTTTTTATCTATCTATGCAATATCTAGGTGTAAGTGCATCTAGTGCCCGTTAGTGATTTTGGTGTATTGAAGACTTATAGGTTAAGGGACTAATGTGTTTATGAGTGTACACTGTTCTATAAGTCTATGAGGAGTTTGATATTTATAGAGAAAGTTGACCCCTAAAAATGAAGTTCTTCGACTGAAGACTTTGGTATTCTGAAGACTTTCTGAAGACTTTGAAAGTGAAGAAATTGGTGTGACCTTGAAGACTTGGTATTCACTTGAGGAACATGAAGCGTGAAGACTTTGTTTTCGTAGTTTTGTTTTTCTCTTTCTTGAGTCATAGGAAACACCGTCAAGTTAAGGGGGTCGAGGAAATACTAAGGAAAATTTTCCATGTGATGCTCAACTCAAAATCCTACACCTACCAATCCCTTCGAGTGAAGCCATTGGAAAACTCATACAGTTCAGTCAATTTCTTCAGCAACAGAGACGAAGTTCTTCTGGTCGCTGAGAGGAGTTAGGAATTCGCTAGTGCGGATTGCCTACACAGTGAGGAACATGATAGCCCTGAGGAATTTAAGAGTCAAATTTCCGATCAAGGTCAGGTCAAGCGCCACCTGTCCCAAATATCTTATCCACCTAACGGTCATATCATTGAAGGGCATTTATTCTTATCATGTCGGGCTGCTCCCTAGGCTATAAATAGCCGCCCCTACAACCACTAGCTGGTTGGCTGCTCAGAGAAACTGACACTTGTCATTTGAGAGCATCCCATCCTCCGAGGACTTTGAGCGAAAATCATCGAGTGAGGAAAACCCAAACCCAAACACCTACAAACCCAAAGTGATTGAGCATCATCAAGAGATTGATCCTGCGTGGATCCGATGCTTGTTACCTTTGAAGACTGTGCTTCTTCCGCATAGCTTAGGCGTCATGGTCTAGAGCATCCAAGAGGAATTGTGGATCGCCGAGTGACCGAGTCTATGAAGGTTTGGAAGTCACCTGAAGACTTACCACGAGTAATTGGACGAGGTCTGTGTGACCTTAGTTCAAGGAGAATACGGTGAGGACTTGGTGTCCTGAGCTGCGTGCTTTCGGCCGATCGGGTGTCCGGACTGTGTCCTCGAAGTTTAAATACTCGGCCGCTCCAACCAGACGTACAACCGAGACAAGCATTTGGAACTGGTCTACCAAATCATTGTCTTCACCAACCTTATCGGGTTCTATTTCCTCAACTCTTTCATTTCCTCATTACAGTGTTGAGTGTTTTTCATATCTGTGTTTGAAGACTTTGACCAAGACTTTCTCAATTTCCTCAGTTCAATTTCTTCAGTCTGTTTGTCTTCATCTTGTGTTATCTTGTGATTACGCTTTCTGTACTCAGTGCTTGTCTTCATTTCATCATGATGACCATGCTTGTATTCTGTTATGCTTACCCTTGAGTACTTATTCCGCTGCAAGTAGTTCTTCGCTAAGGAATTTCCTCGCCAACAAATTCCTCAGTGAAGAATTCATAAAAATCACAAGCTAGCGATGTGAAGAGATTCAAGCAACTCGATTCTCAAGCAAAGAATATCATATGTGGCCATCTGAGCAAAGGACAGTATGGAAGAGTGAGTGCTTTGGAAACTGCTAAGCTTATCTGGGATAGGCTGTCCAAAGTAAATGAAGGAGTCTCAACTCAGCATGACTCTCGAGTTGATGTTCTTCGCAATCTCTTCAACCGCTTCAAAAGACTCGACAATGAAAATGTTCAACAAACCTTCGATTGCCTCACTGACATCTCAAATGAGCTTCAAGCGCTTGGTGGCACTGACATCACCGACCATGAAATGGTGAAGAAATTGTTGAGATTGCTTGATTCCACATTTGATACTCTGGCACTGACGATACAAGAATGTGCTGACTACAAGTCACTTGATCCCGCTGATATCCTCGAGAGGCTAAATACTCATGAGTTCTAGCTTGCTGAAAAGAGATCTCTATGGTTCGAGCTATGGCAAATCACGTGCCCTGAAGGCCAAGGCAGTGTCTGAATCTGAGTGTGAAGATTCTGGTAGCAGCCTTGGTGATCCTGAAGAACTGAGCCAGAGCTACAACTGCCGTGAAGAAGTTCGAAGTTCTCAAGACGTGGTCGCTTTGGAAAATCCTCAAGGAGCGGTGATTCCTCATCCAAAGGACTATAAGTGAAGGCTATGCCACAAATGCAAGAAACCTGGTCACTATATTCAAGATTGTCCTCAATGGGAAAAGGAATTAAAGAAGAAGAAATACAAGGATTACAGTTCTGATGACGCTAAGAAGAAGAAGAAATCATCAAAATCTTCATCATCAAAATCCTCAAAGTCTTCATCTCATAAGAAGAGCAGCTCCAAGAAGGCTCGGGCATTCATTGGCAAGGAAATGGACTCTGAAGCTGAATCTGAGGAACATGAGGAAGAGGAGGCATCCGAGGAGTCCGAGTGCAGTGTGGCGAAGTTTGGCTCTCGCCATCGCATTCGCCGACAAGTCTATTTTCAACTCAAGAAACCGACCCCACCAACAAGGCTGATGAAGATAATGATGACTACGCTCCCACCTATTGCTTCATGGCAAAGGGTGCCAAGGTACTCAAATATACCTCCTCTGAATCTAGTGAGAATGAATCTGATGAAGACCTCAAGCCCAGCTACTCTAAACTTGCTAAGATTGCTGTAAAACAACAAAGGGCTTTTGAAAAGGTTGAAAACGTGCTAGACAAAAGTGATGATATATTGGGTGAAGAAATGGATCACACTAAAGCCCTGACTGAAAATCTTCGAAGACTTCAGTCTAGGTTTGACAGCCTTCAAGGTCACCATAACACTCTCTTGTCTGATCATGAGAAGCTTTCTTATGAATTTCTTCAAAGAAAGCAAGATCTTGAGAAGCTAAGAGTGAGTTATGAAGATCTTCAGAAGGAGCGCGATTCATTACTTGCTCAACAAATCAGCACGACTCAGGAAGAATTTGTTCCTCCATGCTTAAAGTGCATTGAACATGAATCGCTAATTCTTCACCGAATGTTCAAATGCTTCAATTGTTACAAATTCTTCTCCGCCTCTGCTATCACTAATTCCTCATCCGAGGACATTGCTAGTATCACCGACGATGCAGGGCTGAAGGAATTGTACATGACATGCATGTACAAAAGCCTCAAAGGGCATCGACTCTTTGTGATGTGCTTAAAACGTAGATCCTCAACAGAACCCTAGGAAAGAGGGTATTGCCTTTGAGAGGAAACTCAATGTCGATGGAACATATTGGAAGCCCGAGCAAGACCCCAAAACCTCATGGGTTGCTGCAAAGGGACCTCCAATTGATCCATCTAACTTATCTGGCTTTACATGTGAATATCCTCATTCTTCTGATGAGTCATTTGACTCCAACTATAAACTGTTCAAAAATCAGAATGGTGAAGTATTTGCTAGATATGTTGGCACTAACTGCAGGAACGGTTCTCCTATGAAGAAAATCTGGGTTCCCAAAAGGTGCCTTGAAAGTCTTCAGGTGAATGTCCTCATGACACCACCTGTGAAGAACAGGAACCCCAGATCAAACTCTTCATATGGACCAAATTCTTCATATGGATCCAAGTCCTCATATGGACCAAATTCCACACGTGGATCAAATTCCTCAAAAGGATCAAAGTCCTCATATGATTATCATCGTGCTAACAACTCTGCTTTTGAGAGTAGAGCTAAGGGCTATGAATATGTGCATTATTCTTCAAACCATTATGTTCATAAGTCCTCGAAGAATTTATCTGCTTATTCATATGCTTACCCTAACCCCTCTTGTGTGAAACGAAATGGATTGGCTTCTATGCCACCATTCTCATATGGAGCTCGTAGAGTGATGAACTCTTTGCCACCCCTTCAGATATGGGTGGTGAAGAAAAGAACTAATCTCTTCTGCAGGGTCAGGTCTCCAGACGCGTGCTTTAACGTCCAAGAACTTCTTGGGGGCCCGACAAAATTGCTCGAAGGACGCAGTTAATCATGAAGAAATGAACTTTCATTTCACACGTCCTCCTATTGCTATATCTGTTTTACTGCTTGATGAAATTCATCTGATGAATTTAATATCATATTCTTCACTGATGAAGTATATGAGTTCGTAAGCTGCACTAATTCATCTGCAGGATGATCAACCCAAAGCCTCTGAGTGGGTCCTCGATAGTGGATGTACAAATCACATGACTGATGACAAGAATCTATTGATGGATTCTCCCTTATCACCATCACATCTCAAGCATATCATCTTTCTTGACAAAGGCAAAAGTCGTATTGGGTCTAGGTAAGGTTGCGATCTCTAAGGACATACACATGGACAAAGTCATGCTTGTTGAGTCCTTAGGATACAACCTCATGTCGATCTCAATGCTTTGTGATCTTGATATGGTTGTTGGCTTTGGCAAGTATCGTTGTGTTGTGATTATGGAAGCTGACCATTCCAAAGTCTTCAAGGCTTTAGGAGAGGAGACTTGTATATTGTTGATTTCTCTCTGGGACCACAACCAGCCGTGTGTCTACTTGCAAAAGCTTCGTAAGGCTGGCTATGGCATCGACGACTTGGTCACGCAGGCATGAGGAATTTGCACACGCCATGCGAAGAAGAAACATGTCATTGGCATTGAGAATGTCAAATTCCTCAAGGATCACTTGTGTGGAGCCCGTGAAGCTGGAAAATGACCAAGGCCAAGCATCCAACAAAGAGTATCATGACCACTACTCGACCATTCAATTGCTTCACATGGACCTCTTTGGTCCTAATCATTACTCAAAGAAATCACTAATGATGCATCTCTATATGGCTTTGTTATTGTTGATGATTACTCTCGTTACACATGGGTACACATTGTTACTTACAAACATGAAGTGCAGGAAGTCTTCAAACGATTTTCCTCGAGGGCTTCAACCAACTTTGGTGTGAAGATCAAGCACATCAGAAGTGACAATGGAACTGAGTTCAAGAATTCTGGTCTTGATGACTATCTCGATGAACTTGGTATTACTCATGAGTTATCTGCTCCTTATACTCCTCAGCAAAATGGCGTCGTGGAGCGCAAGAACAGAACACTTGTTGAGATGGCTCGCACTATGCTTGATGAATGCAAAACGCCTCGTCGTTTTTGGATTGATGCAATTGATACCGCGTGCCACATCATCAACAGAGTATATCTTCACAAATTCTTCAAGAAGACTGCCTATGAACTCCTCACTGACAAGAAACCCAATGTGAGTTATTTCAAAGTCTTCGGTGCTAAATGTTGGATTAGAGATCCTCATCACAATGCTAAATTTGCACCGAAAGCACATGAAGGTTTTATGCTTGGTTACGGAAAGGACTCGCACACCTACAAAGTCTTCAACAACGCTCTTCACAAGGTTGTTGAAACTGTAGATGTGTGGTTCTATGAAACTAATGGCTCACAAAGAGAGCACCTACCTTCTGTGATAGATGAACCAGCACCTGAGGAATCTATCAAGTTCAAGGCAACTGAGGATGTCATTCCTACTGAAGAATCTGCTGAAGAATTCATTCCAGAACGTGAAGAACGCCGAAATGATGCACCTGAAGATAATGCCGAAGAAAATGGTTCTGAAGAAAATGCTGATCAAATTCCTCGACGACAACCAGCTCATCCTCGCGTTGCAAAAGAAGTGCAAGTTGACAAGATCATCGATGACATTGAAGCACCAGGTCCTCTCACACGCTCAAAAGCTTCACATTTATCTAACTTTTGTGGGCACTATGCTTTTGTCTCTATCACAGAGCCCACTAAGGTAGATGAAGCATTTCAAGCCCGAGTGGATTTAGGCCATGCAAGAAGAATTACATCAGTTCGAGCTCAACAATGTCTCGAACTGGTCAAACGTCCAGATCCTCGCAAGCATAATATCATTGGCCCAAAGTGGATCTACCGCAACAAGCAAGATGAAAATGGCCTTGTGGTGAGGAATAAGGCACAACTTGTAGCTCAAGGCTACACATAGGTTGAAGGAATTGATTTCGATGAAACTTTTGCACCTGTTGCTAGACTTGAGGCTATTCGCATATTACTTGCTTATGCTAACCATCATGATATCAATTTATATCAAATGGATGTGAAAAGTGCATTCCTCAATGGTAAGCTTGAGGAAGAAGTATATGTTGCTCAACCCCTGTGTTTTGAAGATCCAAAGAATCCGACAAAGTCTTCAGACTCAACAAGGCCCTCTATGGCCTCAAGCAGGCCCTCATGCGTGTGATGAATTTGCCTATATGATGAGTGAAGAATATCAAATGTCTATGATGGGAGAGTTGAAATTCTTCTTAGGTCTTCAAATTCGTCAACATCGCAATGGCATATTCATATCACAGGAGAAATACCTCAAAGATGTTCTGAGGAAATTCGGCATGCAAGATTGCAAAGGCGTCAAAATTCCTATGCCCACAAATGGCCATCTATGCAATCGATGAAAATGGTATTGACTTCGATCACAAGGTATATCACTCCATGATTGGTTCTTTATTGTACTTATGTGCATCTAGGCGGATATAATGCTTAGTGTTTGCATGTGTGCCCGATTTCAAGCTACACCGAAGGAATCACACCATAAGGTCAGAAGCATATTCTTCGATATCGAGCTCACACACCAACACTAGGATTATGGTACCCCAAAGGGCTCGCTTTTGATCTCACCGATATCCCGACTCGACTATGCTGGTGATCGTGTGGACATCAAGTCAACATCTGGTACTTGTCATTTCCTGACGATCTTTGGTATGTTGGTCCTCGAAGAAATGTAACTGTGTATCATTGTCTCATCATGGAAGCTGAGTACATTGTTGCTGGTTCTTGCTGTGGTCAATTGCTGTGGATGAAGCAAACTCTCAAGGACTACGGCATCAACGTGAAGAATGTGCCTCTCTACTGTGAGAATGAGAGTGCCATCAAGATTGCTCACAACCCAGTTCAGCACTCGAAGACAAAGCACATTCAGATTCGTCATCATTTTCTTCATGATCATGTGTTGAAGGGCGACATCTCCATCGAGCATGTGAAGACCAAGAACAGCTAGCCGATATCTTCACAAAGCCCTTGTATGAGAAGAGATTTAGCAAGTTGCAAGGTGAGCTAAATATCTTAGAATCTTCAATGTTCTTTGAAAAGGACACTCATCCTAACACTTATGCAAAATTGATGACTTAGATGTGCAACACACGAAGAAACGTTTTTCTTCAATCAATGAAGAACAACACTCTAAGTGTGAAGAAATTAATGAAGAATTTGATTCTCAGAATCCTACGACAATTGTATGCGGTGTCTGAAATCATCATTCTTATACGGTGGGTCACGCCACCACCAAAGTTGAAAATCTTCAATTTGAGTTTTTCCTCAGTTTTTGAAATTCTTTAGTTTTTCAACTTTGCAAAATCTTCACTGTTTCCGTCGTTTTTCCTCATTGGCTATATATATATATGGGTTTATGTCCTCTACAGCATTCACTTATGGCTATTTCTTCAAGTTGCATTTTCTGCTAAGTGAATGTGATCGGACCCTTCCCCCTCTATGCTATACTCAACCCTATCTATTCACAAATTCTTCATGTGCGTTCTATTTGAAACTCGTTCAAAATCTTCACTATATCCTTGTAAGCTGAAGAAACTGCGAACGGAACTTTAAAACTAATCTTTATACAAATTTTCGGCTTTGCCGCTCAAACCGTTCCGCTTCCTACGATAGACTTATCTATTCACCCACGATCTAACACGATCTCCACTTTTCAGTACGTGGGTGACACATGTCAAGCGAATGAGAAGGGTCAGGGGCACGTTCTTCCTAAATCTTGAGTGAACAGTTTTCACCGTGGCTATAAATACCCCTCTTCCCTTCCTCACTTCCTTTACTCCGCTCGACCTCTCTCTCTCTCGCCGAGCTTCTCAAACCCTAAGCGCCGCCGCTTCTCCATCGTCGCCGGTGAGGAGAGCTTCACTTCCTCGACCTCGTCGCTGTCATACTCACGCCGGCCGCGGAAATCTTCACTCCGCCTCCGCCGTAGCTGTCTTCCTCCGCCGAGTTAGGGCGTGGAAGATCTGAACTGACGAGCTTCAAATCTACTCTTCTCAGTTCGTCGTGTTCTTCATCCAGGGTAATTAAAAGTTACTTTTACTGCCCTCTTTGATTCAAATTTTCTCTACAAAATCTTCATAAGGTGTTTTATTCTTCAAATCCTCACACACAAAACACCTCACTAGTCATCTGTTCTTGATCCGTTTCTCTAAGCATCATTTTTCTTCCAGATTCCTCAATTGTGTGGATCCTCGACCTATACAACTCTGGAACCTAAGACAAAGAACGCTTAGTGAAATTCTTCAAGGCTCATCTGGTCAAATTCCTCAAACTTATTATTTTTGAAAAACCTTCTGAGAATGCATATGACCTCTCCAAATTCCTCGCAACTATACTCTGTTCACAGGTACTCATGTCCGTCTTTGAATCACTAGGTTCTCATCAACTTAACTCATTTGCAGCGTTCCTCGAAGAAAAGTTGCATACTTCTTTCTGAGAATTCGATTATTCAAATTCCTCAATCAAGAATATGGCAGACGGTAAGAAGCCACAGAAAGGAGGAAAGAGGCCTGAGGTCATGACTGCTTTTGAAATACCTGAGGACATCTATGCTGACTATTGCACACCTGATGAGGCCAAGTTCGGAAAGGAGAACAAAAATCAGCGCAAGGTGCACATACAGAGGATTGAAAGGAGATGGGCAAGAGAACGGAGGGAGTACAGGTATGTAACTCCAGAGTATATGAAGAAATTCGCACTTAATCCTCCATGCCCAAGAGCTCCATTGGCACCTGGCCAAGAGGCTGACCCCACCAGCATCAAGCGTGGTGAGGATTTTCCTAAAGAATGGGCTAAGCGCCAAGCCACGTTGGCAAGACAAGCCAAAGAAGCAGTGAGGAAATTCAATAAAGACTCTGCTGCTGCTGCTGCCACTAAGGCCTCTGTCAAGCCTAGGAAATCAATGGCAAAGAACCCCGCGCACAAGCCAAATGCTTCACCAACTGTGCCCTCACGGCCAAGTTCCACCAACGAGCCACCTGCGTGTATGACGCGGCGGCGTGGCGCCTCCGGTGGCCTCATAGAACATTGAAGGTGGGAGCACCGTCTCGGCATCACTGAGATGGACGAGGAAGCCATGGCGTTGTGGCGCCAACGCTTCCTGTGGGACATCATCAACCAGCGCAAGTTCTACACGCAAAGGAGGGCGGAGAGGGAGAAGAGGAGGGCGGACCGAGCCGCCTATCGCGAGGACAAGCGTACGCGAAAAGCAGACGCTCAATTCAACATGAGGCTAGGAGCAGCGTCGCCCTGGGAATCCGACGATGATCCGTATCTTCACGCCTACATTGAGACGTCGGAGGAGGACATCACCGAGGAGGAGTCAGACAACGAGGAGTATTTGAACTATCTATTTTTTTTATCTATCTATGCAATATCTAGGTGTAAGTGCATCTAGTGCCCCTTAGTGATTTTGGTGTATTGAAGACTTATAGGTTAAGGGACTAATGTGTTTATGAGTGTACACAGGTCTATAAGTCTATGAGGAGTTTGATATTTACAGAGAAAGTCGACCCTAAAATGAAGTTCTTCGATCAAGACTTTGGTATTCGAAGACTTTCTGAAGACTTTGAAAGTGAAGAAATTGGTGTGAACTTGAAGACTTGGTATTCACTTGAGGAACATGAAGCGTGAAGACTTTGTTTTCGTAGTTTTGTTTTTCTCTTTCTTGAGTCATAGGAAACACCGTACTGTTAAAGGGGTCGAGGAAATACTAAGGAAAATTTTCCATGTGATGCTCAACTCAAAATCCTACACCTACCAATCCCTTCGAGTGAAGCCATTGGAAATCTCATACAGTTCAGTCAATTTCTTCAGTGACAGAGACGAAGTTCTTCTGGTCTCTGAGGAATTTGTTCTGACTGAGGAGTTAGGAATTCGCTAGTGCGGATTGCCTACACAGTGAGGAACATGATAGCCCTGAGGAATTTGAGAGTCAAATTTCCGACCGTTGCTGTGCTATGCGCCAGCTGTCCCAAATATCTTATCCACCTAACGGTCATATCATTGAAGGGCATTTATTCTTATCATGTCGGGCTGCTCCTAGGCTATAAATAGCCGCCCCTACAACCACTAGTTGGTTGGCTGCTCAGAAACTGACACTTGTCATTTGAGAGCATCCCATCCTCTGAGGACTTTGAGCGAAAATCATCGAGTGAGGAAAACCCAAACCCAAACACCTACAAACCCAAAGTGATTGAGCATCACTGAAAGAGATTGATCCTGCGTGGATCCGACGCTTGTTACCTTTGAAGACTGTGCTTCTTCCAGACGGTTAGGCGTCATGGTCTAGAGCATTCAAGAGGAATTGTGGATCACCGAGTGACCGAGTCTGTGAAGGTTTGGAAGTCTCCTGAACACTTACCACGAGTGATTGGACGAGGTCTGTGTGACCTTAGTTCAAGGAGAATACGGTGAGGACTTGGTGTCCTGAGCTGCGTGCTCACGATCGGGTGTCCGGGACTGTGTCCTCGAGTTTAAATACTCGGCCGCTCCAACCGGACATACAACCGAGACAGCAGCTTGAACTGGTCTACCAAATCATTGTCTTCACCAACCTTACTGGTTCTATTTCCTCAACTCTTTCATTTCCTCATTACGTTGTTGAGTGTTTGTTCATATCTGTGTTTGAAGACTTTGACTGAAGACTTTCTCAATTTCCTCAGTTCAATTTCTTTAGTCTGTTTGTCTTCATCTTGTGTTATCCAGTGATTATGCTTTCTGTACTCAGTGCTTGTCTTCATTTCATCATGATGACCATGCTTGTATTCTGTTATGCTTACCCTTGAGTACTTATTCCGCTGCAAGTAGTTCTTCGCTAAGGAATTTCCTCACCAGCTAATTCCTCAGTGAAGAATTCATAAAAATCGCCTATTCACCACCCTCTAGTCGATATAGTGCAAATTCCCACATGATGCTGGATTACACACAAGCCAGGTGGAGTTGTCAACTGTTCGTGTCCTCGCGGCTCTAGTAAAGGCCAAAAGAAAGCGTGTAGTAGCCCTTGAGAATGTAGCTGAGTTCCTGAAGAAGCAAAAAGAGCAATCAGATGCTCTCTTCACCCAAGTCAAAGAAGAGATGGAAGAAACCAAAAAGAAGCTAGGAGAGGCAGAGAAGGCTAGGCGTCTCCTGCTGTGTAAAACTGTTGTCAATACAAATTTTCCTTCACAATAGCTAGGTTCAAATGTTTATCCAGTCAACATGCCTGTTGTGATGTCCGTGCATCTACTGATGTGGCACAAAATAATTTTTTTAGGGTTATGTAATAACAACAATTACTTTCCAAACAATAATAGACGAAGCATTGGACATGGTATAGTTCACGCGCAAGCCCAACATTCCAAGTTCAACTTCCACATCAAACTCATGTTCACAGATATCTGCACATTCATAGATAATGTCCACACCCATGATTCGCTTCAAAGCCAAAAAAATGTGACGAGAGTTATAAATAAAGAAAAACATCTAGTTCCTGCTACCAGTGCGAGCACAACAAATCAAGACCATGCATAATTAATTATATTTTGATCATTTTTTGTGTTCTAAAATGTCGGCCGGCTCGCGGAAGGACGTGTTGCCAGCACACGTGCGGATTCAATGGAGGCAGGCGGTGCAGTTTGAAGCCGATTGCATGCTGCGAGGAGGCGTGTTCAGCCGGGCCTATAGCGGGTGGGGCCCTCTTGGCCGGCGCGTCGGTTCAATGCTTGCGCTATGAGGGATCGCGTCTGTTTCAGAGCAATCACTCCCTGTAGTCCTTTTTTGTTTGGGTATAACAAATCTCGTTTTCCATTCACATTTCTCTACTTTTTTCTATATACTACTCTTATAAAAACAGAGTTGGTGATGATGGTGTGCCTGCCATCCTGCAACATAGGTTGTCCGATTTATATTTGACGGATAGGAAGGAAACTATGGCAATTTTGCAAAAAGATACCCACACCCCTCTCCACATTTGCAAATAAGGCCTTCTCTTGTTCATCCTTTTCTCCCACAACATAAACTACTCATACAAATGCATCTTGATTTTCTGTGCAATGCATGGGCATCTTGCTAGTCTCTACTCTTATAAAAACAGAGTTGGTGATGATGGTGTGCCTGCCATCCTGCAATATAGGCCATCCTTTTTATATCTGACGGATAGGAAGGAAACTATGGCAATTTTGCAAAAAGATACCCACACCCCTCTCCACATTTGCAAATAAGGCCTTCCCTCGTTCATCCTTTTCTCTCACAAGATAAACTACTCATATAAATGCATCTTGATGTTCCGTTCAACGCATGGGCATCTTGCTAGTTACAAGTAAAATTCGTGGAAAAACTTTGACCCAAAATACGATGGGGACTAGTAAACTAGGACAGAGGTAGTAGTTTTTCTTTATCAAAGAAGGTTTTCCCACTTTCGATTTCCATTACTGAAAACAAACAACTAAACCATAGTATTTTCCCTAGAACTACCAGGTTCAACATCTCGCAACATAAATCCATACAACCATACACAAGGAGGTAGTAGTTATGAATTCCATTTTCGCTCCATACCAATCATTCTAAAAACTACTTAATTACTTTTAACATGCCATTGAAAATCGGAACTCTTACCCCACTAAAAAATGATATCTTAAACGTGGCTACTCGATTTGTGGAAACTGGCGAAACCGCCTGTGTCGCTCACCGTGGTCCCGACCATCAACTCCTACGGATCAAATTATCACGCGAGCTGACTATTCCTACAAAGGTGCGCTTCACCATGTACCCGGTACCCGTGGATGCAGCAATCGTGCACCTAGGGTTTTAGGGTTTATTTGTTAATGGTGCCTTTACGTAACTCTCATGTGTGCGAGACAGGGAGATACCGACTGCGTGCGTGCGCCTCTTCTCTTCGTATATGTACTCCACCGTTTGTCCGGTGTCAAAAAAATATACAGTAGTAATAACTACTAGCAATGTGCCAATGTGTTGCCACACGATCAAAGTAGATTATACATATTCACCTATTTGATAGAAAAAAGAGTCTAGTTTTGAAATACGTGTATGACTAAAAATATGTTATGTTTCACTCAAAATATATTCCTTTGGCGGTTTTGATGAGATAAGGGAGGAATATTGTTGGTTTCAAGATTCGAGAAGTGGTATATCTCTAATTTCTATTCTTACTAGCAAGATGCCCATGCATTGCGCGGAACATCAAGATCTTGTGGGAGAAAAGGATGAACGAGGGAAGGCCTTATCTGCAAATGTGGAGAGGAGTGCGGTGTAAATTGCCATAGTTTCCGTCCTATCCATTAGATATAGATCAGACGGCCTATATTGCAGGATGGCAGGCACACCATCATCACCGACTATGCTTTTTATAAGAGTAGAGACAAAAAACACAGTTGGTGATGATGGTGTGCCTGCCATCCTATAATATAGGTCGTCTGATTTATATCTGACAGATAGGAAGGAAACTATGGAAATTTTGCAAAAAGATACCCACACCCCTCTCAACATTTGCAAATAAGGTCTTCTGAGGGAGTCCTGGATTAGGGGGTGTCCGGATAGCCGGACTATAGCCTTTGGCCGGACTCTTGGACTTTGAAGATACAAGATTGAAAACTTCGTCCCGTGTCCGGATGGGACTTTCCTTGGCATGGAAGGCAAGCTTGGCGATACAGATATGTAGATCTCCTACCATTGTAACCAACTCTGTGTAACCCTAACCCTCTTTGGTGCCTATATAAACCGGAGGGTTTTAGTCCGTAGGACAAACAACAATCATACCATAGGCTAGCTTCTAGGGTTTAGCCTCTCTGATCTCGTGGTAAATCTACTCTTGTACTACCCATAACATCAATATTAATCAAGCAGGAGTAGGGTTTTACCTCCATCGAGAGGGCCCGAACTTGGGTAAAACATCGTGTCCCTTGTCTCCTGTTACCATCCGCCTAGACGCACAGTTCAGGACCCCCTACCCGAGATCCGCCGGTTTTGACACCGACATTGGTGCTTTCATTGAGAGTTCCTCTTTGTCGTCATCTTTAGGCCCGATGGCTCCTCCGATCATCAACAACGATGCGCTCCAGGGTGAGACTTTTCTCCGCGGACAGATCTTCGTATTCGGCGGCTTTGCTGCTGGGCCAATTAAGCAGCCATCCGGAGCAGATTGAAAGCTACGCCCGCCACCAGGTCAGATTTGGAAGTTTGAACTACACGACCGACGTCCGCGGAGACTTGATCTTCTCCGGTTCGAGCCACGGCCAAGCACGCCCGCCTTCACGAGGGGCATGATCTAGCTCTGCCACGGACAAGGTCCCGGAGGTCAGACGAGTCCGCTCCGACCTTTAGCTCGGAGCCGATCACTACCGATCGAGGACGGGTGGCTGGACACCGCCTGGGCGATCTCTACGGCGATTGAGCCGTATACCTACCCCGTCCTTTGTGAAGCTCGTAACTCCAAGGTGTCGGACTCCTCTCCGGACTCCGAGCCTTCCGCGCCCCCGCCAATCGAATCCGATTGGGCGCCGATCATGGAATTCGCTGCCGCGGACATCTATCAGCACTCGCTCTTTGGTGACATCCTGAATTCACTAAAGTCTCTCTCTTTATCAGGAGAGACCTGGCCGGATTATGGTCAGGAAGGTTGGGAGGCGGACGACGAAGAAATTCATAGCCCACCCACCACCCACTCCGTAGCCACTGTCGATGATTTAACCGACATGCTCGACTTCGACTCCGAAGACATCAACGATATGGACGACGATGCAGGAGATGATCAAGAACCAGCGCCCGCAGGGCACTGGACGGCCACCTCGTCATACGACATATACATGGTGGACATCCCAAAAGATGGGAATGGCGATGGAATAGCGGAGGATGACCCCTCCAAGAAACTGCCTAAGCGCCGGCGTCAGCGGCGCCGCTCTAAATCCCGCCACAAAAATGGTGATTCCGCACGGAGACAATAACACCCCTGGACGGTTGAAGACAGCCCCTCCAGCAGGACTCGGTAGGAGGATGGAGAAGCCAGCCTCATGAGAGAGCGGCGAAAGAGAGGTAGAGGGCGATAATTACATGCCTCCCTCCAAGATGAGGCAAGCCTCGACGACGAATTAAATGGTGCCGATGATCCCGTCGAACAAGAGCGTTTCAAACGCAGGCTCATGGCCACGGCAAGCAGCCTCAAGAAAAAGCAGCAACAGCTTAGAGCTGACCAAGACCTGCTAGCTGACAGATGGACTGAAGTCCTTGCGGCCGAAGAGTATGAACTCGAGCGCCCCTCCAAAAGCTACCCAAAACGCAGGCTGCTACCCCGGTTAGAGGAGGAAGCACCCAAACCTACATCACCAGTGCATGACATGGCTGACCGACCACCTCGTGGCCACGACAGAGAGGCCTCTCGGCCCTCAACTCAAGCCGCACCCGGCCGCTCAAAAAATACCAAGGCGCGGGGAAATGCGCCAGACCTGCGAGATATATTGGAGGACAAGGCAAGGCAAACAAGATCGATCTACGGATCGCGTGGACTCCCCGCGACACGTGACGATAACCGTCACGTCGGATATGGCAACTCCGGCCGGGCCGAACACAGTAGACAAAGCTCATTTGAGCTGCGTCGTGATATAGCCCAGTACAGAGGCGCCGCACACCCACTATGCTTCACAGATGAAGTGATGGATCATCAAATCCCTGAGGGTTTCAAACCCGTAAACATTGAATCATACGATGGCACTACAGATCCTGCAGTTTGGATCAAGGACTATCTCCTTCACATCCACATGGCCCGCAGTGATGATCTACACGCCATCAAATACCTCCCACTCAAGCTTAAAGGACCAGCCCGGCATTGGCTTAACAGCTTGCCAGCAGAGTCAATTGGTTGTTGGGAAGAACTGGAAGCCGCATTCCTCGACAATTTCCAGGGAACATATGTGCGACCACCAGATGCCGATGACCTAAGCCACATAACTCAGCAGCCAGAGGAATCAGCCAGAAAATTCTAGACACGGTTCCTAACCAAGAAAAATCAAATCGTCGATTGTCCGGATGGAGAGGCCCTTGCAGCCTTCAAACACAACATCCGCGACGAGTGGCTTGCCCGGCACCTAGGACAGGAAAATCCGAAATCCATGGCAGCCCTCACAACACTAATGACCCGCTTTTGCGCGGGAGAGGACAGCTGGCTAGCTTCGTCAGAATAACATGACCAAGAGCCCCGTAATTGGATACCAAGGACAGCAATGGCAGGTCACGTCATAACAAGCACAAGCGCCGCGTTAACGATTTATAATGCCGAGGATACGGCGATCAATGCCGGATTCGGAGGCTCTAAACCGGTCAGTGAAAAAGCCATTTAAAAGAAATACTCCGGGCCCGTCCAATTTGGACCGAATACTCGATCGCTCGTGCCAGATACACGGCACCCCCGAAAAATCAGCCAACCACACCAACAGGGATTGTTGGGTGTTCAAGCAGGCAGGCAAGGTAAATGCCGAAAACAATGACAAGGGGCTGCATAGTGATGACGAGGAGGAGCCCCGGCCGCCGAACAATAGAGGACAGAAGGGCTTCCCCCCGCAAGTGCGGACGGTGAACATGATATACGCAACCCACATACCCAAAAGGGAACGGAAGCGTGCACTAAGGGACGTATATGCGATGGAGCCAGTCGCCCCAAAGTTCAACCTGTGGTCTTCCTGCCCGATCACTTTTGATCGAAGGGACCACCCCACTAGCATCCGCCATGGCGGATTCGCCGCATTGGTTCTAGACCCAATCATTGACGGATTTCATCTCACTAGAGTCCTAATGGGCCAGCGGCGGCAACTGAACCTGCTTTATCAGGACACAATGCGCAAAGTGGGCATAGACCCATCAAGGATTAAACCCACGAAGATGACCTTTAAAGGCGTCATACCAGGTGTAGAGGCCAACTGTACAGGCTCAGTTACACTTGAAGTGGTCTTCGGATCCTCGGATAACTTCCGAAGCGAGGAGTTAATCTTCAACATAGTCCCGTTCCGCAGCGGCTATCACGCACTGCTCGGATGAACCGCATTTGCAAAGTTCAATGCGGTGCCGCACTACGCATATCTCAAGCTCAAGATGCCAGGTCCTCGAGGAGTCATTACTGTTAATGGAAAGACCGAACTCTCTCTCCGGACAGAGGAGCATACGGCGGCCCTCGCGGCGGAAGTACAAAGCAGCCTCCTAAGGCAATTCTCGAGTCCGGCTATTAAACGTCCGGACACCGTCAAGCGCACCCGGAGTAACCTACAACAAGACCGCTGCACGTTCCGAGCACGCATAGCAATGCGGCCCAAAGCCCCAGCCCTCGCGAAATTGTGAAACCAGTACTACGCGTACATAATTACGCTCTGGAAATACTATGGGCATAGGGGAAGGAGCACGACCACGGCATGCCCAGAATGCGGCTCAACCGCACCTGGGGCTCCCGATTGTGTCATTCTTTTCTTTTCTTCCTTTTTTACTTTCAGGACTCCGTTCTCACGAAGCCCTGTCCGACAGTAGAATCGCCGAACACACGATGCAACAGCCAGGGAAGCAGAAAGCTACGTCGAGTGTCCAGGTGGTCTCTATTACGAGCAGTATACCTGTTTTACACACCATCTCGCAGCTTACCCCTAGAGGGGAACATGTTAAAAAGTCCCGTCCCTTGCTTATCGCACTATTTGTATCGTTCTGCTCTTACTGCAGCCCTTTTTGAATGAACAATACATAGCTTCCGCCTATTATTGAATTCCCTTTTCTCTCTCTCAGAGAGAGAGAGAGAAAAGGGAATATATATATATGTTCATTTATGACATTATGCAACCGTACACTTTGGTACGGGCAATACACCAGGGGCTTAAGTACCCCACAACACGGTCTGATAAGTCTGAACACTTACACAAGTGCGGCACCCCGAACTTATAGCATTATATGCATCAGCTCCGAATCATGTCTTGGGTCAATAGTTGGGTTTGCTCGGCTCCCATGTTTTGGTACCTTACGTTCTGTTATATCGGCTAAGGTAGCGCTGGGAGAACCACTTCTTGTTGTGCCCGGTTGAGCTGGGTTAAGCACCTTAGTGGAGAAAGCTAAAACTGACCGTCATGATAGGGCGAGAGCCGGTCGCTGTTCGAGAGGTTTTTGAGTCCCTAAAGACTTATGCCGCTTAGAGCGTGGAGTCGGCATTGTCCGGCTTAGGCGTGGATAGCGCCCCGAACTCGGTCTTCCGAATACTAGGGGCTTCGCCGAAATTTAAAATTATAGAATTCTATGGCCAAGTGAGAGTGTTCAAGCATTATAGTCTAGTTGCCTTGTTCGTTGCATTGAGCGCCTCCCTCGAAGGACCCAAGAATGGGAACAAGAGTGCTCAAGTTTATCCCGAACACCCCAAAGACTTTTCGTGGCATGGGGCTGAAAGCCAACGACTCGCCATCTCTCAAATTTAATACACACGCACGTAGGTAATATTTTAAATTCAACAGTGTTTCTTAGCGCATATGAACAAGTTTTCAGCGTGCAGTGATAACAAATGCGAGTCTACTCAAATATTACATCTTTGGAACATTCATCCGCTATAAGGCGGGCACCCTTCAGGACGCCCTCATAATACATTTCAGGCTTGCGATGCTCCTTGCGTGGTGGTGGTCCGTCCATCACAAGCTTCTCAGCGTCCATCTTGCCCCAGTGATCCTTAGCAAGGGCAAGGGCCCAACGGGCACCTTCGATGCAGATGGAGCGCTTGATGACGTCAACCCATGGACAGGCGTCCACCAGCCGCCTCACCAGCCCGAAGTAGCTCCCAGGCATGGCTTCCTTAGGCCATAGCCGAGCTATGAGGCCCTTCATGGCCTGTTCGGCCACCTTATGGAGCTCGACTAGCTGCTTCAACTGGTCGCTTAAGGGCACTGGTGTCCGCCTCGATATCTTGAGACCGTAACACCTTCTCCGTCGAGCTTCCCTCCTCGGCTCGGTAGAATGCGGCAGCATCGGACACCTTCTTGGGCAGATCTGCGAATGCTCTGGAGAGCTTCAGATTGCAAGTAAATGGATAATTCACTTTCACATGCTTGCTTTGCATATAGAATGCCTTACCGCCGCTATCTTCTTCATCGCCTCAATTTCTGGAGGGCTTTTTGGGCTTGACCTTAGCGGCTTTGGCGCTCTCAAGGGCGAGGCGAGCTCGGACTATCGAGTCTTTGAGTCACGCTCCAAACTCTCGTGTTTTTCCACGAGCACGGAGCTCTTGCCGCACCTCTGCCACCCGCGCCTCCTGCTTCTCTCGCTCGGTGCGCTCCGCGGCCGCATTGCTTTCGGCCTTGGACACCGCTTCCTTCAGGGTCGCCACCTCATTCGTGGCCCCTGGAGTATTCACGTTATCCCTGCCATCTTTTGCAACCACATCTTTTAAATACTCCCATAAGGTATTACTTACCTTCCTTGTCCTCGAGCCGCTTTTTGGCAAGTCAGAGCTCGTTCTCGGACCGCTCGAGGCTCTGCTTTAATGCATCAACCTCCACAGTCAGTGCGGCGGAGGTCAGTGGTGCAGCCTGCATTCCCATATTGACATACCTATGTTAGACTCTTGCGTATATCTTTTTAGATCCTCAGTTCGGCTATTTCTTTCCGAACACCAAACTGAGCATCAGGGGCTACTGTCTATGCGGTAATATTTTTATATATCTTAAATACATACCTCAAAGCCTGTTAGAAGGCTGGCATAGGCTTCAGTCAGCCCGCTCTTGGCGGACTGAACCTTCTGGATCACCACACTCATAACAGTGCGGTGCTCCTCATCGATGGAAGCGCCGTTAAGCGCCTCCATCAAATCATCCGGTGCCTCCGGTTGGACGGAGGTCACCGGCGTCAGCGATCTTGCCCTTCTTACGAAGGGTCGCTGTCGAACTCGGAACCACTAAAGGTTCCGGTGATGAGTCCGCACAGGTCGGACTTGAAGCCCTTCGGTTTTATCCCTTTGCGCCGAGTCCGGGAGGTCGCCTTCTGGCGCCTCCATGGCCACCTCCTCCTGGCTGGGCCCCTTTTGGGACTCCACCCTGGCGTCATCCGTGGCGGGAGGAGACGAGGCGGTCGGAAGTGAGGTGCTATTCACCTCCGACGAATCCAGGGAGCCGCTCGACGAATCATCAAGCCCGTCCTTGGGGGGGCTGCATGGTTATACTCGGCATTAGAAGATGTTGTGCGACAAATGGAACGCCATGAGTTATTCTGGTGTCCGGACACTTACGATTTTGCCAGGGGCTTGGTCCTTGGTGGCCACTCCTCTCCGCCGTCTTCGGCATTGGTGGTGTAGTCCAGAGGGAGGGTCCTTCCCTTCTTGGACCCTCCGGCCTCCCCAGTTGGGGCGTCCTTCCTTTTCTTCTCTCACCGGGGAGAGGCCTCTTTTTCCTCCTCCTCGTCTTCGCGGGAGGAGTCCGCCTCGGAGTCATCTGACGATGAGTCCGACAACACCTGGTGCCGGGAACTCCTCCGGGTTCCCGTGGCCTTCTTCTTGGCCTTCTTTTCCGGCACCACGTAATGTGCCGGAACCAGCAGCCCCGTCAATCGGGCGTCCGCTGGGTCTTCTGGCAAGGGAGCCGGACAGTTAACCTGCGGGCGTCTTCTGCCAGATCTGTCAAAAGGTAAGGAGTTTTAGATCCCGTGACAGAGTCAAACTATGAAAAAGAGTCCCGTAAAGGGTAAAATAGCCTACCTCGCTGGCTTGATGCTGCGAGCTGAATCTGTGATCTTCGGTGGCGGATCACGGGAGCCTCGGCGCCCTTGAACAGCACCTTCCAGGCATCTTCGTACGTAGTGTCGAAGAGCCGGCTCAAGGTTCGGTGTTGTGCCGGATCAAACTCCCACAAGTTGAAGGCCCGTTGATGGCATGGGAGGATACGGCGGATGAGCATAACCTGGACTACGTTGACAAGCTTGAGCTTCTTGTCCACCAGGTTTTGGGCCTTGAGTTTGGAGTCCGGTCAGCTCTTCCGAATTAGCCCACGTCCGGCCCGTCTCTTTCCATGAGGTGAGCCGTGTAGGGAAGCCAGATCGGAATTCGGGGGCCGCTGCCCATTTGGAGTCGCGCGGCTCGGTGATGTAGAACCACCCCGATTGCCACCCCTTTATAGTCTCCACGAAGGATCCCTCGAGCCATAGGATGTTGGCCATCTTGCCCACCATGGCACCTCCGCTTTTCTGCTTGGCGGCCGCCCAATACCTTCGCTTGACATTGAAGGTCTTCAGCCACAAAAGTGGGGCTGTATGCAGAGGAAGGCCTCGCACCTGACGATGAACGCCGAGATGTTGAGGATGAAATTGAGGGCCAGATCGTGGAAATCTAGGCCGTAGTAGAACATGAGCCCCAGACAAATGGGTGAAGTGGAAACCCTAGTCCGCGGAGGAAGTGGGGGAGGAACACCACCCTCTCATGGGGCCTGGGGGTGGGGATGAGCTGCCCCTTGTTGGGGAGCCGATGCGCGATGTCGTCGGACAAGTATGCAGCCTTCCGCAGCTTTTTGATGTGCCCCTCCGTGACGGATGAGGCCATCCACTTGCCTCCCGCTCCGGACATAGTTGGAGAAGGTTGAGGTGGGATGTGCGGACTTGGGCGCTGGAGCTCGAGTGCGCGGAAATGGATAAGCAAAGGAGGAAGAAGGCGTGTGTGAAAAAGTGGATCGTTATCCCCTTATATGGACGGACAAAGCCATGTGTCCCGACCGGCCTGATAAAACTCGCTTATCTCCCAAGCGCCGTAATCAATGGCGCGGTTGGGTTACCCACGCCTGTATTGATGAGAATCCCGGAATAAGGGGACACGATCTCTGCTTTGACAAGACGTGCCAAGAAACCGCCTCGCTAAGCCTTGAGGTGGGACAAGAAAAGCGATTCGAATAAAGGCTTGGTCGTGGTGTGATGTCACGCCACGGGATACGTCAGCAGATTGAACTTGTGTAAATATTATTCTCTCTACGGTGGTATGTGGAACTTATTTCTCAGAGCCGGACACTATCCTTGTGTTCAAAATCTTCTATGAAGTATTCGGAGGAGGAACCCGCCTTGCAATACCGAAGACAATATGCGCGCCGGACTCGTTGTCATTGAAGCCTGGTTCAGGGGCTACTGAGGGAGTCCTGGATTAGGGGGTGTCCGGATAGCCGGACTATAGCCTTTGGCCGGACTCCTGGACTTTGAAGATACAAGATTTAAGACTTTGTTCCGTGTCCGGATGGGACTTTCCTTGGCATGGAAGGCAAGCTTGGCGATATGGATATGTAGATCTCTTACCATTGTAACCGACTCTGTGTAACCCTAACCCTCTTCGGTGCCTATATAAACCGGAGGGTTTTAGTCCGTAGGACAAACAACAATCATACCATAGGCTAGCTTCTAGGGTTTAGCCTCTTTGATCTCGTGGTAGATCTACTCTTGTACTACCTATATCATCAATATTAATCAAGCGGGGAGTAGGGTTTTACCTCCATCGAGAGGGACCGAACCTGGGTAAAAATATCGTGTCCCTTGTCTCCTGTTACCATCCGCCTAGACGCACAGTTCGGGACCCCCTACCCGAGATCCGCCGGTTTTGACACCGACACCTTCCCTCGTTCATCCTTTTCTAACAAAAGATAAACTACTCATACAAATGCATCTTGATGATCCGTGCAACGCATGGGCATGTTGCTAGTTGTTGCAAAAAGCCCAAGTGTGTGTGTTGTGTGTGTGAGAGAGAGGGAGAGAGGAGAAGGATGGAGTGCATGTGTGGCAAAGACAGAAATAGTGTGTGTGCGAGAGGTATCAGCTTAAAATGAGGCGATAGTGTGTGTGTGTGTGCACGATCGAGAGGGCGTGTCTCAAGAAGGGATGAAAAATTTACATAGATACAAGGAGCGCGAGAGATACATGTACGCGATAGTGGAAGCACGAGTGTGCGGGTGTATAAACCTATCTGGAGGCTAGTCGATCAATGATTGTGGGACAAATACGAGTCGAGGGTGCGAAAGCGAGAGTTTTGTGTGTGAGAGAGAGAGAGAGACGATAGTTGGAAAGGGGAGTGGAAGCATGAGTTGTGTGTGTGTGTGTGAGAGAGAGAGAGAGCGGGGGGAGTTTGTCTGATCGGTAAACAAATGAATAATGTCAGTTTTATAACCGGGATGGAGACGGAAAGGAGACCGCAACAAATGTTGTGTCTGCAGGAGACAGTAACTTTAGTGGTATGAGTCATATCTAGATACATATAGGGTGTGTGAGAGAACCCCATAGAGAGAAACACAAAGTGAAAGACGAGTGAGACTGTGTGTGTGGCGGTGAAAAAATAAGCTTAGGTACCTAGTGATACCAGAGAACGGTAGAGATGTGAGAGATAATGAAAACCATGTAATGTATAATGATAGGGAGAGTGTGAAACTTCTCAAGGTAGATGTTGAGAGACCATGTTTGCGAAGATAGGAGAAACATGAAGTGAGCGTGCGGGTGAGATGGAGAAAAGAGAATGATAGCTACATGAAGGAGCATGTGAGAGAGATGGGCGTGAAAGGAGTCAACATAAAAGGGATTCAAATATTTGAATTCGAGATGATGATACATGTAATTCATAGTCGAACCAAAATTGATCTATCAAACATGCATACTCATATGAATTCACGCACATCTATGTTATTTAATATGCAGATATTACTGATCCATACATTTTAGTAGAACATAATTTGGTTTAAATTTTTTTGAATTCAACCTTATGATTTTGAGACCATTGTATGTGTAAATCATATTATACATATAAAGGAGCAGAATTCTTTGTTGTGCTTTTAAAAGTATATATAAAAAATGATGTATATAGAATTTTATTCCAATCGCAAATGGATCCTGCCCGAACAAAAATAGAATACAAACTGGATTCGAATTGAGTTGGCACGGTAAACGTGCACTCTTGCTCTACAAAAATTTGAGCAAGCGGGAAAGTCGCGGTAACACTTGAAACCAAAATCTGCGAGATGGACATTACTGCCTATCCCTGACACGCAAAGCCTATCGGCTCGATTTCTATAGGTTTCGGTAGGGGTAGGTTTGTAATTTCACTCAAACGTGACATAACCGCCTCTCACCCGGATTCATGCACGGTGGGCGCCAAAACACAGTGTCTCCTCGGCCGAAATCGACTCCCTCCCCGATTCATACACGGTGGGCGCCAAAAACAAACTCTCGTTGGCAAATATTCGGCGTATGCGAGATTACCGTCCTATCCCCAACCGACTAATATTGCTGTGATGTAGGAAATTTTAAACGGGGGCTAAGTTTGTAAATTTCCTCGCATTTGAGACAAGCGCGCCCTGAAGACATGGTTCCCCCTTCCTCTCTCCCTCCATTTCCCCATTCGTACTCCATGGGCGCCAAAACACCCTCTCCACCCCAGCCTCCTCCGTCCGCCATCCCATCCACCGACGTCCTCCTCCACCATGCCGGAGCTGATACCCCGACGCCATCGTCCATTACAAGAGATCGACCTCTCTCATCCAAGGCTTCAGACCGGGAACCTTGCATCCCGTCCTCTCCCTTCATCCCCATCGTCGTCCACCTTGCCGGCACCGCTCCTACGACCGTATCATCCACCGCGCCCCGCCGCCACCGTCTACCCTCCTAGATCTACTTCCATGCCGCCGACAGCCATCACTACCGCAGCACCTTCAAATTCTTAGCAGATGCATACACGGCGCCGCACCAGAGGCGGTACTCTTTCGTCTGCTCAACTTATTTATCGCAGCAAGAAAATAGATCGCCACTGCTTTACTCTGATTTCTTGTCCATCACTTACTTGTTAGTTGAAAGCAAACATTGGTTGTGAAGCCTTTGTCCAGTTTGCACCTTCAGATCCGCCATGGCACGCTCAAGACTATACTCGCAATGCTTATGGTTTTCCCCTTTTATATTCCACACTAGTTAAATGACAGTAGACTAAATTTCAAAATTTGGTCATCAATTTTTTGAGCTTCATTGGAGTTCGCCGGTCTTGAAAGCAAGGGGCTCGGGTGGGGACGGTGGTTGTGGGGGCGGTGGTGGGGCCTCGCCGAACAAAGAAAACTCGATGCGGGTGGGGGCGGGGTGGCAGAGGAACACAGGTGGTGGGGGCCGATGGTTCGGCCGGCGGCCCATGCGGTGTTCTGTATGGGAAGAATCAGAGACGAGGAAGAAGAAGGGTTAGGAGACGTAAGATCTTCATCCAACCGCCTGAAATGGTCGACTGACCCAAATGACAAAAGTCACGCGACTTGCATGCAGACATGCCTTTATATTCAGTACCATCATCGTACCTGCTTAGCACTGCTCCTGAATCCATCAAGCTAAACAACGTGCCACTCATAATTCCAAACTTGTTGCGCAAATACGAATCTGATATTACTAAAATAGATAATGTTTAATTGGTCAGTTAATGTTCCTACTTTACTTTTGTAAAGCATGTGCACCACATATAGAGAGACAGCAAGGAGTTGCATTCTTAATGCGCTCTGGTTCATCATGTGTGGGCACTGCACAACGAACATTTTATTATCCAAAATCTGCTTGCTCTTCTTTAGTATGTTCCTCTTCCGTTCATCTTTAGTAAGTACTCTCTCCGTTCCTAAATACTAGTCTTTGTATAGATTCCACCATGGACTACATATGGAGCAAAATGTGTGAATCTACACTCTAAAATGTATATGTGTATGTATACATCTGTATGTGATCCATAGTGGAAATATCTACAAAGACTTATATTTTGTAACGGAGGAAGTATGTAGTAGTATAGTATGTTCCTTGTAGTGAAGATGAGCAGGGACATTTGTAGTGTAGAGGTCTATACGGCCGGTTGTGATGGACACTTTGAACTCTTCGGGCCTCTTTGATTCGTAGGATTTTGTAAACATAGGAATAGGATTTGTAGTGGCCTGCCCAGTTGAATCCTATAAGATTAGCAAGGAAATGCTGGGAGTTGTGTCGCCTTTGAGAGTTACACTGATATTAACAGTACCACACCTTCAGTTGAAGAGAGCTGGTATCCGAAGCCTTTCTAGCCATTCCGACAATACTAGCACATATATTCCCGCAAGTTCCACTTTGCTGGTTTTACTCCTGATGCTTACGGTTTTCCCGTTATATCTACACTATGATCTGTGTAGCTGCTTTGTGTCGCACTAGCAGCAGTCCACTCTTGAAGCTAAACAACACACCAATCATAAGTCCAAAGCTTACTTCTTCAAATACGAATTGTGATATGATACTGATATTAGTTAACAAACACACATTTAATTGGTTAGGTAATTCTCCCACTTGATTTTCCAAATGCATGTGGCCACATATAGAGAGATAGCATGGAATTGCATTTCTTTGGGCGTTGTTATTCATCATGAGTGGGCAACCAACATTGTATGTGATACGTCTCCAACGGATCTATAATTTTTGATTATTCCATGCAATTATATTACCCCTTTTGGATGTTTATGGGATTTATTTTACACATTTATATCATTTTTGGGACTAACCTACTAACAGGAGGCCCATCCCATATTGCTGTTTTTTTTGCCTATTTCAGTATTTCAAAGAAAAGGAATATCAAACGGAGTCCAAACGAAATGAAACCTTCGGGAGCGTGATTTTTGGAACGAACGTGATCCAGAGGACTTGGAGTGCAAGTCAAGAAGCTTCCAAGGAAGCCACGAGATAGGAGGGCGCCCCACCCCCTATAGGGCGCGCCCCCTATCTCGTGGGCCTCAATGACCACCGACGTACTTCTTCCTCCTATATATACCTACGTACCCCGAAAATATCCAGGGGCACCACGAAACACAATTTCCACCGCCGTAACCTTTTGTATCCGCGAGATCCCATCTTGGAGCCTTCGTCGGCACTCTGTCGGAGGGGGAATCAACCACGGAGGGCTTCTACATCAACACCATAGCCCCTCCGATGAGTCGTGAATAGTTTACCACAGACCTACGGGTCCATAGTTATTATCTAGATGGCTTCTTCGCTCTTTTTGGATCTCAATACCATGTTCTCCCCCTCTCTTGTGGAGATCTATTCGATGTAAAATCTTTTTGCGGTGTGTTTGTTGAGATCCGATGAATTGTGGGTTTATGATCAAGTTTATCTATGAATAATATTTGAGTCTTCTCTGAATTCTTTTATGTATGATTAAGTTATCTTTGCAAGTCTCTTCGAATTATCAGTTTAGTTTGGCCTACTAGATTGGTTTTTCTTGCCATGGGAGAAGTGCTTAGCTTTGGGTTCAATCTTGCGGTGTCCTTATCCAATAACAGAAAGGGTTGCAAGGCACGTATTGTATTGTTGCCATCGAGGATAACAAGATTGGGTTTATATCATATTGCATGAGTTTATCCCTCTACATCATGTCATATTGCTTAATGCGTTACTCTGTTCTTATGAACTTAATACTCTAGATGCATGCTGGATAGCGGTCGATGTGTGGAGTAATAGTAGTAGATGCAGGCGAGTCGGTCTACTTGTTATGGACGTGATGCCTATATACATGAGCATGCCTAGATAATCTCATAACTATGCGCTTTTCTATCAATTGCTCGACAGTAATTTGTTCACCCACCGTAATACTTATGCTATCTTGAGAGAAGCCACTAGTGAAACCTATGGCCCCCGGGTCTACCTCTTATCATATTTGCTTTCAATCTACTTTTATTTGCATCTTTACTTTTTAGATCTATATTATAAAATACCAAAAATATATTTATCTTATCATACTATCTTTATTAGATCTCACTTTCATGAAGTGGCCGTGAAGGGATTGACAACCCCTTTATTGCGTTGGTTGCGAGTACTCAGCTTGTTTGTGTAGGTGCGTGGGACTTTTGAGAAGCCTCCTACTGGATTGATACCTTGGTTCTCAAAAACTGAGGGAAATACTTACGCTACACTTGCTGCATCACCCTCTCCTCTTCGAGGAAAACCAACGCATAAGCTCAAGACGTAGCAAGAAGGATTTCTGGCACCGTTGTCGGGGAGGTCTTCGCTCAAGTCAAGACATACCAAGTACCCATCACAAACCCATCTCCCTCACATTTACATTATTTGCCATTTCCCTCTCGTTTTCCTCTCCCCCACTTCACCCTTGCCATTTTATTTGCCCTCTCTTTCCCAACCTCCTCCTCTCTTTTTGCTTGCCGTTTTTCTGTTTGCTTTTGTGTTGGATTACTTGTTGCCATGGCGCAAGATAATACCAAATTGTGTGACTTCTCGAGTACCAATAATAATGATTTCCTTAGTACTCCGATTGCTCCTCTTAATAATGATGAGTCTTGTGAAATTAATACCGCTTTGTTGAATCTTGTTATGAAAGATCAATTCGCTGGCCTTCCTAGCGAAGATGCCGCTACTCATCTAAACAACTTTGTTGATTTGTGAGATATGCAAAAGAAGAAAGATACGAATAACAATATTGTCAAATTGAAGTTATTTCCGTTTTCACTTAGAGATTGTGCTAAAGTTTGGTTTTCGTCTTTGCCTAAGAATAGTATTGATTCTTGGAACAAGTGCAAAGATGCTTTTATCTCTAAGTATTTTCCTCCCGCTAAGATCATCACTCTTAGGAAAAATATTATGAACTTTAAACAACTTGATCATGAGCATGCTGCCCAATCTTGGGAACGAATGAAATTGATGCTTCGCAATTGCCCTACTCATGGTTTGAATTTATGGATGATTATACAAAAAATTTATGCCGGATTGAACTTCTCTTCTAGAAATCTCTTAGATTCGGCCGCGGGAGGCACCTTTATGGAAATCACGTTAGGAGATGCTACAAAACTTCTTGATAATATTATGGCTAATTATTCTCAATGGCACGCGAAAAGATCTTCTAGTAAAAGGTGCATGCTATAGAAGAAATCAATGTTTTGAGTGGAAAGATGGATGAACTTATGAAGATGTTTGCTACTAAAAATACTCCTCTTGATCCCAATCATATGCCTTTGTCTTCATTGATTGAGAATAATAATGAATCTATGGATGTGAATTTTGTTGGTAGGAATAATTTTGGAAATAATTCTTATAGAGGAAATTTTAATGCTAGACCGTTCCCTAGTAATCCCTCTAATAATTATGGAAATTCCTACAATAATTCTTATGGTAACTTTAATAAGATGCCCTCTGATTTTGAGAATAGTGTGAAAGAATTTATGATTTCTCAAAATAATTTTAATGCTTTGCTGGAAGAAAAATTGCTCAAAGTTGATGATTTGGCTAGGAACGTTGATAGACTTCTACTTGATGTTAATTCTCTTAAACCTGGATCTTCTTCTCCTAAGCATGACATCAATGAGTCTCTAAAAGTAATGAGAATTTCCATTGACGAGTGCAAGGAAAGAACCGCTAGATTGCGTGATAAAAAAGAAAGTTTTATAAAGGCGTGTTCTTCTAGTTTACGTGAAAATAATGATGAGGATCTTAAAGTTATTGATGCGTCTGCGATTAGATCTATGTTTTGCAATATGAATGTTGATGATTATGGGACTGATGATGAATCAACTTTGCCTAGAAGGCGTCCCAAGAATTCGGAATCTTTAGATCTTAATGTTAAATTTGGTAAAAGTGAGATTGGAGAATCCTCAACTTCTAATAATGTTGAACCCACTATCTCAGATTTCTAGGAATTTAATTATGATAATTTCTATATAAAAGGTTGTATGTCCTTGTTGCAAGACGTTGTTAATTCTCCTCATGCTTATTGTCAAAACAAAGATTTTACCAAGCATATTGTTGATGCCATGATGCAATCTTATGATGAGAAACTTAATTTGGAAGTTTCTATACCTAGAAAACTTAATGATGAGTGGGAACCTACTATAAAGATTAGAATTAAAGATTATGAGTGTTTTGCTTTGTGTGATTTGGGTGCTAGTTTTTCCACGATTCCGAAAACTTTATGTGATATTCTAGGTTTCCATGATATTGATGATTGCTTGTTAAATTTGCACCTTGCAGATTCCACCATTAAAAAGCCTATGGGAAGGATCAATGATGTTCTTATTGTCGCAAATAGAAATTTGGTGCCCGTAGATTTTATCGTTCTTGATATAGATTGCAATCTTTCTTGCCCTATTATTCTTGGTAGACCTTTCCTTATAACGATTGGTGCGATTATTGATATGAAGGAAGGGAATATTAGATTCAATTTCTATTAAAGAAAGGCATGGAGCACTTTCCAAGAAATAAAGTTAAATTACCTTATGAATCTATCATGCGTGCTACTTATGAGTTTAGTGCCAAAGATGGCACTCGTTAGATCTATCTTCGCTTTTATGCCTAGCTAGGGGCGTTAAACGATAGCGCTAGTTGGGAGGTAACCCAATTTTATTTTTAGTTTTTTGTTTTTGCTTCTATTTAGGAATAAATAATCCATCTACCTTCTGTTTAGATGTGGTTTTATGTTTTAATTAGTGTTTGTGCCAAGTTAAACCTATAGGATCTTCTTGGATGGTAGTTATTTGATCTTGCTGTAATTTCCAGAAACTTTCAGCTCACGAAAGTAATTGTTAAAAATCACCAGAACGTGATAAAATAGTTATTACAATTTATTCTGATCATTAATCAAATTTCCTAGGTCTTCCTATTTTGGCTGAATTTTGGAGTTCCAGAAGTTTGTGTTAGTTACAGATTACTACAGACTGTTCTGTTTTTGACAGATTCTGTTTTTTTGTGTGTTGTTTGCTTATTTTGATGAATCTATGGCCAATAAAATAGTTTATAATCCATAGAGAAGTTGGAATACAGTAGGTTTAACACCAAATTAATTAAATAATGAGTTAATTGAAGTACCTCATGTGGTGGTTTTGTTTTCTTTCACTAACGGAGCTTATAAGATTTTCTGTTGAGTTTTGTGTTGTGAAGTTTTCAAGTTTTGGGTAAAGCTTTTATGGACTATGGAATAAAGGGTGGCAAGAGCCTAAGCTTGGGGATGCCCATGGCAGCCCAAGATATTCAAGAATAGCCAAAAGCCTATGCTTGGGGATGCCCCGGGAAGGCATCCCCTCTTTCGTCTTCGTTCATTGGTAACTTTACATGGAGCTATATTTTTATTCACCACATGATAAGTGTTTTGCTTGGAGCGTCGTGTATTATATTAGTATTTGCTTTTTAGGTTACCACAATCATCCTTGCTGTACACACCTTTTGGGAGAAGCCTATTTGATTATAATTTGCTAGAATACTCTATGTGCTTCACTTATATCTTTTGAGCTTGATAGTTTTTGCTCTAGTGCTTCACTTATATCTTTTAGAGCACGGTGGTATCTTATTTTTGAAGAAATTGCTAGTCTCTCATGCTTCACTTATATTATTTTGAGAGTCTTTTAGAACAGAATGGTATTTGCTATGGTCATAAAAGTGGTCCTAGAATGGTAGGCATCCGAGTTGGGTATTATAAAAACTATCATAGGAAGTGAATTGGAAGCTATGATCAACTTGATACTTGATAATTGTTTTGAGATATGGAGGTAGTGATATTAAAGTCATGATAGTTGGGTGATTATGAATTTAAAGAATGCTTGTGTTGAAGTTAGCAAGTCCCGTAGCATGCACGTATGGTTAAAGTTGTGTAACAAATTTGAAACATGAAGTGTATCTGGCTTGTGCATCCTTATGAGTGGCGGTCGGGGATGAGCGATGGTCTTTTCCTACCAATCTATCCCCCTAGGATCATGCGCGTAGTACTTGATTTTTGGTGACTTCTAAATTTTTGCAATAAGTATATGAGTTGTTTTTTTACTAATGTTGAGTCCATGGATTATACGCACTTTTACCTTTCCGCCTTTGCTAGCCTCTTGATTAGTGCATTGCCCTTTCTCACCTTGAGAGTTGGTGCAAACTTCACGGTGCATCCAAACCCCGTGATACGATATGCTCTATCACACATAAACCTCCCTATATCTTCCTCAAAACAGCCACCATACCTACCTATTATGGCATTTCCATAGCCATTCCGAGATATATTGCCATGCAACTTTCCACCGTTCCGTTCATCATCATCATGACATACTTTATTTTTGTCATGTTGCCATTGCATGATCATGTAGTTCACATCGTATTTTTGGCAAAGCTACCATGCATTATTTTTCATACATGTCACTCTTGATTCATTGCACCATCCCGGTACACCTCCGGAGGCATTCATATAGAGTCATATCTTGTTCTAGTTTCGAGTTGTAATCCTTATGTTGTAATCAATAGAAGTGTGATGATCATCATTATTAGAGCATTGCCCAATCAAAAAAAAAAGAGAAAGGCCAAAAAGAAAAAAAAGAAAGGCCCAAAAAAAGGGCAATGTTACTATCTTTTTTCCACACTTGTGTTTCAAAGTAGCACCTTGTTCTTCATGTAGTGAGTCTCTTAAGTTGTCTTTTTCACACTAGTGGGAATTTTTCATTATAGAACTTGGCTTGTATATTCCTATGATGGGCTTCCTCAAATGCCCTAGGTCTTCATGAGCAAGCAAGTTGGATGCACGCCCACTAGTTTTCTTTTGTTGGGCATTTATTAATAGCTCTAGTGCATCCGTTACATGGCAATCCCTACTCCTCATGTTGACATCAATTGATGGGCATCTCCATAGCCCATTGATTATCCTCGTCAATGTGAGACTTTCTCCTTTTTTGTCTTCTCCACACAATCCCCATCATCATATTCTATTCCACCCATAGTGCTATATCCGTGGCTCACGCTCATGTATTGCGTGAAGGTTGAAATTTTTTGAGATTATTTAAGTATGAAACAATTGCTTGGCTTGTCATCGGGGGTATAGAAGTTGGAAACACCTTTGTGTGACGAAAATGAAGCATAGCCTAACTATATGATTTTCTAGGGATGAACTTTCTTTTGCCATGCTATTTTGAGAAGACATGATTGCTTTTATTAGTATGCTTGAAGTATTACTATTTCTTTTATCAATATGAACTTTTATTTTGTATTCATTTGGATCTGAACATTCATGCCACAATAAAGAAAATTACATTATGAATTATGCTAGGTAACATTCCACATCAAAAATTCTCTTTTATCATTTACCTACTCGAGGACGAGCAGGAATTAAGCTTGGGGATGCTTGATACGTCTCCAACGTATCTATAATTTTTGATTGTTCCATGCTATTATATTACCCCTTTTGGATGTTTATGGGCTTTATTTTACACATTTATATCATTTTTGGGACTAACCTACTAACCAGAGGCCCAGCCCATATTGCTGTTTTTTTGCCTATTTCAATATTTCGAAGAAAAGGAATATCAAACGGAGTCCAAACGGAATGAAACCTTCGGGAGCGTGATTTTTGGAACGAACGTGATCCAGAGGACTTGGAGTGCAAGTCAAGAAGCTTCCAAGGAAGCCACGAGATAGGAGGGTGCCCCCCCTATAGGGCGCGCCCCCTGCCTCGTGGGCCCCTCGGGCGGCTACCGACGTACTTCTTCCTTCTATATATATACCTACGTACCGCGAAAACATCCAGGGGCACCATGAAACACAATTTCCACCGCCGTAACCTTCTGTATCCGCGAGATCCCATCTTGGAGCCTTCATGACACTCTGCGGAGGGGTAATCAACCACGGAGGGCTTCTACATCAACACCATAGCCCCTCCGATGAGTCGTGAGTAGTTTACCATAGACCTACGGGTCCATAGTTATTAGCTAGATGGCTTCTTCTCTCTGTTTGGATCTCAATACCATGTTCTCCCCCTCTCTTGTGGAGATCTATTCGATGTAAACTCTTTTTGCGGTGTGTTTGTCGAGATCTGATGAATTGTGGGTTTATGATCAAGTTTATCTATGAATAATATTTGAATCTTCTCTGAGTTCTTTTATGTATGGTTAAGTTATCTTTGCAAGTGTCTTCGAATTGTCAGTTTAGTTTGGCCTACTAGATTGGTTTTTCTTGCCATGGGAGAAGTGCTTAGCTTTGGGTTCAATCTTGCGGTGTCCTTACCCAGTGACAAAAAGGGTTGCAAGGCACGTATTGTATTGTTGCCATCCAGGATAACAAGATGGGGTTTATATCATATTGCATGAGTTTATCCCTCTACATCATGTCATCTTGCTTAATGCGTTACTCTGTTCTTATGAACTTAATACTCTAGATGCATCTTTGGATAGCGGTCGATGTGTGGAGTAATAGTAGTAGATGCGGTGAGTCGGTCTACTTGTTATGGACGTGATGCCTATATAAATGATTATGCCTAGATAATCTCATAACTATGCGCTTTTCTATCAATTGCTCGTGATAATTTGTTCACCCACCATAATACTTATGCTATCTTGAGAGAAGCCACTAGTGAAACCTATGGCCCCCGGGTCTATCTCTTATCATATTTGCTTTCAATCTACTTTTATTTGCGTCTTTACTTTTTGCATCTATATTATAAAATACCACAAGTATATTTATCTTATCATACTATCTTTATTAGATCTCACTTTCGCAAGTGGCCGTGAAGGGATTGACAACCCCTTTATTGCGTTGGTTGCGAGTTCTTAGTTTGTTTGCTTAGGTGCGTGGGACTTTTGAGGAGCCTCCTACTGGATTGATACCTTGGTTCTCAAAATCTGAGGGAAATACTAACGCTACACTTGCTGCATCACCCTCTCCTCTTCGAGGGAAATCAATGCAAGCTCAAGACGTAGCAGTATGCAATGAAGCGGAACCTCAAGAATATGCTTCCTCTTCTGCTCTTTAACATGTTCCTCTTTTGTTATTCTGTATTTAGTACATATAGTATGTTCCTTGTCAGGAAGGGGAGCAGGGACATCTACAGTCAACAGCTGATAGAGCTAGCCTGTACGTGATCGGTAGGCTTTCAAATAGTAGCGGCAATACAACGTATTTTCCAGCCAGTTCCACTTTCCTGATTTATATATCGTGGTTATGGTGTACCCGTTTTATGTACACTATGATCTACCTATTTGTTGTGTGCTCTTGTTATCATGGTTTGGCAATAAACTCTCTATACAGTATATTATGAACCTATCATCTGCCAACTATCCTTACTTCTGGAGCATATTTTTGTGTACTTGTGCCAGATTATATTAATGCACACACCATATTACAGCACACGCGAGCTCTCTCATCAGAATCCAGTGATAGCACATAAGGGTTTACAGGGGCGCCCCTATATTAGAATATCCTCTGCATTACAAAGATAATCTCACTACTATTTATGTCATGGTTCTCAGATATTATACGTAATTACAATGAATATCAGAATTCGCGCATCAGAAGAATATTGTGGAACACTGCAACGACTTACAAAATTGGCACCAAGGCATTGAGTGCCATTCTCGATGCAATGAGACTAATATGCTCCCCACATGTAGATTCTTGTTCAGAATATGATCCTAATGACTATTCTAACCTCGAGGAGTCAAATGCATATGGCCTGTCCTGTTTACCCATCAAGGTGCCTGTTCTAATTTGGCAAGGTTTTATTGATTGCGCGTATCTTACATTTCTTCTATTTTGTTGCACCGCCATCTGCTTAGTTTACTCATCAGATATATCAAGATGCCATGCCAATCCATTATCAATAAATATTTCATCTATCATCATACCATGTTTTTTCACTCAAATGTTGTTCTTGTGCATCAGACATCAAAAAGGAAGAGGGTGATTTCCGAACCTGAAGGAGTGATACGTCTCCGTCGTATCTACTTTTCCAAACACTTTTGCCCTTGTTTTGGACTCTAACTTGTATGATTTGAATGGAACTAACCTTGGACCGATTTATTTTCAAAGAGAATTGCCATGATGTTGTTTTATGTGCAGAAAACAAAAGTTCTCGGAATGACCTGAAAATCCACGGGATGTCTTATAAAAAATTATAAAAAATCCTTGCCAAAGATGAAGACCAGGGGCCCACACCCTTTCCACGAGGGTGGGGGGCGCGCCCCCCTAGGTCGCGCCCCCCTACCTCGTGGGCCCCCTGGAGCCCCTCCGACGCCAACTCCAACTCCATATATTGGCTTTCGGGGAGAAAAAAATCAGAGAGAAAGTTTCATCAAGTTTTATGATACGGAGCCGCCGCCAAGCCCTAATCTCTCTCGGGAGGGCTGATCTGGAGTCCGTTCGGGGCTCCGGAGAGGGGGATTCATCGCCGTCGTCATCATCAACCATCCTCCATGACCAATTTCATGATGCTCACCGCGTGCATGAGTAATTCCATCGTAGGCTTCTTTGGGCGGTGATGGGTTGGATGAGATTTATCATGTAATCGAGTTAGTTTTGTTAGGGTTTGATCCCTAGTATCCACTATGTTACGAGATTGATGTCGCTATGACTTTGCTATGCTTAATGCTTGTCACTAGGGCCCGAGTGCCATGATTTCAGATCTGAACCTATTATGTTTTCATGAATATATGTGTGTTCTTGATCCTATCTTGCAAGTCTATAGTCACCTACTATGTGTTATGATCCGGCAACCCCAGTGACAATAATCGGGACCACTCCGGTGATGACCATAGTTTGAGGAGTTCATGTATTCACTATGTGCTAATGCTTTGTTCCGGTTCTCTATTAAAAGGAGGCCTTAATATCCCTTAGCTTCCAATAGGACCCTGCTGCCACGGGAGGGTAGGACAAAAGATGCCATGCAAGTTCTTTTCCATAAGCACGTATGACTATTTACGGAATACATGCCTACAATACATTGACGAACTGGAGCTATTTCTGTGTCACCCTATGTTATGACCGTTACATGACGAACCACATCCGGCATAATTATCCATCACTGATCCGGTACCTTCGAGCTTTCCATATACTGGTTTACGCTTATTTACTTTTCGTTGCTACTGTTACAATCACTACAAAAATACCAAAAACATTACTTTTGTTGTCTTTACTTTTGTTACCGTTACTGCCACTATCATATTACTTTGCTACTGAACACTTTGCTGCAGATATTAAGTTTCCAGGTGTGGTTGAATTGACAACTCAGCTGCTAATACTTGAGAATATTCTTTGGCTCCCCTTGTGTCGAATCAACAAATTTGGGTTGAATACTCTACCCTCGAAAACTGTTGCGATCCCCTATACTTGTGGGTTATCAAGACCTTTTTTGGCGCTGTTCAGGGAGCATAGCTCTATTCTTTGAGTCACTTGGGATTTATATCTGCTGGACACTATGAAGAACTTGAAAGGCGCTAAGACAACAATTTACCCCTCAACTACGAGGGGAGGTAAGGAACTGCCATCTAGCTCGCACTTGATTCACCTTACATTATGAGTAAGCTAGCGACACCTAAACACTGCTTCTATTATTCGTTCGATATATGCATATTATTGATGATGCCACTTCTGCTATGCATGATACTTATGATGAAACTACTTCCATGCTTGATACTACTGTGCCTTGGTGAATTTCTAGATGAACAAATTTCTAGGTCTAGAGAAAGAGAAATTATTGAAACTGAATACAATGATGAAAGTGATGATGAAAATATGCCTGCTATTCACGAGGGTTATCTTTTGATGCGGAATCTTCTGCAGCTATTTTTGCTTGCCAGGATAGATATGAACTTAAGAGGCTGCTAGTTAAGTGGAGTATAGAATCTCTTAGAGATAGGATGAGACCTGACCCTGCTTTTGCTACTTCACCTATCTGTGTTCCTGATAAGGATTATGAATTCTCTGTTGATCCTGATAGAATTACTTTGGTTGAATCTTATCCTTTTTATGGCTATGAATCTGAAACTGTTGCGGCACATCTTACTAAGTTAAACAATATAGCTGCCCTGTTTACTAATGATGAGAGATCACGCTACTTTTATATTCTCAAGATATTTCTGTTCTCATTAAAGGGTGATGCTAAGATATGGTTTAATTCTCTTGATCCTGGTTGTGTGTGTAGTCCCCAGGACATGATTTATTACTTCTCTGCTAAATATTTCCCTGCTCATAAGAAAACAAGCTGCTTTGAGGGATATATATAATTTTGTGCAAATTGAAGAAGAGAGTCTCCCACAAGCTTGGGGGAGGCTTCTCAAGTTACTTAATGCTTTGCCTGATCATCCTCTTAAGAAACCTGAAATACTTGATATCTTTTATAATGGACTAACCGATGCTTCCAGAGATTACCTAGATAGTTGTGTTGGTTCTCTTTTCAGGGAAAGCACACCGGATGAAACTGAAATTTTATTGAACAATATGTTGACAAATGAAAATAATTGGGCACCTCCTGAGCCAACTCCTGAGCCAGCTCCTGAGCCACCATTCTTGAGCCTATTCCTAAACCAACTCCGAAGAAGAGAGGTGTTCTATTTCTCGATCGAAGATATGCAAGAGGCAAAGAAATCTATGAAAGAAAAAGGTATTAAAGCTGAAGATGTTAAGAATTTACCTCCTATTGAAGAAATACATGGTCTTAATTTACACTTTGTTGAAGAAGTGTATGATCTCAATTCTTTATTCACTGAAGAACCTCCTGATCCCGATATCCTGACACAGGTAGTAAAGGTAAATTCTCTCTATAGATATGATAAAGCTGAAGTACCTCCTACTAAAATTGCTAGTCAGTGCTTGGATGAGTTTGATAACTTTATGTTTAAGCAATATGAATTTAATGCTTATTTTGGTAGACAATTGAAACAGAATACCTTTATGATTAAACGCTTGAGTGATTATATGGCTAATATTAGAGGTGAACTTAAACTTGTTAGGAAACATGCTTCTATTGTTACCACTCAAGTAGAGCAAGTACTTAAAGCTCAGAAAAAAGTGCTTGATGAAATGAATAGTAAGAAAAATGATTATGTTGTTATTGTGGCTACTAGAACTGGTAGAATGACTCAAGAACCTTTGTATCCTGAAGGCCACCCTAAGAGAATCGAGCAAGATTCTGAGAGAAATAATATTGATATACCTAGTTCTTCTAAAAGGAAGAAAAAAAATGATAGAACTGTGCAAACTTCTAGTGAACCTATTGCTGAACCACCTGAGAATCCAAATGATATCTCTGTGTCTGATGCTGAAACACAATCTGGTAATGAACATGAACCTAGTGAAAATGTTAATGATAATGTTCATGATGATGCTCAACCTAGTAATGATAATGATGTAGAAGTTGAACCTGCTGTTGATCTTGATAACCCACAATCAAAGAATCAACGTTATGATAAAAGAGACTTCGTTGCTAGGAAACATGGTAAAGAAAGGGAACCATGGGTTCAGAAACCCATGCCTTTTCCTCCCAAACCATCCAAGAAAAAGGATGATGAGGATTTTGAGAGCTTTGCTGAAATGATTAGACCTATCTTTTTGCGTATGCGATTGACTGATATGCTCAAAATGAATCCTTATGCTAAATATATGAAAATTATTGTTACAAATAAAAGAAAGATGCCGGAAGCTGAAATTTCCACCATGCTTGCTAATTATACTTTTAAGGGTGGAATACCAAAGAAACTTGGAGATCCAGGAGTACCTACTATACCATGATCCATTAAAACAAATTATGTTAAAACTGCTTTATGTGATCTTGGAGCCGGTGTTAGTGTTATGCCTCTCTCTTTATATCATAGACTTGACTTGAATAAGTTGACACCTACTGAAATATCTTTGCAAATGGCTGATAAATCAACTGCTATACATGTCGGTATTTGTGAGGATGTGCTGTTGTGGTTGCAAGCGTTACTATTTTAACGGACTTTGTTATTCTTGATATTCCGAGGATGATAGTATGTCTATTATTCTTGGAAGACCTTTCCTTAATACTGCGGGGCTGTTATTGATTGCAACAAAGGCAATGTCACTTTTCATGTTAATGGTAATGAGCACACGGTACACTTCCTGAGGAAACAACCTCAAGTTCATAGTATCAACTCTATTGGAAAAATTCCATCGATTATATTTGGAGGTTTTGAATTTCCTCTCCCTACTTTCAAGAAGAAATATGATATACTTATTATTGGGGATGTCCATATCCCCGTTGAGGTAACATAGTGTTATTCGAAATTTCTCCGGTTCCATGATTATCGGAATGAGTTTGTTAACAAGACTTGATCAACCTTGTTAGTGGATCCTTTTTGATGAGCATGAGATGGATGAAACTAGAAGCACAACCTTCTGTACCCTCTTTATATTTTACATTACTTAGTAGAAATAAAGTAAAATAGTATTTTTACATGCATTTCGACTTATCCGAGCAATATAAAAATATCCAAAAAATAAAAGTCCTCAGAATGCCATGCCAATTTAATATGATTTTTTCGGGAATATTTGAGGATTTTAGTGCAAAAATTCCCGCGGGGGGAGCTGCCACCTGGCCACGAGGGTGGAGGGCGCGCCCTACCCCCCTCGGCGCGCCCCCCTGCCTCGTCGGCCCACGGTGGCCCTCCTCCACTTATCCCTGCTGTCGGGGAAGCTGATCTGGCCCACGAACACCTATGGGACCGGCGGACCGAGCCCCTTTCGGTTCGGCGGGGGGCGGAGGTCGCACGAAGAGCAGATCGAGGCGAAGCACACGAGCGGTTTACCCAGCTTGAGCTCTCCGAGAGATAACACTCCCTGCTGCATGTCTGAGTGTATTGAGTTCTTGCTCAGAGCGCTGAGTGCTCACAGTACACACAAGCTGCTAACCAGACCCGGCGTGAGTGTTCTCGCTTCGAACCTCTCGAGCGCCTCTCTTCCCCTTTCTACGTTGCGCATGGGCCTCCTTTTATATGCTAAAGGGGTCTCCGGCAGGTGGCAACGTAGACAAAGGTAAAAATGGAAAAAGGAGTGGTTGGTACAGCTACTTGTACGATGTATCATACCTAACCACGACGGCGGGGACAAAGGCATTAAATGCCCATCTCGTCGCCCTAACGGTGCGAAAAGGGACCGTCGGCGCCACCGCTTACCACGATGGCTATCTTGTCGCCGCTTGCCACCGCGCTCCGCTGGCTGCCGCGACCTCTTGCCACCTTGGCGCTGGAAAGGTCGAGGCGACCACGTTAGTGGATGTCTTTGGGCCGCGCAGTCTGAGTGGTGGTGCACGCGGCAAGCGCCTTGCATGGTTGTTGTCTTGTCGCGTCCGGAAGCTTGTCGCTCACGGGCCTTCCGGCAAGCTCCTCTTGCCGGGGCCTTGCCTCCTAGGTGCCTTGGGTGGCCTTCCCGGCAAGCTCCTCTTGCCGGGTCCTTGTCTCCTTGGCTTGAATACTTTGTTCTTGAATGGCTCCAAAGGAACCACGGAGGACCTTGGCGGTCACCCGGTAAGCCTTGCCGCGGAGGGCTGCAACTGCCCGTGCACAAGTTCGGGATACTAGGGTACCCCTACTCTAGTACACCAGAGGAGCCCTCGGGCCTGGGCCACACTGCAGTCTTGCAGCGCTGTTGGGCCAGGTCCAAAAAGCAGGCTGCAGGCCGAGCGCCCCAGCGCAGCCCAGTGAAGTATATGGTTTACTTCTGCTGTTAGGCGTGCATGGGTGCCCTTTCTTTCTGATATCGGCGCTAATTTGTGTAGGAGCAGAGCAGCCTTACCGGGAAGTGCCTTGAAGCCGCTCGACATGCCTTCTGCTTCGACTACACCGCCAAGGGAGGATTCCCCGGCAAGGGAGCGTTCTCCGGCAAGGGAGACTTCTCCGGCAAGGGGCAGTTCTCCGGCAAGGGACAGCTCTCCGGCAAGGGGCAGTTCTCCGGCAAGGGATAGCTCTCCGGCAAGGGGCAGTTCTCCGGCAAGGGACAGCTCTCCGGCAAGGGACAGCACCAGCGATCCCCTGGTGGCGGAGACCATGACTGCAGACCCTAGCACAGGTAATCCTCTTGCTTGAAAACTCCCCTTGTGTTCTTCTTCTTCTGATTTTCTTTTTGAATATTTGCTTGACTTTTCTTCATTTTCCGGTCGTCAGATCCATCCGCCACAGAGCCACTGGAGACCGAGGCCGCCGGGCGAGGAGGACGCCATGCTGCATCACGACGCCACCGCCATCGGAGAAGAAGTCTGGCGCCGACGAGCCATTACGGGCGAAGAGGCCGCCAAAGCTGCCGCCGCAGGTTGGCGAGGGGTCCGCGATCGTGACCGACGGCCCTGAGGCTGCAGGAGCGCCCAGGCGCTCGCCGACCGCCGATCCCTCTGCCCTGCTGCTGCGTCCAGTTCGAAGAGCCCAGCCCGGCGCCTATTTGAAGGCTGGCGTGGCGTCTTCATCAAGCTCCCATGGGCGTCGAGCTCCGGGCGCGCCCGGCCGAAGGAGAAACTTTTGATGAAGAGCTGCTCGTTTCTTTTCTTCTTGCCGCTCTTTGGTCATGTTATGAGAACGGTCTATTAGAGCTGCGACAAGTTACCTTGTAATATAGCTCTATTTCGGATAGTGATTGCTATGTTATTTCCTTTACTTGGTTCCTTCCTTTGTATGTTTTTGCCCTACGCTTTTAGGGAACTTGTCAGTATGAGCACACAGGCATGGCTGAGTCTTGAGACGTCGACTGCTTTGGCGGTGCTGCTGCGACAAGAAACCTTGTCGCAACTAGTCGCAGCTCACTTAAGTTGTTGAGCGGACTCGAAACAAAGTAAGGCGCAATTGCAGCTCACTTAAGTTGTTGAGCGGACTCGAAACAAAGTAAAGGCGCAATCGCAGCTCACTTAAGTTGTTGGCCGGACCCGAAACAAAGTAAGGCGCCAATTAGCTACGAGTTGGTTCCTCCAGCATGTGTTTTCCATACAAAAATGCGATCGTTCGAGGAAGATAACTTAAAAATTTTAAAACTGATTGCTCAAACTTTAGCAACTTAGCTTTTACATCGTTTGCTTCCGGTAAGGCTAGACTTCCTTGAGCGGCGCTTGGTCCACACCATTATCTTCTCCTTTCCCCCGGCAAACTTGTGGGCGAGGGAATCTTCCTTTCTTTGAGAAAGAGAAAGAGAAAATAAAGATATGGAGCCTTATGGCTCGTTATTGCTTACCGGGGGTAGGTGCTGCACAAAGTGTCAGATAACGCATGCAAAATAGAAGTAGAAAGCATGAAATTGACAAGATTTGCGAAGCACATGCACGGGGTCTGCGCCCGGCTTTGTACAAAGGATTACATGCAACATCGGCAAGACTTGTACAAAAGGTGGTTGCCGGAACGGGTTCCAGACAACGCGCCCTCTGAGTAAAACTTACGAAGATGCTCAATGTTCGGGAGTTGCTCACGGAATGCCATCTTCGGTCTCAAAGGCGGACAAGCGCCAGGCCTAGTGACTTCGTTTCACTCGGTAAGGGCCTTCCACTTGGCATCAACTTGTTGGAATTCTTGGCGGACTGAGCAGCGCCCGAACAACAAGGTTGCCTTCCTCGAGACTTCTGGCATTAACTGCGGCTATGGTAGCGGCGCAAAGCTTGCGGTATCGAGCAGCTCGTCAACAGCTGAAGGCGATCCCCTCAAGGAGCAGCGTGTCATCTTGTCGCATAACTGCTCTTGCTCAAGCTCATCATAAGCGAGTACTCGAGGTGATCCGTATCTGAGTTCCGTGGGGAGAACTGCTGTGCCCATCTTTGGAGCTTGCGGCTCGACAACAAGGACTAAAGGCACATCTGCTGCTGCGGGAACATCTGCTTCCATGGCGAGAACCTGCGGCTCAGCCGAGCTTGGCGTTCCCGGCAAGTTTGCCGGAGCAAAACTTGTCGGGAGCGTCTGCTTCAACGGAACAAACCCTAGGGCTTGCCGGAGCAGACTGCTCCTCAGCACTTGCCGGTGGAGCTCGATGGTGCGTCCTCGACGGTAGCGTAGCACTCTGAAGAGGTGCGCTTGCCGGAGTGGGCATCAGAGCTCTTGCCGGACTTGGTCTTCTTCTTCTCCCCGGGAGCTTCAGCGGCAAGTGGCTTGCAATCTGCTGCAGCTGCTGCTTCCTGGTAGATCTTGTCGGCTGTTGGAGGGTAATCCAGGAGCAGTTGAGCTCTCGCCAAAGCTTCTGCTGTAGTGGTGGGTGGCAGTGGCGAACGGCGCGAGGCGGATATGCTCGGACTTCTAACTATGTTAGAAGGAGCGATATCCCGTCCGAGACCGTGCCTACTTCGCGCGCCGGCATGTTGGCGTGCATGCCGGTCTTGAGAATCCCGAGATCCACCAGCTCGATCTTGGTCCAACGAGCGTATGGCGTTGTGAATACCATGACGCTGTCGGTCCCGCGCCTCCCGAGGCGGGGCGGTGCATGTCACGGACGCCGAGGTCTGCGCAGCCTTGTCCTTGGACTTGGCAGCACCGTGGGCTCCCCGTCGGCGTCCATTCTTCCGCCGGCGTCTACCCCACCACCCGTTTGCTCCGGTGGTGGTGGGTTACAGCAGACGGAACATCTGCTGCTGAAGCCTTCTTCTTCGGTGGCATGTCGATGAAGATGATGAAGATCTAGCTCGTGTGGGCGCGGATCAGGTTCACAATCTCGATGCCCCCTACGGCGCGCCAAAGATGTCGGGAAGTTGATCTGGCCCACGAACACCTATGGGACCGGCAGACCGAGCCCCTTTCGTTCGGCCAGGCGGAGGTCGCCACGAAGAGCAGATCGAGGCGAAGCACACGGCGGTTACCCAGCTTGAGCTCTCGGAGAGATAACACTCCTACTGCTACATGTCTGAGTGTATTGAGTTCTTGCTCAGGAGCGCTGAGTGCTATAGTACACACAAGCTGCTAACGAGACCGAGTGTGAGTGTTCTCTGGCTTCGAACCTCTCGAACGCCTCTCTTCCCCCTTTCTACGTTGCGCATGGGCCTCCTTTTATATGCTAAAGGGGTCTCCGACAGGTGGCAACGTAGACAAGGGTAAAAATGGAAAAGGAGTGGTTGGTACAGCTACTTGTACAGTGTATGATACCTAACCCTGACGGCAAGGGACAAAGGCATTAAATGCTCATCTACGTCACCCTAACAGTGCAGAAAGGGACCGTCAGGGGCGCCATCGCTTGCCACGATGGCTATCTTGTCAGCGTCGCTTGCCACGGCTCACGGCCGCCGGCCCCTCTTGCCTGTGGCGCTGGAAAGGTCCCAGGCGACACGTTAGTGGATGTCTTTGGAGCGCAGTACTGAGTGGTGGTCTGCGCATGACAAGCGCCTTGCCGCGGTTGTTGTCTTGTCGCGTCCGGAAGCTTGTCGCTCACGGGCCTTCCAGCAAGCTCCTCTTGCTGGGGCCTTGTCTCCTAGGTGCCTTGGGTGGCCTTCCCGGCAATCTCCTCTTGCCGGGGCCTTGTCTCCTTGGCTTGAATACTTTGTTCTTGAATGGCTCCAAAGGAACCACGGAGGACCTTGGCGGTCACCCGGTAAGCCTTGCCGCGGAGGGCTGCAACTGCCCGTGCACAAGTTCGGGATACTAGGGTACCCCTACTCTAGTACATCGACACCTGCACCCATCTTCTTCCTCTGCCTCACATAAACCCGAAAAACCAACTCAAGCTCGTGTTCCAGCCACTTTTGCTGAGATTTTCGATCTCCTTGCTCAAAGCACCTCTCGCAAAACTGCTTGGGGAGATTGTTGCTTGGTATGTGACTCCTCCATTGGTCATGTCGGCGTTCTGGGAACGGGGGTACCCAGACTTGCCTGCCTGCGGCATGCGAAGTGGCTCAAGGGGTGGCCCAGCATGGCCCATCTTCATCAGCACAAGCTCAAGACCCTCGCGAGGGGCCAATCCTCGCGGGGCGGACGACATGAAGCTTCCTCAGGCACGGCCTCGTCAGGCTGGCTCATGAGGCGGAGAGATCAAGGCGGGGTACCTCACGAGGTGCCCATGACGCAGCCATGATGACCAAGAGGCGCCAGGCGGGCGCCCGGCCACAGTGTCCTCCTTTCCTCTTTGGTGCAAAGGGGAAGCGCGGCGAGCATCAAGCAAAGGCATCCGTTTGATTGCAACAAGACCAAGACCGTCATAGCGGCGGGAAGGAAGTCATCGTGGAGCCCAAGCGGTGTCACCACGAGCCTTTGTGACAGTAGAACCAACTTTAGTCAGGATAAGTTTACTAGATGTTCCCCTTCAAAATGGCCAACTGTTGGCGCCCTTCCCGCTCAATATTTGGGAAGAGGCCCAGGGCCTTAGCCTATAAATAGGACTAGCCACCCACAGGGTAGAGGCATTTGGAATCGGAGGGAGACACCTCACCTCATCTTAGCTTGATCCACTCCCATCGAGAGCTTAGCCACAAGAATACCTCACCCTCACGAGGCTGTTCTTCCTTGTATTGTTCATCATCAGCCCAAGAGGCAATCCACCACACCACACACTGGAGTAGGGTGTCACACCACAATCGTGGCCCGAACCAGTATAAACCCTGTGTCTCTTGTGTTGTTCCTTTCATAGTCTAGATCCTAGCGAGGCGGCGAGGTGCAGGTAGGTAGAGGGCGAGGTCTCCGCGCGCACCCCAGTGTTCGAACCTAGAGGGTCTGCCGGAACCCGAAATCCGACATTTGGCGCGCCCGGTAAAGGGGTCTTGGAATCCGCCTATACGCCGCCACGCCCGTCGCATCGTCATCATCATGTCCGGCGACCAGGCGGGCAACCACGATCCACTGGCGGCCTGGCCCGCCCGCATGAGCCGCTCACCCAGGCGACCCGATGCCCCGAGCAACTCGCGGTCCCTTGAGGCGCTGAGCAGCGGCAGCGGACGAGCAACGACAGCTCTCACGCCCACGGCGCGGCGGTCGTGGCGTGGGCCTCCTACCACGCCTTGCCACGGCCACGGCGAACACCCGATGGGAGCGAAGCGAACTCAAGGGCAGCTCACGGTGGCGAGAGCTCTTGCAATGCAAAGGCTGGCGAAGGCGGTCGCGACGTCTTTGCAAGCGGGTGGCGAAGCTCACGGGCTTCGCCGCCCAAAACTCTTATACGCACCCAACTCCCACCTCCGGTCTAGGGTGGCCAGCGGAGGCTCCACGCCGCCCGCGCAGCTCCAAGCGGACTCAAGGCCACCCCAACGCCCGGCCAGGCCGTCGGCCAAAGAGCGGCCAGCGCTGCCTCCACCCCCGGCCCGCGAAGAAGGACTAGCCACGACCCACGGCCCCGGTGGGCCACCGCGCTACCACCCCCAGGTGGGTGCCTCAAGCAGAACTGCGTGGCGCACGGAGCACTATGGCGCAGCATTCGGGATGGCGGCCCCGGAAGAGTACATGCCCCACATGATGGATCAAGGGCACGCGCAGGAGGACGAACATGGCTCACTCCTCGGCCCAAGCTGGGGGGACGAGGCACCAGAAGCTGAGCTCTTCCAGGAGCCCCGGGAAAGCCCCGTCGGCCGCGCTGGAAGCAACGATTATCGGGTACCGCTAATTCATCAGGAGCAGGCATACGCTAACCATGGATCTCAGGAGGTACAGGTCGCCGCAGCAGATGGCTGCCCCACTCCTGCAGCTTCCTACCCCTCAGGAGGGAGGCCTGGGCTGCGGGAGAGGCCGAGCCGGCATCACCACCGCATGGCGTCTGAGCAAGGCGTCCTCAGGAGGTAGGCCCTCTGCTGGGGAGGTGCCTCAGGGCCTACCCCTGGCAGAGGACCCGTGGCCATCGGGGGAACCGCTGGCGACCGCTCTACCCCATCGGCGGCGTCCTAGTTTCCGGTCGTCGTCGGTGGCACTAGAGTGTGGCGCAAGGCGGGGCCCTCGTCTGGAGATATGAAGCAAGGCTGGTACCTGTGAAGAAGGCCCAGTGCCTGTGAAGCTCGCCGCCCCGTGACACTCTCACATAATAATGAGTGGGGCTGTACATGCCCCAGAGTCTCAGGGGTGCCGGCCTCAGGCCCTGGGGCTCCCTCCCACGCCCAGTGGCAGCACTTAGCTCCGCGCTGGTGAGAAGACGTCCAAGACTAGACTAGGTGCCGGACGTGGCCTTTTTCTGCTTTCCTTGCTTTTCCCCTTGGCTGTCATTTTCCCCCGCTGGATTTAAGTCGGATTTGAGCTTGAGATTTGCGTGTGTTCGGGGAAGGGGTGTTTAGTCTTGTTCGAGCAATCTCTCGCGTTCTGGTTACCACTTTGCCTCAGCTGCCTCCCTCGTGAGCCCCTCATGGCCGGGCCAGGCCTAGCTTGCGTGCAGCCCGAACTGCCGTCGCCGCGCCCTCCCAGGAGGTCTTCATTACAGGTTCAATGGGCTCGTTCAGGAGACCCTCGGGACACCACAGCCCTCCGCAGGCTATTTCGGGGCCCACGCGGGTCGAAGGTAAAATAAACATGCCAGCTCGTCGCAAAGCCAGCCATTTGGCACAGGCGTATGGGTGATATTGCATCTACTAATACACTGAATGAAAGTTTTTACATGAGGGTCTCCCCCTCCCAAAATGCTCTTACAACCTTCAGGGCAAAGCCCGAACTCTATCTGCGCAGGGTAAGAAAGCAGGGACAATGCGCGGTCAGTTGGATAAATCCCCCAACGCATCCTCAGGGGCACCTCCTGAATCGTCACTCGCGTCTCTAGCCTCGCCATCGCTCCCCGCGTTGCCGTCAGCGGCGTCAGGGCCGTTCACCACGCCGCCTTCATCAGCAGCCACGACCACGCCGTCGTTATCAGAAGCGAAGGCCCTGACGAGGGCATCCACGTTGTCTTCCACCCAGTGCACCAGGTCATCCCGAACGGCCTGGGGTACTGGAGCGATGGCGGTGTTAAAATCGAAGTTGGGGTCCATGTTCTGAAGATGGCTGAAGACACGAGAAAAGGCGCGCCCGAGCAGGGCGCGGCTCCTCTCCTCCACCAACCTGTTGGCTCTGACCGACCGCACCTCCAGCTGCGTCACCACGTCGCTGAAGAAGCGAAGGTTGCCAGCATAGTTGACTGCGTGGGGTTCGCCAGCGGCGCCTCGCGAATGTTACCCAAAGGCCGTGTTGGCTCTCTCCGGGCGTGGTGAGCATGGGGCCATGCTGCGTGCTCGAGATCCGCCCGCTGGCGTATCTCGTCCTCGTTACGCGGCAGCAGCCTCGGCCTCGTCCACTGTTGACGGAGAAGAAAGCGCCTCGGCGCGGGAGGTAATCAGCTCCTCCCGCGCCACGCCAGGCGGCAGAAGCGTCGGCCCGCGCGTCACTTCATCTAGCAGCCCCTCAGGGCGGCGGTCCTGCCTCCGGCCTCGACCCTGATCAACCCCAGCCTCTCTTCGAACTCGCGCTCAAGGTTCGAGCGGGCCGTCGCCACCCGACGTCCAACCTCTTCTAGGACTCGGGCCTCCTGCGCAGCGACGTCATCCTCCGCCTGCGTAACCAAGCACTCCCTCGTCTCCAGACACTCAAGATCGCATGCGCGTTTGGCAGCTTCCAGCGTCAGTGCCTCCTCACGCCTCTGGAGCTCTGCCTGGTCGACCGAAGCCACCTTCATCGATGCAAGGGCCGTCTCATGCAGCTCCACCTGCTGCTCTAGGGAATGACACTGGGCCTGGAGTTCCCGTGCCCGCTCCTCCGCCGCCTCACGCTGCCGGTCAGCCTCTCGGGCCTCCTCGACGACCGGGAACGGGCCTCCTGAGAGACCGCCAGCGATGCCTCAGCTTCCTCATCGTCGAGGTCATGCTGGTGGCGCGCAAGGGCAACAACCGCCTTCAGCTTGCGCCTCTGTTCAGCCAGGCGCAGGCCCTTAGCCTCAAGGCGCGCGTCTTCGTCAGCGAGCTCTTCACCAAGCAGGCTCACGCGTCGGCCGCCCTCGGAGAAAACCCTTGGCGAGCGCGGCGCTCCAGGCGCTCGAGCACGTCTTCTGCGTCGTCATCACCCCAAGTAAGCGCGGGGGCCACAATCAGCACCCCCTGGGCGGGGGCTGGGGGCTGGCGCCCTCGTGATGGCCGAACGCGCCTCGCCAGAAGCCCGGCCTAGAGCCAGCCCATCCCCAAATGAAGAGCGCAGGGCCGACCTCAGCCAATCGCCATCCACGACCAGACGAGAAGCCCAGGGCAGGCTGGCTATGCCCCGAGAAGGCTCGCGAAGGAGGGTCGCGAGGAGCGCAGAGTCGCGATGCACCACAGGATGGCTCACCTCTCCGACCGGCCTCACCAAAAGGGCTCTGCTTGAGCTCGAAGACGGTGGAGAGGGCGAAGCCTGGGGGGATGGCTCCTCAGCCATCTCCGTGAGCTCGGCAGGAAGGGCCCTGCAGAGCAAGGATCAGCCAAAGCAACGGGAAGATAAGGAACTAGGAAAGGGAAGGCTTACTCATCAATGGCGAAATACTTCCCTCGCTTCAGCAGCGGCAAGGGTAATCGTCACCCAAGGCCTCCCTTCTCTTAGGAGAGCTTGAAGTCCACGCAGGCGGCCCAGGAGTTCAAATAGGGGTCAGCCTGCGACGAGGAAGAAGCATCACGGCGACCAGCGCCAGGGGCGTCGTCCTGACGCACGCCGCCGGTCGCCTCACCAAGAAGGGTAGCTGGGGCCTTAGGGGGCCCAACCGCGGGAGCCGCGGGCAGCGGCTCAATGCCTTCAGCCGCAGCAGTACAGGCCTCAGGAGCTGCCCCCTCAGAAGTGCTGCCTGGCGTCGTCATCCCGGCAGGGACCCCCTCGGCCTCCGGTGGCCCATGCCTCCCTGCTCCGCCACTCGAGGAAGGACCGCCGAGGGCGACTGGAAGGGCAGTCACCACCACTGGGTTCTCGCGAGGCCCCATGAGGCCTGCAGGGCGCAGCCCCCATTCGTCGAAGCTGGGCATCTGGTTCACAAAGTCGCCCCTGTTCGAGCAAAAGTACAGCAAAGCACCCCCTTGCCGGATGCTACCGAGGGAAGGGTCCCCAGTCAAGAACAAGAGCACCTTCCTCAGCGCTTCAGGCGTCAGGTCCTCCTCCTGGAGCCTCATGCGATCCTCACGCCCGCCGAAGGCCCACATCCGGTGGGACTGACGCTGGAGAGGGGCAATGCAGCATAGCAGGAACTCCTTCACCACCTTGGGTGCCGTCATGCCGAGCGCCCTCAGGAACGCGAGGCGACGCCAGACAAAGATGAGCTGGGGGCTCGTGAGCGTCTCCTGGCCCCAGCCTGAATTGGGGACAGCGGGCGATGTTGGCTGCGAAAGCAGGGGGCTGGGCACCCCGACATCCACGTACAACCACCACTCGCGGAACCCAGACGCGGGCAGAGGAAGGCTGAAATCAATCCCTGAAGCCGTTGTTTCTGGTGAGGCAATGAAGCTCATGCACCCCGAGCATTGGGTGGGGTCAAGGCGCAAAGAGAAGAAGTGACACAGCAAGGCCACTGAAGGAGGGATGCCCATCATTGCCTCACAGACAAAGGCGAAGACGGCAAGAAGAGTAATGGATTCAGGACCCAAATGCATCATATGGATCTGGTAATGGGAAAGCACGGCGTTGACGAAATCAGAAAAGGGGGAAACCAGTCCCGCCCATAGGGCGTCGGCGAAGTACCGGACCTCGGTGACTATTCTGTCAATGGAGAAGTGAGACGCGGGTCAGGCCGTCGTCCTCCCGCACTCGTTGAAGATAGTGGCGGGCGAGCTGACCTTGCCCAAGACTTCTCGGTTGAGTATGATCGACCGATCGACGGCAGGAGCCGTCGACGACGGCGAGCGAGGCGGAGGCACAGGTTTCTTCCCTTTCCCCTTCTTCATCGGAGCCATGGCGATGGAAGGGGGGAGGATTCGAGATTAGATTGGAAGCAGAGACTGGAGCTCGAGAGGAGGAAGAGCAGGGGACGGTCGAGCAGCGAAAAGAGGAACGACTGTGTGCAACCACGGGTCCGCCTAGCTGGGCGCAAAATAAGGAGGCGTGGGGGAACATGGCCGCCCACGTCCAATCAACCGCCACGCTGGCGCCCGAGGCCGCAGCTGTTAGGGGCCGTGGTGCCGCACTTGCCCTTCGCTTCTCGCTTGCCAGGTCCGGGCGCCGCCTTGGGCCTCGGGGCTCTTGTCGGCGTTTGGGAACGGGGTACCCAGACTTGCTTGCCTGCGGCCTGCTGGCGTGGCTCAAGGGTGGCGAGCACGGCCCATCTTCATCAACACAAGCTCAAGACCCTCGCGAGGCCAAGCCTCATGGGCGGACGACATGAAGCTTCCTCGGGCACGGCCTTGTCGGGATGGCTCGCGAGGCGGAGAGATCAAGGCGGGGTACCTCACGAGGTGCCCATGGCGCAAGCCATGAGGACCATAGGCGCCCGAGGCGCCAGTGGCGAGCGCCGCCGCCAGCGATGTCCTCCTTTTCTCTTTGGTGCAAAGGGGGCAAGCGCAGGCGAGAGCATCAAGCAAAGGCATCCGTTTCGGTGCAACAAGACCAAGATCATCGCAACGGCAGGAAGGAAGTCATCGTAGAGCCCAAGTCGGCGTCACCACCAGAGCCTTTGACAGGCGAGGACCAACTTTAGTCAGGATAAGTGTACTAGATGTTCCGCTTCAAAATGGCCAATTGTTGGCACCCTTCCCGCTCAATATTTGGGAAGAGGCCCAGGGCCTTTGCCTATAAATAGGACTAGCCACCCACAGGGTAGAGGCATCTGGAATCGGAGGGAGACACCTCACCTCATCTTTGCTTGATACACTCCGATCAAGAGCTTAGCCACAAGAACACCTCACCCTCGCGAGGCTGTTCTTCCTTGTATTGTTCATCATCAGCCCAAGAGGCAATCCACCACACCACACACTGGAGTAGGGTGTTACACCACAATGGTGGCCCGAACCAGTATAAACCCTGTGTCTCTTGTGTTGTTCCTTTCATAGTCTAGATCCTAGCGAGGGGAGAGGTGCAGGTAGGTAGAGGGCGAGATCTACGCGCGCACCCCAGGGTTCGAACCTAGAGGGCCTGTCGGAACCCGAAATCCGACAGGTCCAATTAGTTTTTGTTCTAGTGCTTTATTCTTTGCAAATTTGTGCTGCATAGGTGACCATGTTCTTGAGCTTGCATGTCAAATTTATATGGTTCCAAGTAGTTCTAATGCTTGATATATGCTCTAGGCACTTGTATGAGTAGTTACTATCAGTTTTACTGGAGTTGGTTCACTTTTGTTTGAAGTTACTAAAAATTTCAGATTATTTCAGAAATAATGAAGGGACTTTTGAGGGGCTCGTCAAGCCGAAGCTCGAGGGAAAAACAAAAGGAAGAAGAGCAGAAGCCCAAATTTAATTTGCCTCGCACCGCCGTGTGAATGGCCTTCCGATGACTTCTTGAGGAGAGCCGGGATTTATGAGGATTTCTATCTATTAATTGAGAACGCCGGCCTCACCGACTTCCTCCGCGACCAACGTCATCAGTATGTCTTACTCCCAAATACTTTTGTGCACAACTTCTACTTTTTCCCTAAGAAATCACCTCCAACAGTAAAGTTTCATTTATATGATGTTGATAAGGAGATGACATTAGCTTAATTTTGCGAGGTTTGCAAAATACCCTTTGAGGGCACCTTAGATGAATCACACCGTAATGAAGTGGAAGCTTTTATTAACACTATCACTATTGGGGATATTACTACTGGGTGTAAACCGGCCAGGACAGGCCGGGTTAACTTCATCAGTAGTTGAGTATGTTAAAGCCCAAGTAGGCAGAGGAAGGCTTAAGGCACATAGCCGGTTCAAGGCCTGTAGCCGTAAACCGGCGTTAGTATGTAACTTGTATTGTAAGTTAGGAATAGTAGAGACCGAGCCGGATACATCTATGAACCGGCGTTGGGACTCTGAGAACCGACGGGCACCACCCATGTATATAAGGGGGCGACCCGGCGGCGGTTCAAGAGGACAGACAACAACTTGAGACTTAGGCGAAGCTTGTTTGCTCCCTAGTCATCGAAACCCTATCAATTCCATCACAACTAGACGTAGGCTTTTACCTTCATCGAAGGGGCCGAACTAGTATAAACCTTCTTGCATCCTTGTGTCCGCTTTAACCCCTTCAAGCTAACCCGTAGTGATGGCTCCGCGACTAAGTCCTTTCATGAGGACATCTGCTGTGACAAAACCACGACAGTTGGCGCCCACCATGGGGCTATTGCATGATGGTTTCAAGTTCTTGGAGGGCAACTTTGAAGGACTCAAGGGCTACGCTGTGGTCCGGATGACCAAGAGTCATCGCGGCAAGCTCTGCATCGACGATGCAGGGTAGGGCCCCGAGGCCGGCTCGATTGAGTACGGGTACCGGGTCCCCTTTGGTGGCATACACGTCTTCATCGGTAAGATCGGTGAACCGGGCCCTGAGCCAGACATCTGCACCGACCTCATCGAAACGGCTCAGCGTATGAGATCTGCCCAGGTTAAACCGGCCGTGAAGCGTGCCTTTGTGGGGGTCATCCACGGAGGAGAATATGAGGATGGATCGGAATCGGGTAGCGAGACCGTCGTTTATTCCGGCAACAAGTCCTCAACCGGAGAAACCGAATCATTGTATCAGTTACAAGACGACCGGATTGGGGGCTGTTCCGATGGTGACAGTATTCCGGACCCCTTTGATCCGCCCAACCGGGTTGGAATATTCATGGCCGGTACACAGGCGGCGATCCACTCTTCGACCGCAGCAGCAATGATCTCCGGGTCAGCAGCGGCGGCGGCGGCCGGGGCAGGAGGCCCTGTGCACCCGCCGGCTCAAGTTTTATCTGATCCGTTTGATGCGTTGGCTGTGCTTATGGCAGAGGCTATTCAGGATGCCCACAACACGGAAATTGCAAAGGTGAGGGAACAGATCACTCAGGCCAAGGCCAACCTAGCAGCCGAGAACGATAGGATGGTCGCAGAGCGGGCCGCTTTGGATGCGCAGGCCTATAGGCTTATGCTGGACCAGAACGCGTCGCATGAAGTCCTGAAGAGGAAGCACCGGTCTTGCTTGCCTCCGGTTTTCGACGCCAGAAATCTCTTTAACACCCCAGGAGCAGGAACTAGTAACCCGCCGGTGATAAATCGGGCGGAGGCACCTGGGCCGGGCGCGCCGGTTCAGCATCGCCTGATGGAGACGCCTCGGCAGAACAATGTTGTGCCTCAGCCTGTCCTGACACCTCTGGGTCATTATTCCAATCCAATGGACAATCTTGTCGCCGCCGCTTCACGACTGGAGGCCATCCCAATTGAAGGTGATTCTCCGCAGGCGGTGGAGACGCGTCGGGTTAAGGAGCTTCTTCAAACAACCTTGATTCAACAGGAAGCATATTCATACAGCCATGACCGAATTCATTCCACCCCCCATCCGAGCCGGAGTTACAGCAGGCGTATGGATGAACCGGCCGTATCCAGTAATGCACAGAACCGTGAAGCGCCTCGTGGCAATAACCCGGCAGGTGATGCTCAGGGAGTGGTGGACCAAGCCCGGGCGCGCAGGGACGCCGAGTTAGCGGCGCAGCATGAGGCTCGTCAGCTTACGCCGGTTCGTCCAACCACCTCGGTCGAGCTAGGGGTTACTTCTAGTTCTTTGGGAGTGCCTTGTCTTGTCCCCGCTTTACGCAATGTGTGTCTGCCCAAGGATTTCAAGGGCCCGCGCAAGGTGCCAAATTACACTGCCGATTTGTCTCCAGAAACATGGGTGGAGAGCTATGAGATGGCCATGGAGATGCTTGACGTGGATGAGGCGGCGTGTGCGAAGTATTTCACCATGATGCTTGAAGGGACAACCCGTATTTGGTTAAAGAGATTACCGGCCAATTCTATTAGTTCATGGGCCCAGTTGCGAGCCCAATTTATCCAGAATTTCAAGGATACATGTAAGCATCCCATGTCGATAGTGGACTTAGCGGCCTGTGTCCAGGAGGAAGGAGAGTCAACAACCCGCTGGATGCGCCGAGTCTCGGAAATTTTGCACTCATCAGACCGTATCAACGCCGATTCCGCGGTTATATCCTTGGAAAGCAACTGCCGGTTTAAACCTCTGAAGTTGAAATTGGGACGGATGAAGCGCCATTGTAACAATATGGGGACCCTCATGACTACGTTAGTGAAGTATGTTGATTCTGATAGTACCAAGGATCCCGAGTCTGATGATGACAAGACAGGGAAGGGAAAGAAGAGCAGCAACTCCAAAGGGCAGCAACACAACATGGCAGGTCATGGAAATGGAGGCAAACGTAAAGCGGATAGCAGCATGGGCTTCGTGGCTAATACTAGCGCACATGACAAGGGCCAGCGACGAAAGGGTTAACCGTCGAATCACGGTAAAGCTCCAAGTCCCAACCCGGACCGTCTGACCTATCTGTTGAACCAGCCCTGTCCAAAGCACGGGACGAAGGAGATGCCAGCCAACCACCTTTGGAAGGATTGCTACATTATGCAGGAGTTCAAGAATTCTAATTCTTTCCGATATGATCACAGGTCAGGTGGTGGCTCAGGATCCGGATTCCATGGGCCGGGTCACGGTGGAGGAAATTCCGGTTCAGGCTTCAATGGTGATCAGGGTGGACATAACAATCAAAATAATCAGTAAAGCCAGGGTGGTTACAACCAGCAGCAGCAGCAGTCGGGTTATCAGAGCAATCCAAAGCAGTTGAATAGCGGGCAATATCATGTATTCACCACTAGCTTGGATAAGCGAGACCGTAAGCTTCTGGCGAGCGGTAAATTCTGTTGAACCGGTCGTGCCTCGTTATTTACGCTAGTCTGAACAGCCAATCATATGGAGCAGAGAGGATTACCATCCCCGGGTTGACAATCCAGGTCAGCTAGCGTTGGTGGTGGCACCTCAGGTGGGAGGTTATAAATTCACCAAGGTGCTCATGGAATAAGGGAGCAGTATTAATATCCTATACAATGAGACCTTCCGCCGTAATACGGTATTCCATGGTGTGGTACCTGGTAAGTTAGCGTATCCTGTCGGCAAGATAGCTCTGGAAGTAGCCTTTGGAGACGATCATGATTCCAGGCCAGAAGCATTGACTTTTGAGGTGGTGAAGATCCGGAGCCCATATTCGCCTTATTTGGGCAGCCGGCTTATGCCAAATTTATGGCATGGCCCTGTTATATTTATTTGCAGCTCAAGATGCCGGGTCACGAGGGAACAATAATTGTTCATGGAAGTCGCAAGATTGCTTTGGAGTGTGAAGAAGGTGATGTGGCCTATGCAGAGTCGGTTTGTGCGACGGAAGAGTTGAAATACTACAAGGATAATGTTGATCCGGCGGACATGAATCCATTGAAGAAGCCAACTACAGAGCATGATCCGGCCCTAAAGTTCAAATCGGCAACTGAGACTAAGCTTGTTGACTTTGTACCTGTCGATTCGTCCAAGCAGTTCAGTATCAGTACCAACTTGGATCCAAAATAGGAAAGCGCGCTCATCGAGTTCATCCTTGAGAATCGGGACATTTTTGCATGGAAGCCTTCTGACATGCCAGGTGTACCAAGGGAACTCGCTGAGCACACTCTTACTGTCGATCCTAAGTACAAACCGGTGAAATAGTTTCTCCGTCGGTTTAACGAAGAAAGGCACAAAGCTATTGGAGAGGAGGTGGCCAGGCTCTTAGCGGCTGGTTTTATTGTCGAAGTTTTCCATCCTGAATGGCTGGCTAATCCGGTGCTGGTCCTTAAGAAAAACGGCACCTGGCACATGTGTGTGGATTACACAGATCTTAACAAGGCTTGTCCGGTAGATCATTTTGCCCTCCCCCGCATTGATCAGATTATTGATGCTACTGCGGGTTTGTGGGCGTTTGAGTTTTCTGGATGCATATTCTGGTTATCATCAGATCAAGATGGCAGTTAAGGACTAGGAGAAGACGGCGTTCATAACTCCCTTTGGAGCCTTCTGCTATGTATCTATGCCCTTTGGGCTCAAGAGTGCCCATGCAACTTATCAACGGTGTGTGCAGAATTGCCTTCATAAGCAGATCGGCCGTAATGTACATGCCTATGTGGATGATATTGTGGTTAAGTCAAGGGAGAAGGAGATTCTGGTTGACGATTTGAAGGAAACCTTTGATAACCTGCGAACATACAAGATGATGCTCAACCCGGCCAAGTGTGTTTTTGGTGTACCGGCGGGCAAGTTATTGGGTTTTCTGGTATCCAACAGGGTAATTGAGGCTAATCCGGAGAAGATCACAGCTATCACCTCCCTGGCTAAACTGAAGTGTATTAATGACATTCAACGCTTGGCGGGCGGATTGCCGTTGAGCGGTTTATCGACCGCCTCGGTGAGAAAGCGATCCCTTTGTATCGGAATCTTTGAAGAAAAGCAGATCAATTAAATGCGGAGTTGACTGCTGATAAAGAGTTTGAGGATTTAAAGCGGCAGCTAGCCAATCCGCCTGTTCTTGCTGCTCCGAGTGACAAGGAACCATTGCTACTATATGTGGCAGCTAATGCTCGTGCAGTCAGTGTAGCTATTGTGGTGGAGCGCAAAGAGGCGGGCAAGGAATATCCGGTTTAGCGTCCGGTTTACTATATCAGCGAGGTGCTTATTAAGTCCAAGCAAAGGTACCCACATTGGCAGAAGCTGGTGTATGGAGTTTTTATGGCAAGCCGGAAGCTTAAGCAATACTTCCAGGGACATCCCGTCACAGTGGTCAGCTCTGCTCCTTTGGGAGATATAATTCAGAACAAGGAGGCAACCGGCCGGATTACCAACTGGGCTACAGAGCTTGGGCCACACGGACTGAAATACGTGCCTCAGACGGCGGTCAAATATCAAGCACTTGTAGATTTCATCAATGATTGGACAGAACTACAAGCACCTGAAGAAAAGCCGGATCACACCTATTGGACTATTCATTTTGACGGGTCCAGGCAATTGGAGGGCTCGGGGCTGGAGTCGTGTTAACTTCCCCACGAGGTGATAAGTTCTGTTACGTTCTCCGCTTAATGTTACCTTGTACTAACAATGCAGCTGAGTACGAAGCTTTACTCCATGGTCTCCGGATGGCTAAGGAGATGAATCTCAGCCGAGTTAAGTGCTTCGATGACTCGGACCTGGTGGCCCAACAAGTATCTGGCACTTGGGATTCCAAGGATCCGCTCATGGCAGCATATCGTCGTGAGGTTGATATTGTTGCAGGTCATTTCAAAGGATATCAGGTGGATCATGTGGACAGACGGAAGAACGAAGCGGCATACGCTTTAAGCCGGTTGGGCTCTCAACGTAAACCGGTTCCGCCTAACGTCTCCTTGGATGTTCTGCATAACCTGTCTATCAAGCTCCCTGGTGAAGAGGATTTGGCTATTCCTGATCCGGAGGCTCAATTGGTGGCGGCTCTTCATGTTATTCCGGATTGGACGGTTCCTTATCTTGCGTACATAAACCGGGGCGAGTTACCAGAGGATGAGACTCTGGCCAGGCAGATAATCCGGTGATCCAAGTCCATGACTATTGTCAATGGCGAGTTGCATCACTGCAGTGTGTCAGGGGCGTTTCAACGCTGTGTGTCTCCTGAGGAAGGCTGTGAAATTTTGCGTGAAATCCACGAAGGATTGTGGTCCTGCCTTGATTCAAAATCTCTGGTGGCTAAAGCGTTTAAATCACGGCTTCTATTGGTTGACTGCTCATGCTGATGCGGAGGACCTGGTTAGGCGATGTGATTGCTGTCAGAAGTTCTCAAGACGCGCTCATGTGCCGACTCAAGAATTGAGGATGATTCCAATTACTTGGCCGTTTGCGACTTGGGGGCTGGATATGGTTGGACCTTTCAAAAGGTCCAAGGACAAGAAGACCCACCTTTTGGTGGCGGTTGACAAGTTTACAAAGTGGGTGGAAGCGGAGCCCGTTAGCAAGTGTGATGCAGCCACGGCGGTTCAATTCATCAAAAAGGTGATTTTCCGGTTTGGCTTTCCACACATCATTGCGATAATGGTACCAACCTGTCCAAGGGTACTATGAAGGAGTTATGTGAACGTGAGCACATCCGGCTGGACGTTTCATCAGTGGCTCACCCACAGTCCAATGGCCAAGCAGAGAGGACTAACCAAGAGATCTTACGCCGGGTTGTTGGGTTGAGGAGTTATCATCTGTATTATGGAGCATCAATACTACGCCCAACAGATCGACAGGATACACACCATTCTTCATGGTCTACGGAGCGGAGGCGGTTCTCCCCAGTGATATCCGTCATGATTCACCTCGTGTAGCAGCTTATGTTGAAGCGGACAATGAGGTAGCACGGCAAGACGCTTTGGACCTGTTGGACGAGGAGCGTGACATCGCAGCTGCCCGTTTGGCGATTTACCAGCAGGATCTTCGTCGCTATCACAGTCGCCGAGTTAGAACCAAAACCTTTCAAGAAGGAGATTTGGTGCTCCGGCTCATCCAAGACCGGACTGATATGCACAAGCTATCCCCACCTTGGGAGGGACCTTTCGTGGTCAGCAAGAATCTGCACAACGGGTCATACTATCTGATTGATATTCGAGAGCATAAAGACTCACGTACATCAGAGGAGGAGATCAACAGGCCGTGGAACATAGCTCATCTTCGGCCTTACTATACTTGAGCCATAGGTTCTACTTGTGTACATATTATGACAATGTATATATTATGATCAATACAATAAGCCGGAGCCTTAGCTAAAGCGGGGTCTCTGTTATTTTTACATCATGTGTGGTTACACATAGTTTTTATCTTAAAGCGGCCTCCGGTTTACCCCTTGAGTTAGCTTTTTCAACAAGCTTTATATCATATCACTTGGGGGCTTGGTCGTGTCCAAACCAATGCAACACCTTTTGATAGGCGAAAGCCACAGCATCACTTGGGCACTTGGTCACATCTGAACTAGTCACGCCTCTTGATCGGCCTAAGGCCACAGAATCACTTGGGGGCTTTGGTCGAACCGAACCATCGTTACACCTCTTGATCGGCGTAATGCCACTACATCATTTGGGGACCTGGCTGACTTGAACCATAGCTACGCCTATCGGGGTCTTGGTCGTGTCCGACCATGGTAATGCCACTTGATCGGCTCAATAGCCTCTTTTTGCAAATATTTCTACCTTTGTCTTTGCTTGAAATTCGTTTCTCTTTTTGCATATTTCTCTTGTTGTGTTTTTAAACCGACAATTATTAAACCGGTTCAACTGTCAATTGACGGAACATGGTCCACTCTTAATCCGGAGACTCTTTGCCCGGTTAGATTTTTGATAACATCCTATTATGGAGTAACACCGGTGTTCATCATAACCCGGAACGGTTTACCTAGTAAACCGACCTTATATACACATGAGCTGTTTTCTCCTCTAGCAGAGTGGGTTTCTTACAATTCCGCTTCAAGATTGGCCCAGCCAACTTCATTCCCTACGATGGCAGGTATTATATATCTCCGTATTTGATCATATGTTTAAATCTAAGAAATTATCTTTGATATTATGAACCGCCTGGTGGTACAACCACGGCGGCCTTTTAAGCTTTTTTGCTGCAGACAAACAGTTTAAGATTGATGATTCAATGGCAGCATAAGTTGCAATAAGTATGCACGAAGGCATATCAAAACCAAGTGTGGCAGCTAGTCTATTACAAGGCAATACGGTGCCCAGATAAGATAATTGTTTTCTGCGTAACATAAAGGAGCAGTAATTTAAACCGGCTTCTGGTTCATGCTTGGTCACCAGTTGGGCCTGATGGTTGCGGGTCATCTTGCGCCGCTTCAACCTCTGCTTCCCTACCCCGGTACGGAAATCAACAGCTTGTCCAACGATTCCCATTAATGCTTGAAATACAGCTTCATCATTGATCAAGAACGACGGTTCAATGTCGGGGCGTAAGTATGCTTACGGATTGAGGTATAAGGTTCTCCGCTTGTGAATTAGTGCGATCCTTTCGTTTGTTTTGACCATCGTATTGGGCTTGATAATGAGACAAATCTGCCTCTTCAACCAATTGACAAGCCAGAGGGCGCACTTCCCGGTTTATAGCTCGGAGATCTTCTTCGTTGAACTCTGTCCCGTCTTCCTTCAAGCTTGGGAAGCCCTGGGCCGCTTCAACAGGATCAAAATCCGGCACCCATGCTTTTGCCCGGATTAAGGCGTTTATAGCACCGGTTCTAGAAGCAGATTTCTTTAACTCTTCAACCCGGCAGAAGCATTGACAACCTTTTAATATGTCCTGGATCAAGGTCGGCGCCGGGTTGTTGTGAGAAGCAGTCTGAGATGATCCGCTATGCGCATCAAAGATACGCTGATTGCTCTATCAATGTATAGGCGGCTTTCAATTTCTTCCGCGACATCTGATCCCAAGTGACCAATACGTGTCCTCAGTATCATTCAAAGGGTCAAGAACCGCGATTACATGAGAAGGCCTCATTACTCTAGAAACAAAGAAGGCTCACCAAAGACAATGGCCGGTCATGGCATGCACTTGCCGTTTACACTAGTCGGTTCATCCACCACGGTTTGAGTGCAGCCTCGGCCTTCTCTGCCTGCTGAGTTAAAGCGGCTTTTTCAGTGGCCCAATCTGCCCGTTCTTTGTTGAAACCTTCTTTAAGCTTTTCCATGACGCTTAAAGCGCTGGTTAATTCACTTTTTGCATTGGAGGTTTCAGCTTGCTGGGACTTCAGATTTTCTTGCAGATCGGTGATTTGACTTTCTTTCTTGCTCAGATCAGCCTACATAGAGATAATCATTTGATAGAGATTACGGTGTAGAATTGAAGTAGCAACCACATAATAAGTTATGCCCTCAGTACTTGGGGGCTAATGCATATTTGCTTTTCATCTTACAATTTCTATATAAAGTCCCAAGCTCAATACAAGTATTCAACTTGGCACTTGGGGGCTAATGCCTATTTGCTCTGTCCTTGAGTGACACTGGAATTCTTACTGTATAAAGTCCCGATTTAACTACATTAAGTTGAACCGGCCCCTGGGGGCTACTTTCCCAAAGTATAGCTGCGTTAAAGTTCACGTTGGTAAGTCCCGGTTTAAGTTGATATCTTAAAACCGTCACTTGGGGACTATTGGAGTTGACAGATTGAAATATACAAGCAGAGAGTCATATGGAATTTACCTCATATTTGTCCTTCATCATATTTACTAGACCGACTTCATAATCACGGCTGGTATATAGCTGATTCAGGTAGCCGGAATGAAGATCTTGGGTGTTCAGAGTGGCATAAGTGGCCAAATCGGCATTCCATTTGCCTTTGCCAAATGCAGCAAGTTCATCTTTGGCAGTGTGTTTAGATAAAGCGACAGGATTGCCTGCCTCGGAACGACCAACGCCAGTAATAACAACATCATCATCTTTGGCTTCACCGGTCCGCACTTGGGTCACCGGTTTATCAGTATGTTTTGCTGGGCTCGTTGTTTTGTCAATCTGGACAGGACTTGTGGGCTGATTAGAAGGGCCTGTGGTATCAACATGTGCCTCTTCAGCAGGAATATCATGATCTTGCGATGGTAGGTCGTTCAGCACATCGTCGTGGATGTGTTCTTCGGGATCTGGTATTTTGACCGGTTCAGGAGCGTCGTCTTCTTTTGCCGCTTTGTCCAGACGAGCTTTCTTGCTTGGCCTAGGCTTGGCCCTGAAAGGAAAAATACGGATCAGTCCAGTGAATATTGAATGATATATCAAACAACATTATCAGGAAGATGGCTCACCCAAGCACCGTTTTGAGTGGTGGGAGCTGGGTGGCTGACGACTCGCCGGAAGAAGAGTGATAAGTGCCCTGATAATCGGAGTCAGATGGATTAAGAGGTTGACGAAAACAATCCGCTTTAGGATAATCATTGACGAAACAGTTAGAGACCTCTGAATGGTGTTTCCGAACCGGACTGTTCGGTAAACCGGCGGAGGTAACTACCTGGCCGCTATGCCGGGTTGTGCGGCGAGCTTCATGCTGTTGTGTCTTCATAAGAAAGTTTCGGTCCAAATAAGCAAGAGGATGAGAAAATTTAACTTTCCGGTTTGCCCGACGGATTTTTAGTGAAGGTAAGGGGTTTGAATCGGAAGAAAGAGCGATTACCTCTACAACATCACCGTGACTGACTTCAGCGTCATCCTGGCAATAATCATTATCAATAAGGCGTGTGAAATATAAACCAAGTGAATCAAGCTCTACCTCAAGGTCCGGATTACCCACATCATCGTCAGCTGGTGGATCGGAGGATGTAGTAGTTCTCTTTCTATTGGCCGGTTTCTTTACAACTCTGGTCTTGGGCCGGATTGTTTTCTCCGGTTTCTCTTGTGGAGGCTTCTTGCTCCAAAATGGATCATCGCCCTGTTTGAAAGATGTTAATGTCAACAAAGGGTATTTAAACATAGTCAGATTTCAGGAAAGCATAAGATATGAGCCTTACGGCTGGCGGTTTGTTAATGGCAGAAAAGGGAGGCAGGCCGGTTTGAGCGCAAGCAGCTTCCAGTTCATTTAACATCTTCTTAACAGCCTCAGAAACTTCGTCATCTGTCAGCTAGATCTCAATATGCCGTAGAGGGTCTTTTACGTCTCTTGTGTATTTGCACATCAAACCGGAGCGCAGGCTTAAGGGCAATATACTCCAAGATATCCAGCAGTGAGCAAGGTCAACTCCTGTCAACCCGTTAGCCATGAAGGCCCTGAGCTTGGATAATTGAGGAGCATATTTGCTTCTCTCCTTAGCGATCGATCTCTAAGGGAAGGGATGTGTGTTGCTTAGCCACTCAGGACGATAACCCGACAAGGGATTTTCTCCATCAAAGCAGGTATCTTTGCGGTAAAACCATGTTGAATTCCACTCTTTGGGATGGTTGTGCAGTTTACGTGAGGGTAAGTGACTTCTTTCCTCTTTTGAATCGCCATACCACCTAACTCGGTATTGGGACCGTCGATGAAATTCGGTCTTGGCGGTTCGGATGGAAGCAATCTCTGAATAATTCAACTGTGGGCTCCTCTTGAAAGAACACCTCACAGAAAGCACTTGAAAGTGATGAGATATTGGTTACGGAGTTGGGGCCAATATCTTGTGGACGCAGTTGGAAGTTGGCCAAGACATCCCGATAAAACTTTGAACCGGGCGGACTGAAGCCCCGGGCTAGATGGTCAACAAAAACAACAACCTCTCCATCTTCGGTTACGGAGGACTTTCCGGGCGTGGACCCTCCAGTGAACGACATCTTTTTTGCCTAAAGCGCCGGTGTTGACTAGGTTATTTAGTTGAGTCTCGGTCACTCGAGAAGGGACCCAGTTGCACTCGTACACTTGCTTGGCCATGGTGCAATCTGCAAAGCAGTAATACCGGTTCAAGAATATGTTGGAAGGGTATACATTCATGCATTCATTGCTAAACCGGAAGCAGTTAGTTATGAAACCGGAGTTCTGCAAAGTGGCAGTACTTAGCTAGGGAATCCTAGCGGTTCAACAAGGGGACTAATGGTATATACCGAGTTATCAATTTTTCTACAAAGTTAAACCGCCCGGTCTAAAATATTGAAGAGTCAAGATTGCGGATGAGTAGGTGTGCGAAAACAGGTTTCACAAAATCACATCACAGTTTTGGATCTGGAACATGTTCAGAAAAAGATATAAATATTCTAGGTCCAAAGGGGAGCAGATGTTGAATCAATAAGCAAGGATACAGAGAGATCTATGGTCTTGGGATGCGCAAGTGAAAACGGATGATAAAAACTACCGCTACGCAGAACAAAGATTCACAGACTCGTCTAAAGTTTATCATATGAACAGGAAGCAAGTGATGAACGCTGAAGAACATGGAAACCCTAGAACAGATCTATGATGAAAAAGATAGAAGACTTACCAGAGCCGAGGAAGAAATGGAAGATCGCCGCAATGCTCTGGTGAACTCAGGGTGATGCAGCGGCCAAGGTTGGTGCAGAAGTCGAAGGCGGCGGCGAAGCTCCGAAGCTGGGCGATGCGAGGAAGACGAAGTAGAGGGGCACGAAGGGGAAAAATAAATGACCCTTCGGTCTTATTTATAAAGCAAGGGACATGTGTCAGGCGCGAAAATCAAGGGGCCACGAGTTTGGAAACGTAGCTGTCGCCTCGATTGTCGCAGATCTATTAAACAAAAAAGGTATCATGGATAGCTTTTATGACACGTGACGTCACGCCGGTTTACGACGACCAGAGAAGATGACATCATGGCGATTCACAAAGATGCTGAAGATGAAGTTTTTTGCTAAGGATTGACATGAACCTGTCAAATCAATCTGGGGCCTAATGTTGGGGATATTACTACTGGGTGTAAACCGGCCAGGACAGGCCGGGTTAACTTCGTCAGTAGTTTAGTATGTTAAAGCCCAAGTAGGCAGAGGAAGGCTTAAGGCCCATAGCCGGTTCAAGGCCTGTAGCCGTAAACCGGCGTCAGTATGTAACTTGTATTGTAAGTTAGGAATAGTAGAGACCGAGCCGGATACATCTATGAACCGGTGTAGGGACTCTGTGAACCGACGGGCACCACCCATGTATATAAGGGGGTGACCTGGCGGCGGTTCAAGAGGACAGACAACAACTCGAGACTTAGGCGAAGCTTGTTTGCTCCCTAGTCATCGAAACCCTATCAATTCCATCACAACTAGACGTAGGTTTTTACCTTCATCGAAGGGGCCGAACTAGTATAAACCTTCTTGCGTCCTTGTGTCCGCTTTAACCCCTTCAAGCTAACCCGTAGTGATGGCTCCGCGACTAAGTCCTTTCATGAGGACATCTGCCGTGACAAAACCACGACAATCACTATGGGAGAAACCAGGAAGGTTTCTGATGCAAGAATTACTAGCATACATTTTCCTGTTTTACGCTACTTTGCCTTATTTGCTAGTCGTTGCTTGATTGGTCGCGGTAACTGTGGAAACCTTAGCATTCCTGATATTATTATTTTGTTCCATGGTTTATACCGCAATAACTCTGTTAGTAGGGGTGGAATTGTTGCTAGACGGTTAAGTCTGAACCGTACTAAGGGCCCCATCTTTGGAGCCATTTATGCTTCACGCCTAGCTGAATATATTTTGAAATACCTATTAGGCATGAGGAGAAACAAGAAACAGCATTGCCCCGTGCTTATTTAGATTATAAGAGTATGCTACCGCATGATTTTCTTGTTAAGAGTCGCGAAGGGGAGCTCAAATATGAATTGTACTTTGATAAACATCACCCTGAGACTATTACTTTGCCTGCTCCCTCTTTGTTTAACTTGTCTACAGGTCCTTACATCGTTCCATGGTCGGCCGTTCAAGCCTATCAGAATCCTACACCAGCCCCGGGACCAGAGCCACAAGATGAGCCTCCACGACTATCTGTTTATTCTTGGGATCCAGAGGAGGTTGCCAGCCAGTGGCAGTCAGAGTCCTCTTCATCACATTATGATCCCAACTATTCTTCATCGCAGATCACGACCCGGCTACACCTCTGGTGTATCAGCCAGGCTATCCCTGGCAATAGACCAACTTAGGCCAAAAGCCTAAGCTTGGAGGAGTACGTATTTCTCACCGACATTACATTCATGTTCACACACACTCATTGCTAGATGTCGGTGCTCATACTCTCTCACTGTAATTTCCATGCTAGTTTATTTTCTTTTTCCTGCTTTCTTCTTGTGTGTTTAATAAACCTTAGAGAAAACCAAAAAAATTTACTAGTAGTTTATTTTTCCTGCTGTAGTAGTAATTAAAAAGAAAACCCAAAAATATTTCCCGTTCTTCTTTTGCTTGTTGGGAGCTTTCCCGTATAAATAGTTTTATTTCCTTTCTTTTCTTTGGGAGTCAGTAGGAGAAGACCATGATTAAATTCTTGAGGTGGCTCCTATATGCATTATTGTTGATTTAACCAAGAGCCCATATTGCCTTGTCTTCTCCTGTTTATTGAATGCTCGCAGATTCCAGCTTAGTCCAATGCACGCGCACTCTTATTATTATTCACACCGTTCGGTCGTGCAAGTGAAAGGCAATTATGATGATATATGATGGACTGACTGAGATGGGAAAAGCTGGTATGAACTCGACCTCTTTTGTTTTTGTAAATATGATGACTTCATCGTTCTTGATCAGTTTATTATGAATAAACATGTTTGCAATGACAATTAGAGATCATAGTTGCTTGTGCCATGCTTGATTAGCTATGAGTTATAATGGTTTACCTTGCGTGCCAACATGCTATTGAGATGATTCTGATGTGGTATGATAGGGTGGTATCCTCCTTTGAATGATTTAAGTGACTTGACTTGGCACATGTTCACGCATGTAGTTGAAACAAATCAACATAGCCTTCACGATATTTATGTTCATGGTGGATTATATCCTACTCATGCTTGTATTCAATGTTTATTAATTTTAATGCATGTTCACGACTGTTGTCACTCTCTAGTTAGTCGCTTCCCAGTCTTTTGCTAGCCTTCACTTGTACTAAGCGGGAATACTGCTTGTGCATCCAAACTCCTTAAACCCCAAAGTTATTCCATATGTGTCCACTATACCTTCCTATATGCGGTATCTACCTGCCGTTCCAAGTAAATTTGTATGTGCCAAACTCTAAACCTTCAAATGAACATTCTGTTTTGCATGCTCGAATAGCTCATATATCAACTAGTGCTGCCCTTATCTTCCATGTTAGGCGGGTTATTCTCAAGAGGATTGGACTCCGCTCCTCACTCACGAGAAAATGGCTGGTCACCGGGATGCCCAGTCCCATGCTTTATGCAAACTAAATCATAAATAATTGCAAACAAAACTCCCCACAGGACCCGTTGAATGTTGGAGGCACTTTCGTTGTTTGAAGCGATCCATGGATTGATGCTTGTGGAGGAGGGGAGTATAAACTTTACCATTCTGTTTGGGAACCGCCTATAATTTGTTTAGCATGGAAGATATCGTCATCTCTTAGTTGTTATGTTGACAATGAAAGTATGCCGCTCAAAATATAATTATCTCTATTTCAAAATCAAGCTCTGGCACCTCTACAAGTCCCTGCTTCCCTCTGCGAAGGGCCTATCTATTTACTTTCATGTTGAGTCATCACCCTCTTATTAAAAGCACTAGTGGAGAGCACAACTATCATTTGCATTCATTCTTTGTTAATTTATATCGGGTATGGCTATGATTGGATCTCTTTTACCATGAATTACAATGTCTAGTCAGTCCTTGATCTTTGAAGGTGCTCTGCATTTATGTTTTGCGGTCTCAGAAAGGGCTAGCGAGATACCATCTTGTTATATCATATTATGATTGTTTTGAGAAAGTGTTTCATCCGAGATTTATTATTATGACTTGCTAGCTGATTATGCCATTGATATGAGTAAACATGGGACACGAGAATTATTGCAAATGTGGTTAGTTATAATATTTCTTGAAGACTTGAATGCTGGCTTGACATAAGTACAACAACAAGAGCAAACCGAGTTTGTAAAAGTTTTTCTTTTTCTCTTTCAGTTTGTCAACTGAATTGCTTGAGGACAAGCAAGGGTTTAAGCTTGGGAGAGTTGATACATCTCCGTCGTATCTACTTTTCCAAACACTTTTGCCCTTGTTTTGGACTCTAACTTGTATGATTTGAATGGAACTAACCCGGACTGACGTTGTTTTCGGTAGAATTGCCATGATGTTGTTTTATGTGCAGAAAACAAAAGTTCTCGGAATGACCTGAAACTCCACGGGATGTCTTATAAAAAATAATAAAAAATCCTCGCCAAAGATGAAGACCAGGGGGCCCACACCCTGTCCACGAGGGTGGGGGCGCCCCCCCTAGGGCGCGCCCTCTACCTCGTGGGCCCCCTGGAGCCCCTCCGACGCCAACTCCAACTCCATATATTGGCTTTCGGGGAGAAAAAAATCTGAGAGAAATTTTCATCACGTTTTACGATACGGAGCCGCCTCCAAGCCCTAATCTCTCTCGGGAGGGCTGATCTGGAGTGCGTTCGGGGCTCCGGAGAGGGGGATTCGTCGCCATCGTCATCATCAACCATCCTCCATCACCAATTTCATGATGCTCACCGCCGTGCGTGAGTAATTCCATCGTAGGCTTGCTTTGGGCCGGTGATGGGTTGGATGAGATTTATCATGTAATCGAGTTAGTTTTGTTAGGGTTTGATCTCTAGTATCCACTATGTTCTGAGATTGTTGTTGCTATGACTTTGCTATGCTTAATGCTTGTCACTAGGGCCCGAGTGCATGATTTCAGATCTGAACCTATTATGTTTTCATGAATATATGTGTGTTCTTGATCCTATCTTGCAAGTCTCTAGTCACCTACTATGTGTTATGATCCGCAACCCCAAGTGACAATAATCGGGACCACTCCGGTGATGACCATAGTTTGAGGAGTTCATGTATTCACTATGTGCTAATGCTTTGTTCCGTTCTCTATTAAAAGGAGGCCTTAATATCCCTTAGTTTCCAATAGGACCCCGCTGCCACGGGAGGGTAGGACAAAAGATGTCATGCAAGTTCTTTTCCATAAGCACGTATGACTATTTACGGAATACATGCCTACATTACATTGATGAACTGGAGCTAGTTCTGTGTCACCCTATGTTATGACTGTTACATGACGAACCACATCCGGCATAATTATCCATCACCGATCCAGTGCCTACGAGCTTTCCATATACCGGTTTACGCTTATTTACTTTTCCGTTGCTGCTGTTACAATCACTACAAAAATACCAAAAACATTACTTTTGTTGTCTTTACTTTTGTTACCGTATCGCCACTATCATATTACTTTGCTACTAAACACTTTGCTGCAGATATTAAGTTTCCAGGTGTGGTTGAATTGACAACTCAGTAGCTAATACTTGAGAATATTCTTTGGCTCCCCTTGTGTCGAATCAACAAATTTGGGTTGAATACTCTACCCTCGAAAACTATTGTGATCCCCTATACTTGCGGGTTATCAAGGAGCACCAGCAAAGTCCTTGAAAAACGTGGTTGTGCCGAAGAAATCAGACATCACCCCACTTATATTGGATGTACAACCAGTGACACAAAATGTAGGACCGACTCCAGCAGACTGTACCCATACTTCACTGGCCACACCACTAGCCCCACCACACAGGACCTGTACTCCAGCAAAAGGTATGCCGATTTCAGTTGCCATAGCATCAGCCGTACCACAGAAAAATCCCACTCCAGCAAAAACTACAGCAAGTCTACCGGCCGAAGACCTATCCCAACTGCAGAGACGGCCAATTCCTGCAGATTGGAACCCCATTCCAGTTATTCCTAGTTTTAAAGACAATGCTTTCAATGGTGTTGGGGACTACATGCATATATTCCCATAATGGGAAGATTATAGTGAAGACAAACACCATTTTCACATCTTCCTGTCCCACTTACGTGTAAGTGATATTATTCATGGTGATTATTTTCCTTTTTTCTGCTGATTGAACACATCAATGATTTACATTACATTGTTGTAAGTAGGCGAGGGTCATTCTGGATAGACATGACGAGCAAAGCTTGCTTGCACTTTTCAAGGAAGCATTGCAGCGATGTCGGTGTTACTGAGGAAATCACACTTTGATGGCAAGTCTATAAAGGAATTTCTGGTGAAGTCTTCTGTGCTAAATTTAGAATACATTGAATGGAAAAACCTTGTTATGCACTTGTCTCGTTCCCAGGATGAGGTATTGTCTATGATATCACATGACAATTTGAACTTCTACTGTTTCGCATGTGCCTTACGGATCTTTTTTGCAGGAAATCAGCTCGAAGAAGAATTCTGGTATGAAAAGAACGACGGGATATCGCAAATATGTTGTCCGCTGCTTTGCTCTTGTTAGTACCTGTTGTCCTGTATCACTGTACTTGCATTCATACCTGGTTCATTATGTGGCAACAGTATGCATGATAGCTTGCTTATAAATTGTTCGCTCTAAATTATCTGATCTGTATGAATGGTTACATTAGTGTAGAATATATCCAATGCCAATGAAAAATTTTAGCTCTGCATTGTTCTTGTAAGTACCTACTGTCCTTTATCAATGTACTTATATTGACAGGTAGTTGTTCATGTACCATCACTCTGCAGCTTATTTTCCTTTGCCCTCCATTTTCTACGCATCAATTATATATTTACTCTTACCTTAAGGTTGGATAACACTGATGGTCCTGAAGAAGTTTAGCTCTGCATTGCTCTTGGTTGTACCTTTTGCCTGTATCGTTATACTTACATTTATAGCTACTTGGTTATGTAGCATCACTCTTCATCTTATCTTAAATATTCTCCATTTTTTCTTATATTATCACATCTATATTTACTCTTAACAAAACGTAGAATAAAGGCAATGCTTATGAAGAAGATTCAGCATGGACACGGGATTTATAGAGCCTGTCTTCACCAATAATGTAAGTTTGTCCTTCTCAAGACTTCAAACATTGTTGTGTATATTTGGTTAGGCATGACTGCAACAACTGTTTATTTTTGGTGTTTGCATCAAATTGCATGTTTAAAGTTTATTATGTAGTTCATAAACAAAAGTTTGTCCTTCTCAATTTAAGTTTTCAGTTGTACAACCAAGTTCCTTCTTCATACCATGTAAATTAAATTGTACAGAGCAAGTGATATTCTTTTGCACTACATGTATGATTATGTTCTTGATCCGTAATCTAGTGGTGTGGTGAACCTACCCACTACAGCATAATGTCATATTCTGCAGTGTCTTAACTATGAACAATGTCATATCATTCTACTATTATTTAAACTGTCTCTTTATTTGCCAATCTGAAATGGGATAAATTGATAGCACACTAAATATTGATACTTATGAGTTCTTGATCTGTAATCCAGTGGCGTCGTGAAGCTACCAACTCCTTCACAATGTCATTTCCTGCCATGTCTTAACCTGAACAATACTATATTGTGTTAATGCTATTTTAAACTGTGTCACTTTATTCGTTAGTAAGAAATGTGATGAATTGTCAGCACTGATACTTATGTGCAAAACCTGTCATCTGTCTGCTTGTTTATCTTTTAGAGTGAGGAGGATATAAGTGCCAAATAGGTGCAATCTCATCAGCTTGCTCAGCTGCTTGCGCTGCAGCTCCTGAGCAGGGCTAACCTTTCTTGAACTCTATTGAAGTGTTGTCGGTTTTGTATATTATTTTGTCGGCGTATTTATTTGCACTGGTGGCGATCTTTGATGCCTAGTGTATTTAATCTGCTGTCTGCTTGTGCTTTATTATCATAGTGGTGAACTTTGATGCCCAATGGATGTAATATCCCATAATTTCTTTATTGTATAGTCTAGGTTTTTTCTTATTCATGATGCTGCAGTTATTTTACTGTATATATATATATATATATATATATATATATATATATATATCATGTCTTCGCAGTAAACCGGCTAAACCATAAAATTACGGTACATAATCGGCCCGTCATGCAAATCACTACATAATCGGTCCGTTAACAGGCCTAAATGTAAACTGGCCCACTAGTAGATTCGGGCCTCTAATGGGCCGAGTAAACCGCCGACCCTATTTTCGCAAGAAAACTCAATGGGCTTTTAGGAGGCTGAAAAGTAGGTTGGGCCTAAAACATGCCGAACAGCTCACGGGCCGGCAGCAGGCCGAAATAGACCCCGGCCCTTGATTGTGCCAATCACATCACGAGCCCTTAACAGTCCAAAATTGTCTCGGTCCTTGTTTGGTCCAATCAGATTATCGGCTGTGAGTAGGCCAGATGCAAATCGGGCCATAGTTAAGCCTAACTATATGACGGGCTTTTAACAGGCCGAAATAAATATAGGCCCAGAATGTTTAACAAGCCTTTAACAGGCCGATACTAATATCAGGCCGAATTACTAAATGGGCCTTTAGCAAGTGGGCCCAAAAGCATACGTCCAGTTGACGGGCCGAATCTGATATGGGACATAATTTAGCCCAAAGCCTCTAAAGGGCCGGATCTGATCTGGGCCATAATTTGGCCCAGAACGTGGTAGCCTTCTAACGGGCTGGATCTCATATGGGCCTTTATTGGACCCGGAACGTGGCACGCTGTTAATGGACCGGATCAAATATGGGCCTTCATTTGGCCCAAAACATGGCAGCCTGTTAATGGGACGACCCACTAGTGTCCTCAAAATCTTGTGGGCCTTTATCTGGGCCGGCCCATTATGGTCCGCGATATCTCGTGGGCCTTTAGCTGGGCCGGCCCATTATGGTCGGTGAAATCTCTTGGGCTTGTAGCTGGGCCGGCCCATTATAGTCGGTGAAATCTCATGGGCCTTTAGCTGGGCCGGCCCATTATGGTATGCAAAATCTTGTGGGCCTTTAGTTGGGCCGGCCCATTTAATCTTTATGGGCCACTTTTGGGCCGGTCCACGTGTCAACATGTCATAGGCGCATGTCGCCCATTGGATGAGTGACACATGTGCCAACGCGGAGCTAACACGTGGTTCCGTCGGCCAATGAGAATTTTACACGTGGAAAATCGTCATTGGTCGTCGTGGTCGTTACGGGTTATCGGATCCAAAACCGGACCCGATAGCTTAACGGCGACCCGTTACGGTGGATGCCACGTGTCGGTCACCCTTGACGAAAGCACTTCCATGACGCGGCATTTATCGTCATGGAACACTTCTGTGATGATAATTTTGGTAATGTCATGGAACACTTCTACAAAAGCACAGGTATGACTATCTTGATTTTTTCATAAAATCGTCATGTATGTACATGCATGATAGAAAACGTGGCCTACAGTGACAAACACGTATCATCACGGAAGTGTATTTTTTTGTAGTGAATCCACCACAAAGCTGGAGTAGGGTATTACACCGCAAGGTGGCCCGAACCAGGATAAACTGTCGTGTCCCTTGTTCCTTGGATTCGTTGAGCTAGGCTATGGAATCGTTTGGCAGGCAGATAGGGAAGAGAGAGTTCTTCGCATGCACCCCATAGTTTGAACCTCTCAAGGTTCTGCGGAACCCCGAATCCGACATTTGGCACGCCAGGTAGGGGTGCGTCAAGGCCTCTCTTCGGTCAATCAACTCGCCACGGCTCCGCTGTCTCCATGGCTGATGCTCGTCGAGCCCGTGTTGAGCGCCGAGACACTCTCGCCACTCGCGTCCCCCAGACGGCGCCCATCGGCGGGCCTCCCTGTTGTTCTCCATCACCCGCTGCCAACGCAGCCACCGGCCCGGCGGGGCACGAGCAGCAAGCTTCGTCGATGCACCCCTCTGTGCGGCGGGACGGACGCACCGCCACCCCGTCGCTGACTCCGGCCGGCTCATTGTCCCACGCTCATCACGACCCGGCGAACGTGCAGGCTGTGTTGCTCATGGCGCGTGAGCTCCTGTGCTATCGCCCAGTCGATGACCTCTACGAAGACTGGCTGGACCGCATCGCCGAGCTATTCAGCACGACTGGGGGCTCGCCTGCACCGTCCCTCTCGTTGCCTCGCCCACCGCCCGCTACGGGCGACGTAGCCCATGGAGCGCCTCCACCACCTCCTCGTCAAGACGTCATCCTCAGACCAAGGAGCATGGCCCCGCGGCGCGACCCACCGCAAAGGGCGCCCGCACGCAAAGAAGAAAGCTGCCAAGAGGTCTTGCGGCCGCAAGAAGGTGCTCCGGTGCTCCCTCCGCCACCACATCAAGACTGTGTGCCGCCCGCAGCACTGGCGCGTGAGTACCAAGATAAGGCTCCGTGCCTTCACCCCTGAGCTACGCAGCATCGTCTGGCTGGGCAAGTTCAAGCCCGACCTGCATCCACGCTATGACGGCACCCTCGACCATGCGAAGTTCCTGCAGCTCTACAAGCTGAGCATCGAGGCGGCCAGTAGAGATGAGAAGGTCATGGTGAACTAGTTTCCGATGGCCCTCAAGGATGGCGCGCGCTCGTGGCTCCTGGATCTGCCCGCGGGATCGATATCCTCCTGGGGCGAAATGCGCGAGCCTTTCATCGCCAACTTCCAGGGCACTCGCGACCGCCCGCCTACCGCGGGTGACCTGCGGCGCATCAAGTAGCAGCCAGGGGAGACCCTGCAGAAGTACATCCAGCGCTTCAATAGCGTTTGCCTCAAGATCCCTAAGGTTTCGGATGAGGCCATCATCTCGGTGTTCTCCGATGGCGTCCGGGATGCCAAGATGAAGGAGGACCTCGCCATCCACGAGGACCTGTGTACAGCTCTAGAGAAGTTCAACATGGCAACCAAGTGCGCGAGAGCTGAGGAGGGGCGTCTCTCCCTCCTCGAGCTCCCCGCGACCGACCTAGAAGACAAGAAGGCAAAGGCCAAGGACGTGAAGCGCAAGGGGGATGTCGTGCTCACGGCTGAACCGGACATGAAGCACGGCCGCGACCACCCAGAATCGTCCAAGGGCAGTCGTCCTTTCCGCGTCTTCCACAACGTACATAGCCACAACACCAATGACTGTAAGGAGCTCAGGGCCATTCACAATGGGCTCCTTGATCGACGCCCCGAGCGCAACGATCGAGGCTGCGGCCATGGAGGAGATCAAAGTGGAGGACGTGGGACAACCGCGGCCCCCGCCAGGAGTGGCGACCAGCCTCATGAGGATCGCTGGCAAGGCCAGCCTCGCGAGGGCGCCTGGAGAGGCCAGCCTCGTGAGGAACGTCCTCAGGGCAATGCCGGCCTCCCTCCGCTGCCACCACCACCAAGGAAGAACGACCACCACCACCAGGATGAGGGGGCTGGCAGCTTCCAAGAGCCTCGTGCCATCGCCTGCATCTTGGGTGGCGCTCAGGCCCCAGCCTCCTAGCGCATCTTCAAGCAGTTCACTTGTGAGGTGAACGCAGCCCTTCCCAGGCTCGAGGCCACGCGTCCACTCAGGTGGTCCAAGTGCACCATCACCCTCAACTCATCCGACTAGCTCAAGTGCGCGGCAACTGTCGGCGCCCTCCCGATGCTTTGCTCGCCTGTCATCAGCAATGTCCTTGTCACCAAGACCCTCATCGATGGTGGTGCGGGGCTCAATGTTCTTTCCATCGAGATGTTCGACCGCCTCCAAGTGACATATGATCAGCTGCAGCCCACCAAGCCCTTCTCAGGAGTGACAGACGCCTGGTGCTCAGGAGTTCATCACCAAGATGACCGAGGAGCTTCAAGAGGCAAGAGCCATGCGCGGCGACCGCCGCCCGTCACCTGGCGCAGCTCCTTGTCCTGGCGAGGACGACGAGTTGCGCGTCTGCGCCAACATCCCAGGGCTCAATAGGGCCGCATCCCAGGAATGCTTCTAGCCTTCGCGCGTTGGTCGGTGCGAGGATCCACCTCACAGCTACGTTCACATGCCTTTTGGCTTGCCGAGTGTGATTGTTACCTTCCAGCGCCACCTACGAAGCATCATGGCGACTCAGGAGGCCAGGCACCACGCGGTCCTGGCGGAGATGGCGACGGCCTCCCGAGGTTCAGGACCCAGGCGGCTCGTGAGGAGCAACCTCTTCATTAAGCATCTTAAGCTACTTCAACATATCTTCAGCAACGGTGCCAGGTGACATTTTCCGGTTTACCCAGTTGGGGGCGCCCCTCGGGCTGCATTATCCCCTGACCGCATGGGCCTGTCCCTGCGGTGTGTGTCTTTCTTTCATCTTACAGTCGCTCTGCTGGGGACGCCCCTCGGGCTGCATCATCCCCAGGCCGCATGGGTCTGTCCCTGCGGCATGTATCTTCTTGCATCTATCTGAACTAGCTTACCTCCTCCCATGAGTTTCTTTATGATTATTATATGCCTGCCCGGTACTTCGATACCATGAATGTCGTACGCCCTTGCAAACCAACCCACGACCGCCTCATGATTAAGGACTGGCACAGCGTATGTGCTCGGGTCCGTCCCTGCAACGTTGCTAAACCCAAGAGGCTGAGCTTTGACCCGCGGACAAGCTCCCGTGTACGTCACCTCCCATGGTCCTTGGTGCCTTGTCCTCGCATGAGCTAATCGCGGGCGGATGACCTAGGCCGCGAGACCCGGTGCCTCGCCACCACGGAAGCCGCGCGCCGCTTTTCTTTCTTCGGGACTTTCGTATGAGAAGACTGGGCACGGCGTCTGTGCCCGGGGTCTGTCCCTGCAACATCGATAAACCTGATACGTCTCCAACGTATCTATAATTTTTTATTGTTCCAGGCTATTATATATTCTGTTTTCGATGTTTAATGGGCTTATTTATACACTTTTATATTATTTTGGGGACTAACCTATTAACCGGAGGCCCAGCCCAAATTGATGTTTTTTGCCTATTTCAGTGTTTCCCAGAAAAAGAATATCAAACGGAGTCCAAACGGAATGAAACCTTCGGGAACGTGATTTTTGGAACAAACGTGATCCAGAGGACTTGGAGTGGACGTCAAGCAACAGACGAGGAGGCCACGAGGTAGGGGGCGCGCCTACCCCCCTAGGCGCGCCCTCCACCCTCATGGGCCCCTCGTGGCTCCACCGACCTACTTCTTCCTCCTATATATACCTACGTACCCCCAAACCATTAGAAGCGACCACTAAAACCTAATTCCACCACCGCAACCTTCTGTACCCGTGAGATCCCATCTTGGGGCCTTTTTCCTGCCCCTGCCGAGGGGGGCATTGATCACGGAGGGCTTCTACATCAACACCATAGCCTCTCCGATGATGTGTCAAGAGTTTACCTCAGACCTTCGGGTCCATAGTTATTAGCTAGATGGCTTCTTCTCTCTCTTTGGATCTCAATACAAAGTTCTCCTCGATTCTCTTGGAGATCTATTTGATGTAATCTTCTTTTGTGGTGTGTTTGTCGAGATCCGATGAATTGTGGGTTTATGATCAAGATTATCTATGAACAATATTTGAATCTTCTCTGAATTCTTTTATGTATGATTGGTTATCTTTGCAAGTCTCTTCAAATTATCAGTTTGGTTTGGCCTACTAGATTGTTCTTTCTTGCAATGGGAGAAGTGCTTAGCTTTGGGTTCAATCTTGCGGTGTCCTTTCCCAAAGGATGTGGGCAGCAAGGCACGTATTGTATTGTTGCCATCGAGGATAAAAAGATGGGGTTTATATCATATTGCATGAGTTTATCCCTCTACATCATGTCATCTTGCTTAAAGTGTTACTCTATTCTTATGAACTTAATACTCTATATGCATGCTGGATAGCGGTCGATGTGTGAAGTAATAGTAGTAGATGCAGAATCGTTTCGGTCCACTTGTCACGGACGTGATGCCTATATACATGATCATACCTAGATATTCTCATAACTATGCTCAATTCTATCAATTTCTCGACAGTAATTTGTTCACCCACCGTAATACTTATGCTATCTTGAGAGAAGCCACTAGTGAAACCTATGGCCCCCGGGTCTATCTTCCATCATATTAATCTCCCATTATTTCCATTATTGTTTACTTGCTTTCTTTACTTTTACTCCTTATCATAAAAATACCAAAAATATTATCTTATCATCTCTATAAGATCTCACTCTCGTAAGTGACTGTGAAGGGATTGACAACCCCTTTTTCGCGTTGGTTGCAAGGTTCTTATTTGTTTGTGTAGGTGCAAGGGACTTGAGCGTGACCTCCTACTGGATTGATACCTTGGTTCTCAAAAACTGAGGGAAATACTTATGCTACTTTACTGCATCACCCTTTCCTCTTCAAGGGAAAACCAACGCAGTGCTCAAGAGGTAGCAAGAAGGATTTCTGGCGCCGTTGCCGGGGAGGTGTGCGCCAAGTCAAGTCAAGATTTGACTCCCGACAACAAGCCATTTTTGGTGTCGTTGCTGAGTCTACACAAGTCAAGACATACCAAGTACCCATCACAAACTCTTATCCCTCGCATTACATTATTTGTCATTTGCCTCTCGTTTTCCTCTCCCCCACTTCACCGTTGTCGTTTTATTCACCCTTTTTTCTTCGCTCCTCTTCCGTTCATCTTTTTCGTTTGCTTGTGTTGCCATGTGCCTTCTATGTGCTTGCATCTTTGCTTGCTAAAAATCTATTATTATGGATCCTCATCCCCTTGCTAATCTTTTTAAGAGATCCAATTATGATGAACCAATTGCTAGTGAGTTTCGTGCACTAGATTATCTTTATGAGGTTTTGCTTGAAATTCGTGAATCTGAAAATTGTGATGAAGAAATTTATAAAAAGATTCACAATAGCTCCTTGAATAAAAAGCATGATTGCAATGATTTTACTATAAATTCTTTTGATGTCAATTGTGCTAATAATATGCAAAACCCTAAGCTTGGGGATGCTAGTTTTGCTATGACTACTACTTGTTGCAATGATCATGATTGGGGTGATTTTTCTTATGATCTTGAAAACTTATTTAAGCCCCATGATGAATATGAGATTGATAATAGTGTTTGCAATAATATTGAAAGTGGGTTTGGAAGAGTGTCAACTTTAGATCCCACATATTTGGAGTATGTTCAATTTTACGAAATTTTTGACAAAAGTGGGTTCGGAGAGGTCATGACTTTAGTTAGTGTTAATACCACTATTTTGGAAGAGTGTCAACTTTGCATACATGTGGATCGTGTTAAGAATATGTTTTGTGAAAGCTATTTTGTTAAATTTTCTTATGATCCCACATGTAATTATTATGAGAGAGGAAAATATGGTCGTAGAAATTTTCATGTCACTAAATTTCCTCTCGTTATGTTGAGATTGCTATTGTTTCTTTCTTCTTCCGTGCATATGCTAGATCTTGCTTGTCTTGCTAATTTTTTTTCCTATAAAATGCCTATGAATAGAAAGTACGTTATACTTAGATGTTATTCTCACATATTTTATGATGCTCTCTTTTTGCTTCAACTCTTGTCTTCCTTGTGAACATCATTGAAATCTCAATGCCTAGCTAGGGGTGTTAAACGATAGCGCTTGTTGGGAGGCAACCCAATTTTATTTTAGTTTTTTGCTTTTTGGTTCTATTTAGGAATAAATATTTGATCTAGCCTCTGGTTACATTTGTTTTTGTGTTTTAATTAGTGTTTGTGCCTAGTTAAACCTATAGGATCTTCTTGGATAATTGTTATTTGATCTTGCTGAAAATCCATAAACTTTCTGTTCACGAAAACAATTGTTAAAAATCACCCGAACGTGATAAAATACTGATTCCAATTGAAGTAGATCATTAAACAAATTTTCTAGGCCTTCCTATTTTGGTAGAATTTTTGGAGTTCCATAAGTTCGCATTAGTTACAGATTACTACAGACTGTTCTGTTTTTGACGGATTCCGTTTTTCGTGTGTTGTTTGCTTATTTTGATGAATCTATGGCTAGTAAAATAGTTTATAAACCATAGAGAAGTTGGAATACAGTAGGTTTAACACCAATATAAATAAATAATGAGTTCAATACAGTACCTTGAAGTGGTATTTTGTTTTCTTCCGCTAACGGAGCTCACGAGATTCTGTTAAGTTTTGTGTTGTGAAGTTTTCAAGTTTTTGGGTAAAGATTTGATAGAGTATGGAACAAGGAGTGTCAAGAGCCTAAGCTTGGGGATGCCCAAGGCACCCCAAGGTAAATCCAAGGACACCAAAAAGCCAAAGCTTGGGGATGCCCCGGAAGGCATCCCCTCTTTAGTCCTCATCCATCGGTAAATTTACTTGGAGCTATATTTTTATTCACCACATGATATGTGTTTTGCTTGGAGCGTCTTGTATGATGTGAGTCTTTGTTTGTTATTTTTCCACAATCATCCTTGTTGTACACACCTTTTGAGAGAGACACACATGATTCGGAATCTGTTAGAATACTCTATGTGCTTCACTTATATCTTTTGAGCTATATAGTTTTGTCTCTAGTGCTTCACTTATACCTTTTAGAGAACGGCGGTGGTTGTATTTTATAGAAACTATTGATCTCTCATGCCTCACTTATATTATTTTGAGAGTCTTAAACAGCATGGTAATTTGCTTTAATTGTGAAATTAATCTTCTAAATTGAGTTCATTGAATGTTATGAGAAGTTTGATACTTGATAGTTGTTTTGAGATATAAAGGTGGTGATATTAGAGTCGTGCTAGTTGGGTAATTATGAAATTGAGAAATACTTGTGTTGAGGTTGGCAGTCCTGTAGCATGCATGTATGGTAAACGTTGTGTGACAAATTTGAAGCATGGAGTGTTCTTTGATTGCTTTCCTTATGAGTGGCGGTCGGGGACGAGCGATGGTCTTTTCCTACCAATCTATCCCTCTAGGGACATGCGTAGTAGTACTTTGCTTCGAGGGCTAATAAACTTTTGCAATAAGTATATGAGTTTTTTATGACTAACGTGAGTCCATGGATTATACGCACTCTCAACCTTCCACAATTTTCTAGCCTCTACAGTACCGCGCATTGCCCTTTCTCACCTTGTTTGTTGGTGCAAACTTTGCCGGTGCATCCAAACCCCGTGATATGATATGCTCTATCACACATAAGCCTCCTTATATCTTCATCAAAACAGCCACCATACCTACCTATCATGGCATTTCCATAGCCATTCCGAGATATATTGCCATGCAACTTTCTACCATTCCGTTTATTATGACACGCTTCATCTTTGTCATATTGCTTTTCATGATCAAGTAGTTGACATCGTATTTTCTGGCAAAGCCACTGTTCATAATTTTTTCATACATGTCACTCTTGATACATCGCATATCCCGGTACACCGCCGAAGGCATTCACATAGAGTCATATTTTGTTCTAAGTATTGAGTTGTAATTGTTGAGTTGTAAATAATAAAAGTGTGATGATCATCATTATTAGAGCATTGTCCCATGTGAGGAAAGGATGATGGAGACTATGATTCCCACACCAGTCGGGATGAGACTCAGGACGAAAAAGAAAAAAAGAAAAAAAGAGGCCATAAAAAAAGAAGGCCCAAAAAAATGAATGAGAGAAACAGAGAGAAGGGACAATGTTACTATCCTTTTTCCACACTTGTGCTTCAAAATAGCACCGTGATCTTCATGATAGAGAGTCTCCTATGTTGTCACTTTCATATACTAGTGGGAATTTTTCATTATAGAACTTGGCTTGTATATTCCAATGATGGGCTTCCTCAAAATGCCCTAGGTCTTCGTGAGCAAGCAAGTTGGATGCACACCCACTTAGTTTCTTTTGTTGAGCTTTCATATATTTATAGCTCTAGTGCATCCGTTGCATGGCAATCCCTACTCCTCTCATTGCCATCAATTGATGGGCATCTCCATAGCCTATTGATTAGCCGTGTCAATGTGATACTTTCTACCTTTTTGTCTTCTCTCATAACCCCCATCATTATACTTTACTCCACCCATAGTGCTATATCCATGGCTTGCGCTCATGTATTGCATAAGAGTTGAAAAGGCTGAAGCGCGTTAAAAGTATGAACCAATTGCTTGACTTGTCATCGGGGTTATGCATGATGAGAACATTTGTGTGACAATATTGAAACATAGCCTAACTATATGATTTTGTAGGGATAAGCTTTCTTTGGCTATGTTATTTTGATAAGACATAATTGCTTGGTTAGCATGTTTGAAGTATTATTGTTTTTATGTCAACATTAAACTTTTATCTTGAATCTTTCGGATCTAAATATTCATTCCACAATAAAAAGATTTACATTGAGAATTATGCTAAGAAGCATTCCACATCAAAAATTCTGTTTTTATCATTTACCTACTCGAGGACGAGCAGGAATTAAGCTTCGGGATGCTTGATACGTCTCCAAAGTATCTATAATTTTTTATTGTTCCATGCTATTATATATTCTGTTTTGGATGTTTAATGGGCTTATTTATACACTTTTATATTATTTTGAGGACTAACGTATTAACCGGAGGCCCAGCCCAAATTGTTGTTTTTTTGCCTATTTCAGTGTTTCATAGAAAAAGTATATCAAACGGAGTCAAAACGGAATGAAACCTTCGGGAACATGATTTTTGGAACAAACGTGATCCAGAGGACTTGGAGTGGACATCAAGCAACAGACGAGGAGGTCACGAGGTAGGGGGGCGCGCCTACCCGCCCCCACCCCCCAGGCGCGCCCTCCACCCTCGTGGGCCCCTCGTGGCTCCACCGACCTACTTCCTCCTCCTATATATACCTACGTACCCCAAACCATCAGAAGCGACCACTAAAACCTAATTCCACCGCCGCAACCTTACATGCCGTGAGATCCCATCTTGGGGCCTTTTAAGCATCCTGCCGGAGGGGCATTGATCACGGAGGGCTTCTACATTAACACCATAGCCTCTCCGATGATGTGTGAGTAGTTTACCTCGGACCTTCGGGTCCATAGTTATTAGCTAGATGGCTTCTTCTCTCTCTTTGGATCTCAATACAAAGTTCTCCTCGATTCTCTTGGAGATCTATTCGATGTAATCTTCTTTTGCGGTGTGTTTGTCGAGATCCGATGAATTGTGGGTTTATGATCAAGATTATCTATGAACAATATTTGAATCTTCTCTGAATTCTTTTATGTATGATTGGTTATCTTTGCAAGTCTCTTCAAATTATCAGTTTGGTTTGGCCTACTAGATTGATCTTTCTTGCAATGGGAGAAGTGCTTAGCTTTGGGTTCAATCTTGCGGTGTTCTTTCCTAGTGACAACAGGGGCAGCAAGGCATGTGTTGTATTGTTGCCATCGAGAATAAAAAGATGGGGTTTATATCATATTGCATGAGTTTATCCCTCTACATCATGTCATCTTGCTTAAAGCGTTACTCTGTTCTTATGAACTTAATACTCTAGATGCATGTTGGATAGCGGTTGATGTGTGGAGTAGTAGTAGTAGATGCAGAATCGTTTCGGTCTACTTGTCACAGACGTGATGCCTATATACATGATCATACCTAGATATTCTCATAACTATGCTCAATTCTATCAATTGCTCGACAGTAATTTGTTCACCCACCGTAATACTTATGCTATCATGTGAGAAGCCACTGGTGAAACCTGTGGCCCTCGGGTGTATCTTCCATCATATTAATCTCTCGTTATTTCCATTATTGTTTACTTGCTTTCTTTACTTTTACTCTTTATCATAAAAATACCAAAAATATTATCTTATCATCTCTATCAGATCTCACTCTCATAAGTGACCGTGAAGGGATTGACAACCCCTTTATCGCGTTGGTTGCGAGGTTCTTATTTGTTTGTGTAGGTGCAAGGGACTTGGCGTGACCTCCTACTGGATTGATACCTTGGTTCTCAAAAACTGAGGGAAATACTTACGCTACTTTACTGCATCACCCTTTCCTCTTCAAGGGAAAACCAACGCAGTGCTCAAGAGGTAGCAAAACCCAACGACTGAGCTCTGTCTGGCGGGCCGGTCCCGTTCACATCACCTCCTGGGGTCGTTGGTGTTTGGCCTTCTCATGTGATCGCCTCAGGAGATTCATTTGGTGCAGGTTGTCTAACCACCTCGCAGGGCCACCACAGCTGTCAAGAATCAAATTCAGGCGCAACCTGCCTTGAGGTAGGGCCTCGTGAGTCCCGCGCTGGCTCACGGTTGCCCAGACACACCTCGTCTAGCCCTGCCGTGCAAGCCACGTGTCAGGGCGGGGCTGTACACGCCCCGGGGGTTCCACTCAGAGGGAGCCCCCACCCACGCACAAGTGGAAGCACCATGCTCCGTGCTGGCAGTTGACATGGTCGAGGAGCGGCTATGCCTGTGCAAGTCCAGAAGCGCTATGCTCCACGCAGGTGATAAACATATGAGGGCGGCCTCTTGGCCGCATCAACCTTAGGGAGCCGCCAGGCTCAGTGTCCAGCCTCATCGCAACACTTTCCCCTCGGGAGAGCCGTGCGAGGGGGCTGGGCCCGGGGGTTGCGCTCAGGTCACACCTGATGCACGCCACACTGCCGGGTCCCTCGGACCTGGTCATCGCGCGCCCCTCCCGAGCAGGACCTCGGTGAGGAAAGGTATGAAGGTTTGTTTTTACGTCAAGGGGGACTCCTGAGCATCGCGACTCAGGAGCCTAACTGGCCACATAGCCCCTCACCCCTTTGGTCTCGTCCTGGTGCTCCAGACGACCCAACAACGGATGAGGTACGTGCGGGGCCGGGCCCTGCCGACGCAGAACGCTAAGGCCTACTGTCACATCTCCTTTCCGCGGGTTGTTTGTACGTCAAGGGGGACTCCTGAGCATCGCGACTCAGGAGCCTAACTGGCCGCGTAGCCCCTCACCCCTTGGTCTCGTCCTGGTGATCCGGACGACCCAACGGCGGCTGAGGTATGCGCGGGGTCAGGCACAGACGACGCAGAACATCAAGCAAGCGGGAAGAAAATCACAAAATCCTAGCAAATGATTACAAAAAACATTGTCTCTTAAAAAGCACAGACACATAAAGTTTTAACGCCTCCACGAGGCACGCTGCATGTTGCGGGAGATAAAAATGGAGAGAAGCGCTGCCAGTAAGCCCCTTCTTCAACCTTGGGCACTGCCACCGCCCGCGAGGAGCGCCCCGTCGTCGGCAACATCGCTGCCACCTGTACCATCGGTTGTGCTGTAGGTTCATCAGCGTCGTCAGTCGGGGGTGCAGGGTCGATGGCAAGGAACTTCCGCAGCAGGGCCTCCACTTGGTCCTTCACGGCTTCAGCGGCGACGGTGCAGTGCTCCTCGTCTACAGGCTCAAGCAGGGCTCCGAAGTCGATGCTGGGGTCATGAAGATGGAGGTGGCTGAAGACGCGCGTCATAGCTGAAGTGGAGAGCGCGCGGGCTTCCCCCTCCACCATGGGGCCGGATCCATCAGCAACGCCTTCGAGCGCCTTGATAAGCCGGGGGAGCAGCTCGGCGGGGCCTTCCTTAGTAGTCACCAATGGCTCCTTCAACCCCCACCGGTAGAGTTCTCGCAATGCATTGCGGGACTTCTCCTCAAGAGAATCAAAGGCGTCACAATCGTTGGCAAGTATTTTCGCCTTGGTCTCCAGCCGGATCTTCTCCTCCCCCACCTCCTTCTTCAACTTCTCTAGGCGGTCGCGCTCCGTGGCCAGCTTCCGCGCCAATTGCTCCAGCTCGGTTTCACGACCTGCGACCGCGTCCTCTCGAGCCTTCAGCTCCTCCTCCTGCTCCTCGTGTTGACGGGCCTCAACGGCGCGCTCGGTGCGCAGGGTCTCCAGCTCGGCTTTCGCCACCCGGCAGCGCTCCTCGGAAGCCTCGGTGTCCTTCAATGCCGCATCACGGGCGACCACGGCCAGGCCGGCAGCCCGTTCACCCTCCTCAAAAGCTGCTACGGCATGGCTCCACACCGCCCTAACGAACGCGTTGGACCGCAGCCACCCCGAGATCAACTCCAGGCGCCCCAACGGCAGGCGACGATCGGGGCCTTGAAGGTCGTCCGCCAAGCTGGTCGATCTTGAAGAGCCTCCTCTAGAGCATCAGGCGAAGCAGGAGAATCACGGCCCATCGGCGTGATGGAAGGGGGAGGAGGCAACACCGATGCCAGGGTCAGCAAGTTAGCAGCAGCAGAGGGGGCCGAGGGCTCCGGAGCCTTCGGTGCCTCGTCAGGCGAGCTGAGGGCAGGCGCCTCGGAGCTGGCTTAACCAACGGGAAGGCTTTCCCCTGAGGCTGGACCTCCGGGTCTCGCAAGGGCAGCCCTACCGTAGAAGCGCGAGGGCCATCACCGTCCTTCTGCGCCTGGGGTGGTGCGGCCGCGATAGGTTGCTGAACTACTGGGACCACAGCCGTCTCCTTCTTCTTCTTCACCACTGGCGTCGGCCTAGCCATACCAAGGGAGACATCAAGATACTGCAACCAGATTGTAACATCCCAAATTTTCAATTTGGAAAGTTAAACACTAGATCATCATTGCATACCATATTTTATTGTTTTGGCCCGATCCAGAAATTCTACGCAACTCAAGGACCCACGGAGAGAGTTGGGGATTTTGTTATTTTCATATTTGAGTCTTCTCAAATTTTGAAAATAGGATCATTTGATTTTAATTATTTTATCTTCAATTATTTCTATTATAAAAATATGAGAGAGGGAATAAAATGACTTTCCCAAAATAAAGAAATATTGAGGATTTAATAATAAAATCAAATAAGATTTTATTTTGGAGTTTATTGTTATTTTATTTGAATTTAGGAAAAATGCGTGTTTTTCAAAATTGCATTTAGGCCCCAAATAAATGTTCATCTTGTCAGGCTTGATTTTATAAGTCGGGGAAAATTTATTTCGGGATTTTTGGAGTCCGTTTAGTATTTCTTATGTTTGTTTTTCTGCGCGTAATGATTTCTAAAAAACGCGAACCGACCTAACCGGGCCGTGTCCGCCGGGACTTCGACCAACCCGGCCCTTTAGAGCCAGGCCCGAGGCAACCGCCCCTTGAAACCCTAAGCGCCGCCGGATCACCATCGCTTGCCCGCGCCGCCTCGCCGCCCGACGCTAGCCGGATCCGCCGCCCGCCAACGTCCGCCGCCCGGCCACGCCCGTCCCACGCCCGCTGCGGATCCCCTCACCGCCCGCCGCCCTTGAGCCGAAGTCCGCCGCCGCCTCGCCGGACCCCGACCCCGACCCCGAGGTAGCCGCCGCCGGTTTTCGCCGGTTAACCGCCCGGTTTTTTAATATAAAAACCGCAGTGGTTTTTTTCTATTAGATCGGTTTTTTTTCTGATTTAGTTTATTTAGCGGACGTTCGTCCATACGTTTGTTTTAACAAACGGTTTTCGTCGTTTAGCCGCAGACAGCGAACATTCGTTCGTTAGCCTGTTCGTCCGGTTTTCTTTTTCTCGGATTTTTCGCGATTATTTTCGATCGCGATTTCTGATCCGATTTTCCTTTTAGTATAACTTTTCGCTCGTTTATCAGAATCAGGCGATTCAAGCGCCTAGAGTTTCGTCTCGAAACCCTATTTCCGTTTAACCAACTCAAACAAGTTTTTTCTTCTGTAAAATTTTACTTAGATCCAGATTAGTAAACGAAGCTTGTTTCTTTCGCCGTTTGACTTTCGTTGCTTCGTTTGATTTGATTCTTTTTGCAAACCGGAGTTCTTAAGTTGAACTTTCTGGTTAGTTCTCTTATTTGAGTTTTACTTGTGCATTAGATGAGTGCTTATTGTATGCTTGTTTGTTTGCGATAGAGTACCCGGAGTGCGCCGCTTGCTACTTCGAATCTCTAGGTTTCACGGATCATCTGCAAGGCAAGTAACACTTTAATCATACCTCTTAACTACCCAGTTTTATTGCATTAGATCAATCCTCATACAATTGCATGATTAGGATCTGATTAATATGTTGGTTTTGGGAAGTAGATGAGGTAGTACCTATTACCTGTTTTATTCTCAAACCCTTGGGAGTTACTTCTACGTTTGCCTATGCCATGCTATGCTAGTAGACGTGGATTGGGCGAGTGTATCCATGACAGATGTGAGATTGTTATTTAATGCTTCAACTTAAGATGGCAACTTAAATACACATCTGGGTGGATTGAGGCACCTGGGTATTCCATCGATTGCCTGTTTTTCTTTATGGACCACCACCCAGGCTCAAAGGGATCATGAGATTATTCATGCTAGAAACTTCTGTGTGCAGCCACAAGCTACTATGGGCTCTCGAATAGTTGATTAAGCCGTGCGAACTCTTACAGTGGTAGACTAGCAGATGTAGGGAAAAGTAGGTGTAACTTCTACCCGATCGTAAGGTGCTAGTGCTTCTGAAAGACTATGTCTCAGTCATCCGTTTCTCAAACACCTTGTAGTGCGAGAATCCCAACGGAGGAGATTGAGTCTTGTGGGGAAAAGTGCGCAAACCTCTGCAGAGTGTACAAACTAATCATGGTTAGACGTGTCCCCGGTTATGGACATCTTGAGTATCTGGTACTTGGATTATCATGTGAATCTCATCATGTTACTTTAATTAATTTTGTCCGGTTTTAATGATGATGCTTAATTGGGATTGAGAGGGTGTCTACACTCTCAATGTTTAACAACCACCATGATAGTTAAATAAAATTTATTCCTTTGCAGTAGGGAAAAATTGGCTTCACGCAAAATTGTAACCATAGAGCTTTCCACCAGCCATATATGCATGTAGTATAGCCTATTTCTATTCATTACTCTCTATGTGTTACATTGCCAGCATATTCCATGTGCTGACCCGTTTTCGGGCTGCAACATTCATGTTGCAGACTTTTCAGACGATGAGTAAGGTGCTGTAGGTCGTGGTTCTATACTCAGTGATGCCGTTGGAGTTGATGGACTCGCTTATCTTCCAAGCCTTCCGCTGTTATCGTTATTAGATGGCCTTAAGCCATATTTATTGTAATAAGTTCTCGTTTGAGACATTCGATGTAATAAGTGTGTGATTGCTACTCTGTTATAAATCCTTCAAGTACTGTGCGTGTCAGCATTACTGATCCAGGGATGATACTAAAGCACAGAGATTAGACTGTTTGAGGTTTGGTCGCTACACAGATCAAAGAGGGAAGATCAAGACGGAGCACTTACTGGTCCACAGCAGCGTAATCCCTCACCCTCTTCTAAAGCACCATGCCCGTAGGCTTCGCGGGCTGGGGCACTGGCGCGCGAGCCCCGGGGGCAGATAAGGGCGCGACGCCCGGGTCCGCGGCATGCTGACCGATGACGAATCAGAGGCGCAGCCTTGGGAGATCAGTGTCGACCGGCTCTTCTTCGGGACCCCCGGCTTCGGCTTCTTCGGGGGGGTGCCCCTGGATCTCGTGGTAACCCTGGACGCCGGCGGAGTGCAGGGGTTCCCGGGCCGGGCGCTCACCGGCATCGTCATCATCATCAGAGAGGAGGAGGAGGAGGTCGGGTTGGCGCGGGGGGGGGGGGGGGAGGTTTCCCCCGCGCCTTCCACAGTCTCCTCCGAGTCTGACCCCTCCTCCTCGTCGGACTCACCAGAAGCCGCCGCCACCAGGGAGCCAGGGGGGCGGTGGGCGCCAGCTGTACGAGCCCGCGCTCGTTGAAGACACGTAGAGCGGCGGCGATCTTCGCCCTGTCCAGGCGATAGTACAGCGGGAGATGAGTATCTCACAGGAAACCCTGGTCCTTCCCGGCCAGGAGGCGCAGGGCCTTGTCCAGCTCCTCACCGGACAAGGCGTCAGGGCGCAGACGGAGGCCTCCTCCCTCGTCCATAAGCTTCCGCAAGGGGCACGAGCGCGCCTGGAGCGGAGCCAGGCGCTGCGTCAGGAACTCCTTGACAATCATGGCCCTCGTCAGCTTCTCTGCCTTCGGGTTGTCTGGCTTCAGGTCGGCCACCATCCTCTCCATCATCTGCTCCGCACAGGGATCGGTGAGCTTTGCGCTATTCCATCCCTCGTGAGGCGCTGGCATCCCAGTCGGCTGCGCCAGCCGAGGGTTGGGGCACTTGGCGTCCATGAGGATCCACTTGTTCCTGAAGTCCTCCACCTTCTTCCCGGCTCGCGAGATCGTGTTGCTGCCGTGTGCCGCGACGAAGTTGGCGCACCCCGAGCACGGGCCCTCCTTGAGCCGGAGGTAGAAGAAATGGCGGAGCAGTGTCACAGACGGCATCACCCCCACGAACGCCTCACAGTAAAAGGCAAAGATCGATAGGAGGAGGACGGAGTTGGGATGAAGATGGCGGGTGTAGAGATTGTAATGGCGAAGGACGGCATAGAAGAAGCCGGAGAAGGGGGGACCAGCCCCGCGAAGATGTTGTGCAAGAAGAAGGGATAGAAGGTACTGCCCGAGGTCTCTGTCTTGGCAGAGCCGGCCCGAAGCACATTCTCTCCCCCCTCATTGCTGCCGCCCGCCGTCACTGGGAGCGCGGCGGCGAGGTTCTTCTCCGAGACCGTGGACGCGCTCAGGGCAGGCTCAAACCAGGAGGGCGAGCGCACATCCTTCGCCTTGTCGGTGGCCATCGACTACGGGCTCGGGGAAGAGTTTCAGTGGATCTGGAGTCTCTCTGGACGAGAAGGAGAAGGGGATCTGGAGCAACACAAAGGAAGAGCAATGAAAGCCCTGTGGCAGGTGCCAGCCTTTTTGTCAGGCAAGGACGGTTGCCCAGGCAGCATGGGGAGGCGGAGGCGCCCACGTCCAATCAATCGCCATGCGTCGACCGAGGCTGCAGGCGGTTAGGGACTGCGGCGTTTCGCCCTTGCCCTTTGGCTTCCCCTCGAAGCTAAGTCCGAGCACGCCTTGGGCCCGAGGGCTACTGTCGGCGTCTTGGGAACATGGGTGCCCAGACTTGCCTGCCTGTGGCCCGCGGCGTGGCTCAGTCAGCCAGCCCGGTACGGTCCAACTTCTGCAACAACAACTCAAGACCATCGCGTGGGGCCAAGCCTCGCGAGGCGGACAACACCAAGACCTCCCCGGGGGGCGGCCTCACTAGGCTGGCTCCCGAGGAGCAGAGATATCAATGCAAGGTGCACCTCGCGAGGTTCACATGAAGTGAGCCGTGACGACCAAGGCCAGGCGGGCGCCAGCGGGCGCAGTGTACCAGTTTCCTCTTTGGTGCCAAGGAGGCAAGCGCAGGCGCAGGGTCCCGAGGAATCAACTAAAGTTTTCCATATTGGTGCAACGAGACCAAGACCACCAGGACGGCAGGACAGAGGTCATCACGGAGCCCACTGCAACGTCACCACCAATGTCTTTTGCAGGCAAAGACTACTTTTGTCACGATAACTCATACTAGTTCTCTCCCTTCAAATTTGGCCGTTGTGGGATCCCTTCCCGCCTACATTTGGGAAGAGTGTCAGTGTCAAAACCTGCCGATCTCGAGTAAGAGAGTACCGAACTGTGGGTCTGAGGGTTGAAAGTAACAGGAGGTGGGGGACACAATGTTTACCCATGTTCGGGCCCTCTTAATGGAGGTAATACCCTACTTCCTGCTTGATTGACTTGGATGAGTGTATAGATTACAAGAGTTGATCTACCTCGAGATCGTAATAGCTAAACCCTAGATGTCTAACCTGTATGATTATGATCGGCTGTGGGAACCCCGACTCATAAGTCAAGATCACCGAATGCACGTGTACAGTGATCCCAGAGATCAATGCTCACTGAACACACAGAAGCTGAATAACAAGAGTCTTACATCCATACATACCGTCTAACACAAATTATGACCATTATGGTCAAGTCTTACGTAGATAAAGCCACAAGGGTTGAATACCAAATAAACTTAAGCAGTGGAAATCTTCGTCGATAAGTAGAACCCATGCCATCTTTCTTAACCCTACAGGCATTCTGACTGGGAAACGTCCTAGTTCGCATGTTCGTCTCTAAAGAACTCTTCTTCTAACTCCTGTTCTTCCATGCCTGGCCAATTTTATAACCAGTGGCAAGCCAATGAGTACTTTGAATGTACTCGCAAGCAACCCATGTTTTGGTCCAAGATGTAACAATGCATGATATAGGTAAATTTTTGAAGAAATCTAGTTTTGAGTGCAACGACATGTTCAACAACTTGTAGGACGTGCATCAGGAGAATTCAAGTAACCATGAGGACAGGTTACAGATATCAACATAAATAGGGTGGGCATCAACCCAACTCAATCATGTCAAGTCCCTTGACTTGACCCAAGTATTTCTCCCCAATTATCCAAACACAAACTGGTTTGTAAACATGTGGACGTAGCCCAAGAGTGGTTACCCAACTGTCCTTGACCGTGGACACGGCTATTCGAATAGTTTTACATTCTGCAGAGGTTGCACACTTTACCCACAAGATCCGGGGAACTTCCGTGTCATCCACGACCCGCGATACCTCAAGTACCCGGGGTAAGCACCCAATCACTATCTTTCCCTAGACGACACTAACAAGGAGTCCACTCGTTGTTCCATATCCTCATGATGTACATCATGCGAGACTCACTCGAGATCGTAATATCCGATAGGGGACGCAACGGTGTATCTGGTGCCTTGTAAAAACAGTCATGGCCGCCCTACCTGGCACGACCCCTTCCCGAGAGAGAGCACCAACCCTCCCCCGTCACTAGTAATGTAGGCTCCAAGCTAGTATCGGCCTAGGTAATCAATAATGCCCTTTCCCATACAAGGGTAGAGTGGTTGCGCATGTAAGGTTGGAATAATGGTCGCAACTTAAACCAATCCGTTTTGAAAACAACACACACTTGCCTCAGTACACCACTTCATCATCAAGTGGCTACCCAACTCATCATCTCCCTCGGGCATAAGTGGCACCCGATGGGGTTTTTGAAAAGTCTTTTGAAAATACTTTGTCTCCATCACCATGCATATTCCCGTCCCTTTTTGCGTAGCACTACTTAGCATCCTATCTAACCCCACCGGCATAACCCTCATAAGAAGGTAGGGTCATGCACAATGCAAGTATCAATAAGGAAGTACGGTGGCAAACCATCAAAGTGGTTACCACCTCATCATGATTCCGTTGCAACAACAATATGGTGCTATATGACATGCATAAAAAGGGTTTCATAGACATGGTCAAAGGGCTGCTTGCCTGGCTTAGCAAAGTCTTCTTGGTCTTTAAGGTTTTCTGGTCCAACTCCTTCGTCAGCAACGCAGTCTATCGTCGCAAAATAATAACGAGAAAAATAAGGCAATAGTAAAACAGAAAAACCAAAGTGCTCAGAAAAATGTCAACTTATTTTTGATAAATACTAGGGGGAAATCTAAGAATGGGAAAATTACTAGTTATGGATTTGGAGTTGTAAAATAGGAGAAATGGATTTTCGAGGGAATATAAATGCTCAAATTTGAATTTAAATTTGAACAGTGCAGAAAAGTTTGATGGATATTTATGAAAGTTACACCATTAAATAGGTGGGATTTTTAGAAAAATATGGGAGTTGGAATCATTTAATTTGGATAAATATTTAATACTGTGGAATTTTTGGGAAAGTGACACAAAAAGAAAAGGAAAAAGGCCACTGTGCAACTCGGCCATAACAGCCGCAGTGCACAGGACCGAGATTATCGGCCCAGCCGAGCGAGCCAGCCGCCAGTTTGAACTCGACGGGCGGGGCCCAGCGCCAAAGTGAGAGAGAGGAGATGAAGGAGAGGAGAGGTCGATGGCAGGGCCCACCTGTCATCCCTAACCCTGCGACACAGGGTCGATGGGCTCACCGGTGTCGATGCAGGGCACGGCGAGGTCGGGCAAGGGTACGGCTGGACTCTGCGTCGAGTCACCATTCGGGTGGAGGTGGCAGTGGTCTCCGGGGTGGCCTGGTTCACCGGTGACGAGGAGGCACGGCGGAGGAGCTTCGGGCGGCAGTGGCTCCGGCCGTTTCCGGCAGCTAAAGAGAGGGGAAACATTGGGGAAAGGATCAGGGTGATGCATAGGCTCCAGATCGAGTGGAAAGAGAGGCGGGGACGGCTTGTACCTCGCGAACTCCGGCAAGCCGAAGCGGCGGAGCTCGAGCTTGATCTCGAGCTCGGGCGGCTCTGGAGAGGAACTAGGGGTGCAGGGGGATGATTTGGTGGTGCAGAAGGCGAGCGCCGTGGAGAGAACGGCACGGGGTGGCTTTATATAGCCGCACGATGGTCCACCGTGGACTCGTGCGTCGGCAAGCTCGTTGCCGTCGCCACGGGTCACGGGGGCCTGTTTGAGCGTGTCTGGGGTGCTTGTGGGGTTGGTCCAGGGCGAGCGGTGAAGGAAGAGAGCAGGAGGAGGGCTAGGGGCACCGCGCGTGTGAGTGTGCTCACTGGTGGGTTCGGGCGGCTGGCGCACGTGCGAGCTGGGGCAAGAGGAGGGAGAAGGAGGAGGGGGACCGAGGCGTGGCGTGCTGCGGACGTTGAGGAGCATCGGCTGGCGTGAGGGGGAGAGCCGAGGTGGCCGGAGGTGCTTGGCAGGGGGAGGCTACAGTGCGGGAGTGTACTGTAGCACGCTCCAGAGCATGCAAATGGCCGGCATGCCATTTTTTTGGCAAAGTGGGCACGGCCAAGCATGTCTGGTAGCTCTAGGGAGGAGTAAAGAATGTGGGGAAAGCCTTGGATGCCTTGGGTGGCCACTGGAGTGAGGAGGGAGGTGAGGAAGAGGGGTGCAAGGGCTGTCCAGAGAGGTAAAAGAGGTGGTTTCACCCCTCAATTATTGATCTGAGATGCAGCCATTGCTACTGGAGGTAGAAGAGGACTTGGAGGGGCTGTGTTAAAAAGTGGAGGCCATGGAGAAGAGTGGAAGAGGTCAAAGTAGTTGTTTTGGTGAAGTGGCAGAAGGTGTTTGTTGATGGTTTGGATAGGTAAATGAATTCCATTTGGCATGAGACTCCACAGGGTGAAATCGCACATATAATTAGGGCCTTACACCCATTTTGAGCTTATTTGGGCAAAGTTCACAATGTAACTTTTGTAAACCCTAGAAATTAGCAGAAATGAACTTGTGTAGATCTAGTTGAGAAAATCACTTCCCCTTGATGAACCACTTGGTGTAGTGGCCTCATTTGGTCATGTGAACATGCTCACCAAAGCTGGGGTCAAGGAGAGAAAGTTGGTAGTACAAAGTTGTTCAAATTTGATTCTGGTCAGAGAGGGTTTTGGGGCATTTTGGTGAACCAAAATGACCTTTATTGACATGAGGCTTTGCAAGGTGATCACAATATGCATTTGTGACTTGCTGGATTTTCCTTGTATTTTTATGAAAATATTTCCTGTAGAAGTATTTCAAATCCTTGAAATGGGCAGAAATGGTTTTGGGAGGTTGTGTCCAATATTTTGAACATGACCATGTGTTGAAACTCTTATATATGGGAAATATATGCCCACTGAGTTTCCCTGATTTTTGTCAAATATTTTTAAAACAATAAAATAATTTCCTCCTATTAAAGACCATTTCTGTCCTTAAGAAAAAGCTTTTAAATAAAATAGGAAAATAACTTTTAAAATTATATTTTTGTGGTTTATGGGAATCCTATATCTAATAGGTTTCAAATATACTCTTTGAAATATTTTTCATACCCCAAATCAAGTACTTGCAGTGCAAACCTCAATTCAGGGGTTTTTGGAAAACTAACTTTTGAAAATACTTTTTGGCCAAATTATTTTTGTAAGAAAATACTATATTGCTCTATACACATGGCTTGATCATTGGGCAGAAGTTTGGGGCAAGGAGATGAAGTATAGAAGGTGGAGTTGTGTTGACTTTAAAGAGCACTAGAAAAACACAGAGAGAAAACCAACTCCAAATAAAAAGTCAAGTAATGCAAAAGTCTTTGTCAAACCACATTATATCATGATTTATCATCTTAAGTGTTGTGCCATGAAAATCAGGGTGTGATGCACCTACCCCCTTACAAGAATCTCGTCCCGAGATTCCCAAACTAAACACGGAAAGGGATACGGAAACTTGGATCTGGGGTAGTCTTCAAGTCCTCATGTTATACCTTCGCCTGTAGTGCTCCATTGAGCTTGAAGTACTTGATGGTGTGGCTTCGTGTATGACGTTCTTCTTGATCCAGGTTGCTAATGGTTAGCTCGCGGTAGGTTAGATTGGGCTATGGGTCGATGGCTCGATGGTCAATGCCCTCGTAGAGATCGGGCAAGTTAGGAAGTTGGAAACACTTCCAGGGTTGTGATGCATGGAAAGCGTTGTGATCATCCTAATGGCGAGGTGGCAACTCCAGTGTAATCTGTCTTCTCTTCATCTCGTAGTGATCTCAGAGGGGGTTGTTAAATCTTGGAGTGATCTCGAAGGGGGCCGATGAATCTTTGTGTGGGTCTCCTTGTCATGGAAATGCTTGGTTCCCTAGAGAGAAGTGGCTTGCAGATATGCCTGGTCTTTGATGCGGAGGTTTTCTTCTTGTTGATGGTGGTTGGTATAGTTCTTCCCCCTTGACATGGCAGTCTTCAAATGCTCCCTAACCAGCTGAACGGTTCTTCTTCTGTCTTTGGGCAGACAAGTAGGTCATCAATTAAAGATGACAACTAACTTGTCCAAGTATTTCATGAAGTCTATGGGGTACGCAAAGTAGGCTGGGGTATTGGTGGTGGTCACGGTTGAGTGTTGGCCAGGGTCTACTTGACCTAGAGCCAAAGCCCATGGTCATGATCCGACCATGTTGTGGCTTGGTAGGGCTTAAGGGTTTCAAGGATTCTAGTGTGCGAGTAAAAATTTATCATCTTATCTTTAAGCACGGTTTCTTTGATGCCAATAGTCTATCTAGTCCTTTAAACAAATCACATCATATCACCGATGGCATCATTTCGTATAGGTTAACTCCAATCATCACTCATGTGATTCATATCCTCATGACTCTCGAGAGGAGGTCTAACAAAATCATATATGTCTACAATCCCCAAACTCGTATGTATGTCTACCCCTAAAAATCCATGGGTAGGATATATAAGATGCTAAGCTTGAACGTGACAACCCAAGTGCTCATCCTACTCTCCCAAGGTCTAAGGCATTTCTACCCTAAGGAAACACGTCGTATGCCACTCCAAGATCTTGTTTCCTTCCTATGAATCAACTCCAACAACCCATTAACTTCCATCAATCACTACATAATCCATTTAATTCTACAAATTCAATGTTTATGGTGTTCCACATGATCTTCTAATGTCCTATAATCCTCAAATACTTGAAAAGGGTTATCTTTACTATAGTTAGTCCACCAATTCCCATTATCGGGGTCAAGTAACTTCCAGCCTCCAGCTTATATAGATCCTTAAATCAATTCCAATCTCCTAGTTTATTGTACATCGAGGAACATGGTATCACAATCAAGATCATCAGTCTAAATCCAATTTACTCCGAATCCTACAGGCTTATTCAGCATCTATACTCAACTAGGATCACATATTTAAATCCAAATCTCTTGTCCAACGAGGAATCCTACATGTTTCCCTCAAGTTATTTACGTAATATCAACTGTCTCCTATCAATATCATCTGATCAAGTCAAATCCTTGCACTTCCAGGAGTTTCAGCTTGCAATCATAATTGTCCTATAAATCCAATTTACTCAGGGGTAATGAAAGCTATGCTACTCTATAATCATGATCCCACCATGTTCATCTACCAACATGGAAGCCTTATAATCCACCAAAGAGTCTCAGATAATTCCTCAAGGTCATTGATATAAACTCATCAAGTCATTTGTCCTCTGTTCATATATTCCCAAGTTGGTCTTTCCTATGGCATCGTCAGTTTGGTGCTATCTCAGGATGATAATGTGCTAGTTCACTATGTCCACTAGTCCCATGATGGACCCATGGTTGTGCAAGGTTACGGAGGCTTAACTGATGCTTTTGCAATTCTATGGGTTAAGCACATGGTTAAGGTTTGAGATGGGGTATCTCGTGGAGTCTCCAAGGGTCTAGGAATGGGTCTCTAATGTTGAGGGGCAACCATAACTCTAAGGGGCTGCACTTGGTCGAGGAGGTTGTAGCAAAAGTCTTCAGTGCTGGTTGGTTGCCAAAGTAGAATCCTTGGTGTATCTTGTCTTGCTAGCCTTCAGTTGAGGAGAGAGATGAGAGGGAGAGGTAGCATAGAGGAGGGGAATGCCTAAAGGGGGTTCTATAGTGCAAGTGCAAACAAACAGGTGCAAAAAGGGCCAAACAAAAGAAACAAGGTAAGGAAGGTGATATAGTCGCATACTTGTCGCCTAGGGCAAAAGTGCGACCTATATCAAAACACAAACAAATAAAAACAAGCAACACACAATCATGGTTCTATTCGAACTATGATATGGACTCGATTGCTAGCATAGGGGTACACGACTCATCCTACCCTAGGGGTCTCGGACTCGATGGTCGTGCCTTGTGCCTCGTCACGATCTCTGAGTTTTCCTCAGGTGTTGTTATGTCTCTTGTTTGATGAAATATCTGGGTTGAGCCTGAAGAATCTTCAACAACTTCTCGCCTGATGAGGTGATGGGGTGAAAGTGGCTCCTTGTGGCTGGCATTGACTTGGTCTTCTCTTGTCTTCTTAATCATGATGATCGCTTTTGCCTTTTTAAGGTGTCGGCGGTTCCAGGTGGCCATCCTTTATGCAATGACATTAACAAGGCATAATAGAGGTCCAATCCGTCGGACACATTGTTGACAATATCGTCACCGAGAGCGGGGGATGAAGAGAACCATTTTCCTGCTCACTATAGTGAGGCGGACCAAAAGGCTAGGTTCTCATCCACCGGTGGTTGCCGATACAACAACGGCGATGTGAGGTTACCCTATTAGCGATGTATATCATGATCTTGCATATCCTATGCCCTGATCGTCGTAAGCTAAGGTTGCATCATCTTGGGGCAGTGTCAAGGGTGTCACCATCTCCTGGGTCTTCATGTCCTCATTCCCCGAGGATGTATCTTCTGATGGTGTCGTCATGTTGTGGTGTCGCCAAACTTGTGTTCAGAAGACATGGGCGAATGTCTGACAAGGTGTCATCCTTCTAGGTTATTTACGAGGATTACAAGGAATCTAGTGGTCAGGGGCATAAGGGTACTAGCGACCATTTGCAAAAGTTTTGAAGGGGAAGAGATCAATAAATTTTGAAAACTCAGAAGGGAAGAGTAGTAGAGATAGTTTTCAAAAATTAGTGGTAGTTTTGAAAATAGTTTTACCCTAACTAACGACCATGCTAACTAAGGCTTCCTACAGTTAGGATGGCTCTGATACCAGCTCTGTGGGGACCCCCACTCATAAGTCAAGATCACCGAATGCACGTGTACAGTGATCCCAGATATCAATGCTCACCTTTGAACACCACGGATTTGAATAACAAGAGTCTTACATCCATACATACCGTCTTACACAAATTATGACCATTATGGTCAAGTCTTACATAGATAAAGCAACAAGGGCTGAATACCGAATAAACTTAAGCAACGGAAATCTTCGTCGATAAGTAGAACCCATACCATCTGCCTTAACCCTACCGGCATTCTGACTGGGAAACGTCCTAGTTCGCATGTTCGTCTCCAAAGAACTCTTCTTCGAACTCCTGTTCTTCCATGCCTGGCCAATTAAATAACCAGTGGCAAGCCAATGAGTACTTTGAATGTACTCGCAAGCAACCCATGTTTTGGTCCAAGATGTAACAATGCATGATATAGGTAAATTTTTGAAGAAAGCTAGTTTTGAGTGCAATGACATGTTCAACAACTTGTAAGACATGAATCAGGAGAATTCAAGTAACCATGAGGACATGTTACAGATATCAACATAAATAGGGTGGGCATCAACCCAACTCAATCATGTCATGTCCCTTGACTTGACCCAAGTAGTTCTCCCCAATTATCCAAACACACACTGGTTTGTAAACATGTGGACGTAGCCCAAGAGCGGTTACCCAACTGTCCTTGACCATGGACACAGCTATTCGAATAGTTTTACACTCTGTAGAGGTTGAACACTTTACCCACAAGATCCGGGGAACTTCCGTGTCATCCACGACCCGCGATACCTCAAGTACCCGGGGTAAGCACCCGATCACTATCTTTCCCTAGACGACACTAACAAGGAGTCCACTCGGTGTTCCGTATCCTCATGATGTACATCATACGAGACTCACTCGAGATCGTAACATCCAAGAGGGGACGCAACGGTGTATCCGGTGCCCTGTAAAAGCAGTCATGGCCGCCCTACCTGGCACGACCCCGTCCCGAGAGAGATCACCAACCCTCCCCCATCACTAGTAATGCGGGCTCCAAGCTAGTATCGGCCTAGGCAATCAATAATGCCCTTTCCCATACAAGGGTAGAGTGGTTGCGCATGTAAGGTTGGAATAACGGTCGCAACTTAAACCAATCCGTTTTGAAAACAACACACACTTGCCTCGGTACACCAGTTCGTCATCAAGTGGCTACCCAACTCATCATCTCCCCCGGGCATAAGTGGCACCCGATGGGGTTTTCGAGAAGTCTTTTGAAAATACTTTGTCTCCATCACCATGCATATTCCTGTCTCTTTTTGCGTAGCACTACTTAGCATCCTATCTACCCCCACCGGCATAACCCTCATAAGAAGGTAGGGTCATGCACAATGCAAGTATCAACGAGGAAGTACGGTGGCAAACCATCAAAGTGGTTACCACCTCATCATGATTCCGTTGCAACAACAATATGGTGCTATACGACATGCATAAAAAGGGTTTCATAGACATGGTCAAAGGGCTGCTTGCCTGGCTTAGCAAAGTCTCCTTGGGTCTTCAAGGTTTTCTGGTCCAACTCCTTCGTCAGCAACGCAATCTATCGTCGCAAAATAATAATGAGGAAATAAAGCAATAATAAAACAGAAAATCCAAAGTGCTCAGAAAAATGTCAACTTATTTTTGATAAATACTAGGAGGAAATCTCAGAATGGGAAAATTACTAGTTATGGATTTGGAGTTGTAGAATAGGAGAAATGGATTTTAAGAGGGGAATATAAATGCTCAAATTTGAATTTAAATTTGAACAGTGCAGAAAAGTTTGATGGATATTTATGAAAGTTGCACCATTAAATAGGTTGGATTTTTAGAAAAATATGGGAGTTGGAATCATTTAATTTGGATAAATATTTAATCCTGTGGAATTTTTGGAAAAGTAATGAGAAAAAGAAAGGAAAAAGGCCATTGTGCAAGCCCAGGCCATAATGCATGATGCACAGGCCCGAGACGATTCGGCCCATTCGGGCCTAAGCGGCCTTGTCGAGTTTGAACCTGACAGGCGGGGCCAGTGCCAGTGAGATAGAGGGAGGCGAGGAGAGGAGGGCGTGACAGTGTGGCACCTGTCATCCTTAACCCTGCGACAGAGGGTCGGCGGGCTCACCGGCGTTGATGCAGGGCACGGCGAGGTCGGGCGAGGGTATGGCTGGACTCAGCGTCGAGTCGCCGTTCGGGTGGAGGTGGTTGCAGTCTCCGGGGTGGCCTGGTTCACCGGCGACGAGGAGGCACGGCGGAGGAGCTTCGGGCGGCGGTGGCTCCGGCCGTTTCCGGCAGCTAAAGAGAGGGGAAACAGGGGGAAAGGATCAGGGTGATGCATAGGCTCCAGATCGAGAGGAAAGAGAGGCGGGGATGGCTTGTACCTCGCGAACTCCGGCGAGCCGAAGCGGCGGAGCTCGAGCTCGATCTCGAGCTCGGGCGGCTCTGGAGAGGAACTAGGGGTGCAGGGGGATGATTTGGTGGTGCAGAGGGTGAGCGGTGTGGAAGAGCGGCGCAGGGGTGGCTTTATATAGTCAGCAGGATGGTCCACCATGGACTCGTCTTGGCCAGGCTCGTTACCCGTCGCCACGGGTCACGAGGCCTGTTTGGCGTGTCTGGGGTGCTTGTGGGGTTGGTCAGGCGGCGGTGAAGGAAGAGAGCAGGAGGAGGGCTAGGGGCACAGCGTGTGAGTGTGCTCCTTTGGTGGGTTCGGCTGGCGCACGTCTGGTAGAGGCAAGAGGAGGGAGAAGGAGGAGGGGACCGAGGCGTGGCGTCTTTGCGGACGTCGAGGAGCATCGGTGGCATGAGGGGAGAGCCGAGGTGGCGGAGGTGCTTGGCGGCGGCTACAGTCTTGGGAGCGTCTTGTGCTGCACGCTCAGAAACATGCAAATGGCCGGCATGCCATTTTTTGGCAAAGTGGGCATAGCCCAGCATGTCTGGTAGCTCTAGGGAGGAGTAAAGAATATGGGGAAAGCCTTGGATGCCTTGGGTGGCCACTGGAGTGAGGAGGGAGGTGAGGAAGAGGGGTGCAAGGGCTGTCCAGAGAGGTAAAAGAGGTGGTTTCACCCCTCAATTATTGATCTGAGATGCAGCCCTTGCTACTCGAGGTAGAAGAGGACTTGGAGGGGCTGTGGTAAAAAGTGGAGGCCATGGAGAAGAGTGGAAGAGGTCAAAGTAGTTGTTTTGGTAAAGTGGCAGAAGGTGTTTGTTGATGGTTTGGACAGGTAAATGAATTCCATTTGGCATGAGACTCCACAGGGTGAAATTGCACATATAATTAGGTCCTTACACCCATTTTGAGCTTATTTGGGCAAAGTTCACAATGTAACTTTTGTAAACCCTAGAAATTAGCAGAAATGAACTTGTGTAGATCTAGTTGAGCAAATCACTTCCCCTTGATGAACCACTTGGTGTAGTGGCCTCATTTGGTCATGTGAACATGCTCACCAAAGTTGGGGTCAAGGAGAGAAAGTTGGTAGTACAAAGTTGTTCAAATTTGATTCTGGTCAGAGAGGGTTTTAGGGCATTTTGGTGAACCAAAATGACCTTTATTGACATGAGGCTTTGCAAGGTGATCACAATATGCATGTGTGACTTGCTGGATTTTCCTTGTATTTTTATGAAAATATTCCCTGTAGAAGTATTTCAAATCCTTGAAATGGGCAGAAATGGTTTTGGGAGGTTTTGTCCAATATTTTGAACATGACCATGTGTTGAAACTCTTATATATGGGAAATATATGCCCACTGAGTTTCCCTGATTTTTGTCAAATATTTTTAAAACAATAAAATATTTTTTCCCTATTAAAGACCATTTCTGGCCTTAAGAAAAAGCTTTTAAATAAAATAGGAAAATAACTTCTAAAATTATATTTTTGTGGTTTATGGGAATCCTATATCTAATAGGTTTCAAATATACTCTTTGAAATAATTTTCATACCCCAAATCAAGTACTTGCAGTGCAAACCTCAATTCAGGGGTTTTTGGAAAACTAACTTTTGAAAATACTTTTTGGCCAAATTATTTTTGTAAGAAAATACTATATTGCTCTATACACATGGCATGATCACTGGGCAGAAGTTTGGGGCAAGGAGATGAAGTATAGAAGGTGGAGTTGTGTTGACTTTAAAGAGCACTAGAAAAACACAGAGAGAAAACCAACTCCAAATAAAAAGTCAAATAATGCAAAAGTCTTTGTCAAACCACATTTTATCATGATTTATCATCTTAAGTGTTGTGCCATGAAAATCAGGGTGTGACATCGGCCCTATGGACTAAACCCTCCGGCTTATATAGACACTGGAGGGGCCTAGGGTTGTACATAGTTGGTTTACAGAGAAAGGAATCTTCATATCCGAACGCCAAGCTTGCCTTCCACGCCAAGGAGAGTCCCATCCAGACACGGCCTTCTATCTCGTGTCTTCATGGCCCCACCAGTCTGGCCCATGTTACATAGACCGCCCTAATCCAGGACTCCCTCAGTAGCCCCTAAACCAGGCTTCAATGACAATGTGTCCGGCGCGCAGATTTTCTTTGTTATTGCAAGGCGGGTTCCTACTCCTAATATGTGGTACTCCAAAATTTTTGTTTTGGTTTTTAACAAAAACTTGGTTGGTTTTGAAGGAGGTCATTTAAACCCTTCCAAAAATCTCTTTCTCTCAAGGACTTTCCCTTTGACAAGGATTTTTCTTTGGCATCTTCTTCAACTATGGTGTTGGTTATTTAAAAACCTTTCTTCTGATCTCTCCTTCTCAAATTTATTTTTTTGGATTTATTTTTCTTTTAGAAGAAACCCTAGGAGTTTTGGTTCTTCTATTATTTTAAAACCACCCATGGTTTTATCTTGCCTCTTGTGGTAAATCTCCCCAAAACCCCTCTTCCACTTTGGGACAATCCAAATATTCTGACCCAACCAGTCCAACCCACTTTTGGAATTTTATTTTATTTATTTCTTTGCCCAAAACAATTATGTCCATATTTTTGAGCCTAGGTGATTTGCAAAGCAAGTACCTTAATGCCTTTGAACTTTGATCTCAAATCAACTCCTCTGGATAGTCCCTAGCACCCACAACCTAGAACCATCAAGATCTACTCTTCTTACATTCCAAAATTTTCAAGTTTCAACACGCAAGTTTGGACCAGATTTGTCAAATTTGGTGAAATTCATATCCCTCTTCTCCAAAAATTCCACCAAAATTCAGGCAACCTCCAGTTGCAATGAGAAGCCACTCCACCAAAAATCAGCTCAAGGAAAAATCCCCACATGCCAAAAACATTACATCGAACACCTAGCATGCCTTTGTCACTTTGCACTTTCGAGAAAAATTCAGAGATTCGTAGAAGTTCAGTGTCGCTTTCTTCGCCGAGAGTTGTCACCCCATCAGGCGCCTGGCGCATTCGCCACAACCCCTCCTCCTGGCGAGCACCCCACGCTCCCTTGGGCCAGGTGCAGGCGTCGATCGCGGCGTCGCCGGCGTTAGCGATTCTGAGCCAGCTCGCCACGCGCCGTCAGCGCCTTAACGCCCCCCGCCTTCAGCGTGGCCTCATGCACTTGCCGCACACCCAGCGGCACCCGTCGCCGTGGCCCGGCAAGCACGCGCCCTCTGCCGCCGACGGGCCCGTGCCACCCGTTCGAAACCCACTCAAAGCTCCTAATCCAAGTCCGTTTAAGCGTCTGAATGGAACCGGTGGACACCTGCGATGACGCTCAACCCCTAAACCTCCCGACCAAGCTTTGCGCCGCCGTAACCTTCGCCGGAGAACTCCGTTCACGGCCACCGCCTCGGACCGCCTATAAAAAGGGGCCCCGAGCTCGCCCTCAAGCACGCACCACCTCTGCACCTCACCAACACCCCGCCAGGCCACTAGGTGGACCTCGAGGAGGTCTCCTCCCCCAACTCCGGCCGCCCCGTTCCGCCTCGGCCACCACCTCGTTTCACTCCAGTGAGGCCGTCCCCGACGCCCAAATCTCGTCGATAGCCTCCTCTAGCACCCAGTAAGCTAACCCCGCTTCAATTTGGCCTTGTGCCCTCCCGACGAGATCACACTCCACCCGAGCCACCGTCCGCCGGAGCAAGGGCCGCCGTCGACGTAGTGCTCGCCGGCGACCACCACCACCACCCACCGACGCGGAGTGACGCACTAAGCACGGAGGTACCACCCGATCCTCCTGCCTCGCCGTGGATCGCCGCCGGCGACCATCGCAGCTCTCGGGCGCCGACGAGCTCTGCCGCCTCCTTTTGAATATTCAAACCTGACGGGTGGGACCCACCCATCAGCCTCTCCTTTTTTTTTGAACCGTTTTCTGAAAGCGTATTCTGGAAAAGGCGCTTTCTAATCTGAAATGTTTTCTGGACTTTTTCGCCTAGACCCCTGAGAGTTTTCTGTTTCATTACAGAAAGGTCCTCGGACCAAAACTCTTATAACTTTTAAACAAAAAAGGATTTTTAGTGATTCTTTTTCTGTCCTCTTCAAAATTTTGTCTAGTTTTTTATCAGATTTATTTGAAAAATATTTGGAATATTTTTGAGCACCCCTTGGTATTTACGTTAGTGCGTATATTTTTGTATACCGTAGATACCGAAGGAGGTGACGGAACCGCGAACTTCACCGAGCTAGGCCCCGACTACTCCGAACCAGGCAAGCATGTTTGAACTTTTGATATGATGAGTGTTTGGGCATGTTTGCATTAATTAATATCATGGCATGTTCATGAGCATCTCGATGAAAGTTTTATCACGTAAAAGTTGAGGCAAGTGAGTTTCGGAAATCCATGAGTTGTTGGAAACGAGTTGCGTGGCCATGAGTTGGCATGAGAATGGTTAAGATGGCAGTGTTGTAGCATGCCTGTCTTATGCCAGACCGTTGACCCAGTGTCAACATAAATCGGTCCAGTTCCCGTCTGTCTCCCCTTTCGTACTACCACATGTTTTCCGCAAGGGATACAGCTTAGTAAGTTGCAAACCACTTTCTGGTACACACCAAATCGAGAGGCCGGGATGAGGGTTCCATGGCCCTGGATTAAAGCCTATCATCCGGTCAGGGGGCATGGGTGTTTCCGGTTGGGACCGAGAGGGGGCACCCCTTAGAGCGCGCATATATAAATTTGATCCCATGCTATTCGTATTGTGATCTCCCCGTCTCAGAGTTTTTCTTGAACGCTGTCTAGGGTGATTCCTGGCAACGTGAGGTAGGATGGGTGTGTACTGGTTAGCTGTGTTTCCTCCGAAATACCGTAAACGGAACTAGTCCCCTGTGACTACGGAAATCTGTTGGCTGTGGATAATTTGGTACAAACTTTGCATAGTCAAAAATCCTTGAAATCATCTTATTCAGGTCCAAGTGTTGTGTTCATCTTATCTTGTCAAATGTCAGTCCCGGAGACAGAAACTCCTGAGAACCACATGAGTGTTAAAGGTTTATTTCATGTGGATGGACTAACTCGTTTACTATCTTGTGATGAATATTTTCCGTGAGTACCATTTCTTGTAAAATGAAGTATAAGCCCTTTCTGCGATGTCGCTCAGACATCCGACTGTGGCAATGTTAATTACTTGTTCTGATATAAGCCCTTTCTGCGATGTCGCTCCGACATCCGGCTGCGGCATTGTTATTCATTTACTTTTGATATAAGCCCTTTCTGCGATGTCGCTCAGACGTCCGACTATGGCATTGTTATTTACTTGTTTTGATACAAGCCCTTTCTGTGATGTCGCTCCGATGTCCGACTGTGGCACACATGTCTTTTCTTTCAGTATAAGCCCTTTATGAGGTGTCGCTTAGACGCCCGACTGTGGCATGCTTTACTTATTTGTTCGCCCTTCGAGGTGTCGCTTCAGACACCCGATCGGTTTTTAGTTTATTTTCTTTGGGTTTTCGAGCGGACTACCGCCGATTCCCTTTTTACTTACCTTGCTATACTGATTTGATTGCGCATTGTTAAATTACTCATGACGCATTCGTGCATACATTTGTTATATCTTTTGTCCGAATCGTCTTGCGAGTACTTTCAAAGTACTCACGGCTTGTTGATTTGGCGGAATCTTGTGAAGGCGAACTCATGGATGAAGAGTTCGATGGCGAGTCCGATGCCTAGAGGAATCCCAGTCGGTCTCGTCGACCCTGGATTAGTCATCGTGTTATATTCGCTTCCGCTACCCAAATAAATTCACCGAGCCTCACCTCAACGCCGATGAGCCGCCAAAGGTCAGGAGTCATATCATCCACTCCACTGTGTTATTCCACTACTTTACCTCGAGTCAGTAGTATGCCACCGCTCCACGGTGTCATATCCGCCACTATGTATAATTATTGGCGTGCTTGTAATAAAATTGTTGAGCAAGATCAGCTCGACCCTGTAATATATTAAATGCTACTGGCTTATTGTATCAAGGTTTTGTCTACCAGTGAGGAGGATTTTCCTCACACTGGAATTAATAGATCGGTTTCTCAATAAATATTTTTATTGGAAAACCGGTCGTGACATAATACTCCAAAGTAGTTGATAAAAAAGAACTATATCCGGCTCTGTACCATAGTTACAATCCTGAACCATAAGGGCAGAATTCTTTAAATGAAAACATGTCATATCTTCTGACAGCTTTTTCAGCGAGGCGTTGTGTTCCGACTTTATTATTATTTTGAACCGTTTTTTAGCCTCCCGCTTCGCGTTTCGAGGCACGGTTTTCATTGACACGTCTTGTCAAAGCAGTGATCGTGTCCTCTTATTGCGGGATTCTCATCAATATGGTTTTGGGTAACCCAACCATGCCATTTACACGACGCCTTGGGAATAAGCGAGTTTTAAGGCTCGTGGGGGGGGGGGACGCTCGACATTCTCTGCCTCTATAAGAAGATAAGGAAACATCTTTTTACCCCACGCCTTCTTCCTCCTCAGCCCATCCGTCCTCAAACTCTAGCGCCCAAGCCCCAAGCTTTCCCTTCGCTGCCAAGTACTCCAATCATGTCCGGATCCGGCTCACAAGGCAAGTGGACGGCCTCCTCCGTGACGGAGAAGGACATCAAAGAGCTTCGGGAAGCGAGGTATTTGACAACTGAGATTAGGCATAGAGTTCCTGCCAAAGAGCAAGTTATCCCCACTCCAGAACCTGGTGAGAGGGTCATATTCCTCCCTCACTTTCTTCGCGGACTAGGATTTCCCCTACACCCCTTTGTCCGAGGTCTCATGTTCTATTACAAGCTAGATTTTCATGATCTGGCCCCGAATTCCTTTCTCCACATCTTGGCGTTTATCGTCATGCACGAGGCATTCCTCTGTGTCCCTCCACACTTTGGCCTATGGCTCAAATTTTTTAATGTGAAGCCGAAGGTGGTCGACGGGCAACATGCGGACTGCGGCGATGCCATGATAAGAAAACTTCCCAAAGTTATCTGGCCCAAAGGGGCCTTTGTGGATACCATCAAGATATGGCAGGAGGAGTGGTTTTACATTACTGAACCCCGCGGCACCAAATGGGTTGCCGCCCCCACATTCAGATCCAGAACCCCGCTGCGGCTCGCGTCCTGGACCAACAAGGGTCTGGATTGGGGATCATCCGACGAGGTGCTTATGCTGGAGAAGCGCATCAAAAATATCATAGATAAAAACACCAGCCTCACAGATGTGATTCAGGTGATGCTCATCCGCCGGTCTCTTCCCTACCAATGCCGGCCTCTCCGCATGTGGGAGTTCAATCCAGAAGGGCCACGGATCCTGGCGCGATTCTTCGGCACGACGCATAAAGCGATCTGGAAGCTACTTTTCAAGACTCAGAAGTCATGGCGGGAGATGTCCGAAGACATCGGCCTCGACTGCAATCATCCAACCTCCCCGGTAAGTGCTATTTTTCCTAACATAACACAGTCAATTAACCAAAACAAGGGACGGACTGAGAATTCCATGCTATGACACAGGGCTGGACGAAGAAGGCGGAGCGGATCAGGTGACCAGCTCCATTGCGCGAAAACCCAGCAAATCCTCTCTTAATGAAGATGCTGGTCCCGGCGCCCTATCAATCGTCGGAGAAAAAGGTCCGGAAGAAGGGCAAGGAAGCCAAAGATGGCCTCCATTGCAAAGGTACTTCGGATGGGGTGTCCGGAGAGAACGAAACCCATTCCTCCGAGGAGGATGAAGACGAGGAGGAGGAAGAAGAAAAGGAGGAGGAGGTTGACAGCACCCTTTCCCTGAAGGGGAAGAAGAAAAAGAAGAGGGCGACCTCCAAAGAACCGGAGGCGGAGGCGCCCAAAAGGGGAAAATATCACATCCAGACGGCTCGGATTCAATACCGAGGCCATCCCAAACTGGCGCCCCATGCCGAAGACCCATGCCGAATCGTGAGTATCCGAAGATGCCATTACATAAGTCCGGTTGCGATGAGTATGGTATTGACGTTTTGAGTGGTGCAGGCCGGCCCGCAATCTTCCCCAACAATCATTGGAGGGGAACTCCTTGGATCCAAGGATGATGGAGAGCGAGTCACATTCGCAAGCCTCCCCGCCTCTAGCCAAGGACGACACCGAGATGTTGTCCCGAAGGGCCTCTCCGGGGCACGAGGCGGTAGGGAAGCCGCCAAAATGACGCCGGAAGGTAACACTTCGGTCACTGAAGACACGGGGGTAACAATCCCATCGAGGGCTGATGGCGGGGGTCTAGACCAGTCCGACCATCAGCCGGACACTACTCCGGAAACCCAAATGGTTCCAGAGCAGAACAAGCAATCCTCCTTGAGGGAGGGGGAGTGCCAACTCCCGCGGGAACCTCCGCTAGCCCGGAGGCGCCGAATACACTGATGGAGGCACTACAACGAGCTTCCATCATGGAGGAGCACCGCACCCTAATGGGCGCGGTATTTGAAAAGGTTCAGTCTGCTAAGAACAGACTGAACAAGGCCTTTGCCGGCCTGTTAACAGGCTTCAAGGTATGCAATGTAATATTCTTGACCGCTCTTCATATGAAAAGATGCCTGTGTATAAGTAGTAGCCCCTGAGACTATGATAGTCCCTTTTGTTAATAAAAAGGAGGCGGACAGAGGATCGAAATTCACACGAGAGCTAATGCACTTTCATATGTTCAAATGTAGGCTTCACTATTAGCAGCGACCGCCCAGGCCGCTGAGGTATCCAAACTGAAGCGTCAGCTGAGACTGGCCGAAGAGGATCTCATCTGCATCAATAAGGGTTTTGATGAGGCGCAGGGTATATTATATTTTTTTATAAAAAAAACCTCGTTCAGGTCCGTACCACTTGAGTTTAAAGCTCATGTGCTGCTATGTGCGTGGTTGCAGGTAGCACAGCTGCGGTTGAGGCCCTTAGGGGTGAACTTGCCCAGGCCCAAGAGCAGGCAAGGGTGAACAAGGTGGCCGCTGAGAAAGCAGCCGAGGACTTGAAGTCCGAATAAGTTATCCGCTGCCAGTATGAGGAGCGGATAGCCGAAGTAGAGAAGGCACTCAAGGATGCCGCCGTCAAGTATAAGTCTCTGGAGGAGAAGAGTAAAGCCCAGGAGACCGGCCTCGCCGAGGCCCTTAAAGAGACCGAGGAGGCGCAGGACGAATCCCAAGCGGCACGTGAGGAGATAAAGCAAGCCGGACAAGTAGCGGTTGTTAAGCCCCTTTTCTACAGAGTAAATTTGGCAACCAATCGTACGTTTTACTCACGGGACTGTGGGGTGCCCTAGATGTCCTTGTGGATCTTCCGGAGAGCGCTGCTGACGTGGCGCGGTTCTTCCAAGCCCAGGAGGGGCATGCGATGGAGAAGCAATTCTGGAGCCAGTTAAGTAGCGCAGGGCGCCCCTTGCTGAATGACCAGATGGCGCAGTGGGCCGAGCTGCATAGGATGTACAGCGCAGCTATGAGGGACGTCATAGTCCGGCTGTGGCCGACTGAACCCGTTCCGAGCAGCTATTTTGTACTAGTGCGGCGACTTGTTGACGCCCTGCCCCGTATTGACGCGGTTAAGCGGTCGTCATGTATAGAAGGTGCGCGGCTGGATTTTGCCCGTGTCAAGATGCACTGGGCCAAGATGAAGCCCGCAAGTGTGGCTGTTGAAGGTCCGCCCGGAGGCAAGGTCCACCGTACGCCCAAGAGCTATTTTGAGGACGTCCTGGAAGGCGCCCACTTAATAGAGGGACGGTGCTCAAAGGACATCTTGTTTGAATGAACTTGTTCGAATACCTGGATGTTTGTATGAACCAAGGCTTTGTAATATATTTATGCCTGTTATGTTTGAATTACGTCTCCTCCTGTGTGGCTGTTTATATTTTTGAGAATTTGCCAATCGTCGGCTTCAGCCCCCATATAATTAGTACGGGGGTGTCCGGGATAGCACATAATCACACTTGACACAATGTCTTGGTTCGTAAAGGAAGTGTTAGTGCGGCGAACGAGGCAATAGGACTATGTGGCTTTTACCACTCTCACTTTGCCATAGGAGTCTTACGATGGGGTTGTAAGATAGCCCGTGGTGCGTATGCGGCTACCAAACTTAGATGCCTTTCTACGCATGACTGAACACGGCTAGCCCTTCGTGTAATACGGGAGAAATCGCTAGAGATTTAATAAGTCACCGAATTGCTGACCAGCTCTCGCCGCATCACGACAGTCAGTTTTCGGCTTTCTCAACTGAGGTGCTTGACCAGGCTAGCCGGAAACACAATCGCAGTAGTTCTCCCTTTACTACCTTGGCCGAAAAACAGAACGTAAGGTGGCAAGCACAGGAGCCGGGCAACCGAACTATTGACCAAAGACGTGATTCGGAGCCGATACATATAATGCAGTATTCGGGACGCCGAAGTATACTCTGAGAGTGTTCAGACTTTCTATTGTGGAAGATATGTATATGGCTTGAATAGAGCTCCTGGTGATCTAAGTCATTCCGAGGTGTATATGCCAATTTGAACGTAAAGTGGGAAAACAGAAAAAGTGCCAATGCCTGACAAGGTTGTGCGAAGTTGTTTCCATTATAATTTGATTGGTACGTCAAAACGTATTTTTACAAAAGATGCAATAAGCATCACGACTATTTTACATGCCGAGAACAAGGGAAAGTTGTATACAGGTCCTAGATTTGAAAAGGTGATCTAGAAGATCCTTTGGATGTTCTGCTGCATGTCTGTGCCGCTGTTCACCTTGGTGTAGGATCCTTTGAAAGGACCGACGATCAAGTATGTATAAGGGGCCTAGAAGGGGACCCTTGTTAGCTCCGAAAATTGATGCGAGCTTGTAAAGAACCTGAAAAAATAAAAACAAGACAAAAAAGGTGGAGCAATATGTAGGTCCGGATAGGGTCAAGCCGTATCGTGGCCCCTGTGTTAGGTATGCTTCCGTACTTGCCCATGGTATTTTTACCGCATAGTTATGCACGCGCGGTACGTATGCCGCTATCAGGCTGGGGCATTGGCGGAGGCCAAATTGCTAATCTAGCTCTATATGAGCCGGACTGTCATTTTGCAAGGTAGACCGGACTCGTTTAACAGTGTCTGGGGGCTTGACTGCAGGTGTGGTGTTCGACTTAGCAAGGCCACCCTGCATCTCAGCCGCGAGGGCCGCGGTGTGCTCCTCTGTATGGAGGGAGCGCTCCATGTTTCCATTGACTGTTATAACACCACGTGGTCCAGGCATCTTAAGCTTAAGATAAGCGTAGTGTGGGACTGCATTGAAACGGGTGAAAGCAGTTCGACCGAGTAGTGCGTGATAGCCACTTCGGAACAGGACAATGTCGAAGATCAGGGCTTCGCTCCGGAAGTTATCCGGTGAGCCGAAGACGACTTCTAGCGTTATGGATCCTGTGCAGCAGGCCTCTACACCGGGTATTACCCCTTTAAAGGTGGTTTTAGTGGCTTGATTCTTGATGGATCAATGCCCATTTTACGAACGGTGTCCTAATAAAGCAGATTGAGACTGCTGCCTCCGTCCATAAGGACTCGCGTGAGGTGGAATCTGTCGTTGATTGGATCAAGGACCAGTGCAGCCGAACCCCCATGACGAATACTGGTCGGGTGGTCTCTGCGATCGAAGGTGATCAGACAGGCTGACCACGGATTAAACTTTGGGGCGACTGGCTCTAAGGCATAGACGTCCCTTAACGCGCGCTTGCGCTCCCGCTTGGGGATATGAGTGACGTAGATCATGTTCACTATTTTGACCTCGGGGGGAACTTTCTTCTATCCCCCTGTGTTCTGTGGGCAAGGCTCTTCATCGTCGTCCTCGCTGGGCGGCCCTTTCCCCTTGTGTTCGGCGTTGATCTTTCCGGCCTGTTTAAAGACCCAACAATTTCTGTTGGTATGGTTGGCAGGCTTGTCGGGGGTGCCATGAATCTGGCAAGGCCGATCGAGTATTCTGTCCAAACTAGATGGACCATATCTATTTCCTTTGAATGGCTTCTTTCGTTGACCAAGTTTGGAGCCACTGAATCCTGTGTTAACCACCATGTCTTCGGTATCTTGGTTGTTGCTTCGATGCTTGTGTTTATTGCGTCGTGGCTTTCCATTGCCATCTCTGGCTTCGGAAGTGCCGGGGTCGCTGGTGTTATTGCTTCTACGAGCCAGCCAGCTATCTTCTCCCGTGCAGAAGTGGGTCATGAGCGTGGTAAGGGCTGCCATGGACTTCGGCTTTTCTTGGCCTAGGTGTTGGGCGAGAAACTCATCTCGGAAGTTGTGTTTGAAGGCCGCGAGGGCTGTGGCATTTCGACAATCTACAATTTGATTCTTTTTAATCAAGAACCTGGTCCTAAGTTTCCGGGCTGATTCTCCGGGCTGCTGGGCTATGTGACTAAGGTCATCGGCGTATGGAGGCCGAACATAGGTACCTTGGAAGTTGTCTCTAAAGGCGTCCTCCAAGTCTTCCCAGCTTCCAATAGAGTTTTCTGGGAGGCTGTTCAGCGAATGTCATGCTGGCCCTTTGAGTTTTAGGGGCACATACTTGATGGCGTGGAGGTCGTCACCGCGAGCCATGTGGATGTGGAGAAGGAAATCTTCGATCCATACTGTGGGATCCGTCGTACCATCATATGATTCGAAGTTCACGGGTTTAAATCCTTTGAGGAACTAGTGCTCCATAACCTCATCGGTGAAGCACAAGGGGAGTGCGGTGCCTCTGTATCGAGCGATGTCGCGGCGCAGTTCGGATGAAGTCCGAATGCAGTTCTCGGCTCGAGTGAGGTTGTTCCTGTCATGCCAGGCCTGATGGTCATCCTCTCGTGTCGGAGCACGCCCCTTGACCCACAGATTCATCTTGTCAGACCGGCTCTACTGTCGAGGTCCTTGCGTAAGTCATAGGTATAGCCCGGGGCCGCTGCCTCCCTGCCTCGACGGCGGGGTGGCACGGGGTGGTGTTCGACGTGGGTAGCCAGCCTGTCCCATCCGCGTGGTGGTCGATCAGGTTCGTCAGCGGTTTTATGCTTTGGCGGTATTAGCTCATGGCCCTCATCGTCAAATTGAGGTAGTAGCTTACGCTTCGGGTAACTCTTGGTTGGGCGTTCGTGGTCATTTTCCTCGGCTGCGAGGACATTAGTCCAACTTTCATTGAGTATATCCTATTCAGCTTGAAGCTGCTGCTGCTTCTTTTTCAGGCTTCTCACAGTGGCGATTAGCCTGCGTTTAAAGCGCTCTTGCTCGAGAGGCTCCTCTGGCATGATTAAGTCTTCATTGCCGAGGCTCACATCCTCTTCGAAGATCGGTAGGTAGTTACTATCCTCTGAGTTCTCGTTCCCGATTGGATAATCGTGGTTAATTTGCCCGTCTTCAGTATCATTATGTTCGGATGTTGGCTCGACAGGGGCTTCTGGGTCTTCGGCGTTCTCCGGAGTGTTATTGTCTTCGGTGCCGGTATTGCTGTCTTTTTTCTCGACACGGTTTTGAGCGGCGTTGCTGTGCTTTGGAGGTGCTTCGGCAGGCTTGTCCTCAACCGAATCCTTCTTGTCATTGTCATCATCCTCTTTGGGTGTATCCACCATGTATACATCGTATGTGGAGGTGGTCGTCCAACATCCGGTAAACGGAGGGTTTTGGCCTTGATCGTCTCCGGCATCGTCGTCCATACTGTCGATGTCTTCGGAGGCATAAACCAGCATGTCGGTTAGATCCTCGACAGTGGCTATGAAGTGGGTGGTGGGCGGGACGTAAAATTCCCCGCCCTCATCCCCTAATCCGGGCTGGGCGTAATTCAGAGGCGAGGATCTCGTTTAGGAGCGAGGTTTGGAAAGAGAGGCGAGGGTCTGCCGGGCTGGCCAGGGTGAGGGCCTCCTGGTCGCGCCGGCATATGGCGGACCTCGAGAGTTCGAATTCAGAGTCTGAGGGAGAGTCCGGTGCTTTAGTGACAAGGGGAGTTCGGTTCGTCTTTGGGTTTGCTGATGACGCCGTCCCCTCCGGATCTCCGGTAGAGAGTTCCATAACAGCAGAGAGTCCGGCGGGCTCTAAGTTCCCGTCTTCGGGCCCGGTGGTCCGCACCGGATCTAAGGCCGGAGCAGCGGTCTTGGACGCGAACCCTTCGAAGATCAAGTCTCCTCGGATATCGGTGACATAGTTTAGGTTCCCGAAACTGATCCGATGACCAGGGGTGTAGCTATCGATCTGCTCGAGGCGGCCAATCGAGTTGGCACGTAGTGCGAAGCCGCCAAATAGGAAGATTTAGTCGGGGAGGAAAGTCTCCTCCAAAATAGCATCATTGTAGATGGTCGAACAAGCCATCGAACCTTCTGTCAACGACACAGAGGAACTCTCGATGAAAGCACCAATATCGGTGTCAAAACCGGACGATCTCGGGTAAGGGGGTCCCGAACTGTGCATCTAAGGGTCGAAGGTAACAGGAGGCGGGGGACACGATGTTTACCCAGGTTCGGGCCCTCTTAATGGAGGTAATACCCTACTTCCTACTTGATTGACTTTGATGAGTATATAGATTAGAAGAGTTGATCTACCTCGAGATCGTAATGGCTAAACCCTAGATGTCTAGCCTGTATGATTATGATCGGCCCTATGACTAAACCCTCCAGCTTATATAGACACCGGAGGGGCCTAGGGTTGTATAGAGTCGGTTTACAGAGAAAGGAATATTCATATCCGAACGCCAAGCTTGCCTTCAACGCCAAGGAGAGTCCCATCCGGACACGGGAGAAGGCCTTCTATCTCGTATCTTCGTGGCCCACCAATCCGGCCCACGTCACATAGCCCGGACGCCTGGGGACACCCTAATCCAGGACTCCCTCAAAGAGGACCAAGGCCACTATAAATAGGACCGAGCCACCACCATAGAGACGGACGGATCAATTCCACCCAAACCACCTCACCTCCTGAGGTTGGTCACCCACTGCACTAGTTCATCCTCAGCCCCTCAAGGCAATCCACCACAAAGCTGGAGTAGGGTATTACACCGCAAGGTGGCCCAAACCAGGATAAACTGTTGTGTCCCCTTTTCCTTGGGTTCATCGAGCTAGGATGTGGAATCGTTGGGCAGGCAGATACGGAAGAGAGAGTTCTTTGCATGCACCCCATAGTTCGAACCTCTCAAGGGTCTGCAGAACCCCGAATCCGACACCTACATAATTCAGATGCATACTTTCTGGTGCAACAGCAAGCGCTGGAGGATTTAAGCGCCAAACAAGAGAAAGTTAATAAGCTTGCTAACTATCTTGCCAGCATTATGGGTACCTAGGATATTGTTTCTTGAGCTCTTCTATAGTGGTTTTAGTTCTGTACTTGTTTTACTGCGGCGTTTATTTGCACTGGTCGCCAACTTTGACAACCAGTGTATATGATATGCTGCTTTGTTCCCTATATTTGCACTGGTGGCGAACTTTGATGCCCAGTGGATGTAATATGTGTAATAGCCGTGATAGCCTAGCGTAACTTGATTGCTTATTTATTTCCTTGTTGTCTTATTTATTTGTTTGCTTTTAGTCAGTGCAGTTCTTTTTCCGCGGTTGCTAGTGGCTGCAATAACCTATTTTTTAAAACTAGGCCACAATAACCATGGGCTACATATTTACTATAATTACCATGGGCCTCCTATGGGCCGTAGAAATAATGGGCCTTCTAAGGGCCGTAGAAACAATGGGCCTTCTATGGGTCGTAGCATTAATGGGCCTTCTACGGGCCGTATGATCGATCGGCCAAACATGGCCAATAATAGACCGCATTATGGGCCATAAACGGGCTAGATTTGGAATCGTCCGTTCATGGGCCAACCATAATGGGCCGTCGTTAATCGGCCATATTTGATGGCGCTATGAAAATGGCCCAACGGATTAACGGGTCGCAAACGGGCCGATTGTAACCACGGGTTGAACTTGGCCCACAAGCAGAAAAGGCCAGTAATGGGTCGTAAGTAATCGAATGTTGGAAATGAGCCCAAGAATAAATGGGCCCTGAGAAGGCCGAAAGATAACACGGGTTGGAAACAGCCAAATGGAACAATGGGCCGTTAATGGCTATAAAGCGGTACACTGTTCATTGCGGGCCAGATTCACCACGGGCCATTAATGTACCAAGAGTTACAAATGGCCTTGTATGGGCCGAAAGACATCATGGGACATACATGGGCAGGAAGTTACAATGGGCTGGAATCATATTGGACGGCCCAGATGAAGATACTGGGCTTAATTCCAATAGGCCTTAATGGGCCGTGAGTTAGCGGGCCATAAATGGGCTATATATGAACAAGTCGTTAACAGGTTTTCCATGGGCTAGCCCGTTACCTTTTGACCAAGTCAAACGGGCCGGCCTTTTCACCGGAATGGGCCTCTGTTGGGCCGTGACATGTGTCGATGTATCATAGGCGCCTTCTGTCCAATGAATGGCTGATATTTGTCCCAACTATGAGCCAACACGTGTTTCCTCCGGTCAATGAGAATTTTACACATGGAAAATCCTCATTGGTCCGGGCTGTTAACAGGTTATCAGATCCAAAACTGAACCCGATAGCTTAATGGCGACCCATTACGGTGGATGCCACGTGTCCATTACCCTTGACGAAAACACTTCCATGACACGCCATTTATCGTCATGGAAGTGGACACTTCCGTGATGATAATTTTGGTAATGTCATGGAACACTTCTACGACAGCACAGGTATGACTATCCTGATTCTGTCATAAAATCGTCATGGATGTACATGCATGACAGAAAACATGACCTACTGTGACAAACACGTATCACCATGGAAGTGTATTGTTTTTGTAGTGTAACCCTAGATCAGAAGTTCCATCACTTCAAGCCTCTGTAGCCACGAAAAACCAATCTAGTCCCCGTTCTGGCACTCTGTCGGAGGGGGAAATCATCACCGGTGGCCATCTTCATCATCCCGGCGACCACCATGATGAGGAGGGAGTAGTCCACCCTCGGGGCCGAGGGTTTGTACCAGTAGTTATGTGTTTAATCTCTCTCTCTCTCTCCCGTGTTCTTGAGATGTCACGATCTTGATGTATCGCGGGCTTTGTTAATATAGTCAGATCATATGGTGTTTTCCCCTCTCTATCTTGTGATGAACTGAGTTTTCCCTTTGAGATTTCGTTTTATCGGATTGGATACTTTTATGGATTTGAGAACACTTGATGTATGTCTTGATATGAATACCTGTTGTGATAATGGGGTATCATATTGATTCACTTGATATGTGTTTTGGCACTTAACTCGCAGATTCCCGAGGTGACATTGGGTAATCTATGCATAGGGGTTGATGCACGTTCTCGTCTTTTGCTTCTCCGGTAGAATTCTTGGGGCACTCTTTGAGGTTCTTTGTGTTGGATTGAGTATTATGAATCTGAATTTCCTTTGGTGTTATTTTAGTACAAACTCTTGATAGATCAATCGAAAAGAATAACTTAGTGTTATTTTAGTAAGAACTCTTGATAAATCGATCGGGAAGAATAACTTGGTGTTATTTTAGTACGAACTCTTGGATAGATCGATTGGAAAGAATAGCTACAAACAATTTATTCTTATGTTCTCCGCTAGATAGGAACTTTGGAGTGATTCGTCATCGCACGTTGAGGGATGGTTATATGATCCAATTAGATTAGCATTGTTGAGAGATTGCACTAGCGAAAGTACGGACCCTAGGCCTCATTTTCAAGCATTGCAATACCGTTTGTGCTCCATTTTATCAATTGTTACCTTGCTATTTTTTATTGTTCCTATTACAAAAATTAATATCTACTATCCATATTACACTTGTATCACCATCTCTTCGCCGAACTAGTGCACCTATACAAATTACCATTGTATTTGGTTTGGGGACACAAGAGACTTTTTATTATTTGGTTGCAGGGTTGTTTGAGAGAGACTATCTTCATCCCTCGCCTCCCACGGATTGATAAACCTTAGGTCATCCACTTGAGGGAAAATTGCTACTGTCCTACAAAACTCTGCGCTTGGAGGCCCAACACGTGTCTACAAGAATAAACTTGTGTAGTAGACATCAAGCTCTTTTCTGGCGCCGTTGTCAGGGAGGTGAGTGCTTGAAGGTATATCTTTAGATCTTGCAATTGAATCTTTTAGTTTCTTGTTTTATCACTAGTTTTCTTTTATAATAGAAAATTACAAAAAATGGAGATTGGGTTACCTCAGGTTGTTCTTGATCTTTATAATGTCTATCTTGAGAATAAGGATTCCGATAATTGTGCTCAATTGCTAGAAAAAGAATTCAACAAAATTTATGGCATAAAATGTTGGATGATGGGCATGATTGCAATATTTCTAGTATGAATTCTTTGAATATCCATGATGTTAATGATGATTGCATTAGCATGATAATGATGTCTCCTATAAGAATGTGAATTTTTGTGGAGTGAATTGGGAGTGCAAATGCTCACCAAAAAGGGAAGATAGATTTTGTAAGAAGCATAAATATTTAGTAATGAAAAAGTTGCAAGAGAGGCTAGATGATTGTGCTGAAAGATGTAATTTTTCTCGCCATCCTTGTGAACTTTGCAATTAACGTGGTCATTTAATTCTCCAATGCAAATTGTTTCATGATCAAATCATGTCCAAAAATTGTGATAACTTTATTACCCTTGAGCATCATAAAGAGCATAGTCATCTTTTGGGGTATGAAGAAATGAAACGTATAACTGAGGGTATTCCAAAATTTAATCTCAAGAGGTTTCTTGATTTTGATCTAGAGGGAATTTATCTATTTTGTGCGGTAAATTGCATTGAGAATCCTTATATTGCCAACTATCTAAATACAAGAAAACAAATAGAATACGAAGGGAGTACTAATGAAAAGGAAAATATTTCCCAATACCCTTCTAGTGTTTATTATGATGAATCAGGTAATGAGGAGGAGCTTCCTATCCAATCAATCTCTTCAACAAGAAGCTCAAAAAATTGATAAACCCATACGTGAGGTGGTGAAGAAGAAGAAAAGAAGAAAGAATAAAGGTAAAAAGGTATCTCTCCCAAATAAAGTTGCTCCTATTATTGTTGTGCCTCATGAAATTAATCAAAAATAATTGTGGAAGATGATGCACTCGATGATGATATTGCTTCTATGTCTTATGGCACAATGTCCGAGAGCACTGTTGATGATGATTTTGTTATGCCTAATGCTTGTTGTGATGATTATGATTGGGAAGATAATGATACTTCTTATAATCTTGGAACTATTTTTGGCACCAACTTGGGAAATTATGATGATAGCAATTGTTATACCGTTGGTGCTATTCATACCATTAATGATCATAGTGATTATGCTTATGATATGCCAAGCCACAAGCTTGGGGATGCTATGTTTGACGAGAATGAAATGTTTGAGAATTTATTTGCTGCAATTAATGTTTGTCCCAAGCTGGGGGATGATATGCTTAATGAAGATGATCTTTTTAGCCCCCTACTTCGAATGATCAAATTTGCTATTATGATTGCATGCCCCCTATCTATAATGAGAACAAAGTTACTACTTATGATGATTATTGTGATGATACTTACGTTATAAAAAGTAGTGAGAATTATTGTCATAATTTCGAATATCCTTTTACTTAACAATACTCTTTTAATGTGGAAACAATTTTTAGTATTCGAGTTTCATATGATACTCCCACTGTTGTGAATGAGAATAAAATTGCTTATATGGAGAGTAATAAGTTTTCTATGCTTTTGGATCATGAAAAAAAATGCTTTATGTGATGGTTATATTGATGAATCTATTCATGATTCTACTGAAATTAATATGAGAGGGGAACTTATGATTCATGATGCTCTTGTTATGTTTCAATCCTTATCTTTTCTGCGAGCATCATTGAACTCATCATGCCTAGCTAAAAGGCATTAAAGAAATGTGCTGTTGGGAGACAACCCAACACTTTTACCTACTGTTTTTGTGCGTTCACATGATTAGGCTACTGTATTAATCATGTTTTATTGCTTTTGTTTCAATAAAGTGCCAAGTAAAGCCTATGGGATAGTGTGGATGATAGTTGACTTGAATCTGTTCAAAAACAGAAACTCTTGCGCTCAGTCCAAGAATTTGCAAAATTCACTGGATCATGATTTTGATCTGAATTTCCTATAGGTGATAGATATACAAAGTCCCTACGTTTTCCTAATTTTTCAGAATTTTTGGAGTAGCACAAGTATGGTTGGAGTATAGATTACTTCACACTATTCTGTTTTTGACAGATTTTGTTTTCAATGCATATTTGCTTGTTTCCTAGTTTCTATGGCTTACATTGCTCAATATAAATTGTGTAAATGATATGCTACATTAGGCATTGTGTGGAAACAATTATGAATCTTGTCTTTGACAGTACCAAAGTGAAATGGTTTACTATTTATCATACTAACCTATCTCACGAAGTTCCGTTAAGTTTTGTGTGATTGAAGTTTTCAAGTTTTGGGTGAGATGTCGATATGAGGAGAATAAGGAGTGACAAGACCCTAAGCTTGGTGATGCCCAAGGCACCCTCAAGGTAATATTCAAGGAAGATCCAAGCAACTAAGCTTGGGGATGCCCCGGAAGGCATCCCCTCTTTCGTCTCCAACCTTATCGGTAACCTCACTTGGAGCTATATTTTTATTCTTCGCATGATATGAGTTTTGCTTGTAGTATCATTTTATTTTGCTAGTATTTGCTTTCTGTTATTTATAATTATATTTTTCATCTTTATTTTCAATAAAAGAGTCAAGGATAGCCTTTACCATGCTTATTTTGCAAGTCTACATGTTGTTGTTTCAAAACAGAAAGTTTATCGCTGTTGCAAAAAATTCCCGAGAAAAGTCAGAATGTGATAAATGTTGAAACTTTTGGAAAAATTAAGCTATGATAAATTTTCTATAGTGTGGTAAATTTTTAGAATTTTTGCAGTTACAGAGTATGATTGTTCTTGCATTCTTTACAGACTGTACTGTTTTTGCAGATTGCTGTTATGGTTGCATTGTTTGCATATGTTTGCTTGTTTACTGATTCTATTTGCGGATAGGGGTATTAAATATGCAGAGGCATTTAGTACGCAATGTTAAATAGTAGTTTTAGTGATTTGCTACAGTAGAGAATGATAAGGTTTTGCATTAATTTATACTAACGTATCTCACGAGTTCTTGTTGAGTTTTGTGTGGATGAAGTTTTGAAGATTTAGGGAAACCGTGATATAAAATGAATTAAGGAGACACAAAAACTCAAGCTTGGGGATGCCCAAGGCATCCGAAGATAAAATTTCAAGAATTCTCAAGCATTTAAGCTTGGGGATTCCCCAGTAGGCATCCCACCTTTCTTCATCAACAATTATTGGTTAGTATCGGTTGATCCTAAGTTTTGCTTCTTCACATGATGTGTGCTATTCTTGGAATGCCATTTTGTTTTGTTTTTCTTGTTGTTTTAATAAAATACTTAGATCTGAAAGTTTTTAAATAGAAGAGAGTCCTCACATAGCTACCCCTTCACTTAACTACTCGCTTGATCTTCACTTACATCTTTTCTGAGTATCTTGTCATTTACTCTTGTACTTCACTTATATCCTATGAGTAAATTGTTGAATAAATTCAATATCATGTAAGTTTAAATTATATGTTCATATCATGCCTAGTAGTAGCTTCACATTGGGTTTAGAAAGTGAAATCTTTTGAAGCTTGACAATCACAATATTGGTCATGCAAGCAATTCATGAATGATTAGTATAAGGAAGAGAACTTTCACATGCAAATATATTATCTTCGACATCTTCTATGATTATGAATACCCATTAATTATTTCCAAACTTGAGCAAATTAGTTGAAGTTGGACAAGTAAGACAACATAATGAGTTATGGTTGTGTATATTTGCATACAAGTTATATTGTCATAGATCCTCCAACATGTGGTGTTTGCCTAGGATCTTTTGCTAGCCAAAAATTCGTACAAAGTAGAGATATTACTTGTGCATGCGAAAACCCTTAAACCCAGTTTCTTGCCATGAGTGTCCACCATACCTACCTATGGATTGAATAAGATCTGTCAAGTAAGTTTTCATCGATGCATAAAGCAATAAAAATTGCTCCTAAATATGCTTGATCTTTTATTGTAAGGGAAAATTGAGCGTTGTACGAACTTGTGAGGGCAAAGTAATAAAAGCGACGGACTGTATAAGAAAGGTTGCTATCATCAGGGGCAATATAATGTGACGTTCCTTTGCATTAAGAGCTTGGGCATCCAGATAAAAAGCGCATGACAACCTCTTCTTCCCTCTGCGAAGGGCTTATCTTCTACTTTCAAGTATTTACTTTTATGCAAAGAGTCAATAGTATGCATTCTCATTTCAACCTCAATTACTCTCTAGTTGGCAAGCATCATGTGGTGGGGAAAGATCTAGGCACATCTGACTAGTAAAATATATTTTATCATGATTTATTATTGTTGACAATTATCTCTATGATAAATGAGTTGGGAGGCAAAATATTAAGCCCTATCTTTCTCTTTGTTCGATGGATGCTATTTGTTCTAAGAATATTCTTTGAGTAGTAGCAATCATGGAAGACTATATGATGATTGAGTATGTGAGCTCTTGCTTAGACTCTGTTGAATAAGTTGAATTGCAATTGTTTGGTGACTAAGAATATAGGTTGTTGAGTTTCAAGAGAATTGATTGTTTGAACTTTAACATGTGAATTGGTTGCTACTTTAACATGAAAAAATTTATGAGAAAGAATTGTTGTTATGATTCTAGTAAAAGTGATTGAAATTATCATTGATCAAACTTATCCACTTTGCTAGTATTCGCCCTTCATAAATTATTTCTTTTATCATTTACCTACTCGAGGACGAGTAGGAATTAAGCTTGGGGATGCTGATACGTCTCCAATGTATCTATAATTTATGAAGTATTCATGCTATTATATTCTCATTCTTGGATGCTTTACAATCATTTTATAGCAACTTTATATATTTTTTGGGACTAACTTATTGACATAGTGCACAGTGCCAGTTGCTGTTTTTTTGCTTGTTTTTTACATCACAGAAATCCAATACCAAACGGAGTCCAAATGCAACGCAACTTTTTGGAGATTTTTTTTGACCAGAAGACATCCAGTTGGCCAAAGAAGTACCAGAGGGGTGCCCTGAGGGGGGCACAAGCCACCTGGGGGCCCAATGCACCATGTGGATTGCGCCCACCTCGGTGGCCTCCCGCACCGCCTCTCCGCCCTATAAATTCCCAAATATTCCAAAAACCCCGGGGGTAACGCTCGATCAGAAGTTCCGCCGCTGCAAACCTCTGTAGACACAAAAAATCAATCTAGACCCCATTCAGGCACTCCGCCGGAGGGGGAAATCATCACCGGTGGCCATCTTCATCATCCCGGCTGCCACCATGATGAGGAGGGAGTAGCCCACCCTCGGGGCCGAGGTTTGTACCAGTAGCTATGTGTTTAATCTCTTTCTCTCCAGTGTTCTTGAGATGTCACGATCTTGATGTATCGCTGGATTTGTTAATATAGTCGGATCATATGGTGTTTTACCCTCTCTATCTTGTGTGGAATTGAGTTTTCCCTTTGAGATTTTGTTTTATCGGATTGAATACTTTTATGGATTTGAGAACACTTGATGTATGTCTTGCTATGAATACCTGTGGTGACAATGGGGTATCATATTGATTCACTTGATATGTGTTCTGGCACTCAACTCGCGGATTCTTTAGGTGACATTAGAGTAATCAATGCATAGGGGTTGATGCATGTTCTCGTCTTTTGTTTCTCTGGTAAAAATCTCGGGGCACTCTTTGAGGTTCTTTGTGTTGGATTGAGTACTATGAATCTGAATTTGCTTTGGTGTTATTTTAGTATAAACTCTTGATAGATTGATCGGAAAGAATAACTTAGTGTTATTTTAGTACGAACTCTTGATAGATCGATCGGAAAGAATAACTTTGTGTTATTTTAGTATGAACACTTGGATAGATCGACCGGAAAGAACAACTACAAACAATTTCTTATTATGTTCTCCGCTAGATAGGAACTTTGGAGTGATTCTTCACAGCATGTTGAGGGATGGTTATATGATCCAATTAGATTAGCATTGTTGAGAGATTGCACTAGCGAAAGTACGGACCCTAGGCCTCATTTTAAAGCATTGCAATACCGTTTGTGCTCTGTTTTATCAATCATTACCTTGCTGTTATTTATTGTTCTTATTACAAAAATCAATATCTACTATCCATATTACACTTGTATCACCATCTCTTCGCCGAACTAGTGCACCTATACAAATTACCATTGTATTTGGTGTGTTGGGGACACAAGAGACTTTTTATTATTTGGTTGTAGGGTTGTTTGAGAGAGACTATCTTCATCCTACGCCTCCCACGGATAGATAAACCTTAGGCCATCCACTTGAGGGAAAATTGCTACTGTCCTACAAAACTCTGTGCTTGGAGGCCCAACACGTGTCTCCAAGAATAAAGTTGTGTAGTAGACATCAGACATATTTTCAGATCTGCGAGCAAAAATAGCACGAAACAAGAACAAAGGCTATTTCCGCGATGCGGCGGTCAAAACGTCCGAGAGTATATATGAAGAATATTTCTCTTGCAAAACAAGTATACCATAAGAAACATATTTGGGAAGGCTCCCGAGGGGACCACTACCCACCAGGGCGTGCCATGGTGGCCTTCTCGGGTGTTTCTTATTTTTCTATTTTTTCTAATATTCCAAAACTGACAGAAAATATTTTTATGGATTTTTGGAGTCGGTTTACTTATTGCATCACGTACCTCCTCCTTTTTAGGGTTCTGGAGTGTTCTGGAAGGTCTCTTTTATGTATTCCTCTGGTGTCACGGTTTGAATATGTTGGTTTCAACATTAATAGGCGTACCTGAGATATAGTGCTTAATTCTTTGTCCGTTGACCACCTTTGTATTAGTGCCTTCGGCATTATCAATCTTGAAAGCTCTATAACGATAAACTTCTTCAATGATATATGGTCCTTCCCATTTAGAGAGAAGTTTTCCTGCAAAAAATCTAAAACAATAATTGTACAATAGAACATATTCACCCACTTTAAATTCCTGTTTTTGGATTCTTTTGTCATGCCATCTTTTAGTTTTTTCTTTAAATAATTTGGCATTTTCATAGGCTTGGGTTCTCCATTCATCTAATGAGCTAATATCAAATAACCTCTTTCCACCAACAATTTTGAAATCATAATTGAGTTCTTTAATTACCCAATATGCTTTATGTTCTAATTCAAGAGGCAAATGGCATGCTTCCATAAACCATTTTATATGGAGACATAGCCATAGGATTTTGTTAAGCGGTTCTATAAGCCCATAATGCATCATCAAGTTTCTTAGAACAATTCTTTTGAGACCTATTGACGGTCTTTTGCAAAATTAACTTTATTTCTCTATTACTCAACTCAACTTGAACACTAGATTGAGGGTGACAAGGGGATGAAATTCTATGGTTGATGATGTCTACTATGCAACTTTATTCTTGTAGACACGTGTTGGGCCTCCAAGCGCAGAGTTTTGTAGGACAGTAGCAATTTTCCCTCAAGTAGATGACCTAAGGTTTATCAATCCGTGAGAGGTGTAGGATGAAGATGGTCTCTCTCAAACAACCCTGCAATCAAATATAAGAAATCTCTTGTGTCCCCAACACACCCAACACATTGGAAATTTGTATAGGTGCACTAGTTCGGCGAAGAGATGGTGATACAAGTGTAATATGGATGGTAGAAATATATTTTTATAATCTAAACAAATAAAAACAGCAAGGTAACAAATAGTAAACGGGCACAAAAACGGCATTGCAATGCTTGAAAATGCGGCCTAAGGTTTGTACTTTCGCTAGTGCAATCTCTCGACAATGCTAATCTAATTGGATCATATAACCATCCCTCAACGTGCAACGAAGAATCACTCCAAAGTTCCTATCTAGCGGAGAACATAAGAATATATTGTTTGTAGGGTACGAAACCACCTCAAAGCTATTCTTTCCATTCGATCTATTCAAGAGTTCGTACTAAAATAACACAAAGCTATTCTTTTCATTCGATCTATCCTAGAGTTCGTACTAAAATAACACCAAAGCAAATTCATATTCATAATACTCAATCCAACACAAAGAACTTAAAAGAGTGCCCCAAGATTTCTACCGGAGAAACAAAGACAAGAACGTGCATCAACCCCTATGCATAGATTACCCCAATTTCACCTCGGTAATTCGCGAGTTGAGTGCCAAAACATATATCAAGTGAATCAATACGATACCCCATTGTCACCACGAGTATTCAATTGCAAGATATATATCAAGTGTTCTCAAATCCATAAAAGTATTCAATCCGATAACAACGAAATCTCAAAGGGAAAAACTCAATTCATCATAACAAGATAGAGAGGGGAAAATACCATAGGATCCGACTATATTAACAAATCCCGTGATACATCAAGATCGTGACATCTCAAGAACACGAGTGAGAGAGAGAGAGACAGATTAAACACATAGCTACTGGTACAAACCCTCAGCCCCGAGGGTGGACTACTCCCTCCTCATCATGGTGGCCGTCGGGATGATGAAGATGGCCACCGGAGATGATTCCCCCCTCTGGCAGCGTGCCGGAAAGGGTCTAGATTGGTTTTCGGTGGCTACAGAGCCTTGCGGCGGCGAAACTTTTGATCTAGGTTAATGATACGTCCATTTGGCATCATGTTTTCTTACTGTTATTTATAATGTTTTTATCCATAATAATGCTTTTGGAGTAATTCTAATGCCTTTTCTCTCATAATTTGCAAGGTACAGACCAAGAGGGAGAATTCCGGCAGCTGGAAATCTGGACCTGAAAAAGCTACGTCAGGCTACCAATTCTGCACAACTCCAAACAAGCTGAAACTCGGGGATTTTTTATGGAATAAAATAAGAATTATTGGAACAAATAACCACCAAAGGGGTGAGGGAGTCCTGGATTAAGGGGTCCTCGGACATCCGGACTATGGTACGTGGCCGGACTGATGGGCTGTGAAGCTACAAGACCGAGGACTCTCTCCCGTGTCCGGATGGGACTCTCCTTGGCGTGGAAGGCAAGCTTGGCGTCCTGATATGAAGATTCCTTTCTCTGTAACCGACATTGTACAACCCTAGTCCCCTCCGGTGTCTATATAAACCGGAGGGCTTAGTCCGTACAGGAAAGAATCATAATTATAGTCATACAGGATAGACTTTTAGGTTTTTAGCCATTATGATCTCGAGGTAGATCAACTCTTGTAATACTCATATTCATCAAGATCAATCAAGCAGGAAGTAGGGTATTACCTCCGTAGAGAGGGCCCGAACCTGGGTAAACATTGTGTTCCACGTCTCCTGTTACCATCAACCTCAGACGCACAGTTCGGGACCCCCTACCCGAGATCCACCCGTCGTTTACAGGGTCCCGAGGCCGGCTCACAAAAGTTTACATATCAATGTCGGTTTACGTCTACGGACCTTAAACCGTCTTTGGGCCCTGGTGTCGGTGTCAAAACCGGCGGATCTCGGGTAGGGGGTCCCGATCTGTGCGTCAAGGCTGATGGTAACAGGAAGCAAGGGACACAGATGTTTACCCAGGTTCGGGCCCTCTCAATGGAGGTAAAACCCTACTTCCTGCTTGATTAATATTGATGATATGGGTAGTACAAGAGTAGATCTACCACGAGATCGTAGAGGCTAAACCCTAAGAGCTAGCCTATGATGGTATGATTGTAATTGTGACCGGCCTTCTAAGGACCAACCTCTCCGGTTTATATAGACACCGGAGAGGGCTAGGGTTTACATGGAGTCGGTTACAAGGAAGGAAATATAATATCCGGATCGCCAAGCTTGCCTTCCACGCCAAGGAAAGTCCCATCCGGACACGGGCCAAGTCTTGAGTCTCAGATCTTCACGCTCGATAGTCCGGACGTTGTACACGGTCCGCTGTCCGGATACCCTCCTAATCCAGACTCCCTCAAGAGCCCCTGAACCAAAGCTTCAATGACGATGAGTCCGTGGCGCGATGATTGTCTTCGGCATTGCAAGGCGGGTTCCTCCTCCGAATACTCCAAGGTAATTATCGAACACTCAAACTGTGTCCGGATCCACAAGATGATCTTCGCATGCCACCGTAGAGAGAACGGCGTTTCACAAATGCAATCTGCTGACAACTTTTAGGCAACGCGACGTGTTATTACGGTCAAGTCATTATTCGAACCATCTTTCCACAACCAGCCACAACGCATATTGCGAGGCAGTTTCCTTGACACGTCTTGTCAAAGTAGAGATCGTGCCCCCTTATCACGGGATTCTCATCAATACGGGTACGGGTAATCCAACCGCTCCGCTAATCGCGGCGAGCGGGAGGCAAACGGGCTCAACCAGGCAAGTGGGGAGGCGCAAAAGGCACTTACCGCCCCTATAAAGAGACAAGGCCTCTTTCTCTTTACCCACGCCTTTCTTCTTCCGCTCGCTCATTCCCCTCTTTTCGAGCCCTAACGCCCAAGCACTCTTCCTTTCCACCAAAGAGAGGCTTTCCAAAGATGTCCGAATCCGGAGCAGGAGGCAGATGGATGGCCTCTACTGTCCGGGAGAAGGATATCAAGAAGCTCCGGGACGCCGGGTATCTGGCCCAGAAGATCGGCCACCGTCGCCCTCCGGCGGGACAGGTCGTCCCCTCTCCGAAACCTCACGAGGGAGTCGTGTTCCTTCCCCATTTTGTCCGCGGGCTTGGGTTTCCCCTGCACCCATTTGTTCGCAGAATCATGTATTACTACGGGATCAATTTTCATGATCTTTCCCCCAACTTCTTCCTCAATATCTCGACGTTCATCGTCAGGTAATGCGAAACTTTTCTTCGGATCTCACCTCACTTCGGCATGTGGCTGAAGATTTTTAATGTGAAGCCCAAGGTGGTGAACGGCGAACACGCCGAGTGCGGCGGCGCCATGGTTAGAAAGATGACCAAGGCCGTTTGGCCAAAGGGCGCTTTCAACAACTCCGTTAAGGAGTGGCAGCAGCAGTGGTTCTGTATCACCAAACCACGCGGCAAAAAATGGGCGGCGGATCCAGAGTTCAGATACGGAGCTCCACTGCGGCTCACATCCTGGCCCGAGAAGGGCCCGAACTGGTGCTTGTCCGATGAGCTATTACTGCTCCAGACGCGCCTTCAGGGTGTGGTCGATAGGGACGTCAAACTCGTCGACGTAGTCCAGGTGATGCTAGCTCGCCTGGTTCTCCCCTGTCAGCGCCGAGCTTGTACTCTGTGGGATTCGATCCAGCCGAGCACCAAACCCTTCGGGAACTTTATGATTCCTCCCACAAGGATATCTGGAAGGTGCTCTTTAAGTTCGGCAAATCGTGGTCGGGCCCCGCCGAGGACCGTGGGTATCGATCATCCCATTCTCCAAGCTCGGTAAGTTACAACCACACTCTGTCTGTTCATGCTTCAGCTCGTGTGCCATGAGGGAGACATCCTAATCGTGTTTCATCGTGACCTTAGGGATGGATAAAGAAAGTGGAGCGGATACATTGTCCGACCCCGTTGCCGGAGGAACCGGCTGGACCTCTTCCGACGAAGATGCTGGTCCCCGCGCCTTACAAGGCGCCAAAGAAGGAGGCCTCCAAGAAGGTCAAGAAGACCTAGAGTGGCCTCCGTCACCGCGAGGCTTCGGACGCAAATTCCGAAGACTCGAGCGACGCTCCTTCTTCGGAAGACGAAGAGGAAGAAGCAGAGGAGGACGAGCCTCACTCTGAAGGTGGGAAGAAGCGTGTAGCTTCCTCGTCCCTGGAGGCCGAATCGCACAACAGGAGAAAAGGTTCCCTCCCAGAGGCATCCACCACGGCTGCCGATAGCATCCCGGAGTGGGATCCCAGGGCCCAGCCCCTGGAGAAGTCGTAAGTGTACAAAATCCGAACACGCGTACGCGTCCGGGATTATTTTCGGGTATAGTAATTTTAACTGTTGCTATATTTTGCACAGTCCGGCAAGGTCTCGTGCCGGCCAGTCCTCATCCGAGGATTCGCTGAGCTCGGACGCCTTGGCGAGCGAGACGGCTCCAGAGGCCCCTTCCCCAAGGTCCCAGCGCGACACTGAGGTGTCGTCTCAACGGGGCTTGGACCAGGGGGGCATATCACTGGAGCCGGACACACGGGAGTGATGCCCCCGGAGTGTGCGGTCAGCGGGGGCGATCTTGGGTTCGGCCAACAGCCGGACCAGGTCCGGGAGACCTCTAAGGCTCCCGGATCGGGCGAGCAGCCACCTTCAACGGTGGGCGGCCTGCCTATTCCGCCGGCAGCCTCTATTCTGGCAGAGCTGCCAGGCAGTCTATCGACGGCGTTAAAGAACGTGTCTATCGTCGATGAACATCAGACCCTTATGGGTGCGGTGGTTGAAAAGATTCAGTCCGCCGAGAGCGGGCTGAACGAGTCCTGCCTTGGCCTTATAAAGGCCTTTGAGGTATGTTTCCTGAGAAACCTTTGAGGAATCGTAATAATATGAGTAGTAGCCCCTGATACACTGTCCGGTGAAGGAGAGGGAGCCGGGCAGGGGATCAAATCCTCTCTTGTCGTGGGAACTTATGTTAAAGACGTGTACCCCTTTTTTTGAATACAAGCGTTTGCGGAGAAGACGGCCGCTCATAATGCTGAAGTGTCCGAACTAAAGCGGATCCTGGAACGGGCCGAGGAAGAAGTTGGCCGCGTGAGGAAGCAATTAGAAGATAAACAAGGTATGTTGAAGCATTGTCTTGCATTAGGCATGAATAAGTAATTGTGCTTATGAAAAGTATTTGTGCCCTAGGAGCGAGTGCCGAATATGAGGCACTGAAAAAGGCTGTGGATGATGCCAACGAGAAGGCTGCCACCAAACAGGCACTTCGTGAAAAACACGAGGCCAGGGTTGTCACAGCTGAGCGGGAGCTCTATGAGGCTGTGAAGAAAAGCGAGGGCTTGGAACAGAGCCTTAGAGGGAAACAATCCGAACTCGCCCAAGCGCTCCAAGCTGCGGAAGATGCTCGGGAAGAAGCCCGAGGTGCTGTACTGGACATTCAGGAGGCCTGGAAAGTTGCGGCTGGTAAGGCCTTCTGAATTCTTAGCCATTTGTTCATGATAAAGGGAAGAATTCTAAGCGGCAAGCTCAATTCTTATTTTTCCAGGCGCGTTTGCGGATCTTCCTCGCAGCATATCAGACGCCGCCCAATTCTACCGAACCAGGAAAAGAAGTCTGAGGAGAGGGATTTCTAGTCGCAGTATTTGACACCTAACTATCCAGTGCCCTTTATCGATCAGCTGAAGCAGCTGGTCGAACTGCACCAGGCGGCCGAACTAGCCATGAAGGACTTGATTGTCCGGCTGTGGCTGGTGGAGCCAATTCCGAGCAGTTACTTCGGGCTCGTGAAGCGGATTGTGGGCGCTTGTCCTCGGCTTGATGCTATTAAGCGATCGGTCTGCATAGAGGGTGCACGTATGGCATTCGCCCGTGCAAAAGTGCATTGACGCAGAGAAGCTGATGACTAAGGGGCCGCCAGAGGGTAAGGAGCATCGCAAGCCCGAACTGTACTATGAAGGTGTACTGAAGGGAGCCCGCCTTGCGGTGGATAAATGTACCAAAGACATTATATTTCCTTGAGGGCATTCATGCCACTTTTTGTAATATGGTATTATGACGTTTATATATTGTCTATTTTGTTTGAACATATGTTCTTCTTGTGCGGCTGTTTATTGTATGTAAATCCTGAGAGTTGGCCGTTTAAACACCTTTACGTAAAAAGAATACGGGGGTGTTCGGGATATATCTGAACGCTCTTTATCCCATAGTTGGGTCCTTTTGCGGAGGCGTTTCTCACCACAAACCAGTCAATCAGACTATAAGGCTTTATTACTCTAACTTAGCCATAGGAATTCGAGTATGGTCGGCACAGCCCCTAGTGTTCGGAAGGCCGAACTAGGGGCTCTATTGGTGCCTGATCGGAAGAACGATCCATCGCACTCTGCATTTATAATGGCGTTGTGCGGAATAAATCTTGAAGGATTTTACAACCTCTCGAACAGCTGGCCAGCTCTCGCTATATCATGATAGTCGGTTTTCGGCTTTCTCTACTGAGGTGCTCGTCCGACAGATCCGGGACACAATCGCAGTAGTTCTCCCTGCGCTACCTTAGCCGATATAACAAAACGTAAGGTACCAAAACAAGGGAGCCGGGCAAACCCAACCAATGACCCAAGATATGTTTTGGAGCTGATGCATATAGTGCTATAAGTTCGGGGTGCCGAACGACCGAGAAGGTGGTCGGACTTTATTGCCGTATTATGAAGCCCCTGGCATAATCGGGCGTAACATGAGGTGTCGGTGAAAAGTGACGGCTGGTAAGTGTTATTTAAGTCTACTTATTGTAGCAAAATGATATGTCTATGCATATGAGTACGATGTACGATTATGAAAATAGGTGTTTTTTGGCAGAACCTGTGATGGCCGCACTGGAGGGAGTTGTCAGTGGATCAAGAGTGAATCCAGACTGCCTTCTTTTAGGGGGGGGTGGCTCCTTGTGTGTCTTGGCCGATTCCGCGTCACCAATCCTATTCTGCGTCAAAGTTAGTTTGTAGGGCGAATACTCAGAGGTAGCCGAGCGCCCTCTTGTGGTTGGTCCGAGGGCTCCTGATCGGACCCTGTATATTGATAGGCATGCGCGACTCACTACCCAGGCAGCTGTATGATTTCCGCCCTGAGGGCGGGGTTCGGCCGTGTGATTGTGTCACATGGTGTTGTCTTGAGTGATTGACCACGTGGAATCTAGTCAACGTGGTTCGTTCCGTTGGCATACGGTATATTACCGCATGGTGGGAAGGTGCCGAAGATTTATTCTTTGGCGAAGTATTTTTTTTTGGTGATCCGAAGACAACCATTTAGAATGATGGGCCAGAAAAACTTGGCCTTTGCCCCTAGCATCTTTTAGGAGATGTTTATTGTGGTTTCACACCTGCGGGGATTTTATGTGTTATGGTGCCCCCCGGTTTGCTATGTCCGGAGGTACTGCAATTGAGTTGTTGTGGTTAATGCGGTCAGGGGCGATCGGCCATATTTTTATGCTATGGGAGGGGCCTCTTGACCAGATGCCTCCCTTCATTGTTTCCGGCACGCGACCAGCCGCTTTGTTTTGAGGATCCGGTATTCTCTATTGGTATGCTTTGCCGTCTTTCTAGGAGTACCATGGATTTCACATGGTTGATCGAGTGTGTGGCTCGGGCCGGATAGGTCTGAGCTGTCCTTTGTCCGCTGACCGGACTGGGAGTTGCTGGAATTAGCACCAGCCTTCCTGTTTTGACGCTTATGACCAGTGCGCCGAGGCTTGAGGATGCTTCTTCTTTTGCCCTTCGTATTGTTTTGGACCGTAGTGGCGTGTTGACGTCGGGGCATGTGCCTTGAATTCTCCTGCTTGGGTTGGGGTGGTCTGTTGTGCTATGTGTGCCCTTTGTCGGGGCGGTCGGGTCCGTATCTTTCAGTGGCCAGGACCTTGGTCCATCTGTCCGCCAGCGAATCTTGGTCAGCTTTAAGCTGCCGTTGCTTCCTTTGCAGGCTCTTTGTTGTGGCCATGAGCCGCCGCTCGAAGCGAGCTTGTTCCACTGGATCTTCAGGCACGCCAAATTCGTCATTGCCGAGGCTTGCCTCATCCTCGGAGGGGGGCGTATAGTTGTCCCTCTCCAAGTATCCCACCGTGGCTAGTCTGGCCTTCTGAAAGGCAAGCCCTCCAGGGTTATATTCATCTTCGGCGCCATCCGGACTGTCTTCGACCTCTGGGCCGGTATTCCTGTGGCGGGGCTTGGAGCGGCGCCGACGACGCCCATGCTTTGCGTTTCTCCCTGGGGGATATCCTCCGCTGCCTCATCGCCATTGGTTTCCTTCGAAGTGTCCGCCATGTTTATATCATGGGGATAGGCGGCTATCCACCGCCCAGTGAGCGGTGGCTCCTGTGATTCTCCTGCATCGTCGTTCATACCATTGATGTCTTCGGAGTCAAAGTCAATCACGTCGGTTAAATCATCGACCATGGCAATGAAGTGGGTGGTGGGCGGGCAAAGAATTCCTTCGTCGCCTGCTTCCCACTCGAGCCGGACATAGTTCGGCCAAGATCCTCCCGACAAAGAGAGAGACTTTAATGAGTTCAGCATGTCACCGAAGGGCGAGTGCTGGAAGATGTCAGCAGCGGTGAACTCCATGACCGGAGCCCAACCTGGCTCGACTGGATCGGGAGTGCGCGGACCGGAACCAACGTCCGGATAGGAATCCAGGGGTCCGGATTCACAGGCCACCACAGGGGTAAGGCCCGTGTTCGGCTCTACCACCGATGAGTGCACGACCTGCACGGTGGGGCCCAGCCCCCCAACTTGGGCAACGCAGCCCGCTCCGGATTTAAGTCCGAGGCTACTGCGGGGGTGACACCCCGAGCTTTGTTCGACAACAAGTCTAAGCCGTGTTCGTCGTTACTGTCCGGTGCTCCTGGCATGGGCCCGAATCCGTCGAAGATCCAGTCTCCGCAGATTTCCGCCGGGCAGTTCAGGTTTCCGACCCTGATCTGGTGGCTAAGGGTGTGGCTACCGATCTGCTCCAGATGGCCAAGCGAATTGGCCTGCAGGGAGAAGCCGCCGGACACTAAGATCTGTCCGGGGAGAGAAGTCTCACCCGGGACCGTGTTGTTGACGGTGGTTGAAGGAGCCATCGAGCCCTATAGCAACGGCACAGAGGAACTCTCAATGAAAACACCAATGTCGGTGTCAAAACCGGCGGATCTCGGGTAGGGGGTCCCGATTTGTGCGTCAAGGCTGATGGTAACAGGAAGCAAGGGACACAGATGTTTACCCAGGTTCGGGCCCTCTTGATGGAGGTAAAACCCTACTTCCTGCTTTATTAATGTTGATGATATGGGTAGTACAAGAGCAGATCTACCACGAGATCGTAGAGGCTAAACCCTAAGAGCTAGCCTATGATGGTATGATTGTAATTGTGATCGGCCTTCTAAGGACCAACCTCTCCGGTTTATATAGACACCGGAGAGGGCTAGGGTTTACATGGAGTCGGTTACAAGGAAGGAAATATAATATCCGGATCGCCAAGCTTGCCTTCCACGCCAAGGAAAGTCCCATCCGGACACGGGCCGAAGTCTTGAGTCTCGTATCTTCACGCTTCAATAGTCCGGACGTTGTACACAGTCCGGCTGTCCGGTTACCCCCCCCCCCCCTAATCCAGGACTCCCTCACCTGGGCCTTCATAAAGCACCACCGTCTGTCTTCATGGGCTTCAGGTACAGTAATCCATTATGGGGATAACCCGGCCTCTCCAGGTCGGTTTACGCCCAGTAGTAATATCCCCAACATTAGGCCCCAGATTGATTTGAACTGGTTCATGTCAATCATCAACGCATCATCATCTTCACAGAAATCTTGTAAACCGCCATGATGTCATATTGCAGAATCGTGGTAAACCTCCATGATGTCACGTGCTATTAGAAATTGCATATAGCTCATCTTCCTTAACGAGCCTCCGACAATCGAGGCAACAGCTCTGCCATATATCTAACTTTTGGGCTCCTTCATTGTCGCGCCTGTCACTTATCCCTTTGCCTTTATAAATAGGACCAGGGGGTCTTTCCATCCCCCCCCCACACCCGTGCCTCTTTGCATCGTCTTCTTCCTCATGCCAACCGAACCTTCGAGCTCTGCCGCCGCCGTCGATCTTTGCATCTGCCTCAACAACGGCCGTTGCATCAACCTGATCGTACCAGAAAGTCGCAGCGCCTCTCCGCTGTTCTTTTGACATTGGTAAGTCTTGTACCCTAGATCTTATCATTTAGGGTTTGTACTTATCGGAGTTCTTCATAGTTCTTGGAGCTGTTCTTCCCTGTTCCTCTTCAGTAGTACAAATGGCGAGTGAGATCTGATATTTTCTAGTTCCTTTGTAATTAAAACTCCCTTTTCCTCATTAAATATCTGCTTTGGGTAGAAAAACTCATCTGGAACTGTTAAACAGCTTAAGTACCTGCGCTTTAGGTTAGAATATATTTTGATTTTCCAACGCACTACAGATCTGAAATTACCATGCCAAGGTGTGAAACTTGTTTTTCCTTCACTTATGCATCTTAGATCTGTATCTTCAATACCAGAGTAAGGCGGTTTAATATCATAGAAAAATGATGATCCGGTAGGTACCATTAGTCCCTTGTTGAACCACCGATTAATTTATCTTTGCACCTTCTCCATCGTAAGATTCCGGCTTAGCAATATCAGACTCCGGTTTAGTAATGTCATATTCCGGTTTAACAATATGCGTACACCTCTGCTTTAACTTTCATCGCTTTATACTTGTCTATTATAAATCTTAAACCGGCAATAACTATGTTTCAGCTTCCATTGAAATGGCCAAACAAGTCTATGAATGCAACTGGGTTCCTTCCCGGGTCACTAAAGATCAATTAGACAGATGTGTCGCAACTGGCGCTTTAGCCAAGAAAGAGGTCATCCACTGGAGGGCCCCTGGTCCGAAAAATCCTCCTGAATCCAAGCAAGGAGAAGTATTCGTTTTTGTTGACCATCTGGGTCGAGGCTTTAGCCCTCCCGGTTCAAAATTCTTCTGAGATGTGCTTGCCAGTTTTCAGCTCCACCCTCAGGACATCGGTCTAAACTCCGTGTCCAACATCTGCCATTTCCAAGTCTTTTGTGAGGCTTATCTTCAAGAGGAGCCCACAGTTGAACTGTTTAGGGATTTCTTCTATTTAAACCGTCGTACAGAGTTCACAGATGGACCCAATACTGAGCTCGATCGAATGGCGGTTCAAAAGAGGATAGATGTCAGCTTCCCCCACGCCAAGCTTCACAGTCACCCCAAGGAGTGGAACCAGACTTGGTTTTATTGCAAAGACACATCTCAAACTGATGAAAACCCTTTGCCGGGTTACCGCCCTCACCTTCTTAGCAATACACATCCTTACCTTAGAGGTTAACTGCAAAGGAAAGGGCCAACTATGCCCCACAACTGTCAAAGCATAGAGCCTTTATAGCGAACGGTTTAACAGGTGTTGACTTTGCTCGTTGTTGGATAAATTGGAGTATTCTGCCCTTAAGCCGGTGCCCCGGTTTGATGTGTGAATACACAGGGAGTTTGACCGACCCTCAATGACACATTAATATTCAGCTAATAGAGGCTGAAGTTTCTGAGGCTGTCAAGAAAATATTGAATGAGCCGGAAGCTGTCTGTGGCCAGACCGGATTAAATCCTTTCTGCGTTTCCAACAAGCCACCAACTGTAAGACTGATATAACTTTTTTGTTTTAACTTACTTCTTTCAAATATTCTCTTAAAATCTTGTCCATCTTTGACAAGGCGATGATCCGTTCTGGAAGAAAAAACCACAAGACAAACCAGCAAAACCACAAGATAAACCGGCAAAGCCACTTCGCCAGAAGACCAAGCTTGTTAAAAAACCTGCCAAGAAAAGGAACACTACATCTTCTGAGCCAAATGCTGATGCCAATTTGGCTAATCCGAACTCAGAGGTAGAACTTGACTCTCTTGGCTCATTTTTCATACACCTCATTGACAATGACTATTACCAGGACGACGCTGAAGGCAGTCAAGCTGATGACGTAGATGTAATTATTCTTTCCTCCGATTCAGATCCTCTGCCATCATCGAAAATCCGTCGAGCAAACCGGAAAGTAAAATTTTCTCACCCCCTTGCTCACTTGGACCCAAACTTTCTTTTGAAGACGCAGCAACACGAAGCTCGCCGCACAACCCGGCACAGCGGCCAGGTAGTTACCTCCGCCGGTTTACCGAACACACCAGTTCAGAAACGCCGATCAGAGGTCTCTTATACTCTTTGACACTTCTTGCCCCAAGGTGGGTTGTTTCCGACAGCCTCTTAATCCATCTGATTCGAATTATCAGGGAACACCTCACTCATCTTCTGGCAAGTCAACAGCCACACAACTTCCAACCCTCAAGACAGTTCCTGGGTGAGCTATGCACTTGATTTTATCCTTGATGTGTTATTTTTGCATACTGTACTGATCTTCTATATATGTTCTTCCCAGTGCTAAACCCAGACCCAGTAAGAGGGCCCGGTTAAATAAACCAGCTGACGACAATACAGCTGTTGAACCGGAGAAGACTCCAAATCTGGAAGATACCAACGCTGACGCCATACTTAATGACCCGCCGCCACAGGATCATGACTTTCTTGTTGATCAAGTGGAAATTGATCCAATGAGCCAGTATGATAAACCGACAAGTCCAGTCCGCGACACTGATAAACCGGAAAGTCCAAATTGAAGTCACGACAAACCATCGACTCCCTGAAGGCCGGTGATGGTGAAGAAGATGATATTATGATTACTGGCATTGGCCACACCACTCCTGGCAATCCTGTCGCTTTATCAAAGCATACTGCCAAGGACGAGCTTTCTGCTATCGGCAAAGGCAAGTGGAATGCCGATTTATCAAGCTATGCCCACCTCAGCGCTCAAGACATTCATTCTGGCTTCTTGAACCGTCTGTATACAAGTCGTGACTATGAAGCTGGTTTGGTAAATCTGATGAAGGAGCGATATGAGGTAACCGTGATAATCGCTTCTCTCTTATGTCCAATTTAAATATCAAACTCCAGTAGCCCCCAAGTGCCGGTTTATGATACTCATCTGAACTGGTACTTTGTAATATCTTGACTTTGCATTTTTAGCCTCCAAGGGCCGGGTTATCTTTTTAAGATGAACCAGTACTTTTATAATAATGTAACTTTTGCTAGTGTAGTCCCCAAGGTCCGGTTTAACTTATAAAGATGAACCGGAATTTTTAGAAGGATACCCATAATGTTACTTTGAGCAAACACACATTAGCCCCCAAGTGCCAAGAGTAATACTTGTATTGTGCTTGGGACTTGTAGAAATTTCCGAGAACAAGCAAATATGCATTAGCCCCCAAGTATCAGGCACATAACTTGTTATGTGCTTGTTACTTCAAATATGTACCGTCAACTCATGATATATCTGTTTCTTATAGGCTGAACTGAGCAAAAAAGAAACTCAAACCACCGATCTGCAAGAAAACATCAAGTCCCAGCAAGCCGAAACCTCCAAGGACAAGGATGAGCTGACCAACGCTTTAGCCGCTATGGAAAAACTGAAGGAGAGTTTCAACAAGGAGCGGGCGGATTGGGACACAGAAAAATCCGCTTTGCAAAAAAGAGCAGAGGACACAGAAGCAGCTCTTAAACTGGTAGTAGATGAAATGACTGGCGTAATGCGGCAGATACATGCCATGACGGCTGCTGTGTTTGGTAAACATCCTTGCTTCACATTTTCAGCATATCTTCCCATACGTTGCCAGTTTACTGATGCTTGTAAATATGCAGGGACTCGCATTAGTCATCTGGGCTCTGACGTACGGAAGAAACTGAAGGCTTCCTATACTCTTATAGAGCAGTTATATACCAGCGCGCAACGGATCATCTGTACCGCTTCACACAACAAGCCTCCCCCCACTTTAATCAAGGAAACCTTAGAAAGGTTGTCTATGCTGCCTGCTCGGGTAGAAGAGCTAAAGAGGTCTGCTGCAAGGGCGGGCGCTCTGACCGCACTAACCCGGGAAAAAGCATGGGTGCCAGACCTTGATCCGGTGGAAGTGGCTAAAGGCTATCCCAGCTTAAAGGAAGATGGATCAGAATTTGGCAATGATGACCTCCTAGCCATAAACCGGGAAGTACGTCCACTGTCTTGTCAACTGGCTGAAGAGGCTGATCTCTCATATTACCAGGCGAGTTATGAAGACAAAAACAAACGGGTTGCAGCACCAACCCCTGAAGCACAAAATCTTATCCCGCCAATCCGTAAGCACACCTATGCCCCTGACATTGAACCGTCCACCCTTATAAGTGATCAAGCTGTATTCCAAGCCCTAACTTGGATCGACTAGGCAACCATTGACTTCCAGCCACTGGGTAGAGAGGAGGATGATGAACCGGTGTAAGGTGATCCGCAACCGTCAAGTCAAGCTGGCGAGGAAGCATGATCCGGTGGCCGGTTTAGCCTTCCACGTGCTGCAATGCTTGTCGAGAAACAATTATCCTTTTGGGCACTGAAACGCCTTGTAATAGGCTAGTTAAAACACTTGGTCGGCTATGCCATCATGCATATTTATTTGTGCCTCACACTTGTTAATCCGCCATGCTTAAGACATATGGTGTTCATAATCCGTAGCGATTTATTCAAGCTATTCCTGCACACAAGAAGTCGATAGTGTCCTGGCGGTTTGCTGTCGAACGGGTTATGATGCCCAGATATATAACCAGGGTTTATAACCAAGGTTGTGAAAAGATAATCAAATATGAAAATAATTAATACCTATGACCTTGAGTCATAATGTTGGCTGACCAACTGTTATATTGAGGGTGATAACCCTAATCTGGAGCAATAATAACTCCTGTCATATTAAACCGGTTTATGATAAAACCGTTCCGGGTTGTGATAAACACCGGTTTATCCGTATTCAATTCTGGAGACTTATAGCCGAAAAACAGACCGGGTTAATAATCCCCTGATCATTTACTGACAACTTGTAGTTGAAATTCAAGCCGGGTTAATGAATGCTGTTTTATCAAAACATTATAAATGTCACCAAAAGAGAAAAACTTGGCAAACAAAAGCATATGAAAAACTTGTAGTCGAGGCTTTTCACGGGCTGCCAGGCCCCAAATTCGAGGCTTTTCATGGGCTGCCAGGCCACTGAGTTAAACCATTTCACAAAGCCTTTTAAGATGGTCCTCAGTCCTTAACCAATCGTTGTTTTAACTTTGACAAGTTCAGGGTCTTATGAGATTGACTTGTCGAAGTTCGGCGGGTCATACCAGGTTTACCTGGACGAAGTGACTTACTCAAAAAGGCAGGCTAACCCGGGGTTTTAGGTGTATACACCAGGCTTCCAAGCCATGGCTTGATAGCCTATTACAAGTGTAGATTCTTTGTTCATTGCGATAGCAAAGAATCCCCAAGCAATATTTTGAGCTGTGCTCAGTGGGTGCCTATGTTTGAGTTGTTCTTTTGCAACACTTTCTTTGGCCCCTAAGTAATTTGGCTTTGAGCCGAACAAGAGGTGTGACTATAGTTCGAATACGACCAAGCACCCAGGTGATTTTTCTAGTGGCTTTGCGCCGATCAAGATGTGTAGCTATGGTTCAAGTACAACCAAGCCCCCAAGTGATTTGTATATAAAGCTTTATAAGCTGAATCAAGGTGTAAACCGGATGCCGCTTTATGAATAGAAGCCTCCATGTAACCACACATGATATAAGAAAAACAACAGATACCCCGCTTTAGCTGAGGCTCCGGTTTATTATATTGATCATAATATATACATTGTCATAACTATGTACATAAGCAGAACCGATGGCTCAAGTATAGTAAGGCCGAAGATGAGCGATATTCCATAGCCGGTGGGTCTCCTCCTCCGATTTACGTGAGTCTTTGTGCTCTCGAACATCTATAAGGTAGTATGACCTATTATGCAGATTCTTGCTGACCACAAAGGGTCCTTCCCAAGGCAGGGATAACTTTTGCATATCTGTCTGATCCTAGATGAGTCGGAGCACCAGATTGCCTTCTTGAAAAGTTCTGGTTCTAACCCGGCGGCTGTGATAACGACGCAGATCTTGCTAATAAATCGCCGAACGGGCTGCTGCAATGTCACGCTCCTCGTTCAACAGGTCAAGTGCTTCCTGCCGTGCCTTCTCATTGTCAGCTTCAACATACGCCGCCACACGAGGTGAGTCATGACGGATGTCACTAGGGAGAACTGCCTCCGCTCCATTAACCATGAAAAAAGGTGTGTAACCCGTGGATCTGTTGGGCGTGGTATTGATGCTCCATAACACAGAAGATAACTCCTCCACCCAACAACTCGGCATCCGTTGCAAAGGAACTATAAGCCGGGGCTTGATGCCTCTCAAGATCTCTTGATTGGCTCTCTCCGCTTAACCATTAGACTGGGGGTGAGCCACTGATGATACGTCAAGCCGGATGTGCTCACGTTGATGTAACTCCTTCATAGCACCTTTGGACAGATTGGTACCATTATCGGTTATAATACTGTGTGGAAAGTCAAACCGGAAAATCACCTTCTTGATGAATTGAACCGCTGTAGCTGCATCACACTTACTAACTGGTTCTGCCTCCACCCACTTAGTGAACTTATCAATCGCCACCAAAAGGTGGGTCTTCTTATCCTTGGATCTCTTAAAGGGCCCAAGCATATCTAGCCCCCAAGTTGCAAATAGCCAAGTGATTGGAATCATCCTCAATTCTTGAGCCGGTATATGAGCGCGTCGTGAGAATTTTTGACATCCATCACACCTTTTGACCAAGTCCTCAGCATCAGCATGAGCCGTCAGCCAATAGAAACTGTGACGAAAAGCCTTAGCCACTAGAGATTTTGAGCCAGCGTGGTGACCACAATCTCCTTCGTGGATCTCACGCAAAATTTCACGGCCTTCTTCAGGAGATACACAATCTTTGAAACGCCTCGCTGTCACCGCAATGATGTAACTCTCCATTGATAATAGTCATGGATTTGGACCGTCGGATTATCTGCCTGGCCGAAGTTTCATCCTCTGGTAACTCGCCCTGGTTCATATACGCCGAGCCGTCCAATCCGAGATAACATGAACAGCCGCCACCAACTGAGCCTCCGGGTCAGGAACAACCAAATCTTCCTCTGTAGGGAGCTTAACGGACGGATTATGCAGCACATCCAGGAAGACACTGGGTGGGACCGGTTTACGTTGGGAATCCAAACGGCTTAAGGTGTCCGCCGGTTCATTCTTCCGCCGGTCCACATGATCGACTTGATAACCTTTGAAGTGACCCGCAACAAGATCCACCTCTCGATGATACGCCTCCATGAGTGGGTCCTTGGAATCCCAAGTACCAGATACTTGTTGAGCTACCAGGTCCGAATCACCGAAGCACTTAACCCGGCTTAAATTCATCTCCTTAGCCATCCAAAGACCGTGGAGTAAGGCCTCATATTCTGCTGCATTGTTAGTACAGGGGAACATTAAACGGAGAACATAACAAAACTTATCACCTCGTGGGGAAGTTAATACAACTCCTGCCCCCGAGCCCTCCAATTGCCTGGACCCATCAAAATGAATGGTCTAATAAGTATGATCCGCTTCTCTCCGGTGCTCAGAACTCTGTCCCGTCATTGATGAAATCCACAAGTGCCTGAGATTTGATAGCCGCCCGGGGTACATATTTTAGCCCGTGAGGCCCAAGCTCAATAACCCACTTGGCAATCCGGCCAGTTGCTTCCCTGTTCTAGATTATATCCCCCAAAGGAGAAGAACTGACCATAGTGATGGGATGACCCTGGAAATACTGCTTAAGCTTCCGGCTTGCCATGAAAACTCCATACACCTGCTTCTGCCAATGCGGGTACTGCTGCTTGGACTCAATAAGTACTTCACTGATGTAATAAACCGGCCGTTGAATCGGATACTCCTTTCCAGCCTCCTTGCGTTCCACCACGATAACCACGCTGACAGCCCGGGCATTAGCAGCCACATATAACAACAAGGGCTCCTTATCAACAGGAGCAGGAAGGATAGGCGGTTTAGCTAGCTGCCGCTTTAAATACTCAAACGCTTCATTGGCGGCGCTACCTGCATTTAAGTTATCGGTCTTCTTCAACATTTGATATAAAGGGATGGCCTTCTCCCCAAGGCGACTGATAAACCGGCTTAAGGCTGCAATCCGACCTGCCAGTCGTTGGACATCATTGATGCACTTCGGTTTAGCCAAAGAAGTTATAGCCTTGATTTTCTCCGGATTAGCTTCAATTCCCACGTTAGACACCAGAAAGCCCAAGAGCTTGCCTGCCGGCATGCCAAAGACACACTTGTCTGGATTAAGCATCATTTTATAAACCCAGAGGTTATCAAAGGTCTCCTTCAAGTCATCAATCAACATCTCCTCCTTTCTAGATTTCACCACAATATCATCCACATAGGCATGAACATTGCAGCCGATCTGATCATGAAGACAATTCTGCACACAACGCTGATAAGTCGCCTGGGCACTTTTGAGCCCAAAGGCATCGATACATAGCAGAAGGCTGCAAACGGAGTTATGAAAGCTATCTTCTCCTGGTCCTTAACTGCCATTTTGATCTGATGGTATCCAGAGTAAGCATCCAGAAAACTCAAACGCTCGCAACCTGCCGTAGCATCAATGATTTGATCAATACGCGGGAGGGCAAAAGGATCTGCTGGACAAGCCTTGTTCAAATCTATGTAGTCCACACACATACGCCAAGTGTCGTTCTTCTTAAGCACCAGCACCGGATTAGCCAGCCACTCAGGATGAAATACCTCAACAATGAACCCAGCCGCCAAGAGCCTGGTTACCTCCTCACCAATTGCCTTGCGTCTTTCCTCATTGAACCGGCAAAGAAACTGTTTGACCGGTTTATACTTGGGATCAACATTAAGAGTGTGCTCAGCGAGTTCTCTCGGTACACCTGGCATGTCAGAAGGCTTCCACGCAAAGATGTCCCGATTCTCATGGATGAACTCGATGAGCGTGCTTTCCTATTTCGGATCCAAGTTAGTGCTGATGTTGAACTGCTTGGATGAATCACATGGAACAAAATCAACCAGTTTAGTCTCATCAGCCCATTTAAACTTCAAGGCCGGATCATGCTCTATAGTTGGCTTTTTCAAAGAAGTCATATCCGCCGAATCAACATTGTCCTTGTAGAACTTCAACTCCTCTGTTGCACAAACCGACTCAGCATATGCTACATCACCTTCTTCGCATTCCAAGGCGATCTTATGGCTTCCATGAACCGTGATGGTACCCTTATGACCCGGCATCTTGAGCTGCATATAGACATAACAGGGCCTTGCCATGAACTTGGCATAAGTCGGCCGTCCAAACAAGGCATGATACGGGCTCTTAATTTTCACCACCTCAAAGGTCAATGTCTCCGACATTGAATCATGCTAATCACCAAAAGCAACCTCCAAAGCTATCTTACCAACGGGATACGCCGATTTACCAGGCACCACACCATGGAAGTTCGTGTTAGACGGTTTAAGATTTTTATCTGTTAACCCCATGCGACGAAAAAATTCATAATAAAGGATGTTGATACTACTCCCTCCATCCATGAGTACCTTGGTGAACTTATATCCGCCTACCTGAGGTGCCACCACCAATGCCAGATGACCCGGATTATCAACCCGGGGTAGATGATCCTCTCTACTCCACACGATCGGCTGTTCAGACCAGCGTAAGTAACGGGGCATCGCCGGTTCAACGGAATTCACTGCCCTTTTATGAAGCTTCTGATCACGCTTGCACAGGCTAGTGGTGAAGACATGATACTGTCCACTATTCAACTACTTCGGGTTGCTCTGGTAACCCGACTGCTGCTGATTGCCCTGATGATTATAACCACCTTGACTGCCCTGATTGCCTTGATTGATATGTCCGCTCTGGTTACCATGAAAACCTGAACCGGAACGGCCTCCATCGTAACCCGGCCCATGAGATCCACGGCCTGAACCGCCGCCGGTCCATGATCATACCAAAAAAAAGTCGGAATTTTGAACTCCTGCATGATATAACAATCTTTCCAGAGGTGCATGGACGGTTTGTCCTGCGTCCCGTGCTTTAGGCAAGGCTAGTTCAACAGATAAGATAGGCGCTCCGGATTAGGACTTGGCCCTCCACCACGCTGGGGCGGTTTACCCTTATGCCGCAGGCCTTTGTCCTGCGTGTTGGTATTAGCCACAAAATCTAAACTGTTATCCACTTTACGCTTACCGCTGTTTCCATGACCCGCCGGGTTATGCTGCTGCCCCTTGGTGTTGTCGCTCTTCTTTCCCTTCCCTGTCTTGTCATCGCCATACTCGGGGTCCTTGGTACCGTTAGAGTTGGCATACTTTACCAGAGCTGCCATAAGTGTTCCCATGTCATTACAATGACGTTTGAGTCGTCCCAACTTCAACTTCAGAAGTGCAAACCGGCAATTGCCTTCCAATGTTAAAACTGCTGTATCAGCATTGATGCGGTCCGATGAATGCAAAATCTCCGAAACCCGGTGCACCCAACAGGTTGTTGATTCTCCTTCCTCCTAGACACAGGCAGCTAAGTCCACAATTGACATAGGCTGCTTGCATGTATCCTTGAAGTTCTAGATAAACCGGGCCCTTAATTCAGCCCATGACCCAATAGAGTTAGCCGGCAAGTTCTTCAGCCAAGTGCGGGCTATCCCCTCCAGCATCATGGTGAAGTATTTAGCACAAGCCGCATCGTCCACATCCAGCATCTCCATTGCCATCTCATAGATTTCAACCCATGACTTGGGGGATAAATTGGCGGTGTAATTCGGCACTTCACGTGGGCCCTTGAAATCCTTGGGCAGGCGCATGTTGCGCAGCTCTGGGACGAGACACGGTACTCCCAAAGAGCTGGAAGTAACCCCTGGTTCCACCGACGTGGTTGGACGAACCGGAGTAAGTTGGCGGGCTTCATGCTGCGCCACTAACTCGGCCTCTCGACGTGCCCTAGCCCGATCCACCACATCTTGAGCATCACCACCGCCACCCGCCGGGTTATGGCCACGGGGCAGATTGTGGTTTCGCGCACTGCTTGACACGGCCGGTTCATCGATATGCCTGCTATAACTCCGGCTTGGTCGGGTAGTAGAATGGACCCTTTCGCGACTATATGAATAAGCCTGCTGCTGAGTCAAAGCTGTCTGAAGGAGCTCCCTAGCCCGTCGTGTCTCGACCGCTACTGGGGACTCGCCTTCGATTGGGAGAGCCACCAGTCGTGAAGCGGCAGCGACAATGTTATCCATCGGGTTAGAGTAGTGACCCGACGGTGTTGGGACGTGCTGTGACGGGACGTCGTTCTGACAAGGCGGATCTGTTGGACGCGGCTGAACCGGTGCTCCCATTCCAGGTGCCTCCGTCCGGTTTACCACTGGTGGATTACTGGTCCCTGCTCCTGGGGTATTAAAGAGGTTCCTGGCCTCATAAACCGGCGGCAGGTGAGACCGGTACCTTCTCCTCATGACATCGTTTGACGCACTCTGATCCAACGTAAGCCGGTAAGCCTGTGCATCCAATGCGGCCTGTTCCACAACCATCCTGGTATCCTCAGCCGCCAGGTCGGCCTTGGCCTGGGTTATCTGATCTTTCACCTTCGCGATTTCCGCATTATGATCCTCTTGATTCGCTGGATTAACCTCCGCCATCAGTGCTGCCAAAGCATCAAATAAATTAGATAAAACCTGAGCTGGCGGTCACACGGGGCCTCCTGCCCCGGCCGTTGTCGCTGCTATTGACCCGGAAACCATCGCCGCTGCGGTCAGAGAGTGGAGCGCTGGCTGTGTACCGGCCATGAAGATCGCAACCCGATTTGGCAGATCAAAGGGGTCTGGAATACTGTCTCCATCGGAACAGCCCCCAATCCGGCCATCTTGCCACTGGTACAATGACTCGGTCTCTCCGGTCAATGACTCGTCACCGGAATAAACGACGGTTTCACCACCAGATTCCGATCTATCCTTAGATTCCACTCTGTGGATGACTCCCGCTAAGGTACGCTTCATGACAGGCTTAACTCGGGCAGATCTCGCACGCTGAGCCGTCTCGACGATGTCGGTGCAGATGTCCGGCTCAGGGCCCGGTTTGACGATCTTGCCAATGAAAACATGGATGCCGCCGAAGGGGACCCGGCACCCGTACTCGATTGAGCCGGCCTCGGGGCCCCAGCCTGCGTTGTCGATGCAGAGCTTGCCGCGACGACTCTTGGTCATCCAGCACACAGCGTATCCCTTGCGTCCTTCGAAGCTGCCCTCTAAGAACTCGAAACCATCGTGCGATAGCCCCACGGTGGGCGCCAACTGTTGTGGTTTTGTGACGGCAGATGTCCTAGGGAAAGGACTTAGTCATGGAGCCATCACGACGGGTTAGCTTAAAGGGGTTAAAGTAGACAAGGGACGCAGAGAGTTCATACTGGTTCGACCCCTTGCGGTGAAGGTAAAAGCCTACGATCCAGTTGTTGTGGAATTGCTAGGGTTTCGATGACCAGGGAGCGAATTCGCTATGCCTGGTTCTCGAGTCGTTGTTTGTTGTCCCTAAACCGCTGCCGGGTCGTCCCCTTATATACATGGGTTGATGCCCGTCGGTTTACAGGGTCCCAAGGCCAGCTCATAAACGTGTCTGGCTCGGTCTCTATTCTTTCTATTTTACAACACAAGTTTACATATCAATGTCGGTTTACGTCTACAGACCTTAAACCGTCTTTGGGCCCTGGGCCTTCATAAAGCACCACCGTCTGTCTTCATGGGCTCCAGGTACAGTAATCCATTATGGGGATAACCCGGCCTCTCCTGGCCGGTTTACACCCAGTAATAATATCCACAACAGTAATTATCTTCCGCTCTCCGAGGATGAGGTGAGCCTCGGCAACGAGGATTTCATCGTGCCTGAGGAACCTCTCGAGCAGGAGCATTTTAAGCGCCGGCTAATAGCCACTGCGACGAGCCTGAAAAAGAAGCAGCAGCAGCTTCAAGCTGATCAAGACTTGCTCAACAACAGATGGACTAATGCCCTGGCAGCCGAGGAATACAGCCTTGATCGCCCAACTAAAAGTTACCCGAAGCGCAAATTGTTACCCCAATTCGATGACGAGGCGTTGGAGCCCGTACCATCAGCACATAATGCGGCTGACCGACCACCATGTGGCCGGGATAAAGCGGCACCTCAAGCCGGACACCAGCCCGTCCTACCTCACCGTAAAGGAAGAGATAAAACAGCTCGGGGTTATACATATGACCTGCGGCAGGACCTAAAGAACAGAACAGGTACGACCAGATCGATCTACGGATCGCGGGGGCATGCCCTGATGTGCAACGACGGCCATTTTGCCGGACATGACAAACATAACCACGCCCGGGCCGAAAATCGCAGATAGACTACATCCGAACTATGTCGCGACTTGGCCCGATATAGAGGTGCCGCAAACCCCATTTGCTTCACTGACGAAGTAATGGAGCACGAATTCCCAGAAGGGTTTAAACCCGTGAATATCGAATCATATGATGGAACAACAGATCCCGCGGTATGGATTGAGGATTTTCTTCTCCATATTCATATGGCCCGTGGTGTTGACCTTCACGCCATCAAATACGTCCCGCTAAAACTCAAAGGGCCAGCTCGGCACTGGTTAAACAGTCTGCCTGAAAACTCTATTGGCAGCTGGGAGGACTTGGAAGATGCCTTTCGCGACAACTTCCAAGGTACATATCTACGACCTCCAGATGCCGATGACTTAACTCACATAGTTCAACAGCCCGGAGAGTCGGCCAGGAAATTCTGGACCAAGTTCCTAACCAGATCATCGACTGACCGGATGCCGAAGCCCTAGCGGCCTTTAAGCATAGCATCCACGACGAATGGCTCGCCCGTCACCTCGGCCAAGAAAAGCCGAAGTCCATGGCAGCCCTCTCGGCACTCTTGACCCGTTTTTGTGCGGGCGAGGATAGTTTGCTAGCCCGTAGCAATAGCACTGCAAGCAAAGCTGGCACCTCTGAGACCAAAAACAGCAACGGCAAGCCCTGACGCAACATGCACAAGCGTCGAAGCAACAGTGACAATACCAATGACACGGTAGTCAACGCTGGATTCAGTGGCTCCAACTCCGGCCAGCGGAAGAAGCCATATAAAAGAAATAAACCGGTCCCATCCAGCTTGGACCGCATACTCGATCGTCCATGCCAGATCCATGGCACCCCAGACAAACCAGCCAATCATACCAACAGAGACTGTTGGGTTTTTAAATAGGCCGGCAAATTAAATGCCGAAAACAAGGAGAAGGGGTCGCAAAGCAAGGAAGATGACGAGGAGTCCCGTCCGCCGAACACAGGGGGACAGAAGAAGTTCCCCCCAAGTTAAAAAAGTAAACATGATATATGCTACCCATATCCCCAAGAGGGAGCGCAAACGTGCGCTCAGGGACGTCTACGCGATGGAGCCAGTTGCCCCAAAGTTCAACCCATGGTCTTCCTGTCCGATCACTTTCGATCGCAGGGACCATCCGACCAGTATCAGTCATGGTGGTTCAGCCGCACTAGTCCTCGACCCAATCATTGATGGATTCCATCTCACGCGAGTCCTCATGGACAGTGGTAGCAGCCTGAACCTGCTCTATCAGGATACAATGCGCAAAATGGGCATTAATCACTCAAGGATCAAGCCCACAAAGACTACCTTTGAAGGAGTCATACCAGGTGTAGAGGCCCGCTGTACATGCTCAATCACACTAGAGGTTGTCTTCGGATCGCCGGACAACTTCCGAAGCGAAGAATTGATCTTCGATATCGTCCCCTTCCGCAGCGGCTATCATGCACTGCTGGGACGAACCGCATTTGCTCGATTCAACACAGTGCCACACTATGCTTATCTCAAGCTCAAGATGCCCGGACCATGCGGCGTCATAACATTCAATCGAAACACGGAACGCTCCCTCCGTACCGAGGAGCACACCGTTGCCTTAGCAGCAGAAGTACATAGTGGCCTTGTCAAGCAGAACCTTAATTCAGCGGCCGAGCTCCCGGACACTGCCAAACGTGTCCAGACTACTCTGCAGCAGGACAGCCCAGCTCGTCAAGAGCTCAACTAGCAATTTGGCCTCTGTCCCAGTCCCGACCAAGTGGCGGTGTTTGTACCGCGCGTACATAACTACGCACTCAAAATACCATGGGCATAGACGGAGGCATAACTATATTGTGATCCATAATATGGCTCGACCGCCCCTGGACACACATACTTTCACTTTTTCTTTTTTCTTTTCCTTTTCAGGTTTCTTTTCCACAGGCCTTTTCTGAAGGCCTGATCACCGGTCCTTTCGAAAGGATAGATACACCAAGACGGCAAGAAGCACCGACGTATAAGGGAATTTTTAGGTGGTTTCTTTAACGATCACTCTACCCGTTTTCAGGACCCGCACACGGCTCTCCCTTGGGTGTGGCATATTAAATAGCCTGTTGCTTATGGCACTACTTGTACAAATATGCTTTGATGTATTAATCAGACTATAATGGACACAGTTTGTGGCCCAACTTCTGCAGCACTAGCTTACTACCCCCTTTTATTTTCTTTATTGATATTCTTATCAAATTGCACCCATACATTTTGGTATGCATTAATCGGCCAGGGGCTTCATTGCGCCCCATAATACGACAGCAAAGCCCGAACACCTTTTTATAGTATAGTTCGGCACCCCGAATTTAGCATTATATGCATTGGCTCTGAATCATGTCTTTGGTCAATAGTTGGGTTGCCCAGCTCCTGTGCTTACTACCTTACGTTCCGCTATATCGGGTAGGGTAGTAAAGGGAGAACTACTGCGATTGTGTCCTGGTTTATCCGGATGAACACCTCAGTAGAGAAAGCCGAAAACTGACTGTCATGATGCGGCATGAGCCGGTCAGCTCTTCGGAGGTTTCAAATCTTTAGCGGTTTTTCCCGCATTACGCGACGAATCGGTTCTTACCCGATCATGTGTTTACAACACCCTAGTTGGGATATTAGGGGCTGCGCCTAAATTTTTATTGTCAAACTCCTACGACTAAGTGAGGGTGATAAATCCACATAGTCCGATTGCCTGGTTCATTGTGCTAAACTCCCCCTTCAAGGACCAAACAATTGGATCAAGAGTGTTTAGATTCCATCCCGAACACCCCCGTACTACCTACGTGGGGGCTGAAGCCGACGACTGGCCAACTCTCAGATTTCATAAACACGGCCACACAGGAGGGAAAATTTTAACAAGCATTATATAATTAATCGACTTTGTTTCATAATACAGGGCGAGATAACATAAATGTATTCATTCAAAGATTACATCTTTCGCACATTGCTCCGCTACAATGCGGGATCCCTCCAGGACATTGCTAAAATATTGCTCGGGCGTGCGGTGCTCCTTGCCCTCGTGCGGTCCCTCGATCGCAAGCTTGACGGCATTCATCTTCACCCACTGCACCTTGACACGGGCGAAGGCGATCCACGCACCCTCGATGCAGACCGATCGCTTGATAACGTCAAGCCGGGGGCAGACACTGAACAGTCGCTTCACGAGCCTGAAGTAGCTGATGGGTATAGCATTGGCAGGCCACAACTGGATAATTAAATCCTTCATGGCCAGTTTGGCCACCCTATGCAGTTCGACCAGCTGTTTTAGCTGATCACTAAAGGGCACCGGATGTTCTGGCGCAAGGTATTGCGACCAGAACAGCTTCTCCGTTGAGCTCCCCTCTTCGGCTCAGAAGAATTCTGCAACATCAGAAACATTGCGCGGCAGATCCGCAAATGCCACTGGGGAACTCCAAATCCGGGTTAGTAAGAGATATCTCTTCTTCACATACTTGCTTTGCATAATAAAAGCCTTACCCGCCGCGATTTTCTTGGCCTCCTGGACTTCCTGGATGGCGCCCTGGGCTTCAACTCGAGCCTCTTGTGCGCTCTGGCGAGTCTCTTGATCCGCAATGTCGCGCTCCAAGGACTCACATTTCTTGACAGCGTCCTGCAGCTCCTGCTGGACCTCACCAACCCTGGCCTCGTGTTTTTCACGGGCGGCTTGCTCCTTTGCCGCTTTCTTTTTGGCCTCAGCCAGTGCTTTATTGAGGGTTTCCACCTCAGTATCTGTCGGCGTTCTGGGAACGGGGGTCCCCAGACCTACCTGCCTGCGGCCCATGGCGTGGCTAAGCCAGGAGGCCGTACGGCCCATCTTCATCAACAAGGCATCCAAGACCCTCGCGAGGGTCTAAGCCTCACGAGGCGGACGATGCAAGACCTTCTCTGGAGTGGCCTAGTCAGGCAAGCTCATGAGGAGCGGAGATATCAAGGCGGGGCAAACCTCACGAGGCTCTTGTGACGTGAGCCATGACAAACGACACCAGGCGGGCGCCAGCGCGCGCAGCGTCCTTGTTTCCTCTTTGGTGCTAAGGAGGCCAGCGCAGGTGAGGAATACCGAGGCATCAGGCAAAGGTTGCTATATTGGTGCAACGAGACCAAGACCAGGAGGACGGCAAGGCGGAGGTCATCATGGAGCCCAAGACGGCGTCACCACCAGAGCCTTTCACAGGCGAAGACCACTTTTGTCAGGATAGCTTGTACTAGCTATCCCCCTTCAAATTTGCCCGCCGTTGTTGGCTCCCTTCCCGCACAATATTTGGGAAGAGGACTAGGGCCTATATAAGTAGAGCTAACCACCACAGTAGGGGCATCGAGCAATTCACCCAACTCTCACTCGCTAAGACACCAAGCACAAGAACACCTCAACCTCAGGAGGTTGTTCTTCCCTTGTATTGTTCTTCATCAGCCCAAGAGACAATCCACCACCACCACACTGGAGTAGGGTATTACACCACAACGGTGGCCCAAACCAGTATAAACCTCGTGTCTCTTTGTGTCCCGAGTTCGTCGAGTTCGTCCGCGAGATCTTAGCGAGCTAGGGCATAGATCGGTAGGAGGGAAAGACTTCGCGCGCACCCCAGTGTTCGAACCTTAAGGTTTTGCCGGAACCGCACATCCGACATTTGGCGCGCCAGGTAGGGGTGCACTGTAGCCTCCCTCTCGTCGATCAGTCACTCCGTCGCTCCGTCGTCTCCATGGCGGATGCTCGCCGTGCTCGAGCTGAGCGTCGGGCTACCCTCACTGCCCGCGTCCCTCAGACAACTCCCGTCGGTGGGCCACCTCGTCGTTCTCCGTATCCCGCCGCCAACGCTGCCATAGGCCCTGCAGGGAACGAGCAGCAGGCGTCCTTGCTGCACCCTTCGATGCGGCAAGACGTCCACACCGCCACTACATCGCTGACCCCGGCCGGTTCTTCGTCTCACGCGCGTCGCGCTCCCATGGAGGCGCCGGCCGCGCTCCTCGTGGCGAACGAATTCCTACGCTACCGCCCAGTCGACGACCTCTACAAGGAGTGGCTCAATCGCGTCACCGAGCTCGTCCGTGCCGCAGGAGGCTCCCCAGTGTCGTCCCTCTCTCTGCCTCCCCCTCAGCTAGCCATGGGCAACGAGACCCGTGGCGCGCCTCCACCACCACTGCCTAAAGACGGTGCCTTGGCACCAAGGCGCGTGGCTCCGCAGCGTGATCCACCACGCCTGGTGCCCACGCGCGAAGAGAGAAGCTGCCAAGAAATCCCGCGGCCGCGAGAAGCTACACCTGCGATCCCCGCGCCGCCTCGTCAAGACCGCGCGCCGCCCACAATGGTGCCGCGTGGACCTCGCGAAGACCAAGCTCCACCTCCGAAGCGGCCCCCAGCAACCATGGCTGGCTGTCGCGCCTTCACCCCCGAGGTGCGTAGCGTCGCCTGGCCAGGCAAGTTCAAGCCGGATCTGCCTCCTCGCTACGACGGTACCGCCAACCCCGCGGAGTTCCTGCAGCTCTACGAGCTGAGCATCGAAGCAGCCAACAGCGATGAAAAAGTCATGGCGAACTGGTTTCCCATGGCTCTCAAGGATGGAGCTCGCTCCTGGATCCTGAACCTGCAGCACGGCTCGATCTCCTCCTGGGACGAGATGCGCGACCGCTTCGTTGCCAACTTCTAGGGCACCCGCGACCGCCCGCCGGATGCGGGTGACCTGCGCCGCATCAAGCAACAACCAGGAGAAACCCTCCAGAAGTACATCCAGCGCTTCAACAACGCCCGCCTCAAGATCCCCAAGGTCACGGATGAGGCCATCATCTCTGCATTCTCCGACGGCGTCCGTGACGTCAAGATGAAGGAAGAGCTCGCTATCCACGAGGAGCTCTGCACCTCTTAGGAGTTGTTCAACCTGGCGACCAAGTGCGCAAGAGCTAAGGAGGGGCGCCTCTCTCTCCTTGAGCTTCCAGCTGCGGGTGCAGAGGAGAAGAAGGCCAAGGCCAAGGATGTGAAGCGCAAGGAGGCAGTTGTGCTCGCAGCGGAGCCCGACACCAAGCGGGGCAGAGATCAGCCCGAGTCTTCCAAGAACAGCCGACCGTTCTGCGCCTTCCACAACCTGAACACCCACAACACCAGCGACTATCAAGAGCTCAGAGCCATACGAGAAGGACGCTTCGGTCGATGCCCCGAGCGCAGCGACCGGGGCTACGGCCGCCGAGGCGGACGTGGAGGCGGATGCTGGGACGACCATGGCTCGCGCCAGGAGTGGTGCGACCGGCCTCGTGAGGACCGCTAGCAAGACCAACCTTGCGAGGGTGCCTGGAGGGACAAGCCTCGTGAGGATTGCCCCCAAGGCAACGCCGGTCCTCCCCCGCTGCCGCCACCAAGAAGGAACGACGACCACCACCAGGACGAGGAGGTTGGGGGCTTCCAGGAGCCACGTGCAATCGCATGCATCTTCGGCGGCGCCTAGGCCCCAGCCTCTCAGCGCATCTTCAAAAAGTTTGCTCGTGAGGTGAACGCGGTGCTCCCCAAGCTCGAGGCCACGCGCCCGCTCAAGTGGTCCCAATGCGCCATCAATTTCAACTTGGCAGATCAGCTCAAATGCGAGGCCACCGCCGGCGCCCTCCCTATGTTGTGTTCCCCAGTCATCAGCAACGAGCAGGTCACCAACACCCTCATCAACGGTGGCGCAGGGCTCAACATCCTGTCCGTCGACACGTTCGACAACCTCCAAGTACCATATGAGTAGCTCCAGCCTACCAAGCCCTTCTCAGAGTGACTGATGGTTCCACCACACCGATAGGGCAGGTCCGCCTGCCCATCACCTTCGGAGAGCGCAAGAACTACCGCACCGAGCTCATCGACTTCGACGTCGCGCACATCCGCCTACCGTACAACGCCATCCTCGGGTATCCAGTCCTGGCCAAGTTCATGGCAGTCACCCATCACGGCTACAACGTCCTCAAGATGCCAGGAAGCGGAGGAATCATCACGGCCCCATGTGAAGAGAGGGATGCGGTGTGCTCCCTCGAGCGTGCCTTCCAAGCTGCAGCAATCGACAACCCCGACAGCAGAAGTGAGGGCCCTCCGGAGGCCATCCCCAAGAAGAAGAAGCTGCACCGCGCAGGACCTCAGGAGGATGGCATCACGGCAGGAGCCTCATCAGGATCAGTGTCCGTCCTAGGGGCGCCTCCCTCCATCGCATAGGAAGGCGCGCCCGGCGCCCTCCTCGGGCAGGGCTTGGGGTTCTCTTCTGGAGGGCCTCAGACCTTGCCAACCTCATGAGGGAGGCGCTTGGGCACCACTTGGAAGCGTGCTTCGCGCACATGTCCCTCAGGAGAGCACAGGGCAAGGAGTGCCCACCACTCAGGAGTTCATCACCAAGACCACTCAGGAACTGCAAGACGCAAGGGCCATGCATGGCGACAACCGCTCATGAGGCGCAGCTCCCCATCCTGGCGAGGATGCTGGGATGCGTGTCTGCATGGACGTCCCAGGGCTCAACAGGGCCGCATCTTAGGAGCGCTTCTGGACGTCACATGTGGGCCGCTGCGAGGGCCCGCCACACAGCTACGTTCGCATGCCCTTCGGCTTGCCGAGCGTGGCGTCAGCCTATCAGCGCAACATGCGGCGTGTCCTGGCGGCTCAGGAGGCCAGGTACCATGCCGTCCTAGAAGAGATGGAGACAGTCTTCAGGGAACCTCCCGAGCCCCCAGAGCCTCCCGAGGCTCAGGGCTCTGGTGGCTCATGAAGAGTCATTTCTTCGACGCACGCCTTCAGCTGCACCAACCCTACATTGTCTACAGAACCAGGTGACATCTTCCAAGCTTGTTTAACTGGGAGCGCCCCTCGGGCTGCATTATTCCCAGGCCGCGTGGGTCCATCCCTGCGGCATGTATCCCTTTTGCTTATGTCTTTAGCTTACCTTGCTGGAGGCGCCCCTCGGCCTGCATCATCCCCAAGCCGCTCGGGCCGGACCCGGTGGCATGTATCCTCCTGCATTTATCCAAGTTAATCCACTTTCCATGCTTAACGTACCTACGGCTATTGCCTGCTCGATCGCCACCCGCCGGGGGTCCATTCACCCCGTGCAATTCGCTTGCGCGTTAAAAGGGGGGCTCCTGAGCATCGCGACTCAGGAGCTCTTCCTCTCGGCCCTCACCCTCTGGCCTTGACCACGGCATCGCGACCTGGCATACCAGCAGCGGCTGAGCTCACTCGAGGGCCGGGACCTGAGGACGTAGAGTGCTTGCACCTAACCGCCTTGCAGGAACATACAGTCACTGATACGTCTCCAACGTATCTATAATTTTTGATTGCTCCATGCTATATTATCTTCTGTTTTGGTCAATATTGGGATTTATTATTCACTTTTATATTATTTTTGGGACTAACCTATTAACCGGAGGCCCAGCCCAGAATTGTTGTTTTTTTTTTGCCTATTTCAGAGTTTCGCAGAAAAAAGAATATCAAACGGAGTCCAAACGGAATTAAACCTTCGGGAACGTGATTTTTGGAATGAACAAGATCCAGGAGACTCGGACCCTACGTCAAGAAACAAAAGAGGAAGCCACGAGGTAGGGGGCGCGCCTACCCCCCCAGGGCACGCCCTCCACCCTCGTGGGCCCCCTATTGCTCCACCGACGTACTCCTTCATCCTGTATATACCTACGTACCCCCAAACGATCAGATACGGAGCCAAAAACCTAATTCCACCACCGCAACCTTCTGTACCCACGAGATCCCATCTTGGGGCCTGTTCCGGAGCTCCGCCGGAGGGCCATCGATCACGGAGGGCTTCTACATCATCACCATAGCCCCTCCGATGAAGTGTGAGTAGTTTACCTCAGACCTTCGGGTCCATAGTTATTAGCTAGATGGCTTCTTCTCTCTTTTTGGATCTCAATACAATGTTCTCCCCCTCTCTCGTGGAGATCTATTCGATTTAATCTTCTTTTTGCAGTGTGTTTGTTGAGACTGATGGAATTGTGGGTTTTTGATCAAGTTTATCTATGAACAATATTTGAATCTTCTCTGAATTCTTTTATGTATGATTGGTTATCTTTGCAAGTCTCTTCGAATTATCAGTTTGGTTTGGCCTACTAGATTGGTCTTTCTTGCAATGGGAGAAGTGCTTAGCTTTGGGTTCAATCTTGCGATGTCCTTTTCCCGATGTGATGGAGCAGCAAGGCACGTATTGTATTGTTGCCATCGAGGATAACCAGATGGGGTTTTTATCATATTGCATGAATTTATCCCTCTACATCATGTCATCTTGCTTACAAGCGTTACTCTGCTTTCATGAACTTAATACTCTAGATGCATGCCGGATAGCGATCGATGAGCGAGTAATAGTAGTAGATGCAGGCAGAGTCGGTCTACTTGTCTCGGACGTGATGCCTATATACATGATCATACCTAGATATTCTCATAACTATGCTCAATTACATCAATTGCTCAACAGTAATTCGTTCACCCACCGTAAAATACTTATGCTCTTGAGAGAAGCCACTAGTGAAACCTATGGCCCCCGGGTCTATCTTCATCATATTAATCTTCCAACACTTAGTTATTTCATTTGCTTTTTTACTTAGCTTTTATTTTACTTTGCATCTTTCTCACAAAAATACCAAAAATATTATCCTATCATATCTATCAGATCTCACTCTCGCAAGTGGCCGTGAAGGGATTGACAACCCCTTTTCGCGTTGGTTGCGAGGATTTATTTGTTTTGTGTATGTGTGAGGGACTCGCACGTAGCCTCCTACTGGATTGATACCTTGGTTCTCAAAAACTGAGGGAAATACTTACGCTACTTTGTTGTATCACCCTTTCCTCTTCAAGGGAAAACCAACGCAGTGCTCAAGAGGTTGCAGTCACCAAGACTCAAGACCAGGCGCAACCCGCCTTGAGGTAGGGCCTCGTGAGTCCCGCGCTGGCTCACGAGTGCCCAGATACACCTCGCAGCCCTGCCGTGCAAGCCACGTGTCGTATGGGCTGTACACGCCCCGGGAGCTCCTCCCGGAGGGGGGCCCCCATCCCACGCACAAGTGGAAGCACCATGCTCCGCACTGGCTGTCGACACTGCCGAGGAGCGGCTATGCCCGTGCACAATCGGAAGAACTATGCTCCGCGCTGGTGATAAACAACTGAGGGCGGCCCCACGGTCGGTTCAACCTCAGGGAGCCAAGAGCTCAGCGTCCAGCCTCACTTCAATGCCTCCCCTCGGGAGAGCCACGCGAGAGGGCTGGGCATGGGGGCTGCGCTCGGGTCACGCCCAAGCGCACGCCACCCAACCAGGTCTCCTGGAGCTAGGCGTTGCGCGCCCCTCCCGAGGCCTCAGCGAGGGCAGGTATGGAAATTGTTTGCACATCAAGGGGGACTCCTAAGCATCGCGACTCAGGAGCCTAACTGGTCACGTAGCCTCACCCCTTGGTGCATCACCTGGTCTCCAGTCGTCCCAATGGCGGTTGAGGTATCTTGCGGGGCCGGGCTCTGCCGATGTAGAACATTAATCTATCCTTGCGAACTCTCCCTATAAGCTGTTTGCGCGTCAAGGGGGACTCCTGAGCATCGCGACTCAGGAGCCTAACTGGTCACGTAGCCCCTCACTCCTTGGTCCGTCCTGGTCTCCGGTCGGCCCAATGGCGGTTGAGGTATGCGCGGGGCCGGGCTCCGCCGACGTAGAACGCAAAGCAAACAGGAAGGAAATCGCAAAATCTCGAAGAAAATATTACAAACACATTGTCCTCACGATATCAAATGAAAAGTCTAAACGCCTCCACGAGGCCTAATGCATGTTGCAGGAACAAAACGGGAGAACAGCCGTGGGTCACTCTTGGGCACCGCCATCACCTGCGGAAGGTGCTACTTGTGAGCAACGTTGTCTCCACCTTCACCACCAGCTGCAGGATCGGCGACATCGCTGGACAGAGGAGCGGAGACAAAGCCACAAAACTTCTTCAGCAAGGCCTCCACTTGACCCTGCACAGCTGCGGCGGCGGCCTCACATTGATCTTCAGCCACAGGTTCCAGCAGCTCATCAAGACAAGCGTTAGGGTCGTGAAGGTGCAGGTGTTTGAAGACGCGGGTCAATGCAGCTGAAGATAGGACGCGAGATTCTGCCTCCGCCATGGGACCAACGCCATCAACGACTTCCTCGAGTGCTTTCACCAAGAGAGGAAGCAGCCGGCCGGGGCCGTCCTCATCAGTGGCCAGCGACTTCTCTAGGCCTTGCTCGTAGAGCATCTTCTGCTCCTGGCGAGATCTCTTCTCGAGATCGGCGAAGGCCACGCGGTCTTCGCCCAGGACTCGCGCCTTGGCATCAAGATCGGCCTCCCTCGTCGTCGCCTTCCGCTCCAGCTCTTCCAACCGATTGCGCTCGGCGGCCTGCGGCCTCCCCAACTCCGCCAGCTCAGCATCACGGTTCTTGATGGCGTCCTCCCGGGCCTTGATTTCCTCCTCCTTCGCTTGGTGCCAGCGTGCTTCTTCGGCGTGCTTGTCGCGCAGGCTCTGCAGCTCGTCCTCCAGCACCCGGCAGCGGTCACGGGCGGCCTTGGCGTCTTTCAGCGCCATCTCGCGATCGGCTGCGGCGTTGGTGGCACTCTGCTTCTCCTTCTTAGAAGCCGCAACGGCCTGGCCCAGCGCCGCGCGAACCGCCAAGTCGGAGTGGAGCCAGCCCGAGGCCAGCTCCAGGCGCCAGGCCACAAGGCATGGGTCCGAGCTCAGGAGATCCGCCTGCAGCTGGGTCATCTCCGAAAGAGCGCGTTCCAGAACAACAGCAGGAGCAGAAGAACCTGGGAGTGGAGGCGCAGCAGTGGGAGGAGGCGACATCGTGTAGGATCGAAAGTATGTCTAGAGGGTGGGTGATTAGACTACTTGACCAAATAAAAACTTATCCTTTTCCCAATTTTAGTCTTTGGCAGATTTTAGCTATCTTAGCACAAGTCAAGCAATCTTAACACAATTCAAGCAAGCATGCAAAGAGTATATGAGCAGCGGAAAGTAAAGCATGCAACTTGCAAGAATATAAAGGGAAGGGTTTGGAGAATTCAAACGCAATTGGAGACACGGATGTTTTTGTCGTGGTTCCGATAGGTGGTGCTATCGTACATCCACGTTGATGGAGACTTCAACCTAAGAAGGGTAACGTGATTGCCGAGTCCACGGAGGGCTCCACCCACTAAGGGTCCACGAAGAAGCAACCTTGTCTATCCCACCATGGCCGTCGCCCACGAAGGACTTGCCTCACTAGCAGATGAATCTTCACGAAGTAAGCGATCTCCTTGCCCTTAGAAACTCCTTGGTTTAACTCCACAATCTTGTCGGAGGCTCCCAAGTGACACCTAGCCAATCTAGGAGACACCACTCTCCAAGAAGTAACAAATGGTGTGTTGATGATGAACTCCTTGCTCTTGTGCTTCAAATGATAGTCTCCCCAACACTCAACTCTCTCTCACATGATTTGGGTTTGGTGGAAAGAAGATTTGAGTGGAAAGCAACTTGGGAAAGGCTAGAGATCAAGATTCATATGTTAGGAATGGAATATCTTGGTCTCAACACAAGGGTAGGTGGTTCTCTCTCAGAAAATGTGTATTGGAAGTGTAGGTTCGTTCTGATGGCTCTCTCCACGAACGAAGAGGATGTGGAGGGGTATATATAGCCTCCACACAAAATCTAACCATTACACACAACTTACCAATCTCGGTGGGACCAAACTGAAAAACTCGGTCGGACCGATTCAGCAAATCTAGTGACCCTTAGGATTTTCGGTGGGACCGACATGCAACTCGGTAGGACCGAAATGGTTAGGGTTAGGGCATAACGTAATCTCGGTGAGACCGATTACACAAACTCGGTGAGACTAATTTTGGTAATAAGCTAACCAGAGAGTTGGTCAGGTAAACTCAGTGGGACCGATTCGCTCATTTCGGCGAGACTGAAATGTTACAAAAAGGAAACCGAGAGTTTACATTGCAATCTCAGTGGGACCGATCGCTCATCTCGGTAGGACCGAAACGTTACGAATGGAAACAGAGAGATTACAATCCCATCTCGGTAAGACCGAGATCCCTATCGGTGAGACCGATTTGCCTAGGGTTTGTGGCAGTGGCTATGATATCTGAACTCGGTGGTGACGGATAGAAAGAATCGGTAGGGCCGAGTTTGACTTTTGGTTTAGGTCATATGTGGATGTGAGAAAGTAGTTGAAGGTTTTGGAGCATATCACTAAGCACTATGAAGCAAGAACCTCATTAAGCAACACCTCATCCCTCCTTCATAGTATTGGCTTTTCCTATAGACTCAATGTGATCTTGGACCACTAAAATATAAAATGTAGAGTCTTGAGCTTTGAGCTTGAGCCAATCCTTTTATCCTTAGTATTTTGAGGGGTCCACTTTTCTCATCCATGCCATGCCATTCATTGAGCTTTTCCTGAAATATTTGTCTTGGAATAATGTTAGCTCAATGAGCTATATGTTGTTAGGAATTACCAAAACCACCTAGGGATAGTTGCACTTTCACATCGTCACCGGGGCCTGGGAGATCACGGGTTCCGGAGCAGCTTGGACCTCATCAGCCGCGCCAAGCGCCGGCACCTGTGGAGCCGGTGGGGCCATGGGGGCTGATTCCACGTGGCGATGATCCTCTTGGCCCCACGAAGACGACCGGGTTGGGGAGATGTGGGCATTGCTGCCTCCTTTCTCTGTGGAGGGAGGCACGGCCGCCGTATCCTCCTTCCTATTCTTTCTCGAAAACGTCGGCCTGATCAACCAAGGGCGAGCATCAGGAAATGGCGAGCACCAACAAGGTCAAGGCGAATCTTGAGACACTTACTGATCCACCACAACATACTTCCGCTTGGGGAGCTTGAAGCCTGACAGCATCAGGACCTGAGGAGCAGGCGTTCGGGCTCCGGTGGTGCCAGGCGGTGCGGAGGCAGAGCCGGAGCCAGCCCCAGGAGGTGTCAGGACGGAGGCGACATCACGAACCACCAGCGACGACCTACCCCTTGTCGGGATGAGGGGCTGCCCCCTCTCCTCCTGGCGGGCGTCGGCCTCGGCATCATCAGGAAGGGCGCGGAGGATCTCGACCTTGATCAGAGGGGAAGTCTCCCCCACTTCTTCGAGGGTCTTCTCCGAGTCCACCTCCTCTTCCTCCTCCCCTGGGACTCGTCCGGAGGACACCTCCACCGGTTTACGTGCGCGAGGGCTACCTGGGCGCCTGGCACTAGCCCATGCGCATCGGAAGTCGGCCTGGAGGCGACGAATTCCTCCCGGTCCCTGCGTTGGAACAAGGGAGCAAAGGCGCTTGGCGGGTACTCCTGGTTGTGCCCAACTATGAGGTGCTGGACGGCGGCCAATTCATCGCCAGGTAGGTCCCCCGGCCTCAGGCGGGTCTAGTTTCCCTCTTCTTCACGCTCCCATAGGGGGCGCGCGCGCGCCTGGAGCAAAGCAACTCGCAGAGTCAAGAACTCCCTCAGGAGCATGACCCCCGTCACCTGGCCGCCCTTGCATTGCCCGGCTTCAAGTCATTCACCATCTGCCCCAACACTAGCAATGCTCGCTCGTCGGTAAGCTCCGCCTTGGACCACCCCCCGTTGGAAGAGGGTGCCGCCGTTGGCAACACCAGACGCGGATCGGCATGCTTGGCGTCCATCATGACCCATTTGGATCGGATGTTGTCGGCCCTCTTCGCGATGCTCGAGATCGAGTTGGCCTTGCCGCATGCGACGAAATTAGCGCATCCGGAAATGTGCACCTCGCTGACACGGAGGAATAAGAAATGGTGCAGGAGCGCCACAGATGGCATCACGCCCAGGTACGCCTCACAGTAATAGGCAAAGATGGACAGGAGGAGGACAGATTTGGGATGGAGATGCAATGTTTGCAGCCCGTAGTGGTCGAGGACTTCATAAAAGAAATCGGAGAAGTGAGGAACCAACCCGACGGCAACGCTGCTCGAGAAGAAGGGGAAGAAGGTGCTTCCCTCAGGCTCCGGCACGTCAGAGGCGAGCCGGAGCTCGGTCTCCCCCCACTCATTGCTCTCACCCGCCGTCAGCAGGCGCACGGAGGCGAGGCTCTTCTCCGTGACGGTGGGGGCCTCAAGGGTCGGCTCGTACCAGGCCAGTGCTGAGGAAGTCTTGACCTTGCGCGGCGCCATGGATTGCGGATGCAGGATGAGATTGGAGTGGATCTGAAGGTGGCGGTGGTGAGGAGCAAGAAAGGGGATCTGGAGCGAGGCGATGAAGAAGCAATGAAGGCAAGAACTGCCCGCGCCAGCCTTTTGTCAGGTCAAGCAGTTGCCGAGGCAGCGTGGGGAAGCGGAGACGCCCACGTCCAATCAACCGCCATGCGTCAACCGAGGCCGCAGGCTTTTGGGGCCCGCGGTGCTCCGAACTTGACCCTTGGCTTCGCCGCGAAGCCAAGCCCGAGCGCACCTTGGGCCAAGGGGCTACTGTCGGCGTTCTGGGAATGGGGGTCCCCAGACCTGCCATACGGCCCATCTTCATCAAGAAGGCATCCAAGACCCTCGCGAGGCGGACGACGCAAGACCTCCTCTGGAGTGGCCTAGTCAGGAAGGCTCACGAGGAACGAAGATATCAAGGCGGGGCAAACCTCACGAGGCTCTCGTGACGTGAGCCATGACGAACGACACCAGGCGGGCGCCAGTGCGTGCAGCATCCATGTTTCCTCTTTGGTGCTAAGGAGGCCAGCGCAGGCGAGGAATACCGAGGCATCAGGCAAAGGTTGCTATATTGGTGCAACGAGACCAAGACCAGGAGGACGGCAAGGCGGAGGTCATCGTGGAGCCCAAGACGGCGTCACCACCAGAGCCTTTTGCAGGCGAAGACCACTTTCGTCAGGATAGCTTGTACTAGTTGTCCCCCTTCAAATTTGCCCGCCGCTGTTGGCTGCCTTCCCTCTCAATATTTGGGAAGAGGGACAGGGCCTATATAAATAGAGCTAGCCACCACAGTAGGGGCATCGAGAAATTCACCCAGCTCTCACCCGCTAAGACACCAAGCACAAGAACACCTCAACCTCAGGAGGCTGTTCTTCCCTTGTACTGTTCTTCATCAGCCCAAGAGGCAATCCACCACCACCCCACTGGAGTAGGGTATTACACCACAATGGTGGCCCAAACTAGTATAAACCTCGTGTCTCTTTGTGTCCCGAGTTCGTCGAGTTCGTCGGCAAGATCTTAGCGAGCTAGGGCGTAGATCGTTAGGAGGGAAAGACTTCGCGCGCACCCCAGTGTTTGAACCTTAAGGGTTTGCCAGAACCCCACATCCGAAAGTATCCGCTCCTACAAATATCATGGCACTATGGTCGGCACAAGTCATTCATGCTTTTCCGGATATACACAAGGTCATCACATACCTTTCTTGTCCTCTAGCTGCTTTTTTACACGGCCGAGCTCTTCCTCGGCCCGCTCCAGACTCTGCTTTAGTCCGGAGACCTCAGCAGCATGAGAGGTTCCGGCCAGCAACGACGCCTGCTTATTTACATAAGACATATTTAGTTAGTTTCCTGCAAAAAATACTTGATCCTCTGTCCGGCTTTCCTTTTCGAACACCGGACAGTGTCTCAGGGGCTACTGTCTATACTGTGACTTTCTTTTTTGCGTCGCTTACCTCAAAGCCTGTCAGCAGGCTGGTGCAGGCTTCGGTCAGTCCGCTCTTAACGGACTGAACCCTCTCAACCACCATACCCATAAGGATACGGTGTTCCTCCACAATGGAAGCGCCTCGCAGCGCTTCCAGCAGATTATCTGGTGCCTCTGGATGGACAGAGGTCACCGGCGGAATAGGCGCACCTCCTTCCTTCGAAGGAGGTTGCTTGCTTGATTACGGAGCCATGTAGGTCTCCGGAATGGTATTCGGCTGGGGAGCGAATTGATGGCCCCCATCTCCAGTCTCCATGGGGTTTCCCGCCCCCCCCCCCCCCCCAGGTGTCCGGCGGCCGAGGGGTTACCCTCTGGCGCCACCCTAACGGCCTCCTAAACCTCTCCCTAGACTGGGAAGGTCCTTTGGGACAACACCTCAGCGTCGCCCTTGGCCTTGGGAGAGTAAGCCGCCGGCAGTGACTCGCTGGCCTTCGCCTTTGAATCCAGCGAACCCCCTGATGAGGATCGCAGGGAGCTGTCGTGGGCCAGACTGCAAGTACATGATTCAACACGTTAAAAACTATGAACCGAAGAGGATGAATACACGAATGTGTTAGGGTCTTTTGAGTACTCACGATTCAGCCAGGGGCTTGTCTAGGGGGCGCCGCTTTGGGCTGTTGTCGATGTCCCACGCGGAGTTATCCGTGCGGGAGAGCTTCCCTTTCTTGGACGCCTCTGCCCCCAGATTTGTGGAGGCCGCCCTCTTCTTCCTCCCACCCCTCAGGGGGGAGTTGCTTTCTTCCTCCTCCTCGTCATCTTTTGCAGCGGAGGAATGAGTCTCGGTGCCTTCGGACGTCACGTCCAAAGCGCCCTTGCGGCGGAGGCCACTTCTGGCCCCCTTGGCCTTCTTCTTCGGCGCCTGGTAAGGCGCCGTGACCAGCATCTTCGTCAGGAGCAGGATGGATGGTTCCTCTGGCAATGGAGCAGGGCACTGAATCCAATCCGCCCTCTTTGTCCAGCCCTGAAAAAATGAATTGTGAGGTTTAGATATCTTCCCTGAACAAGCAAGTAAAGGATACACCTTGAAACGTGAAAGACTTACCGCACTGGCGGGATGGGCCAGGGCGTGCCCATAGTCCTTGATTGTCTCCGGCAGCATCTCGTTGCCCTTTGTCGGATTTCGGGTTCCGGCAAAACCCTTGAGGTTCGAACACTAGGGTGCGCACGAAGATTTCCTCCTACCTAATCACGTCCTCAGCCTCACCGCGATCACAAAGCTTAGCTCAACGAACTCGCAAGACAAGAGACACGAGATTTATACTGGTTCGGGCCACCGTTGTGGTGTAATACCCTACTCTAGTGTGGTGTGGTGGATTCCCTCTTGGGCTGAGGATGAACAGTACAAGGGGAAGAACAGCCTCCTGAGGAGAGGTGTTCTTGTGCTCGGTGGACTTGTGTGGGTGAGGATGGATCTAGTCCAGGGTGAGATCGAGACCTGTTCGGTTGCCTCCTACTGTGGTGGCTAGTCCTATTTATAAAGGCCCTTGTCCTCTCCCCAAATATTGAGCAGGAAGGGATCCAACAACGGCCAAATTTGAAGGGGGACAGCTAGTACAAGCTATCCTGACTAAAGGTGGTCTTTGCCTCCCAATGGCTCTAGTGGTGACGCCGTCTTGGGCTCCACGGTGACCTCCATCCTGCTGTCCTGCTAGTCTTGGTCTCATTGCACCAATATGGAAACCTTTGCCTGATGCCTCGGTACTCCTCGTCTGCGCTTGCCTCCTTAGCACCAAAGAGGAAACGAGGACACTGTGTGCGCTGGCGCCCGCCTGGCCTTGATCGTCATGGCTTACGTCATTCGAACCTCGCGAGGTTTGTCTTGCCTTGATCTCTCCGCACCTCGCGAGCCAGCCTGATGAGGCCACTCCCGAGGAGGTCTTGTGTCGTCCGCCTCGCAAGGCTTGGCCCCTCGCGAGGTTCTTGGCTGTTTGCTGGTGAAGACGGGCCGTACTGGGCCGTGACTAGAGCCACGCCGTGGGCTGCAGGCAGGCAAGTCTGGGGACCCCCGTTCCCAGAACAGCGACAGTAGCCCCGGGCCCAAGGCATGCTCGGACTTGGCTTCGAGGCAAAGCCAAACGGCAAGTGTGGAGCGCCGCGGGCCCCAACAGCCTGCGGCCTTGGTCGACACATGGCGATTGATTGGACGTGGGCATCTCCGCTTCCCCACGCTGCCTCGGCAACTGCCCGCCTGACAAAAGGCTGGCACGGGCTACGCTTGCCTTCATTGCTTCCTTCCTCCTTGCTCCAGATCCCCTTTCTCGCCCCTTGCTTTTGAAATCTCCAAATCTGCTCCCATCCCTTTCCGCATCAGCGACCAATGGCGCCCCAGAAGGTCAAGGTTTCTTCATCGCCCGCCTGGTACTAGCCGACTCTGGATGCGCCCAACGTCTCAGAGAAGAACCTCGCCGTCACGAGCCTACTGACGGCAAGAGAGAGCAACAAGAGGGAGAAGACCGAGCTCTGGTCTAGCTCTGCCGTGCCGGAGCCCGAGGGAAGCAACTTTTTCCACTTCTTCATGAGCAGCATCGTCGCGGGGCTAGTTCCCCCCTTCTCCGACTTCTTCTGTGAGGTCCTTGGCCATTACGGGCTGCAGGCGCTGCATCTCCATCCAACTCTGTTCTCCTTCTGTCGATCTTCGCCTTCTACTGTGAGGCGTATCTCGCCGTGATGCCATCCGTGGCTCTGCTGCGCCACTTCTTCTTCCTCCGCATCAACGAGGGTCGTACCTCTGGGTGCACCAACTTAATCGCGGCCGGCAAGGCCAACTCGATCTCGAAGGCTGGGAAGAAGGCCGACGGCTTCAGGAGCAAGTGGGTCATGATGGACGCCAAGTGCGTCCACCCATGCTAGGCATTGCCAAAGGAGATGCCCCAGTCTGACGCGGGGTGGTCTCGTGCGAAGCTTACTGACGACCGGGCGATGTTGGTGCTGGAGAAGATGAACGCCGACCTGAAGCCGGGCAACGCGAAGGCAGCGGAGGTGATAGGGGCCATGCTCCTGAGGGAATTCCTGATGTTGCACGTGGCCCCGCTTCAGGCGCGTACGCGCCCCTTGTGGAGGCTTGGGGGCGAAGAAGACAAGGTTCGCCTGAGCCCGGAAGCCTTGCCTGACGAAGTGTTGGCCGCGGCTCTTCGCCTCCTGGTCGGAGACGACCAAGAATACCCGCCAAGTGCCTTCGTTCCCTTGTTCCGCCGTAAGGACGGGGCGCAGGTTGTGGCTGCCATGCCAACTTTTGATGGGTGCGGGCTGGTGCCGCTAGCGCCTCCTGCTGTCCCGGCCGCGACGGCGCCGGTGGATGTTTCTTCTGACGACTCTCGCCAGGAGGAGGAAGACGAGGAGCGCGACTCGGAGAGGACCCTCGAGGGGATGGGGAGACCTCCCCCTTGAGAAAGGCCGACATCCTCTGCACCCTTCCCGACAACGACAAGGCCGACGCCCGCCAGGAGAAGGGAGAGTCGTCCGTGATCCCGACGAGGGGCCGTTCGGCGCTGATCCCCCGAGATGCTGCTTCTGTTCCAACACCGCCTGGAGCTGCTTCCGGCCCACCTGCTGCTCCTTCTTCTGCTCCTAGGGCCCGTGCGCCTGCGCCCCGGGCTGGGAGGCTCTTGGGCTTCAAGCTTAGCAAGAGGAGGGTGGACTACACCGCGGTGGACCAGTAAGTGCTCTTACCTTGTTTCATTCTTGCTTCTGCTGCCTGACCTTGACACTCCTCCGATATGCGATTAGGCCGACGCATGCGGCGAAGAAGAGGAAGGAGGAGGCGGTGGTGCCGCTCGGGACCAACCTGCCTGCTCCAGCTGCGTCTCCCTCCATGGAGAAGGGCAGCATTGGTGCTCATGTCTCTCCGGTCAGTCGTCCTCGCGAGGCCTGGGGGAGAATCCTCGAGAGGAGTCAGCCCCTGTGGCCCCGCTGGCTCCGGAGGCATTGGTGTCCGGCTCGGCTGCTGAGGTCTCCAAGGCTCAGGAGCCCCTAGTCTCCCAAGCTATGGTCACGATACCTTCTCCTCCTCCTCCCGCTGCACCGCTGATTCTGGGCCCTTCTACCTCTCCTAACATCTTGGAGCGCGCTCTTCTTGAGATGACCTGGCTGCGAGAAGATCTTCAGGACGCCGACCCCCTCCTGTTGGTTGGGAGCCTGGAGCTGGTCTCTGGCTGGCTCCATTCTGAAGATTCTGTTCGGGCGACGCTGAGCCAGGCCACGGTGACCTCCGAGAAGGAGAAGCAGGCCGCCGCCCAAGCAGCGGCTGCTTGCGAGGTAGCGCTGAAGGACGTTGAGGCCTCCCAGGATCGCTGCCAGGCGCTGGAGGCCGAGCTGAAGACCCTGCGTAACGAGTGTGGAGAAGAAGCCCGTAGCCGCAAGGCGGATGAGGAGAAGATGAAGGCTCGGTAAGATGCCATCAAGGGTCGCGACGCCGAGCTAGAGCAGTCGGCAAAGGCGTAGGCCACTGAGTGCGGTCGACTGGAGGAGCTGGAGCAGAAGGTGAATGCGGAGGAAGCCGAACTTGACGTCAAGGCGAAGGATCTGGCCGAGGACCACGCGGCCTTCGCGCTCCTTGAGGAGAGGTCTCGCGTGGCACTGAAGACACTCTATGAGAAGGGCTTGGAGAAGCCGCTAACCACCGACGAGGATGGCCCCGCCCAGCTGCTTCCCTACTTGGTCGAGGTGCTTGAGGAAGTCGTGATCGGCCTCGGCCCCATGGCAGAGGAAGAGGCTCGCGTCCTTTCTTCAGCTGCGCTGACGTGCGTCTTCAGCCACCTCCATCTTTGTGATCCTACTGCCCGCCTTGACGAGCTGCTGGAGCCTGTGGACGACGAGCACTGCGCAGCCGCTGCCGCGACCGTGAAGGATCAGGTGGAGGCCCTGCTGAAGAAGTTCCACGCATTCGACCGGCGGTGCTACCGGTCCTGCAGCTCCGGCCGGTGGTACAGGTGAAGGCGACACCACCAAGGAGGGAGCACCCATCGTAGGCGACGACGACGTCCAGGAATAACTTGCTCGTGGCTGCTTTCTTGTTTTACTCCTGCGACATGCATCATGCCTCGTGGAGGCGTTTAAACTTGCGTTTGGTATTGTGAGAACAATATGTCTTGTAATATTTGCTTGAGATTTTGCGGTTTTCTTCCTATTTGCTTTTCGTTCTACATCGGCAGGGCCTGGCCCCGCACATACCTCAGCCGCCGTTGGGTCGTCCGGTGACCAGGACGAGGCCAAGGAGTGAGGGGCTACGTAACCAGTTAGGATCCTGAGTCGCGATGCTCAGGAGTCCCCCTTGACGCGCAAACAACTTATAAGAAGGAGACGCGGGAATAGGTCTAGTGTTCTATGTCGGCAGGGCCCGGTGGCGCGCATACCTCGGCCGCCATTGGGTCGTCTGAAGACCAGGATGAGACCAAGGAGTGAGGGGCTACGTGACCAGTTAGGCTCCTGAGTCGCGATGCTCAGGAGTCCCCCTTGACGCTCAAACAACCTCCATACCTTTGTCCTTGCCGAGGCTCGGCTCGGGAGGGGCGTGCGACGACCAGGTCCAGGAGACCTGGCTGGGTGGCGTACGCTTGGGCGTGGCCCGAGCGCAGCCCCCGTGCCCAGCCACCTCACGCGACTCTCTCGAGGGGAGGTGTTGCAATGAGGCCGGACACTGAGCTCAAGGGCTCCCTGAGGTTGATACGGCCATGGGGCCTCCCTTAGTTGTTTATCACCAGCGCGGCGCATAGCGCTTCTGCACTTGCACGGGCATAGCCGCTCCTCGGCAGTGTCGACAGCCAGCGCGGAGGATGGTGCTTCCACTGGCACGTGGGAGGAGACTCCCTACTGCGGAGAGCCCCCGGGGCGTGTATAGCCCCGCCCCAATACGTGGCTTGCATGGCAGGGCTAGACGAGGTGTGTCTGGGCATTCGTGAGCTAGCGCAGGACTCACGAGGCCCTACCTCAAGGCGGGTTGCGCTTGGTCTTGATTCTTGTTAGTTGTGGTGGTCCTGCGAGATGGTTAGACAACCTACGCCGAACGAATCTCCTGAGGTTATCGCGTGAGAAGGCCAAGCACCAACGACCCCAGGAGTTGACGTGAACGGGGCCGGCCCGCCAGACAGAGCTCGGCCGTTGGATTTATCGATGCTGCAGGGATGGGCCCGAGCACAGACGTCGTGCCTAACCCTCTCACGCGAAGGGTCCTGAAGAAAGACGATCGGCGCACAGCTCCCGCTGTGGGTGACAGTCAAGCAGTTGATAACCATAGGCAGATTAAGGATGAAAAGCAGACTAGCTTAGGTGAATGCAAGAACGATACACGCCACTGGGTCAGGCCCGGGCGGCTTGCGGATGATGCAGCTCGAGGCGCGCCCCCAGCAAAGTAAGCTAAAGATGTAAAGGGATACATGCCACAGGGACATACCCATGCGGCCTAGGAATGATGCAGCCCGAGGGGCGCTCCCATCTAAATAAACTTGGAAAATGTCACCTGGTTCTGTTGTTGAAGGAATGTTGAGGTAGCTGAAGACGCATGATGAAGGGGTGGCTCCTCATGAGCCACCCGGGCCCTGAGCCTCAGGAGGCTCTGGGGGTCAAGGCGGTTCTTTGAGGACCGTCTCCGCCTCCGCCAGGACTGCGTGGTGCTTGGCCTCCTGAACCACCAGGATGCTCTGCAGGTTGCGCTGGAAGGCGGACGCCACGTTCGGTAGGCCAAAAGGCATGCGAACGTAGCTGTGAGGTGGGCCCTTGCAGTGTCCCACGCGCGAAGGCTAGAAAAGCTCCAGAGATGCGGCCCTGTTGAGCCCTGGGACATCGATGTAGACGCGCAGCCCGCCATCCTCGCCTGGGTGGGGAGCTGCGTCAGGTGAGCGGCGGTCGCCGCGCATGGCTCTTGCATCCTGCAGTTCCTGAGTGGTCTTGGTAATGAACTCCTGAGCGCCCGGCGCTCCTCGCCCGGTGTTCGTGCTGCGAAGCACGCCTCCACGTGGTGCCCGAGCGCCTCCCTCGTGAAGTTGGCGAGGTCTGAGGCCCTCCAGAAGAGAGCCCCTGAGCCTTGCCCGAGGAGGGCGCCAGGCGTGCCTTCCTATGCGAGGGAGGGAGGCGCCCTAGGCGCGGGCGCTGATCCTGACGTGGCTCCACTTGCGGCACCATCTTCCTGAGGCCCTGAGCGGACTAGCTGCTTCTTCTTCTTGGGGGCGACCTCAGGAGGGTACTGTGCTGCATTGCTGTCGGGGTCTTCGATTGATGCTGCTTGGAAGGCGCGCTCGAGGGAGCACACCGCATCTTTCTCTTCGCAGGGGACTGTGATGATCCCGCCTCTTCCTGGCATATTGAGGACGTTGTAGCCGTGGTGCGTCACCGCCATGAACTTGGCCAGGGCCAGATACCCGAGGATGGCATTGTATGGCAGACGGATGTGGGCGACGTCGAAGTCAATGAGCTTGGTGCGGTAGTTGTAGCGCTGTCCGAAGGTGACAGGGAAGCAGACCTGCCCTATCAGCGTGGTGGAACCGTCGGTCACTCCTGAGAAGGGCTTGGTAGGCTGGAGCTGATCATAGGGCACTTGAAGGCTGTCGAATGTCTCGACGGACAGGACGTTGAGCCCTGTGCCGCCATCGATGAGGGTCTTGGTGACTTGTACATTGCTGATGACGGGTGAGCAAAGCATCGGGAGTGCGCCAGCGGTGGCTGCGTACTTGAGCTGATCTACAGAACTGAAGGTGATGGCGCACTTGGACCACCTAAGCGGGCGTGTGGCCTCGAGCCTGGGGGGGACTGCGTTCACCTCGCGAGCAAACTGCTTGAAGATTCGCTGAGAGGCTGGGGCTTGAGCTCCACCCAAGATGCAGGCGATAGCTCGCGGCTCCCAGAAGCCCTCGTTCTGATGGCGGTCGTCATTCCTTCTTGGTGGTGGCGGCAGCGGAGGAAGCCCAGCATTGCCTTGAGGATGGTCCTCGCGAGGCTGATCCCACCAGGCGCCCTCGCGAGGCTGGTCCTGCCAGCGGTCCTCACGAGGCCGGTCACGCCACTCCTGGCGAGGGCCACGGTCATCCCAGCGTCCTCCGCCACGTCCTCCTACTCAGTCGTAGCCCCGGTCGTTGCGCTCGGGCCGTCGACCGAGGCGTCCATCTCGAATGGCCCTGAGCTCTTGACAGTCATTGGTGTTGTGACTGTGAACGTTTTGGAAGGCGCAGAATGGCCGGCTGCTCTTGGATGACTCGGGCTGGTCCCGGCCGCGCTTCGTGTCCAGCTCCGCCGCGAGATGGCCACCCACTTGCGCTTCACGTCCTTGGCGTTGGCTTTCTTCTCCTCCAGGTCTTCAGCCGGGAGCTCGAGAAGGGAAAGGCGCCCTTCCTCAGCCCTTTTGCACTTGGTCGCCAGGTTGAACAACTCCAAGGACGTGCACAACTCCTCGTGGATGGCGAGTTCCTCCTTCATCTTGACGTTGCGGACGCCATCGGAAAATGCAGTGATGATGGCCTCATCCGTCACCTTAGGGATCTTGAGGCGAACTTTGTTGAAGCGCTGGATGTACTTCTGGAGGGTCTCGCCTGGCTGCTGCTTGACACGGCGCAGGTCACCCGCGGCCGGAGGGCGGTCGCGAGTGCCCTGGAAGTTGGCGACGAAGCGGTCGTGCATCTCGTTCCAGGAGGAGATGGATCCTGGAGGCAGGTTCAGGAGCCATGAGTGGCACCATCCTTGAGAGCCATGGGGAACCAGTTCGCCATGACTTTTTCGTCGCCGTTGGCCGCCTCGATGCTCAGCTCGTAGAGCTGCAGGAACTCCGCATGGTCGGGGGTGCCGTCGTAGCATGGAGGTAGGTCTGGCTTGAACTTGCCCGGCCATGCGACGCTACGCAGCTCAGGGGTGAAGGCGCGGTAGCCCGCGGTGGCCACCGGGACCCTTTGCTGAGGTGGAGCCTACCCTTGATGCCCGCGCACCGCCACCGCAGGCAGTGCACAATCTTGTTGTAGTGGTGCTGGGAGCGCGGGAGCGTTTTCTCATGGCCGAGGAACTTCTTGGCAGCTTCCTTCTTCATGCACGGGCGCCCGACGCGAGGGGTCGCGCCGAGGGGCCGCACGCCTTGGCGTCAGGATGCCGTCTTGGCGCGGAGGTGGTGGTGGTGGCGCTCCATGAGCCACATCTCCTGTGGCTGGCGGAGGGTGAGGCAGCGAGAGGGGCGGCGCGAGGGAGCCCCCCGCAGCACTGACAAGCTCGACGATGCGGTCCAGCCAGTCCTTGTAGAGGTCGTCGATGGGGCGGAAGCACAGGAGCTCGCGTGCCATGCACAGCGTGGCTTGCTCATCCACGGGAGGGCGACGGGCGTGAGACGACAAGCCGGCCTGGATCAGTGACGGAGTGGCGGTGCGGCTGTCCCGCCGCACCGAGGGGTGCGGCAAGGATGCTTGCTGCTCATTCCCCGTCGGGCCGGTGGCGGCGTTGGCAGCAGGTGACGGAGAACGACGGGGAGGCCCGCCGACGGGAGCAGTCTGAGCAACGCGGGTGGCGAGGGCGGCCAGGCGCTCAGTGCGAGCTCGGCGAGCGTCTGCCATGGATGCGACGAAGCGACGGGACGCAGATCAACGGAAGAAAAGCTTCGGCACACCCCTACCTGGCGCGCCAAATGTCGGATTTCGGGTTCCGACAAAACCCTTGAGGATCGAACACTGGGGTGCGCACGAAGATTTCCTCCTACCTAATCACGCCGTCAGCCTCACCGCGGTCTCAAAGCTTAGCTTGACGAACTAGCAACACAAGAGACACGAGATTTATACTGGTTCGGGCCACCGTTGTGGTGTAATACCCTACTCCAGTGTGGTGTGGTGTATTTCCTCTTGGGTTGAGGATGAACAGTACAAGGGGAAGAACAGTCTCCTGAGGAGAGGTGTTCTTGTGCTCAGTGGATTTGTGTGGGTGAGGATGCATCTAGTCCAGCGTGAGATCGAGACACGTTGAGTTGCCTCCTACTGCGGTGGCTAGTCCTATTTATAGAGGCCCTGGTCCTCTCCCCAAATATTGAGCGGGAAGTGATCCAACAACGGCCAAATTAGAAGGGGGACAACTAGTACAAGCTATCCTGACTAAAGGTGGTCTTCGCATGCCAAAGGCTCTGGTAGTGACGCCGTCTTGGGCTCCACGGTGACCTCTGTCCTGCCGTCATGCTGGTCTTGGTCTCGTTGCACCGATATGGAAACCTTTGCCTGATGCCTCGGTACTCCTCGCCTGCGCTTGCCTGCTTAGCACCAAAGAGGAAACGAGGACACTGTGCACGCTGGCGCCCGTCTGGCCTTGATCGTCATGGCTTACGTCATTCGAACCTCGCGAGGTTTGTCTTGCCTTGATCTCTCCGCCCCTCGCGAGCCAGCCTGATGAGGCCACTCCCGAGGAGGTCTTGTGTCATCCGCCTCGCGAGGCTTGGCCCCTCGCGAGGGTCTTGGGCGTTTGCTGGTGAAGACGGGCCGTACTGGGCCGCGACCGGAGCCACGCCGTGGGCTGCAGCCAGGCAAGTCTGGGGACCGCCGTTCCCCGAACGTCGACACCCTTGAAGAGCACCTTCGAGATATCTTCATGCGTAGTTCCGAAGAACCGTTGCAAGGTCTGGTGCTCGTCCGGATTGAATTCCCATAAATGGCAAGTCCGGCTCTGGCATGGAAGGATCGGGCAAACTAGCATCACCTGGATCACGTTGACGAGCTTGATGTTCTTGTCCACCATGCTCTGGATGAGCGTTTGCAGCGCTGTTAGCTCTTCCGACGAATACCAATTCAGGCCCTTCTCTAGCCTGGAGGTGAACCGAATTGGGGCTCGGGACTTGAATTCGGGAGCCGTGGCCCAGGTAGTGTCGCAGGGCTCTGTGACATAGAACCACAGTTGTTGCCACCCTTTGAAGGTCTCCACAAAGGTACCTTTGGGCCATGTGACGTTGGGCATCTTGATCACCATGGCACCTCCGCACTCTGCGTGTTGGCCATCCACCACCTTCGGCTTCACGTTGAAGATCTTGAGCCAAAGTCCGAAGTGGGGTGGAATGCGGAGGAAGGCCTCGCACACGACAATGAATGCCAAGATGTTGAGGAAAGAATTTGGGACCAGATCATGGAAATCTAGCCCGTAGTAGAACACGAGTCCGCGGAAGAAAGGGTGGAGAGGAAACCCTAACCCGCGGATGAAGTGGGGGATCAACACCACCCTCTCATTGGGCTTCGGAGTGGGGATGATCTGCCCCTTGGTCGGAAGCCGGTGGGTGATTTCCTTGGACAGATACCCGGCCTCCCGAAGCTGGATGATGTCCTTCTCCCTGACGGAGCAGGCCATCCACTTGCCTTGCGCTCCAGATCCGGACATGATTGAGTGCTTTCTTGGGGCGGAAAAGACGAGGACTTGGGCGCTGGAGCTCGAGAATGGATGGGCAGAGAAAGAGAGAAGGTGTGGGTGAAAGAAAGGAATCCTTATCTCCTTATAAAGGCAGTGAATATCAAGCGCCTCCCAACTTGCCTTAAAACTCACTTGTTCCCAAGGGCTGTGCAGACGGCACGGTTGGATTACCCACGCCCGTATTGATGAGAATCCCATAATAAGGGGATACGATCTTTGCTGTGACAAGACGTGCCAATAGAAACCGCATTTTGAAATGTGAAGTGGCAGGCCGAAAAACGGTTCGAAATAATAACTAGGCAGGGATGTGATGTCACGCTACAAAAAGTTGTCAGTGAATTGGACTCGTGAAATAGTATACTCTCTGCGGTTGTGCATGGTACTTGTTTTGCAGAGACGGACAAGTTCATTGTGTTCGAAGACTGTGTTGGAGTATTCGGAGAAGGAACCCGCCTTGCAATGTCGAAGACAATCTGTGCACCAGACACCTCGTCATTGAAGCCTGGTTCAGGGGCTACTGAGGGAGTCCTGGATTAAGGGGTCCTCGGGCATCCGGACTATGGTACGTGGGCCGGACTGATGGGATGTGAAGATACAAGACCGAAGACTCTCTCCCGTGTCCGGATGGGACTCTCTTTGGCGTGGAAGGCAAGCTTGGCGTCCTGATATGAAGATTCCTTTCTTTGTAACCGACATTATACAACCCTAGTCCCCTCCGATGTCTATATAAACCGGAGGGCTTAGTCCGTAGAGGCAAGAATCATAATTATAGTCATACAGGCTAGACTTTCAGGGTTTTAGCCATTACGATCTCGAGGTAGGTCAACTCTTTTAAAACTCATATTAATCAAGATCAATCAAGCAGGAAGTAGGGTATTACCTCCATAGAGAGGGCCTGAACCTGGGTAAACATTGTGTCCCCTGTCTCCTGTTACCATCAACCTCAGAAGCACAGTTCAGGACCCCCTACCCGAGATCTGCCGGTTTTGACACCGACAAGGGGGGCCACCAGGGGGCATAACCCACCTGGGCACGCCCTGGGGGGTTGTGGCCTCCTCGGCCCACCTCCGGTGCCCATCTTCTGGTATATAGGTCATTTTGACCTAGAAAATATAAGAGGAGGACTTTCGGGACGAAGCGCCGCCGCCTCGAGGCAAAACTTGGGCAGGAGCACTTTTGCCCTCTGGCGGAGCGATTCTGCCGGGGGAACTTCCCTCCCGAAGGGGGAAATCATCGTCATCATCATCACCAACAACTCTCACATCTTGGGGAGGGAAATCTCCATCAACATGTTCAATAGCACCATCTCATCTCAAACCCTAGTTCATCTCTTGTATGCAATCTTGTTACCGGAACTATAGATTGGTGCTTGTGGGTGACTAGTAGTGTTGATTACATCTTGTAGTTGATTACTATATGGTTTATTTGGTGGATGATTATATGTTAAGATCCAATATGCTATTTAATACTCCTTTGATCATGAGCATGTTTATCATTTGTGAGTAGTTACTTTTGTTCTTGAGGTCACGGGAGAAATCATGTTGCAAGTAATCATGTGAACTTGTAAAAAACATGCAAAAAACAGCAACTGGCACTTAGCACTATGTCAATAGGTTAGTCCCAAAAAATGATATAAAATGACTATAAAATTATTATAACACATCCAAGAATGATAATATAACAACATTGAACAATAAAAAATTATAGATACGTTGGAGACATATCAGTTGACATCATATTTAGCAAGCAATTTACGAAAAAAGCACCATTAATAAAATGTGAACCACCATTATTCATTAAATATCTAGGGACTCCAAACCTTGGGAAAATAACTTCTTTAAGCATCTTAATGGAAGTGTTATGATCATCACTACTAGTTGAAATAGCTTCTACCCACTTAGTGACATAATCAACAACAACCAAAATATGTGTATACCCATTAGAGGAAGGAAAAGGTCTCGTATAATCAAATCCCCAAACATCAAATGGTTTAATAACAAGTGAATAATTCATATGCATTTCCTGACATCTACCAATATTTCCAATACTTTGACATTCAGATAAAAACAAACTTACGAGCATCCTTGAAAAGTGTAGGCCAATAAAAACCTGATTGTAATACCTTGTGTGCAGTTTTGTCTCCCGCACGGTGTCCTCCGTAAACTTTGGAGTGACCCTTCTGTAGGATCTGTTCTTGTTCATGCTCAGGTATACAACATCAATAATACCATATACTCCTTATTTATAAATATGTGGGTCATCTCAAAAGTAATGGCTTAAATCAAAGAAGATTTTTTTTCTTTTGTTGGTATGTAAAACTAGGTTGTATAAATTTGGCAATAGTATAATTAGCATAGTTTGCATACCAAGGAGTATTATGAGAAGCATGTATGACTGCTAGTTGTTCATCGGGAAAGCTATCATCAGTGGGTAGTTTAAAGTGCAACTATCCCTGGGTGGTTTTGGTAATTACTAACAACATATAGCTCATTGAGCTAATGCTATCTCAAGATAAATATTTCAGGAAAGCTCAATGATTGGCATGGCATGGATTAGAAAGTGGACCCCTCAAAATGCTAAGGACACATGTTGGCTCAAGCTCAAGACTCTACATTTTACTTTTAGTGATCCAAGATCAAATTGAGTCCATAGGAAAAGCCAATACTATTAAAAGGGGATGAGGTGTTGCTTAATGAATTACTTGCTCAAAATGCATAGTGATATGCTCCAAAACCCTCAACTACTTTCTCATATCCACAGATCTCCCAAACCAAAAGTCAAACTCGGCCCCACCAAATTTCTTATCCGGCGCCACTGAGTTCACTTGACATAGCTACTGCCACAAACCCTAGTCACTTCGGTCTCACCAATAGGGATCTCAGTCTCACCAAGATGCGATTGCAGCCTCTCTGTTTCCCTTTGTAACTTTCGGTCCAACCGAGATGAGCGACCGGTCCCACCGAGATTGCAATGCAAACTCTCTGTTTCCCCTTCGTAATGTTTCGGTCTAACCAAGATGAGCGAATCGGTCCCACCGAGTTTGCCTGACCAACTCTCTATTTGCTTATTACCAAAATCGGTCCCACCGAGTTTGTGTAATCGGTCTCACCGAGATTACTTTATGCACTAACCCTAATGGAATCGGTCCCACCGAGTTGACATGTTGGTCCCACCGAAAATCCTAACGTTCACATTTTGAACTAAATCGGTCTGACCGAGTTTTCTAATTCGGTCCCACCGAGTTTGGTGATTTGTGTGTAACGGTTAGATTTTGTGTGGAGGCTATATATACCCCTCCACCCACTCTTCATTCGTGAGGAGAGCCATCAGAACATGCCTACACGTTCAGCATACATTTTCTGAGAGACACCTACACTTGTGTTGAGGTCAAGATATTCCATTCCAACCACATAAATCTTGATCTCTAGCCATCCCCAAGTTTCTTTCCACTCAAACCCTCTTTCCACCAAATCCAATCCTATGAGAGAGAGCTGAGTGTTGGGGAGACTATCATTTGAAGCACAAGAGCAAGGAGTTCATCATCAACACACCATCTATTACCTTTTGGAGAGTGGTGTCTCCTAGATTGGTTAGGTGCCACTTGGGAGCCTCCGTCAAGATTGTGGAGTTGAACCAAGGAGTTTGTACGGGCAAGGAGATTGCCTACTTCGTGAAGATCTACCCTAGTGAGGCAAGTCCTTCGTGGGCGATGGCCATGGTGGGATAGACAAGGTTTCTTCTTCGTGGACCCTTCGTGGGTGGAGCCCTCCATGGAGTCGCGCAACCGTTACCCTTCGTGGGTTGAAGTCTCCATCAACGTGGATGTATGATAGCACCACCTATCGAAACCATGGATAAAAAATCTCCGTGTCTACATTGCGTTTGCTCCCTCTAAACTCCTCCCTTTGCCTTCATATGCAATTGTTTTACATTCCGCTGCTATACTATTAGAATTGCATGTATAGGTTGATTACTTGAATTGTGCTAAGTTGCTAAAATCTGCCAAGACCTAAAATTGGGAAAAGGCTAGATTTTTATTTGGTCAAGTAGTCTAATCACCCCCCCCCCCCCCTCTAGACATACTTTCAATCCTACAAGTGGTATCAGAGCCTTGGTCTCCATTTGCTTTGATTTCCATAGCTTTTGGTGATCATAGACTTGGTTTCACAACCTAGGATAGTATGGCATCTAGCAAGGGAAATTACCACCGTAGAGGTCCTTACTTTGATGGCACTAATTTTGCTAGTTGGAAGCATAAGATGAAAATGCATATTCTTGGACATAACCCCGCCGTTTGGGCTATTGTGTGTATTGGCTTGCAAGGTGAATTCTTTGATGGGAGAGAACCGAACCGTGAAGCTACCGCGGAAGAGTTGAAGAGGCTGCAATACAATGCTCAAGCTTGTGATATTCTCTTCAACGGACTGTGCCCCGAAGAATTCAACAAAATCAGCCGCCTTGAGAATGCAAAGGAAATTTGGGATACTTTAATTGATATGCATGAAGGTACCGACTCCGTCAAGGAATCCAAATTGGACGTGCTTCAAAGTCAAATTGACAAGTTCAAAATGAAGGATGGTGAAGGTGTCGCTGAAATGTACTCTAGGCATGCTCTCATCACAAATGAGATTGCCGGCTTAGGAAGTGAAGAGATGACCGGTAGATTCATCATCAAGAAGATCCTAAGAGCCTTGGATGGAAAATACGATACCGTGTGCACATTGATCCAAATGATGCCCAATTACAAAGATCTCAAGCCAACGGAAGTCATTAGAAGAATTGTTGCTCATGAGATGTCACTTAAGGATAAGGAATAGCCCCACAACAAGTCAAGTGGTGCTTACAAAGCCTCATGTGAAGCTCCCACATCATCAAGTGAGAAAAAAACCTTCAATGAAGAATTTAGCTTAATGGTGAAGAACTTCAACAAGTTCTACAAGAGTAGAAGCAAGGAAAGAAGCTCCAAGTCAAGGTCCTGCAATGACAAGAGATCTTCAAGTCGTGAACGAAATTGCTACAATTGTGGAAGACCCGGACACTACTCCAATGAGTGTACGGCTCCCTACAAAAGAAGATAATATTCTCCCAAAAGAAGAAGTAGAAGAGAAGAATCACCACCTAGAGAGAGAAGGAGTAGAGATGATCATTATGAGCGAAGACCCTCTCAGAGAAGCAAGGGTTCGGAAAGGAGGACAAGTCATCAAAGAGCTACACAAAAAGAAGACATCAAGATCATGTTGGTGAATGGGTATCCAGCTCCGACTCCGACCATCACTCCGAAAGAAGTTATCACTCCGACTCCGAATATACTCAAGATGAAGGTGTTTCCGGTCTAGCTCTTGTGTCAACCAACTCCTATGACATATTTGACTCACCAAATGAAGGAATTGGAAGATGCTTCATGGCCAAAGGTCCAAAGCTAACACACCCCGAGTATGTCGATTTCAATAGTGATGAAGATGATTTGCTAGGAGATGATGATTTACTTGTAGACAACTCTAGTTATGAAAACCATGATGAACTTGCTATTAACCATGTTAATCAAGATAAAACGGATGACGATGATAACAAGGAGATTGAGCGTCTAACTAAAGAACTAAACACTCTTAAGTTAGATCATGAAACTACCTTGGAAGATCATCGAGAACTTTTAAAGACTCATGAGAAGCTATGCTTTGAAAAGCCCAACCTTGAGCAAGAGCATGAGTTCTTAAAAGCAATCAATGATGATCTTCGCAAAAAAAGTTCTTCTTACATTGCCAAGCGTTTACTCTTGTCTACTTACATGCCACAAGTTAAATCTAGCCACAAGAACAAGAAAGATTCTTCCTCTAGTAGTAACAACAATCATGCTAAATCCAATGTTGTTGCTTCTAGTAGTTCTCTTGATTCCACTAATGATTCTCCTAGCCAAGTTACACTTGAGCAAGAAAATAGCTTATTGAAGGGAATAATAGAGAAAGTGTTTACAAGACCCTTGCCGGAAGTAAGCAATTTGAGGAAATTGTACGCAAGCAAGGAAGACACCGGAAGAATCAAGGTGTTGGTTTTGAACGAAAGTTCAACGCCAATGGAGTTGAGTGGAAAGAAGATCAATACCCCAAGACGAAGTTTGTTCCTCAACAAGAGAAGTATGATCCTACTTCTTTCCAAGGAACACAAGCTCAAGATGATCTTCCACCACAAGACCACAAGCTAAAAGGCAAGGACAAGCTTCAAGAGGAGATTGATGCATTTGAAGAAGCTCCTAAGGCCTTGGTCAAGTGGGTTCCCAAGACTACATCAAGTTCCACTTCATCAAGTACGACTACAACTCCAAGGATTCCCATCAAGATGGTGTGGATCCCAAAGAAGAAGAACTAGAGAGTTCTTGAGGGTGACTCCGCCAACATTCTTCACTCTTATCATTTTGGCAAGGACAAGTGCAAACAATTTCCATATCTTGCACTAGTTCAAGGAGTCACAAACCCTCTTGTTGGTAAGGCAAGGGACAAGGTAACATAATTCATTCATAGACATCATCTCATGTGAATGTCACTCTATGTCTATGGATATCCTTGTTTGTTCCTTGTGGGACTAACCCGTGTAGGTATTGAAAGTGCAACTCACTCCAAAGGATTGCTCCGAATGATCTACATCAACATTGAGCATCTACATCTTCAACACCTACATGAAGTCATCATCGACAAAACCCAAGGTTAGTTCATCCCTCTTAGGGGGGATATCACATCTAGGGGGAGCTTTACTCTAATCAATTGAGTTAAAGCAACTCTAATTATGTGAACACAACAATGCTTTATGTAAAAGTGGTAACCCCACTTGTGCTTAAACGATGAGTATGACCTATGAGCAAATATTCTCATTTGACTCCTAAGTCAATATACTCATATATAGATGACCTAGTCATCGCAAAATTGCTTGATAGATGCTAAAGTGATTGTGCATGCTTTGTCACATATTTGATTTGCCATCTTATTATGTGAGCATGTTGGATGCATATTTTACTCATTCGAGGACATCCATTTGTTGCTTTGATTGTTTGGCTCTTTCTCTTTTGCCAAATGGATGGACAAGAATGCCTAAGGACTCCCTCTAGCTATCTATGCTTTTCTCGTCTCAAACTCTGTTCATGCTACATCACAAAGTTTGATCAAGTCAGATTCGAACCACTCTGTGTGAGGAGCACTCGGAGTCCCCGATTCGTCATAGACTTAAACTTCCAAAACCTCTTTGTGCATTTCGGTATGACCGAGTCATCCATTTCGGTCACACCGAGATCACTAAGTTGATCTAGGTTTTCAATCTCGGTGCAACCGATTTGAACTTTTCGGTCACACCGAGTTGCAGTAACCGCTTGCAATTCTGCATCTCGGTGCCACCGAGTTGTTCCACTCGGTCACACGGACAAGGTCGGGATATATAAACCCACGGGTGAGATTTCCGAAATTTCTTCGAAACCTCTCAGCCCGCATGTATCCTACTCTGCCGCCTCGGATCTCCGGATCATCTCCTCGCTGCGAGCGACCTCCCGCCGCTGGTCTCCATTGCTGTCAATGGAATTCTGCCTCTCCATTGTCGCCGTAGCGAACTCCGCCGAACTAGGGTACGAGTTTGTCTCTTTGTGCTATTCCTTTAACTCTGATTCGTAGCACATAGCTCTGCCATGATCATGACCACGTATGCAAACACTCTATCCATTGAAAACATCCTTTAGACTAGATTGGATTTGAAAATTTAGGGTTAGGTCTCCGCCGAACTCATTCGGACCGACCGAGTTGTAGAAATCGGTCTCACCGATTTGGCTTAGGCCATAGCACTTGCGATTTTCGGTCTGACCAAAAACTACAAATCGGTGTGACCGAGTTTGATTCTCTGTGAAACCCTAGCAGTCTTGGTGCCATCGAACTATGACTTGGTCTGACCGAGTTCACTAGTTTAGGTTCCAAAAGCTGCTTCGGTATCACCGAGTTTACAAATCGGTAGCTCCAGAATGCTTTCTGTGGAGAACTAAAACTAAGTTTTTAAGTCATCTATTTTGCAAAATCTCTGCACTTTGTGATGCTCATCCACTCTACCTCATCTACATATATTCACAGGGTCTGCTGTCAGTAAGTTTGCAGAAATGTCTGACCAGAGTGACAGTCAGAACAGGTCTGAGGAACATGTGCAGCTAAGTGAGGGTTCAGATCCCTCAAGCACTTCTGATGATGGCAGCAGGAGTACTCCCAGCAACTTGCCAAAGGCAGACACCAGATCTAGAAAGAAGAGAACCTCATAATCTGAGGATGAGGATTATGTTGCCACTGAGGAGGAAGTAAGCTCCAAGAAGAAGGTGCTGAAGAAGGAGTATGGCACAGCTGCTGCAACAAAGCCAGGCTTAGATAAGAAGGCACAAGCAAGGAGGATCCCAATGTCAAAGGCAAGGAAGGTGGCAACAGGAGAAACAATGAAATTAACCATAGAGTCAGATGATGGTGAAGCAGCAGGTGATGACAAGAAAAATAAGAGGTCAAGAACCACTACTGCTAAAGTTCTTGGCAAGCCCTGAATGATGAGAGATCCCTCTAAAGAAGAGGAAGAGGAAGCGGATGCTGCACCAGCACCCAAAGCTCAGAAGCTTATGGGAGATGCTATAAAGGCAGGGGATGCTCCATCAAAGCCCAAGTCTGCTCCCAAAGCTCAAGCTCAGAAGCCCCCAAAACCCAAGAGGAACACCAGAAGTATACCTGCTGAAGAAAAGAACAAGGCCCCAGTGCCTCAAACTGAAGAAGAGGAAGATGATTCACTTGTTTTGAGGAAGTTGAAGCCCAAGATTCCTGACCATAATGATGCTCATCCAAAGAGTCAAGACATGCATATCAGAAAGGATGTTGGACTGAGATTGTGGAGACAGTCTGATCCTTATGCTGTGAGGAGGAGGACAGCATTTGATTACATGTTTCACACAAAGGAACAGCAAGACTTTTATGAAACTATTTTGCTTGACAAGAAGCACATTGTATGTGACATGAGATGGGTGGATTGGGAATACATCAAGGAAGAAGAAGATCACTTTCCAGGAGTTTATGACAGCTTCAAGGCATGTGGACTTGACAAATTTGTTGGGCATAAGCTCACCAAATGGAATGATGAGCTGATCATGCAGTGTTACTCCACTGCCCACTTCTATCCAGATGGGAGGATAGTTTGGATGTCAGAAGGTACTAGGTACCAATCCACGGTTGAGAAGTGGGCCAAGATGATAAATGCCCCTGAAGAACATGAAGATGACTTGGATGTGTATGCCACCAAGAAGGACCACAACACTATGGCAAACATGTACAAGGAGATCCCAGATAAGGCTTTGGAGACTCACAAGCTTGGATCAGTACATTACTTGTTGTCTGGTCTGCCTACCATCAACACAATCCTTAGGCACACTCTGCTACCCAAGTCAGGAGATCACAAGATGATCAGAGGGCACTCTATCAACCTGCTACAGCTTTTTGATGTCCCTCAGAAGTTCAAGGTTATGAGACTGATTGTAGAAACAATCAAGAGGATTGCTGCTGACCAGAAGACAAGCTATGGGTATGATCCACACAATTCAGGAGCTCATCAACTCCAAGATGGGCACAGGAACATATCTGTTGGATAAGGAGCATATATCCTTACATCCTAATTTTGAAGACAACACTGCAGTGATGAATGAGGAGGAACCATCATCAGTTCAAGCACACGAGAAGAGAGCCAAAGCAAAGGCTGAGAAAGCTGCCAAAATGCCTAGTGTTGAAGAGGCATCTCAAGTTTTCCTGAAGAGCAAGCAAGATCAACTTGGATATCTAATCCAATCTACACTGAGGATTGACAAGGGCTTGGCCACCGTGACTCAAAATGTCAGGACCCCGATCCTATGCCACATCGATCTAGCATGTAACACCTCATATCACTTTGCGGCCTCACGCATGGTATTCCCACGGGTGTCGCCTTACCAGGCCCGGGACCGTTTGCGCCTTTTGGCTCACGTATATGATAGTGTCGCTAGCATCCATATGACAAAGAACCCGGGCTGACATGGCTAGTCGTGGACCCAAAGTGGCACTAACTTACAGGGACAGGCATACATGACCCAGCAACAAACGTGTCGGTCATCAGCGAGTGAATCCGGGCTGTAGCAACTGGGCTAGCAGGACTCCAGAGAATCTGGGCTGTAGCAGGCTAACAGGACTTCGGTAGACACCGCGTGACATTTCCCCGAAGGGACAGACACAGGAACAAAGAAGGACACACGCCGGCCATCCTAAGTGTTCCGGAGCAGTAGCAAGCTACCATGGCTCAGTGGAAGCACTAGGAGACATTTCCCGGTAAGAGAGGCTACCAAGGATAAACACCTAGATAGTCAGATCCCACACATACCAAGCATTTCAATAACATACACACAATATGCTCGATATGTGCAAATACAACATGGCATCACAACATGACTCTACAACTCAAGTATTTATTCAATAGGCTCACGAGGAGCGAGATATTACAAACATGGGTCTCATGACCCAACACTCAGAGCATACAAGTCAAAGCACAAGCGGAAGCTTAACATGTCTGAGTACAGACATCTACAAATGAAAAAGGCCGAGAAGCCTGGCTATATACCAAATCCTGCCGAGGGCACAAGATCATAGCTGAGGTAGCAGGCTAAACGTCGAAGTCCACGTGGAACTACTAGTGAGACCGAAGTCTCTCTGCAAAAACATAAAATAGGCAAACGTGAGTACAAATGTACCCAGGAAGACTTACATCAGAACTAACTACATATGCATCATTATCAACAAAGGGATGGTGGGTTTAATTGCAGCAAGCCAGCTTTGACTCGGTGGCTATCCTGAACTACGACTGCAAGTAACTCTTTGGGGTGGCGCACACGAGTCCACATATTCACCATATCAATACACCACTATGGATACGCTCCCATCTTCCTACGAGAACGCCATCCATAGCACTCACGCTTATCTTGCGCATTTTGGAGTATCCACTTTCACTTGTCTATGAACTGTATAAGCAACCCAGAAGTCCTTTACCGCGGACACGGCTATTCGAATAGATCATATTAACTATGCAGGGGTGTACTTCTTCACACACGCTCTCGCCACTTACCGCCATGTACACGTCATGTATCTTGGCAACCTTCAAGCGGAAGCCTGGCGAGGGTGTCGGCCACGACCTGACTAACCACGCAAGTCTCTCGTCTAGGTTTATCGCCTATTCGGGTTCCATACGCAAGGAGATCCGTCCGGGGTGTCGCTCACGGCCCCAAACGATGTGTGCAGGGTTACCAATCCCACCATCCGGGTGCCACTTCATACACCGGGCCACTGTGACTAGTCTATCCCAAGCCCACCTGTACCGGGTGCCACTTGGTAGACTTCTAACACTACCTACAAACACCAGAAACTAGTTGCAACTCCTGGACAGAGATCAGGTTGATTAATAAGTCGAGAGGGCTTGGAGCGCCCGGAGCCCAATGTGTGGTAGTAACTGTTCATGGATCACAAACACAGAACTCGGTTCCTGAGGACGGCTTCAATGAGACAACCCACCATGTACTCCTACATGGCCTCTCACCGCTACCTTTACCAAATCATGTTCACACACTTAGCTCACACACAGTAGGAAATGATTCACAACATTCCAATTCATCCCCGATGAATCAGACCTGACTCAACTCTAAGCAATAGCAGGCATGACAAACAAGCATGAATGAGTAGGCATATCTGTCGGTGTTCTGGGAACGGGGGTCCCCAGACTTGCCTGCCTGCGGCCTGCGGCGTGGCTCAAGGGGTGGCCCATCAAGGCCCATCTTCATTAGCACAAGCTCAAGACCCTCGCGAGGGGCCAAGCCTCGCGGGGCGGACGACAGGGAGCTTCCTCAGGCACAGCCTCGTCAGGCAGGCTCGCGAGGAGGCGGAGAGATCAAGGCGGGGTACCTCACGAGGTGCCCATGACGCAAGCCATGATGACGACCAAGAGGCGCCCGGTGGGCGCCCGGCCAAGCCGATGTCCTCCTTTCCTCTTTGGTGCAAAGGGAGCAAGCGCAGCAAGAGTATCAAGCAAAGGCATCCGTTTGATTGCAACAAGACCAAGACCGTCATAGCGGAAGGAAGGAAGTCATTGTGGAGCCCAAGCCAAGGCGTCACCACCAGAGCCTTTGACAAAGCGAGGACCAACTTTAGTCAGGATAAGTGTACTAGATGTTCCCCTTCAAAATGGCCAATTGTTGGCACCCTTCCCGCTCAATATTTGAGGAGAGGCCCAGGGCCTTTGCCTCTAAATAGGACTAGCCACCCACAAGGTAGAGGGATCTTGGATCGAGAAATCTAGAGAGAGGATCCAGCATCTAGGATCAGCAGAGAGAGAGCGACTGAACTCCTCCTAGCAGTTCATCGCACCAGCCAAGAACAGACCCTCGCGAGGCTGTTCTTCTTTGTATTGTTCATCATCGTCAGCCCAAGAGGCAATCCACCACACCACAAACTAGAGTAGGGTATTACACCACAATGGTCTCCCAAACTAGTATAAACCATGTGTCTCTTGTGTTGTTCCTTTCATAGCTTAGATCTTAGCAAAGTGGCGAGTAGCTGGAAGGTAGAGGGTGAAATCTCCACGCCGCACCCCAAAGTGTTCGAACCTAGAGGGTCTGCCAAACCCGAATCCGACATTTGGCGCCCAGTAGGTGCCGGGGCTTTCCTTTTCGCTGACCGCTCTCACCGACATCGCGACTTCGCCAAGAATGAGTAGCGCGCCCGCCCGTTCGGCCGGCGCCAAAGACAGGGGGGGCTCTGAGCCTTGGCCCCGACCTTGCGACTGGTGCGGTGGCCGGACAAGTTCAAGCCGGAGACGCCGCCGCGCTACAACGACACAACTGATCCGCTGGCCTTCCTGCTGGCGTACGAGGAGGCCATCCTCTTGGTGGGAGGCGACAACAGGGTCATGGCTAACTGGCTTCCCATGGCCCTCACCAACGCCCCGCGCATGTGGCTGCTCCACCTACCAGCGGCTTCCGTGGCCTCTTGGGGAGAGCCGCGCAACCTCTTCTTCACCCAGCACGCAGTGCCGGCGCCCCCAGTCGTCGCGGCTCTCCTCGGCGGCTCGCAGGCACCACCTTCGGGCCGCCACGTCAAGCCGTTCGTCCGCCAGGTCGGCGCTGCCTCCACGCGGCAGGGGGCTCCCCCAGGTCGGTCGGCGCCCAAGGCCGATCTGGCCTCCAGCTCAGAGGACCACCCCTCCAACTCAACCTGCTCGGGCGCTCTCCCAATGTTGTGCACCCCCACCATCTGCCAGGTGGCCGTCACCCGGACACTCATCGACGGTGGTGCGGGCCTCAGCGTGCTCTCGGTTGAGGCCTTCAGCCTCCTCCACATCCCACCGGAGCGGCTTCAGCCCAGCCAGCCCTTCTTTGGCGTCGGGGGCGGGTTAGCCAGCTCCCTGGGGCAGATCCGACAGCCTGTAACTTTCGGCACCTACGACAACTTCCGCACGGAGCTAATCGACTTCGACATCGCCCCGTCGGCCTCCCATACACTGCCATCCTCGGGTACCCGGCTCTGGCCAAGTTCATGGCCGCGACTCACCCAGCCTGCAACCTCATGAAGATGCCCGGGAGCAACGGCGTCCTCACCGTGTCTGGAGACACCGGGATGCGTTACAAGTACTCAAGCTCGCCTTCAAGACTGCTACGGCGGCGGCCCAGCCCGCCGGACCAGACGGCCCTGAGCCCAAGGGGGCTGCGCCAGCCAAGAAGAAGCAGCTGTTCACCCAGGACAAGGCAGAAACCAAGTAGATACTTGTTGACGAGGACGGATCAACTAACGCCACCTTCACCATAGGCGCCAACCTCGAACCCGAGCAGGAGGAGGCCCTGGTCAAGTTCCTGCACGCGAACAGGAAGGTGTTCGCCTGGGAGCCTGATCAGCTGGCGGGGATCCCCAGAGGCGTAATTGAGCATCACCTCAACGTGTGCCCCAACGTACGCCCTATGAAGCAGAAAGCGAGGCGGCAGTCCACTGAAAAGCAGGCTTTCATCGTCCAAGAGACCCGCAAGCTGGAAGCTGCAGGGGTCATTCGCGAGGTCCGATACCCAGATTGGCTGGCCAACCCTGTTGTTGTGCCGAAGAAAGGGGGGAAGGAACGCATGTGTGTCAACTTAACCAACCTCAACAAAGCCTGCCCGCGAGATCCATTCCCGCTCCCTCGCATCAATCAGATCGTCGATTCCACCGCCGAGTGCGACCTGCTATGTTTCTTGGATGCCTTCTCCGGATATCACCAGATCAAGATGGCGGTAGAATACGTGGAAAAGACGGCATTCTTGACCCCATGTGGAGTGTACTGCTGCACTTGCATGCCGTTCAGGCTGCGCAATGCAGGAGCAACCTTTCAGCGGCTGATGCACATCACCTTGGACCTGCAACTCGGGAAGAATGTGGAGGCTTACATCGATGACATTGTGGTGAAGTCTCGCGAGGCCAAAACCCTAATACAAGACCTGGAGGAAACCTTCGCGAGCCTCAATGCAGTGAACCTGCGGCTCAACCCGGAAAAGTGTGTGTTTGGGGTCCCCTCGGGCAAGCTCTTGGGCTTCCTCGTGTCCCACCGAGGCATAGAGGCTAACCCAGAGAAGGTCAAGGCTACGAGGACATGAGCCCGCCAAAGACCCTCAAAGAAATGCAGAAGCTCCTTTGGGCGTAACAGCGCTAGGACGCTTCATCTCCAAGTTGGGGGAGCGAGCGCTGCCTTTCTTCCAGCTAATGAAGAAAAAGGGGCCCTTTGAATGGACTGAAGAGGCCGACAGGGTTTCCAAGATCTCAAGAGGTACCTGACCAGCCCTCCAGTAATGGTGGCCCCGCGCCCACAGGAACCCCTGGTGCTCTACCTTGCAGCCACTCCCTACTCCGCCAGCACGGCCCTGGTGGCGGTTAGGGAGGAGCGACAGACCAAAGCCGCGGCAGCTACCCGGGTCAAGGCGAAGCGGGATCAAGGAAGACCCACAGAGACCACAACCACAGCCGAGAAGGACCAGCCACGCAGCCAGAACGCACTCAGATGTAAGAGACCCTCCCTGGCGACCAGCCTCTGGAGGCTCCACTGCCTCAGGAGGCGCCACGGTCTCCGGAGGGCGCCATCGACACCAGCACTCCGAACCTCGTTGAACACCCTGTGTACTTCGTCAGCACGGTGTTGCGGGATGCAAGGGCACGGTACCCCATGCCTCAGAAACTCCTCCTCGCGCTATTGGTGGCCTCGCGCAAGCTGCGGCACTATTTTCAGGGCCACCCCATCAAGGTTGTCTCGGCATCCCTTGGAAAGGGTGCTCAGAGCCCTAACTCAGCCGGAAGAGTCGCCGAGTGGAACATTGAACTGCAAGCATTTCAGCTCGAATTCAAGACAACCAGAGTCATAAAGGGGCAGCGTTAAGCGGATTTCGTGGCAGAATGGACGGAGGCGCCGCCTCAAGGTCGACGAGGATCGGTCCCTTTCCCCGGAAGCGAGACGCCGGAAGGTTGGGTCATGTACTTGACGGGCATTCTCGAGCACGCAGTCTTGAGGCAGGGGCAGTGCTCATATCTCCTACTCAAGACAAGCTCTATTACGCAGTGCAACTCTGCTTTCCAAAGACGGAGAAAAGGTCTCCAACAACATAGCAGAGTATGAAGGGCTGATAGCTGGCCTGAAGGCCGCAGCTGCCCTGGGAGTGAAGCGCCTTACCATCAAGGGTGATTCACAACTCCTCGTCAACTTCTCCAACAAGGTATACGAGCCGAGGGATGAACACATGGAAGCCTACCTTGCGGAGGTCCGCGGGATGGAGAAGCAGTTCCGGGGGCTGGAGTTGCAGCATGTGCCCCGTGGCACCAATCAGGAGGCCAACGACATCGCCAAACGAGCATCCAGGCGGCTACCTCAGGAGCCTGGCGTCTTCGAGGAGAGGCTCTTCAAGCCCTTGGCCATACCATCACATCGAGCGCTGGGCAAGCAGCCTGGGAGGAGCTCCCCACCACCGGCCTCGGGAGCCCAGTTTGTGGCCAGGCTCACCAGAGCGCTTTGCTCTTGTGACGCTGGAGCCTCGTGGAGGGGTTCTGGATCGCAGAGCTCCGGAGCTACTTGACGCAAGGGACCTTTCCGGAGAAGGAGGAGGAAGCGGAGCGTGTGGCGCGGCAAGCCACGGCATACTGCATCAGGGATGGAGAGCTCTACCGAAAGCGACCAAATGATGTGTCCTCGCTGCATCTCCGTGGAGCAAGGGAAGGAACTGGCCGCAGATATACACGGTGGAGACTGTGGGCATCATTCATCATCACGGACCCTCGTTGGCAAGGCGTTCCGCAGCGGTTTCTATTGGCCTACTGCACTCAATGATGTCGTCGAACTGGTGAAGGCTTGCGAGGCCTGCCAATTCCATGCCAAGCAAATCCATCAGCCGGCGGGAGGTCTGCAAACTATACCCCTCTCGTGGCCCTTCGCAATTGGGGCTGGATATCCCGGCCCGTTCCTCAGGCGCCAGGGGGCTATCGCTACCTCTACGTCGCCATGGAAAAGTTCACCAAGTGGGCTGAAGTGGAAGCCGTCGGCACCATCCCCGCAGGCTCTGCGGTCAAATTCATCAAGGGCATCGTGAGCCGGTTCGTGGTGCCGAACCGCATCATCACAGACAACGGTTCGCAGTTCACCAGTAATATTTTCAAAACATATTGTGCTAACCTTGGGACGCAGATATGCTACGCCTCGGTAGCGCACCCACGGAGCAACGGTCAAGCCGAGCAGGCCAACGCGGAGGTCTTGAGAGGCATCAAGACCAGGACGTTCAAGAAGAAGCTGGAGGCCTGCAGCAGGGGTTGGTACGACGAGCTGCAGTCAGTGTTGTGGTCCATCCGCACAACCGCGACCAAGCCGACCGGCGAGACCCCGTTCTTCCTGGTCTATGGAGCTGAAGCAGTCCTCCCTCACGAGATCAGACGTCGCTCCGCACGGGTCCTGGTGTTCGATGAGGCGCAGCAGGACGCCATGCGGGGGTCAGACCTCATGCTGGGGGAGGAGCGTCGTCGGGAAGCAGCCGCGAGCGGCAAGGTACAAAGAAGCGCCGCAGCGATACCATCGCCGCAACATCCGCCCAGACCCTCGAGGTAGGAGACCTCGTGCTCGGCGGTTCTCTCTGTGGAGGGATTGCATAAGCTCTCTCCCATGTGGGAGGGCCTGCTCAAGGTTGTTCATGTTTCTGTGCCCGGCTCCGTGCGCTTGGAGACTCGGGGAGGGGTGCCTGCCCGACGCATGGAACATCGAGCACCTAAGGAGGTTTTACCCCTAAAGAAGAAGGCCCAGAGCCTGTGAAGAAGGCGAACGCCTGTGAAGTGATGCGTTCTGGAAAAGGCCCAGAGCCTGTGAAGAAGGCAAACGCCTGTGAAGTGATGCGTTCTGGAAAAGGCCCAGAGCCTGTGAAGAAGGCGAACGCTTGTGAAGTGATGCGTTCTGGAAAAGGCCCAGAGCCTGTGAAGTGATGCGTTTTGGAAAAGGCCCAGAGCCTGTGAAGAAGGCGAACGCCTGTGAAGTGATGTGTTTTGGAGAAGGCCCAGAGCCTGTGAAGAAGGCGAACGCCTGTGAAGCGTTGTGTTTGGGGAAAGGCCCAGAGCCTGTGAAGAAGGCAAACGCCTATGGAGTGTATCTTTCCGAGAAAGGCCTGGAGCCTGTGAAGAAGGCCAACGCCTGTGAAGCTCGCCGCCCGTGACACTCTCACGTAATAATGAGTTGGGGCTGTACACGCCCGGGAGTCTCAGGAGCGCCGGCCTCAGGCCCTGGGGCTCCCTCCCATGCCCAAAGGGCACTTAGCTCCATACCGTGAGAAGACGTCGAAAACTAGATTAGGTGCCGACGTGGCTTTTCTCATTTGCTTTCTGCAGCTTGGCTTGTTTATTCCCATTCGAGGTTTTATTAAAGTTGTTGCCGCCTTTGGCTCGTGACTCTTTGCCTTTTCGCTCTCCCCGCCTCGATTTCTCTCTCACGAAGTCTCATGAGGGAGCAACACGGAGCACCCTCGCGAGTGTTTTTCCGCCCTTATCGCTTGAGGCTTTCTTACCCGGGTCCACTACAGAGCACCCCTCCAAATTGCGTGCCCCACGGGCACCGCGACACGAACACAGGACCAGGGTCGGTCGCCTCCACGGCTGAGGCCGGGGGCTACCTCTCCAGACTAACCTTCACAGGACATGAGGCGTTCGACGAGGCCTCGGCCTCGGGACACAAAGACCACGACAGGCGCCCCCGAGCTAAGTAATTCCTACGCACAGGCATGTGGCACAAAGGCATAATACCGAAATAGCGGAAGCAGTACGATAATTAACAGCAGTGGTCCAAGCACGCCCACGCGGGGCCCTACACTACTGTCTCTTTGCGCAGGGAAAGGAAAAAGAACAAAACAGCGCTCGCCTGACACCAACTCACGGGGGAGGCTCGAACTGCCTCCGGAGCTCAGGCGGACTCCCTCTCGCGCTTCACCGGGGCGAGATGGCGGGTGGACACGCTACCTCCCTCCAGGCGGGCGCGGCGGCGCCGAGGCTGGTCGCGGCCACCGCTAGAAGAGCCGCTGCCAGAAGAAGAGTCGTCGAAGCTCGACGAGCCCCGAGCTCCGCCACCCCCGCACGCGCTGTCGTCTTCATCACCGCTGGGGCTGGGCCCGCGTCCGCGGTCGTCGTTCTCAGGGCAGCATCCAGCGCGGCGACCGTCTTCCCCGAACACCCTCACGTAGAGGGTGGCATCATCGTCAAACTTGAAGTGTAGGGTGCACCGCCGGCTCAAACCACGCGCGCGGGCAAACGTTTGCCAGCCATGGGTCAGGGCCAGGCTCCCGGCTACAGAGACCTCCAACGAAGCCCAGGAGGCCCGGCTGCAGCAACCATCCGCCTGGAGCCAGAGGCCGCCCGGGGTACCAGCCGGAAGCTCACCCAGGAGGAAGCGAGGGAGCTGGAGCCGGGTGTTGGTCGGCTCCGCCGACCACACAACGAACTCCGGCAGCACCTCTGCCGAATGCAAGCGCGGCCTAGGGGGTCGCGCGGCCGTGGCGCGCCCCCCGGCAGTGGCCTGTCGCCCGTCACCGTGCGGGAGTTCACCTCCACGACCGCGAGGAGCCACCATGGGAGCCACAGGGTGTTTGCGAGGACGGCCTCGACCGCGCTTGGGCGGGGGAGAGTCAGGCTCCACCTAGCGAGACTTCCCCTTCTCCGCGGCCGAGAACCTCTTTGGTGGAGCCATGAAGAAGAAGAAGCAAGAGGAGGTGGACTAGAAGGGAAGGCGACGTCCTGTATTTATAGCCGAGGAAGGCCAACCACCAGCCTCAGCGATCGCAGGCAATCATGACCCGCTTTGCACGCATGGACTTGTCAATTCGTGCAGTCACCGAGGCGTCGTGGGGGAGCAGGGCCGCCCACGTCCAATCAACCACCACACGGCACCCAAGGCCGCAGGCTGTTAGGGCCCGCGGCGCTTCGCACTTGCCCCTTCGCTTCTCGGCCAAGCACGCTGCGCTTTGGGCCCGGGGGCTACTGTCGGCGTTCTGGGAACGGGGGTCCCCAGACTTGCCTGCCTGCGGCCTGTGGCGTGGCTCAAGGGGTGGCCCATCAAGGCCCATCTTCATCAGCACAAGCTCAAGACCCTCGCGAGGGGCCAAGCCTCGCGGGGCGGACGACAGGGAGCTTCCTCAGGCACGGCCTCGTCAGGCTGGCTCGCGAGGAGGCAGAGAGATCAAGGCGGGGTACCTCACGAGGTGCCCATGACGCAAGCCATGACGACCAAGGGCGCCAGGCGGGCGCCAGCCCGTGCAGTGTCCTCCTTTCCTCTTTGGTGCAAAGGGAACAAGCGCAGGCAAGAGTATCGAGCAAAGGCATCCGTTTCGGTGCAACAAGACCAAGACACGTGAACGGCCGGAAGGAAGTCATTGTGGAGCCCAAGCCGGCGTCACCACCAGAGCCTTTGACAGGCGAGGACCAACTTTAGTCAGGATAAGTGTACTAGATGTTCCCCTTCAAAATGGCCAATTGTTGGCGCCCTTCCCGCTCAATATTTGAGGAGAGGCCCAGGGCCTCTTCCTATAAATAGGACTAGCCACCCACAAGGTAGAGGGATCTTGGATCGAGAAATCTAGAGAGAGGATCCAGCATCTGGGATCAGCAGAGAGAGAGAGCGACTGAACTCCTCCTAGCAATTCATCCCACCAGCAAAGAACAGACCCTCGCGAGCCTGTTCTTCTTTGTATTGTTCCTCATCGTCAGCCCAAGAGGCAATCCACCACACCACAAACTAGAGTAGGGTATTACACCACAATGGTGGCCCGAACTAGTATAAACCCTGTGTCTCTTGTGTTGTTCCTTTCATAGCTTAGATCTTAGCGAGGCGGCGAGGCGCAGGAAGGTAGAGGGTGAAATCTCCGCACGCACCCCAGTGTTCGAACCTAGAGGGTCTGCCGGAACCCGAAATCCGACAATATCAGGGCTCAAACAACTCCTACTCATGCTAGTGGGTTTCATCTATTTACTGTGGCAATGACAGGTCATGCAGAGGAAAGGGGTTCAACTACCGCATCATGTAATAGTTGAATCGTTGTTGTCCTAATGCAGTAAAAGAGAACAGAAGCGAGAGAGTGGGATTGTATCGGAATGAACAAGGGGGTTTTGCTTGCCTGGCACTTCTGAAGATAGTGTAGTTCTTCATTGGTGTCATTGATCACATCGTCGAAATGCGTCTATCAAGAGGGGGCAATTACCGGCAACTGAGAAAGAAACACAATCAATGCAATGCACAATATGATGCATGCTCATGACATGGCAATATGAGTGTGTTGGACTAGTGCAACTACAACCAGATGGATTTGGGTCATTTTGAACCAACGATTCAATCCCAAACTCAAATTATGAATTTAAATAGTGCCTTATCATGTTTATATATAAACAGCAGGTTTAAGTTTCTTTATCATGCATGAAACCAGTGCAGATGGATATATTGGATTTTTCTGATCATTTTTCATATATAACTTGTTTCATTTGGAGCTACGGTTGAATTTATATGATTTTTAGAAGTTTAAGCCTTTTTCTGGATTTTCTGATTAAATAGAATTAAAGTAATTCCAGAATAGGATTTACTGCGTCAGCCTACCGTCAGCGTGACGTCAGCGAGTCAACGGCCACCCAGGGTCAAACCTTACAAGCAGGGCCCACTGGTCAGCGAGACAGGGGTTAACCCCGTGTTGACTTGGACTTGACCAGCCGCGGGGGGCCCGCTGTCAGTGGCATAGGGGCTTAGTTAGCGTGGTGATTAGCCCCTAACAGTGGCTATCACTGGCGGCTAATCACCGGTGTAACCAGGACGCGGCGGCGCTCGTCGTCTGGCCATCTCCAGCCACGAGAGGTTACGCGGCTGGTGGCGTTCGGGAGCGGCTGCAGCGGCACTTCGGGTGGTGGCCGTGGCAAGTGCGGGGTGGGGCTGTGGCGTCGGCAGCGGCGAGCGAAGCGGCAGCCGGAGCTCGGCTCCAAGCGAGTGCGGCGTTGCAACACGCAAGGGAGCAGGCTGTGGTGCGGGTTAGGTTCTTAGAGACGACAGGAGCACGTCCACGTCCTCGGACGCGATTTTTGTCCCTTGGAACGACGGCGACGACATGGACGCCGGCGGTGAGCTCACGGATGCGGCGGCTAGCGGACGGGAACAGAGGGGGCTAGCATAGAGGGAGAAGCAGGAGCTCACAGGGAGGCGGAGAAGCTAGTCAGCGGGCTCGGGGAAGACCTGGCGGCGTCGAATCCGTCTGTGGCGTCCGGCGGCCGTGGTGATGAGGATGAGCTAGATCCCAGCGTTGTGGTTCTTCCGGGGATGTGGCCATCAGCTTGGAGATGGAGAGTGATGCAGCGGAGCTTCTGAGGATGGTGGTTTGTCACGGGGCAACGGTGGGCGCGTGTGCGGCTGCGGTGGCCGGCGGGGCTCTCTGTTCGGGCGAAGAACGAGGAGGGAGAGAGGAAAATGGTCAGGAGAGAAGGGGGGAGGACAGAGGGGGTCGAGGGCGTCTCCAGGCGCGGCGACAGGGAGGAGGATGAGCCTCTAGCGCGAAGCAGGAGGTGGCGGCCTCCCGGCTAGCGTCGTCTTCGCCTCGCCTCTCTTGGCAGAAGGAAGGCAGCGAGCGAGGAGGTAAGTGGGCTGGGCCGGTCAAGCTGGTCCCGCTACAGGTAAGTGGGCCACGTAGGTTCCTTTTTTTCACATTTCTGTTTCTGTTTTCTAATATTTTAATTCTGTTTTGATTTGATTCACAGCCCAAATCATTTAGTAGCTTCTGAAAATATTTATGTGGCTTGATGCAATATATACGAAGCCACTCACAAGTTTTTCAGAATTGTTGGACTTCCAATTCTTTTATAGAAGAATTAAATCCAACTCAAATATTTATTGATTTAAATCCAAATGGCCAAAATAATTCCTCAAAAATGTTCCATATTTTTGGTTTGGACCAAAACCCTTGCCAAAAATATTAAACATCATTGAAGAGCTTTTTGGAAACATTGGATGCATTTTCCAGGGTTATTTGCCCTTCTTTTACTTAAAATTTTGAGGCTTTCAAATTTCCTCAATTCAAGTTTATTGAATTTAAACATGATGCATGGATGCAATGCCACTATCTGCAACCAAATTCTAGGGCTGTGACAACTCACCCCCACTAAACGAGAATCTCGTCCCGAGATTCAAGACGCGAGGTAAAAAGACAGAGGGGACACAAAGCTAACACGATCTTCATGATCCGATTGCCCTTTTGGAAGATGCTAATTCATTGCATCATGCTGATCTTGGTACCTTTGCCTTCGAGGTCTTTGTCCAACACGTTGACAACAGAAAGAAATTCTACAGGAATCGATATTCTTGAAGATCGTGCAACTCAGGATCAACTCATGGAGTGAGATGTAGGAACATCTCTCGAGTTGAGACACAAAACACACATCGAGAGGCATGGAAGACATAGACGGCAAAAGTTTGATTTGGTAGGCAACAATTCCACGCTTTAATAGATGGTGAGGGGGTTTCATGTAGCGAGGAGTTAAGTTGCCCATGATACCATAACGAGACATCTTAGGGGAGGTGACTCGTAGAGCTATTCCCTTAAGTGGAAAAAAGAATTACTTTTGATACAGAGATCATCGAAACCCTTTATGCCAGCCTAAGGCAATCACAAACGATCGTTTGAAGGAGTTCGAAGGAAACTATGGTTATGGAACAACTCGGCAAACGCGAGGCACATTCCAGTTGATACCGAGGATATAACCTAGTGACTGAGTGTGCTCTCAAGAACTTGAGCATTTCCATATTCATCAAGGTTTACCAACATCCATGGCAAGGCTCCTGGCAACTCAACATTTCACCATGATGGACATTGGGGGAGGATGCAAATGCAAGGAAGATAACACTTTCTCAGGTTTCACCTTAGCGAGGCTAAGGGAACAAAATCTGGATGATCGACCGAGAGACATTTAGCACTCCGCTTCTAATGTTCTCCTTGATGTGCTAGCGTAACCCATTCATAGATATGGTTTGATATCTAGAACATCAAGTAAAAAGGTCGGACTTCAGGAGCACAAAAATCCATAAGGAACAACTACTGGAATAAGTTCTACGAGATCCTTATGGGGAGGTGGCCAACTTCCTCAATCAAGATACTACAATAATAGGTATTCCAGTTGGGTGTGTTGGTCACGACATCCACTTCACCGGTTACACAGAGACCAATATTACAGTTCTTGGGAAATATTCCAACCATCATGTCTGCCTGAGATTAAGATCTGGTTGGTGTCAGAATATTCCAGACTCATCGAGTCTAGAATGAAAAAATAAAGTTTGCAACACAAATCGACGACATGACGTTGCGAGATTCTCGGGGAATGAACTACGGTAGTAAGCTCCAAAACATGAGCTGGTTCTGCTACACACATGTGAACACGTTGTCCCAGACAAGCATGACCACATCGTAGTCTTACAATAAAACACCACCGAGTTCAGGTGGAGAACCATCATCAAGGATATCGAAGTCCTTGCATAAGGTATACTCTTAAGACGGAACTTCTTCTCCTTGAACAAATCAGTCAGTGGCTTGGTGTGCTACGGAATTCATATGGAACGAAGATGATCAGTCTAACAGACCACAGAATACTTTGCACGTGCATGGCTGACTTGGGATGATTCCAGAGGAAGCAAAAATAGACTTTCTCAAATTCACGACGGCAACTTGCACCAAATGCACGTGAATCAGAGGTAGTCACTTCTTTCTTTAACATATGCTTCATGAACAGGTCATGAATAAAATGCTTACACAAGTTTCCGATACTAACTTAGATGTTCCACATGAATCATGGAGAGGATAAAATGTTGTGGATTGGCACAACAACAAGTCATCAAGATTCCCATGGAGATGGAATTCCACAACTATGTGAACAGGATGATAGTATTGATCAGTCCCAGAAGATATAATGGTGTATGCTCGAGGAGACAACCATGGGTAAGACAACATTATGAATATCGTTGGTTCTGATTTGATTTGATTATAGCCCATACTCAAATCAAAGATTGGATAAGATGATAGATCCAATCACTGATCACGAGGACCAATTGATGAGGATGTCACCTTTCTACAACAAACAGACAAACATAAGATATCCCTTTGGAAATGAACCAAGTTAGGCAAGCTTTTATCTTCCAACTCTCCAAGTTGTTGTTCAGCTTAACCAACTAGCTCAGGGGTATCCAACACAGATTCTTGGAGAAGGGGTGGTTTATAGGAAAACCAACTTAATCACGAGCTCAACATAACTGTCAGGGAACAACCTGGTAATACTTCCGAGAAGATATTCGGAAAATCACGAACCACTGATATGTTATTAAGCTCGAGAACAATCTTGCTTTTCAGGGCAAGACGATATGATCAAACGAGTGAGGGATTGACCAATCCTAACTCATTGAACCAAGAGTGCACCGAAGGTAAGGACTAGGTAGCACAATCAATCTTAGGATGGAAATTTAATAACCAACACACTAATAATGAAATTGTTGTCCATTAACTACCAAGCAACAAGGTTGCTAGGATTATTGATTTCACACATCACGGTTCACTTGTCGGCATTCCGGTTGCAACAACACGGGAATCGAGGAATGAACAATGATGGCGAGAGATATCACTGTATCAAGAGTTCATGGGATGGTGTGCAATTCCTATGATATTCTTGATATAAAAGATGGTAATGCTCCAAGGTAGAACAGAACAATAGCTAGATTAGCATTTTGATCTACAGAGTACAACTACTTTGACCCAATCCTGGATATGGATGAGGTTCTGGAGTTTGTTTCTCCTATTCATTCTGAAATAGAATGGCTTGACGGACCACAAGAATAGTAAGCATCGATGAACGAATGCATACATACTCTTGACTATCAGCTGATAGACAAGGATCAAAATACAACTACAGAGGGACAACTCAAAGGAACATATATCTTTCTGAGTTGTGGATGCATTGTGTTAGTATGTCGAACAAGTTCAACATATTTCTTCCGGATAACCCATCTTTGTCAAGAGGAAGGACTGGCAGATTCACAACTATGAATGGAGGAATCATCAAGAGCACTCTGGTTGCGATATTTTGGTTCAAAGAACTTCCGCCATAAGCAGTTCATGGTATTTGGAAGAAGGAAATACCACGGACCTCGAGGACTATCACAAAGGTTTCTAATATCCTAAAGGAACTAGCAAACACTATAAACATGAGATAAGTAGGGTGAATCTCGGGTTCAATAACCCAGGAATAGAATGCCTACTAACTGATAACATCACGGGATGCTTTCGAGAATGATGGCCAGAATCATCACACTGGGAATATAAAGCATGGCCAAATTACTAGGTGATACTCTAGACACCTAGGGTCATAATAATAGCTCCAACATAAATGCTGAGGCAATGAAATACCTCAACACACTAGTTAGTGTGGTTGATCTAGCACAAAGGATCTTCAGAATGGTAAGAAGGAATTTGCAAATGCATCAGACTATTTAGAAACCTGGGATGACTCGGACAGTGATACATCTCCAACGTATCTACTTTTCCAAAAACATTTGCCCTTGTTTTGGACTCTAACTTGCATGATTTGAATGAAACTAACCCGGACTGACGCTGTTTTCAGCAGAACTACCATGATGTTGTTTTATGTGTAGAAAAGAAAAGTTCTCGGATTGTCCTGGAAATCCACTGAGGCACTTTTTGGAATTTATAAAAAATATTGGGCGAAAGAAATACATCAGGGGGCCCAGGGCCTGTCCACGAGACAGGGGGGCGCGCCCCCTATCTCGTGGGCCCCCTGGAACTCCTCCGACCTCAACTCCAACTCCATATATTCCGTCTCGGGGAGAAAAAAATCAGAGAAAAAGTTTCATCGCGTTTCACGACACGGAGCCGCCGCCAAGCCCTAATCTCTCTCGGGAGGGCTGATCTGGAGTCCGTTCGGGGCTCCGGAGAGGGGGATCCATCGCCGTCGTCATCATCAACCATCCTCCATCACCAATTTCATGACGCTCACCGCCGTGCGTGAGTAATTCCATCGTAGGCTTGCTGGACGGTGATGGGTTGGATGAGATTTACCATGTAATCAAGTTAGTTTTGTTAGGGTTTGATCCCTACTATCCACTATGTTTTGAGATTGATGTTGCTATGACTTTGCTATGCTTAATGCTTGTCACTAGGGCCCGAAAGTGCCATGATTTCAGATCTGAACCTATTATGTTTTCATGAATATATGTGTGTTCTTGATCCTATCTTGCAAGTCTATAGTCACCTATTATGTGTTATGATCGGACAACCCTGAAGTGACAATAATCGGGATACTTCTCGGTGTTGACTGTAGTTTGAGGAGTTCATGTATTCACTATGTGCTAATGCTTTGTTCCGTTCTCTATTAAAAGGAGGCCTTAATATCCCTTAGTTTCCGTAAGGACCCCGCTGCCATGGGAGGGTAGGACAAAAGATGCCATGCAAGTTCTTTTCCATAAGCACGTATGACTATTTACGGAATACATGCCTACATTACATTTATGAATTGGAGCTAGTTCTATATCACCCTATGTTATAACTATTGCATGAGGAATCGCATCCGGCATAATTATCCATCACTGATCCATTGCCTACGAGCTTTTCATATATTGTTTTTCGCTTATTTACTTTTCCGTTGCTACTGTTACAACTACTAAAAAAACACAAAAACATTTATCTTTACTTCTGCTACCGTTACCTTTATTATCATACCACTTTTGCTACTAAACACTTTGCTGCAGATACTAAGTTATCCAGGTGTGGTTGAACTGACAACTCAACTGCTAATACTCAAGAATATTCTTTGGCTCCCCTTGTGTCGAATCAATAAATTTGGGTTGAATACTCTACCCTCAAAAGCTGTCGCGATCCCCTATACTTGTGGGTTATCAGACAGCATAACGGTTGTAGATGCTTAAAAGGATTTGAAACATCCTGCAAATGGTGGCATAACCACTCAACATCACAATATCAAGGTTCTGAGGCCAGCTATGAACACACGGAAGTAGTAGGAACTGAACTGGGGCTTGAATCCATCATTCCTGTAAGTCTACGGATTAGTAACACGTTATCCTCATAGAAGATGAGAAAGCCTAGATCCTTAACCCCGTAGGAAGGATAAGATGACTTGGATCAGAAGGCATGAGGTAAAAGGAGTAAAAAAGAGCCTTACGTTCCATCCCACAATCAATTCCCTTATATAACTAAAGAATTTCTAGACTCAACTTTGACCAGTTTGGCTTGGTAAACCTACAGGCAGTCAAGCTCTAATACCAAAATTGTCAGGACCCCATCCTATGCCACATCGATCTAGCATGTAACACCTCATATCACTTTGCGGCCTCACGAACGGTATTCCCACGGGTGTCGCCTTACCAGGCCCGGGACCGTTTGCGCCTTTTGGCTCAAGTATATGATAGTGTCGCTAGCATCCATATGACAAAGAACCCGGGCTGACATGGCTAGTCGTGAACCCAAAGTGGCACTAACTTACAGGGACAGGCATATATGACCCAACAACGAACATGTCGGTCATCAACGAGTGAATCCGGGCTGTAGCAACTGGGCTAGCAGGACTCCAGAGAATCTGGGCTGTAGCAGGCTAACAGGACTCCGGTAAACACCACGTGACATTTCCCCGAAGGGACAGACACAGGAACGAAGAAGGACACATGCCGGCCAGCCTAACTGTTCCGGAGTAGTAGCAAGCTACCATGGCTCAGTGGAAGCACTAGGAGACATTTCCCGGTAAGAGAGGCTACCAAGGATAAACAACTAGATAGTGTGTTCCCACACATACCAAGCATTTCAATAACATACACACAATATGCTCGATATGTGCAAATACAACATGGCATCACAACATGACTCTACAACTCAAGTATTTATTCAAAAGGCTCCGAGGAGCGAGATATTACAAACATGGGTCTCATGACCCAACACTCAGAGCATACAAGTCAAAGCACAAGCGGAAGCTTAACATGTCTGAGTACAGACATCTACAAATGAAAAAGGCCGAGAAGCCTAGCTATGTACCAGATCCTGCCGAGGGCACAAGATCGTAGCTGAGGTAACAAGCTAAACGTCGAAGTCCACATGGAACTACTAGTGAGACCAAGTCTCTCTGCAAAAACATAAAATAGGCAAACGTGAGTACAAATGTACCCAGCAAGACTTACATCAGAATTAACTACATATGCATCATTATGAACAAAGGGATGGTGGGGTTTAATTGCAGCAAGCCAGCTTTGACTCGGTGGCTATCCTGAACTACGACTGCAAGTAACTCTTTGGGGTGGCGCACATGAGTCCACATATTCACCATATCAATACACCACTATGGATCCGCTCCTGTCTTCCTATGAGAACGCCATCCATAGCACTCACGCTTATCTTGCGTATTTTAGAGTATCCACTTTCACTTGTCTATGAACTGTATAGGCAACCTAAAAGTCCTTTACCGCGGACACGGCTATTCGAATAGATCATATTAACCCTGCAGGGGTGTACTTCTTCACACACGCTCTCGCCACTTACCGCCATGTACACGTCATGTATCTCGGCAACCTTCAAGCGGAAGCCTGGCGAGGGTGTCGGCCACGACCTGACTAACCACGCAAGTCTCTCGTCCAGGTTTATCGCCTATTCGGGTTCCATCCGCAAGGAGATCCGGCCGGGGTGTCGCTCACGGCCCCAAACGATGTGTGCAGGGTTCCCAAGCCCACCATCCGGGTGCCACTTGGTACACCGGGCCATTGTGCCTAGTCTGTCCCAAGCCCACCTGTATCGGGTGCCACTTGGTGGACTACTAACACTACCTGCAAACACCAGAAACTAGTTGCAACTCCTGGACAGAGATCAGGTTGATTAATAAGTCGAGAGGGCTTGGAGCGCCCGGAGCCCAATGTGTGGTAGTAACTGTTCATGGATCACAAACATAGAACTCAGTTCCTGTGGCAATCACAGTTCATGCAGAGGAAAGGGGTTCAACTACCGCAGCATGTAACAGTTGAATCGTTGTTGTCCTAATGCAGTAAAAGAGAGGAGAAGCGAGAGAGTGGAATTGTATCGAACGAACAAGGGGTTTTGCTTGCCTGGCACTTCTGAAGATAGTATAGTTCTTCATTGGTGTCATTGATCACATCGTCCAAATGTGTCTATCGAGAGAGGGCAATTACCGGCAACTGAGAAAGAAACACAATCAATGCAATGCACAATATGATGCATGCTCATGACATGGCAATATGAGTGTGTTGGCACAATAACTACAACCCGGATGGATTTGGGTCATTTTGAACCAACGATTCAATCCCAAACTCAAATTATGAATTTAAATAGTTCCTTATCATGTTTTGATATAAACAGCAGATTTAAGTTGCTTTATCATGCATGAAACCAGTGCAAATGGATAGATTGGATTTTTCTAATCATTTTTCATATATAACTTGTTTCATTTGGAGCTACGGTTGAATTTATTTGATTTTTAGAAGTTTAAGCTTTTTTCTGGATTTTCTGATTAAATAGAATTAAACTAATTCCAGAAAAGGATTTACTGCATCAACCTGCCGTCAGCGTAACGTCAGCGAGTCAACGGCCACCCAGGGTCAAACCTTACAAGCAGGGCCCACTGGTCAGCGAGACAGGGGTTATCCCCGTGTTGACTTGGACTTGACCAGCCGCGGGGGGAGGGGGCGCTGTCAGTGGCATAGGGGCTTATTTAGCGAGGTGATTAGCCCCTAACAGTGGCTATCACCGGCGCCTAATCGCCGGCGTAACAAGGACGGGGCGGCGCTCGTCGTCTGGCTATCTCCGGCCACGAGAGGTTACGCGGCTGGTGGCGTTCGGGAGCGACTGCAGCGGCGCTTCTGGTAGTGGTCGTGGCAAGTGTGGGGTGGGGCTGTGGCGTCGGCAGCGGCGAGCGAAGCGGCGGCCGGAGCTTGGCTCCGAGGGAGCGCGGCGTTGCAACACGCAAGGGAGCAGGCTGTGGTGCGGGCTGGGTTCTTAGAGACGACAGGAGAACGTCCACGTCCTCGGACGTGATTTTTTTCCATTGGAACGACGGCGACGACATGGACGCCGGTGGTGAGCTCACAGATGCGGCGGCTAGCGGACGGGAACGGAGGGGGCTAGCATAGAGGGAGAAGTAGGAGCTCACAGGGAGGCGGAGAAGCTAGTCAGCGGGCTCGGGGAAGACCTGGCGGCGTCGAATCTGTCTGTGGCGTCCGGCGGCCGTGGTGATGAGGATGAGCTCGATCCCGGCATTGTGGTTCTTCCGGGGATGTGGTCGTCGGCTTGGAGATGGAGAGTGATGCAGCGGAGCTTCTGAGGATGGTGGTTTGTCACGGGGGTAACGGTGGGCGTGTGTGCGGCTGCGGTGGCTGGCGGGGCTCTCTGTTTGGGCGAAGAACGAGGAGGGAGAGAGGAAAATGGTCAGGGGAGAAGGGGGGAGGATAGAGGGGGTCGAGGGCGTCTCCAGGCGCGGGGACAGGGAGGAGGATGAGCCTCCAGCGGGAAGTAGGAGGTGGTGGCCTCCCAGCACGCGTGTGCGTCTTCGCCTCTGCCTACTGGCAGAGGAAGACGACGAGCGAGGAGATAAGTGGGCTGGGCCGATCAAGCTGGGCCGGCTACAAGTAAGTGGGCCAGGTAGGTTCCTCTTTTTCACATTTCTGTTTCTGTTTTCTAATATTTCAATTCTGTTTTGATTTGATTCACAGCCCAAATCATTTAGTAGCTTCTGAAAATATTTATGTGGCTCGATGCAATATATTCGAAGCCACTCACAGGTTTTTCAGAATTGTTGGACTTGAAATTCTTTTATAGAAGAATTAAATCCAACTCAAATATTTATTGATTTAAATCCAAATGGCCAAAATAATTCCTCAAAAATGTTCCATATTTTTGGTTTGGACCAAAACCCTTGCCAAAAATATTAAACATCATTGAAGAGCTTTTTGGAAACATTGGATGCATTTTCCAGGGTTATTTGCCCTTCTTTTACTTAAAATTTTGAGGCTTTCAAATTTCCTCAATTCAAGTTTATTGAATTTAAACATGATGCATGGATGCAATGCCACTATCTGCAACCAAATTCTAGGGCTGTGACACAAAACCAGGAGAGTCTCGAGAGGATCATAGAGACAGAACTTATGATCTTGATCTGAAGGTAACTGAGATTCAAACAGCAGTTGAGCAACTTCAGGAGGAAGCAGCAGAGAAGAGAGGCAAGGCAACTACTGATGCATTTGAGCGAGTGCCTAGAGGACAGAGGTCTGCTGCAGTGCATGTACCTGATACAAGAGCAACAGCATCAGCACCAGCAGCTATAGCTCCAGTGCCACCTCCAGCAGCCACTCCACCAGCTCCAACTACATCAACTGATGCCTTCATCCTCGGAGTTCTCTCTACACCACCTCCCGAAGACCAAGCCTGAGAGACGCATAGCACTATGCATATTTGAACTTTTGGTAACTTGTTGCCAAAGGGGGAGAAATATGTATAGATCATAGGCTTCGAGAGAGTGTTTTGATTCTTTGCCTTTGGTTGAACTTTTTTCTTGTGTGAGATACTTATTTGATCATGTGTTTGATCATTTGCTACATTAATGCTTGTTTGGATGATATTATCTGTTATATCTCATATATGATCATTCACTTGCTTGGTGATGAGTGCATGCTTTTAAATTCTATCATTTTGAGCGCTCCACAAAGATGTATGTTACATGGAAGAGTAACCCATGATCCTAATCGATTGTGCATTTGCATTCAAAATAAAATTTTAAATAATGCACAAATTTAGGGGGAGCTCTTGCTTATCACATACTTCTCAAAGCGATGATGTTTTTCAATCTTATTATCATTTCTCGAAGCTTTGATCTATATGTTGTCATCAATTACCAAAAAGGGGAGACTGAAAGTGCAACTATCCCTGGGTGGTTTTGGTAATTACTAACAACATATAGCTCATTGAGCTAATGCTATCTCAAGATAAATATTTTAGGAAAGCTTAATGATTGTCATGGCATGGATTAGAAAGTGTACCCCTCAAAATGCTAAGGACACATGTTGGCTCAAGCTCAAGACTCTACATTTTACTTCTAGTGATCCAAGATCACATTGAGTCCATAGGAAAAGCCAATACTATTAAAAGGGGGTGAGGTGTTGCTTAATGAGCTATTTGCTCAAAATGCTTAGTGATATGCTCCAAAACCCTCAACTACTTTCTCATATCCACATATGTCCCAAACCAAAAGTCAAACTCGGCCCCGCCAAAATTTCCTATCCGGCGCCACCGAGTTCACTTGACATAGCCACTGCCACAAACCCTAGTCACTTCGGTATCACCGATAGGGACCTCGGTCTCACCGAGATGGGATTGCAACCTCTCTGTTTCCCTTCATAACGTTTTGGTCTAACCGAGATGAGCGATCGGTCCCACCGAGATTGCGATGCAAACTCTTTGTTTCCCCTTCGTAACGTTTCGGTCTAACCGAGATGAGCGAATCGGTCCCACCGAGTTTGCCTGACCAACTCTCTATTTGCTTATTACCAAAATCGGTCCCACCGAGTTTGTGTAATCGGTCTCACCGAGATTACGTTATGCCCTAACCCTAATGGAATCGGTCCCACCGAGTTGACATGTCGGTCCCACCAAAAATCCTAACATTCACATTTTGAACTAAATCGGTCTGACCGAGTTTTCTAATTCGGTCCCACCGAGTTTGGTGATTTTTGTGTAACGGTTAGATTTTGTGTGGAGGCCCTCCACCCACTCTTCATTCGTGAGGAGAGCCATCAGAACATGCCTACACTTTCAGCATACATTTTCTGAGAGAGAACCACCTACACTTGTGTTGAGGTCAAGATATTCCATTCCAACCACATAAATCTTGATCTCTAGCCTTCCGCAAGTTGCTTTCCACTCAAACCCTCTTTCCACCAAATCCAATCCTATGAGAGAGAGCTGAGTGTTGGGGAGACTATCATTTGAAGCACAAGAGCAAGGAGTTCATCATCAACACACCATCTATTACCTTTTGGAGAGTGGTGTCTCCTAGATTGGTTAGGTGTCACTTGGGAGCCTCCGTCAAGATTGTGGAGTTGAACCAAGGAGTTTGTACCGGCAAGGAGATCGCCTACTTCGTGAAGATCTACCCTAGTGAGGCAAGTCCTTCGTGGGCGATGGCCATGGTGGGATAGACAAGGTTGCTTCTTCGTGGACCCTTCGTGGGTGGAGCCCTCCGTGGACTCGCGCAACCATTACCCTTCGTGGGTTGAAGTCTCCATCAACGTGGATGTACGATAGCACCACCTATCGGAAGCACGGATAAAAAATCTCCGTGTCTACATTGCGTTTGCTCCCTCCAAACTCCTTCCTTTACCTTCTTATGCAATTGTTTTACATTCCGCTGCTATACTCTTAGAATTGCGTGTATAGGTTGATTACTTGAATTGTGCTAAGTTGCTAAAATCTGCCAAGACTTAAAATTGGGAAAAGGCTAGATTTTTATTTGGTCAAGTAGTCTAATCACCCCCCCCCCCTCTAGACATACTTTCGATCCTACAGTAGTGGGTCGTCAAGAATATTTTCTAACCTAGACAAGTTATCATCTACGGGATTCTCAGCTCCCTTCCTATCAGTAATATGCAAGTCAAATTCTTGTGGCAAAAGAACCCGCCTAATAAGTCTAGGTTTAGCATATTTCCTTTCCATAAGGTATTTGATAGCAGCATGATTGGTGTGAACAATTACTTTAGAATCAACAATGTAAGATCTGAATTTATCACAAACAAACACAACTGCTAAGAATTCTTTTCCAGTAGTGGCATAATTTCTTTGGGCAATGTCTAGAGTTTTGCTAGCATAGTGTATGGCATTTAGTTTCTTATCAACTCTTTGTCCTAGAACAGCACCAACAACATAATCACTAGCATCACACGTAACTTAAAAAGGCAAGTTCCAATCTGGTGGTTGAACAATAGGCGCAATAGTTAAGGCTTTCTTAAGTGTTTCAAAGGCTTCTACACAACCATCATCAAAAAACAAAATGGAACATATTTTTGTAAGAGATTAGTAAGAGGCCTAGAAATTTTAGAGAAGTCTTTAATAAACCTCCTATAGAAACCAGTGTGACCAAGGAAACTTCAGATACCTTTAATATATTTAGGACATGGCATTTTCTCAATTGCATCAACTTTGGCCGTATCCACTTCAATGCCATGCTCAGAAATTTTATGTCCCAAGACAATACATTCATTCACCATAAAGCGGCATTTCTCCAAATTCAAGACAAGATTAGTTTGTTCACATCTCTGAAGAGCTCGATCAGGTTGCTTAAGCAATTACCAAAAGTGGTTCCTTAAACGAAAAATTCATCCATGAAAACCTCAACAATCTTTTCACAAAAGCAAGAGAATATAGCAGTCATATATCTTTGAAAGGTAGCGAGTGCATTGCATAAACTAAAAGGCATATGTCTATAAGCATAAGTTCCCAAAGGACAAGTAAAAGTGGTTTTCTCTTGGTCGGGTTGTGATACAGTTATTTGGGAGAAACCGGGATATCCATCAAGAAAGCCAAAGTGTGTATGCTTAGACAATCTTTCTAACATTTGATCAATAAAAGGTAATGGGTAACGATCTTTTCTAGTAGCTTTATTTAGTTTTCTAACATCATTTACCATCCTATAACTAGTCACATTTCTTTGTGGAATAAGTTCATTTTTGTCATTAGGAACAACTGTAATGCCTCCTTTCTTAGGGACACAATGAACAAGACTTATCCATCTACTATTAGCTATAGGATAAATTATACCTGCTTCTAGAAGATTTAATATTTCAGTTCTTATCACTTCCCTCATCTTAGGATTTAATCGTCGTTGATGATCAACAACTGGTTTAGCATCAGGCTCCATATTAATTTTATGCTGACATAGAGTGGGACTAATGCCCTTAAGATCATCAAGAGTATATCCAATAGCAGCACGGTGCTTCCTTGGAGTTTTTAACAATCTCTTTTCTTCATGCTCGGAAAGGTTAACACAAATATTAAGATGATATATCTTCTTTTCATCAAGATAAGCATATTACAGTTAATCAGGCAATTGTTTTAATTCAAACACACGATCACCTTTAGGTGGAGGAGGACCTCCAAGAGTGTCAATAGGCAAACTTGTAGGATCTAAAGTAGGTCTAGAGGGGGGTGATTAGACTACTTGACCAAATAAAAATCTAGCCTTTTCCAATTTTAAGTCTTGGCAGATTTTAGCAACTTAGCACAAGTCAAGTAATCAACCTACACATGCAATTCTAAGAGTGTAGCAGCGGAAAGTAAAAAACATTGCATATGAACGTAAATGGAAGGGTTTGGAGAAGGAAAACGCAATGTAGACACGGAGATTTTTGGCGTGGTTCCGATAGGTCGTGCTATCGTACATCCACGTTGATTGAGACTTCAACCCACGAAGGGTAACGGTTGCTCGAGCCCACGGAGGGCTCCACCCATGAAGGGTCCACAAAGAAGCAACCTTTTCTATCCCACCATGGCCATCTCCCACGAAGGACTTCCCTCACTTGGGTAGATCTTCATGAAGTAGGCGATCTCCTTGCCCTTACAAACTCCTTGGTTCAAATCCAATCTTGACGGAGGCTCCCAAGTGACACCTAACCAATCTAGGAGACACCACTATCCAAAAGGTGATAGATGGTGTGTTGATGATGAACCCCTTGCTCTTGTGCTTCAAATGATAGTCTCCCCAACACTCAACTTTCTCTAATAGATTTGGCTATGGTGGAAAGATGATTTGAGTGGAAAGCAACTTGGGGAAGGCTAGAGATCAAGATTCTTGTGGTTGGATTGGAATGTCTTGGTCTCAACACATGAGTAGGTGGTTCTCTCTCAGAAAATGAGTAGTGGAAGTGTAGGCACGTTCTGATGGCTCTCTCTTGAATAGAGAAGGGGTTGGAGGGGTATATATAGCCTCCACACAAAATCTAATTGTTACACACATTTGACCCAACTCGGTCAGACCGAATAGGTGAACTTGGTGAGATCGATTCAGTTCAAAATGTGAATGTTAGGATTCTCAGTGGGACCGACATGATCAACTCGGTGGGATCGATGTGCTAGGGTTAGGGAAAAACCTCATCTCGGTGTGACCGATTGCATGAACTCGGTGAGACCAATTTCGACAATGAGCACATAGAGAGTTGGTCAGGCAAACTTGGTGGGACCGATCGCTCCTTTCGGTAAGACCAAAACGTTATGAAAAGGGAAACACAGAGTTTGCATTCGGTGGGACTGATCGCTCATTTCGGTGAGACCGAAATGTTATGAAGGGAAATATAGAGTTTGCAATCCCATCTCGGTGAGACCGAAATCCCTATCGATGAGGCCGAACTGATTGGGGTTTCTGGCTATGGCTATGTCAAAGGAACTCGGTGGTGCCGGATAGATCAAATCAGTGAGGCCAAGATTAACTTTAGGTTTACGACATATTGGGATTTGATAAAGTGGTTGAGGGCTTTGGAGCATATCACTAAGCATTTTGAGCAAGTAAACCATTAAGCAACACCTCGTCCCCTTTTAATAGTATTGACTTTTCCTATGGACTCAATGTGATCTTGGATCACTAAAATAGAAATGAAGAGTCTTGAGCTTATGCCAATATTTGTCCTTAGCATTTTGAGGGGTCCACATCTCTAGTCCATGCCTTGCCAATCATTAAACTTTCTGAAATATTCAACTTGAATGGATATTAGTTCAGTGAGCTATATGTTGTTATGAATTACGAAAACCACCCGGGGATTAGTTGCACTTTCAATCCCCCCTTTTTCGTAATTGATGACAACATATAGATCAAAGCTTAGACAAATGATAATAAGAATGAAATATATCGTCGCTTTGAGAAGTATGTGATAATCAAGAGCTCCCCCTAAATTTTTGCATTACTTAAAATTTGCTTTTGATTGCAAATGCATACAATCGATTAGGATCATGGGTTACTCTTCCATGTCACATACATCTTGGTGGAGTTCTCAAAATGATAGGATATAAATAACATGCACTCATCACCAAGGCAAACATGATTGATCATACATAAGTATTAAGATAACATCATTCAAGCACACATTAAAGCATAATGATCAAACACATGATCATAAGAGTATCTCTCACACAAGCACAAATATGGTAGCAAGCAAATGATCAAAAGACAAGTAGCAAGAGAGGCAAACAAAAGCAAAACTCTCTCTCTCTCTCTCTCTCTCTTTCGAAGCCTATGATCTATACACTATCTCCCTCTTTGGCAACAAGTTACCAAAAAGCTCAAAAATGCATAGTGCTACGTGGGACTCCAAGCATGATCTCCGGGAGCTCCGATGTGCGAAGATGGCGTGAAGAGGACAGCATCTGCAAAAGCTTCTGATGATGTCTGAGGAACTGGAGGATTTGCAACTGGATGGGCAACCGAGGCAGTGGTAGCTCTCCTATCACTGGCTGGCACAGCTACAGACCTATGTGCTCTAGGTACTCTCTGAAATGCCTCTGTGGTGGGCATGTCACTCCTGTCCTCAAGATCTTCCTGAATCTTCTCAACCGAGGTCTGAATCTCAGTGACCTTCACATCTAAGTCATGTCGCTTTGTCTCAAAGATCCTCTCAAGGCTCTCTTGATTTCGAGTCAGGGTGGCTAGTCCTTTATCTATTCTCACTATGGCCTCAAGCAGATAGTTGAGCTTGTCCTGCTTGGTCTTGAGATTTACAGCTAAGACATCTAGCATCTTGGAAGTCTTTGCTGCCTTTGCTTTCTCTCGCTTCTCCGGAGCCTCTACAAATGTAGTATGTGATGCATCCATGACAACAATATTGTCCTCAAAGTCTGTCCTCAAGGGAAGGTGCTCTCTGTCTAGTAGATATGTGCATGTTCCCATCTTGGAGTTGATGAGCATCTGAATGTGGGGGGGCATATCCACATGACCTCTTCGACCTCTGACAGTCCTCTTGATCGTTTCAACAATCAATGTCATCACCTTGAACTTTTCAAGCACATAAAACATATGCAGCAAGTTGATTGAATGACCATGGATCATCCTATGATCTCCAGACTTGGGCAGGAAGGTGTGCCTCAGTATAGTGTTAATGGTGGTCAATCCTGACAGCAGATAGTAGATGGAGCCAAACTTGTGAGTCTCCAAGGCATCATCAGGTATTTCCTTGTACATATGAGCCATGGAGTCATGGTCTTTCCTGGGCTTGGCATAGACATATGTATCATCCTCAACCTCTTCAAGGGCATTGGTGTGAAACCTATGGACTTCACTGACTATGGACTTCTTGTCTTGCTGCTCCTTGGTGTGAAACCTGTAATCCACAGTAGTCCTTCTCCTCACAGCATATGGGTCTGTCTGTCTCCATAGTCTGGGACCTGCATCCTTTCTCACTTTCATGTTTTCAGCAATTGGATGATTGTCATCATGATCTGGAATTTTTGGTTTGAGCTTCCTGAGCACTTGCTGCTCCTCATCCTCTTGAACTTCAGGCACTGGGGCCTTGTTCTTTTCTGCGACTGAAATATTTCTTGTGGATCTCTTAGGTGTTGTTGGCTTTGGAGCTTGAGCTTGTGAATATGGCTTGGGAGTTGTCTTGGGCTTAGATGGTGCAGCCCCAGACTTGATAGCATCTCCCAAGAGTTTCTGAGACTTTGGTGGAGGTGCAGCAGCTTCGTCCTCCTCTTCATCATCCTCATCAAATTCCTTCATCATGGAAGGCTTTCCAATTACTCTGGCCATCTTGACCCTTTCCTTCCTTTTCTTGCCCCCAGCAGCCTCTTCTTCTGTTGATTTCATGGTACCAAGAGTGGAGGCCCTGGCTTTGGACATGGGTTTCCTCTGAGCAGGAGCCTTCTTCATTCCAGGCTTGATGCTAGCAGCAACAACTTGCTCCTTCTTGATCACTTTCTTCTTGGAAGTGACCTCCTCATCAACCAAAAAATCTTCATCTTTAGATTCAAAGTTTCTCTTCTTCCTATGCCTAGTTGTAGCCTTAGGCAGATTGCTTGGGGTGCTTCTACTACCCTCATCATAGCTGCTATTTGAGGGACTAGTGCCCTCACTGAGATTTGCATGCTCTCCTGACCTGTTCTGGTTGTCACTGTTGTCTGACATGGCTGACACTGACCCTGTGAATAGATAGGTAGAGATAGAGTGGATGAGCATCACAAAGCACAACTATTTTGGCAAAAAGTTGAGACAAAAACTTAATTTTAGATTTCTACAGAAAGCATTTCGGAGCTACTGATATGACAAACTCGGTGACACTGAAGCAACTTTAGGGTCTTAAAATGTGAAATCTGTTAGACCGACACAGTTCGGTGACTCCGAGATGCTAGGGTTTCACATATAAAGTGAAATCGGTCACACTGATTCGTACACTTCGGTCAGACCGAGTAGTACATGTGCAATGGCCTAGGCCAAATAAGTGAGAACGGATACTCCAAATCGGTCGGTCCGAGATGAGTTCGGCGGAAACCTAACCCTAAGTTTTTGCATCAAAACTAATCTAGAGGAAGTTTTGGTTTGATAGAAGGATCTCAATCGTGGCTAGATACATGGCATTGTCCTTTGTGCAAGAATCAGAGTTAAGGAATCGCTACGGCGACAACGGCGGTGAAGATTTCTGTTGACGGCGGCGGAGACCAGCGGCAGGAGTTCGTTGGCAACAACGGCGACGACCCAGAGATCTGGAGGGGCAGCAGAGCTGGGTAGGCGCGGTTGGAGGTTTGAAGTGATTTCCAAAATTCAACCCGCGTATATATATAACCGGTCACTGTCGGTGTGACCGAGTGGAATGACTCGGTGGCACCGAGATGCCGAATCGCAAGCGGTTACCGCAACTCGGTGAGACTGAACAGTTCTAATTGATTGCACCGAGATGAAAACCTAGATCAACTCAACAAGTTCGGTGAGACCGAAGGGAATGAATCAGTCAGACCGAGATGTCATTGAAAGATATTGGAAGTTAAGCCATTGACGGATCGGTTGCTCCAAGTGCTCCTCACCCGGAGGGTCCGAATTCGACTTCATCAAACTTTGTGATGTAGCATGAATAGAGTTTGAGACAAGAAAATCATAGATAGCTAGAAGGAGTTCTTAGGCATTCTTGTCCATCCATTTGGCAAAAGAAAAGCGAAACAATCAAAACAACAAATGGATGTCATCGAATGGGGAAAAATATGCAACCAACATGCTCACACAATAAGATAGCAAATGAAATATGTGACAAAGCATGCACAAACACTCTAGCGTCTATCAAGCAATTGGCGATGACTAGGTCATCTATATATGAGTATATTAACTGAGGAAACAAATGAGAACATTTGATCGTAGGTCATACTCATCGTTTAAGCACAAGTGGGGTTACCACTTTTACATAAAGCATTGTTGTGTTCACACCATTAGAGTTGCTTTAGCTCAATTCTTAGAGCAAAGCTCCCCCTAGATGTGATATCCCCCTAAGAGGGATGAACTAACCTTGGGTTTTGTCGATGACGACTTCATGTAGGTGTTGAAGATGTATATGCTCTTTTGGTCAAAAAAAAGACATAGATGCTCAATGTTGATGTATATCATTTGGAGCAATCCATTGGAGTGAGTTGCACTTTGAATACCTACATGGTTAGTGCCCCAAGGAACATGCAAGGATATCCATAGACATAGAGAGAAATACACATATGATATTGTCCATGAAAGCATTAGGTTACGTTGTCCCTTGTCTTACCAACAAGAGGGCTTGTGACTCCTTGAACTAGTGCAAGATGTGAAAGTTGATTGCACTTGTCATTGCCAAAATGAATATGAGTGAAGTATGTTGGCGGAGTCACCCTCAAGAACTCTCTAGTTCTTCTTTGGGACCCACATCAACTTGTGTAACCTCCCAAAATTCTAAAATTTGGAATTTTATATTAAATAAATAGTTTTGATTGATTGTTTGATTGTGGTGTGGTTGCTTGTGTGACCTTGAGTGAAATTTGAAAGTTTTTGAAAGTTAAATGAGAGGTAATAAAAGGACTTTCCCAAACTTTCACATTGCATTCCTGATCTCCATGAATTCAAATTCATTTCACCACAAAACCCTGGAGTGAAGATGATATGACTTCTTTCATTTAAATAAATGAAAAGGGTTTTGAAAAGATTTGAATTCCATTTGGAAATATTTTTAAATTCAGAAACTTTAAGCAACTCAATGATTTTCATGAGAGAAGATAAAATGACTTCTTCAAAACATATGAAATATGAGTTGGAAGTTTAAAAGAATCGAATTTAAATTCCTTTTGAAATTATTTTCAATTTGGAGTTATTTGGGTTATATTCAAATTATTTTTCTCCAAACATAAAATATATGGAAATTAGGGTAAAATGATTCCCTACATTAGAAAATTGGAGAGAAATAAAATTAAAATTATTTGGTATTTTAAAAATGCTTTTTATGAGGTTTTATTGCAATTGTAGCACTCTTTGCTTTATTTAAATTGTTGTGGATTTTATTTGACATTAAAAAATGTTCATGTTGTAGAAAATCTTTTTCTAAAAGTTTTGATATATTATATGCCTATAGTATATTTTTATTTTATTTCGTTTCATTTTTTCTTGTCTGTGAAATTATTTAAAAAAAACTCTTGACCGACTGGGCACAGGCCTTAACCCAATGCCGGCCAGCCCGCAAATCCCAATCTCGGCTCGGGACAGAGTCTGGCGAAGCCACCGGCCGGCGACCGTGCCACCGGACTCTCCACGCCGCCTAGCCCTTCCCCACGCCTCGCCCCTCCTATAAATACTCATGGGCCCGTCTCTCCTCCACAACTCATGCGCCTCGCATCATAACCGCCGCCCGCCATCGGCGTCGAGAACTGCCATCTTGCAGCTGCCTCACCACCACTGTGCGCCACCGCCCAGCCGCCCATGTGATCGCCGTCGTCTTGCGAGCCGCCTCGCCTCCGCCTGACCCACCGCTCCTCGCCGACGCCGCCGCGGAAAACCGCCGGGAACCGCCGCCGCCGTCGAACCGCCTACCCTGACCGGTATAAACAGACCGCCCGACCCGGTTTTTTTTTCTTTTTAATCGGTTTATTTAGTTAGGTTAGTTTAATTAGAGGACGTTCGTCCATTAGTATTCGGTAGCAAACAGTTTTCATCGGATTAGGTTCTGTAGCGAATGTTCATTCATTAGATTTATTCTTTTTTTTTCGGCCAGGGACCCATCCGTGAATATTTTTATTTACAGATTAGCCCCTGATTTTTAAGCGATCACAACTTTCACACCGTTTATCCAAATCGAACAAAACCAACGCCAATTTCTTTGTTATGATCCCCTTTATCCATTAAAACAACTTAAACATATTTTTGAAAGTTTAAAATTTGGTTTCGAACAGATTTGAATTCAAACTTCTTTTGTTCATAACTCAAGTTTTATATCTCTGATTTAATTGATTCTTTTGCTATTTGAATCTCTTGACCTACAGTCTCTGATAAGGCCAAATTCACTTAATTTTGGTACTGTTAGAAATTGTTTTCTGTTGCAAGAGTTAATTGCTTGTTTTCGAAGTTCTCCAAGATCTTTTCTTCGATTCCTTTGCATGAGGGCTTATGTATGCAATTGCTTGCTCACGATAGATTGAACGGAGTGTGACGAGTAGAACTATCAGGAGTTATGAGTGCGAATCATCTTCATCAATAGTACAAGGTAAGTTCACACTTTGATCATACTCTTCGTACCTAGTTTTTATGCATTAGTTTCAACCCTCAAACATTGCATGAGTAGAATTTTGATAACATGTTGGTATTGGGAAGTAGTTGATGAGGTAGAACCTATTGTCTTATATCAAACCCTGGGTATTTACTGTGATATGCTTATACTGCTATGCTATGCTCGTAGACGTGGTTTGGTTTGAGAGAATTCATGACAGATGTGAGAGTTATTGTTAAACTAAGGTTTACACTTAAGGTGGCTACTTTAATACACATCTGGGAGGATTGTTTGTGGGCACCTGGGGAATCCAGTGTTGTCCAAGGAGATCACGGGGAACCCATGTGATCATCCTATGGTTTGCCACCCAGGCTCAAAGGGATCATAAGATTATTCATGCTGGAAACTTCCGTGTGCAGCCACAAGCCATTATGGGCTCTGGCATAGTTGAGTATGTTGTGTGACCTCTTACAGTGGTAGACTAGCAGATGTACGGGATGTAGGTGGTACTGTCTACCCGTCGTAACTAGCTAACGCTTTTGAAAGGCTGTGTCTCGGTCATCCATTTCTCAAACATCATGCAGTGCGAGATATTTAACGGAGGAGATCGAGTCTTGTGGGGGAAAGTGCGCAAACCTCTACAGAGTGTACAAACTAATCATGATTAGCCGTGTTCCCGGTTATGGACATCTTGAGTATCTGGTTCTTGAATTATCATGTTGATCTCATCACTTTACCTAATGAATTTGTTGGGTTGTTAATATTATTTTGGGATTGAGTTGGGGTTACCTTCTCAATATTTTTTTAAAAACTTTGTAGTTAAATAAAATTTATTCCTTTGTTGAAGGAAAAAAATAGCTTTATGCAAAAATTAAACTTAGAGCCTCCACCAGCCAAATATGGATATAGAGATAGACATTCTCGTTATTAATCTATGGTGTGAAATTTCCAGTACATTCAATGTACTGACCTACATGGCTGCAACGTCTCATGTTGTAGGAATCTTACGATGAGTAAGTGATACGTTAGGGTCACGATGTCTGCACTCAACTTTGCCATTGGCGTTGTTGGGAACTCTAAACCTTGTTGTCACTTCCGCTATATGGATTGAGGTAATAGTATTTATGTTATTTTATACATGTGATTTAGCTCTGTTATAAATCCTTGAGTACTGTGTGTGTCAGCATACCAATCTAGGGATGACACTTAAGCACAGAGACTTGATCCATTCGGGTCGGGTCGCTACAAGGTGGTATCAGAGCACATGTTGACTGTAGGACGTGACCCCTAGAAACTGGCAAACCCATAGGAAACACTTTCTCTAAAACCTTATTTTTCAAAAAGATCTTTTACCCCTCTTCTTTTCGGAGCTTTATCAAATATTCCCTTTTAGTTCGACTATACCCTTTCTCCTTTTGACCACACGAAGATTCGACTCATGAGACTACTCCGAGAAGGACAAGATATCGGACAACTAAGACCACTTCGAAATGAAGAGGATTTTACTGTGCATTATAATAATGGAAACTACAACGGTTGAAGACTCCGAAGACTAGGAGAATTTGAATGCTCTGAAGAATTTCCAGATTGGTATGACCTTGGAAGGCTACCCTTATGGAACTTGCCAGACTATTGAAGCTGTCAATACCCGAAATCAAGGTGTGTCAGAGAAAGACAGGAACATGGAGAGTTAAAACTCAAAGTTTTGTCAGGAAAACCCTAAGGTAGGAGATAACAACAATGGAATGATAACTCATGACAACAACAAGTGCAGAAACACAGCTATCCATGATGATATCGCCCGCTTATGCTATTGTCACCGTGTTAAGCTAAGCATGCATCTCTTTGGAAGGATTGGATTACAAAAGGGCTAATGGAGCACCTATCAGCAAAAGATGAAGTCTTAACCTTAGCTGGTGTATCGCCAGGATCTCGAGTATTACATCAAGAATTTTAAGATGGACCTGCAGGAAGCCGTATTTCACAAGGAAGCATTTCGTGAAGAACTCATGACCCAGAAGATGAAAGTAGCCAAGCTAGAGGAGCAAAACCTCGAGCTATCGGAGATACGTTAGGAACTGAAGGATAGTAGGACCATGGTTCATGCCAAGGATGTTGAAACCTAGAAGTTCGGAACGGAACTCTTAATGGACATCACGAGAGATTTCGCGTCAACAAAAATGACCTGGCAGAAGAACTTGAGAAGGATAAGCACGATCGGAAGTAGCCATCGGAGACAGGAACAAGACTTGAAGAGTTTGGTGAATTTTTGAAGATTTATTAACCTTTAGAAGACCAACCCCCTGTTATATACTTACGTTAGATGCGGCGTTTGTGAGTTGTCATTTGTTTGATGTATTCCAACAGCCACAAATAAAATTTGTCTTTTCAAAACTTTTGTTTGTATTGTGTGTATCCCTCCCTATCTCTCTTATCTCACCCCAAAACCCTTGGAACCAATAGAGGATGAATGGAGAGGAAGTCACCTTTCCGAGACCGATAAGTCAATTGGAGACGGACTGATGGATTCAGAACATGGAAGATCACATGAAGAATAACTCTATGGCCGGAAAGGATATGGCCCAGCATGCTCTTCAGTGCTTGGAAAGAGGTGCTGCTACTTGGTGGATGATGTGCCAAACCATCAACGGATGGCAAGGAGTAACCACTTGGAAGGAATTTAAGTTGACTTTGCTTAAGTCTCGTCTTGTGTCCCCGAATTTGGAGCCTTATGGAAATGATAGGAAGAAACCCTGTGCATGCAAGCTTTGTGGAGAAATAGGACACAACCATAAAGAACACAAGGATGAATGCCCTAATTGTGAAGGAAGTCACCCGGCTAAAGAATGCCCAACTAGGCAGATTACTTGTTTCTTGTGTGAAGGAACTACCCACTACCCTGCTCAGTGTCACATTTACCCCATGGTACAAAGAACCATCCAGCAAAAGAAAGAAGCTATGAAAGGATCCCTCATGGAAATTTTAGAAGAACCGGTGATGGAGGAAGAGGTGGAGGACACACCCAAAGAAGAACCAATTAAACCTTGCAACAAGTCATGCTATTCATGTGGAGAAGACGGACACATCTCCCAAAATTGTCTGAATGGGGACCTAGTAGAATTCCTGACAGACGAAGTAGAGTATGACCCACAGGAAATAGAAGCCCTGATTGGCACGGAAAAGTCTAGGAAGAGAAATAGATTGGATCCTAGGAACAACTGAATTTCTACAAAGGACCTGAGTCATATCACATGTTTCAGGTGCAAAGATTCAGGGCACTACTTCAATGATTGCCCAAAAGGGAAGATGAGGACCCCAGGAGGCTATATAATCACAAGGAAACCTCGAGACTTGTCAGAAGTAATATGTTTCTGTTGTGATGAAGCAGAACACTTTGCGAGAGATTGTCCCAAGGAGAAGGAGACTTGTGATAAATAGTTAAGTTGGAGAAAGAAATACAGTAATAGTAGTGGAAACAATTCTTTTATATTGAGGTCTTGAGTTGAGGCATGTAATGGAAATGCAGGAGATTGTAATAATTTGAGAATCAATAAAGTTAGCATCGTTGGTACCAGTTTATATTTTAAGAGTTGTTACTCTATATATGAAGAAAGATTTTGACCATTTTCGAGGATATGAGAAATATGGTCTATGGAAAATTTGTGCATTTCAAGGGTGGTAGTACCCTGACACTTGACCCCTGGAAAAGTTAATGATATTCCACGAAGTGGACTTTGGACAAAATAAGTACGAGTTTTATCTCGATATGTGGGATACCCCAAGAATATGAAGGGATGAAGTACTATTGGATAAAGGAGGTATAATGTTGGTAATATGGAGCAATTGTAACCCAGGATGAGTTGAAGCTATAAATGTGATGAGGTGAGCTCATAACCCATAGGCTCCAGGACCTGCCAAGAGGCAAGCACACTCTTGCTGAAGGAAAAACCCTGGAAGAGGATATGCCTTTAACAACAGACGATCTTATAGAAGTTACACAAAACCTGAGAGTTGTGAAGAAACGATAGATGTTTGTTTGGCTTGCAGAATCAATGGATTTATCCGAACTTGGTTCGTTGACAAGAGAAATTCTGCAATGCTTGTGAGGATGACCGAGTCTTAGAATGCGAGATTCACTAAACCATATACAAGATAATGATTTGGGTGCGGGATGGATTGATCACCATACTGACTTACTCTTATTATTCTCCTTGCTATATGGGATGGTAAATCTGAGTGACATACCCATAGTAGAGCGACGACGATCAAAACCTTGTTTGAACCTTAGAAAGGTATGACAATTTTCCCTTGTACAAGGTAGTTGTTGCCAACCGTTGGTCATACGGTGAGAATGAAGCCCAGACCCATTTTCTGCAGGGACCCAGTCAAATTGTTTGATAACCACCATGAGATATCGATAGTTGTTTAGTATTGGCGCCAGACCTATCAGATAAGAATACCCAGTCTCGGAAGAACCTTACCAACATGAAAGGACACGAGATTTTGAGGAAAAGAAAGTTTATGCCCCATCGAAAGAGCCCAAAGAAGGAATTATCCTGAAGATCTGAGAAGATCAACACTGCCAACAATAAGGATGTGCGACCTGCGTCTTGATGGAACCGTAACCATGCTTCTAAGGGTGGTAGCACCTCAAACCCCCCTGTGATGATCGATGGATTTTGAGGAGACCCCGAACCTAACCTATTTCTTGCTAGCCTCTCCGAATCTCGAGGGCGAGATTCATTTTAAGGGTGGTAGGTTTGTAACATCCCAAAATTCTAAATTTTGGAATGTTATATTAAATAAATAGTCCTGATTGATTGTTTGATTGTGGTGTGGTTGCTTGTGTGAACTTGAGTGAAATTTGAAACTTTTTGAAAGTTAAATGAGAGGGAATAAAAGGACTTTCCCAAACTTTCACATTGCATTTATGATCTGCATGAATTCAAATTCATTTCATCACAAAACCCTGGAGTGAAGATGATATGACTTCTTCCATTTAAATAAATGAAAAGGGTTTTGAAAAGATTTGAATTCCATTTGGAAATATTTTTAAATTCAGAAACTTTAAGCAACTCAATGATTTTTATGAGAGAAGATAAAATGACTTCTTCAAAACATATGAAACATGAGTTGGAAGTTTAAAAGAATCAAAATTAAATTCCTTTTGAAACTATTTTCAATTTGGAGTTATTTGGGTTTTATTCATATTATTTTTCTCCAAAAAATAAAACATATGTAAATTAGGGTAAAATGATTCCCTACATTAGAAAATTGGAGACAAATAAATTTGAAATTATTTGGTATTTTAAAAAAAATGATTTTTATGAGGTTTTATTGCAATTGTAGCACTCTTTGCTTTATTTAAATTGTTGTCGATTTTATTTGACGTTAAAAAAATGTTCATGTTGTAGAAAATCTTTTTCTGAAAATTTTGACTTATTATATGCCTATAGTATGTTTTTATTTTATATCATTTTATTTTTTTCTTGTCTACAAAATTATTTTAAAAAAACTCTACGGTCCGACCGAACTTGGCCGCGCCTAGCCCAGCCGACCCAGCGCCGCGCCACCGTCCCCATCTCCGGCTCAGGACATAGTCCCGAGCGAAGCCGCTGCCGTCGGCGACCCGTGCCGCCGCCGGACTCTCCCACCGCCTAGCCCCTTCCCCACGCCACCTTGCCCCCCCCCCCTCCTATAAATACTCCGCACCGGGCCCCCTCTCTCCTCCACAACTCGCAGCGCCGCCGCATCCCGCTACCACCGCCGCCACCGGCGTCGAGAACCGCCACTGTCATTGCTGCACGGCCTCGCCACTGCAGTGCGCCTCGCCACCGCCTTGCCGCCCAGCGCGATCGCCACAATGAGCAGCCTCGCTTTGCCTCCGCCCGACCGCCGCTCCTCACCGGCCGCCGCCCGCGAAACCGCCGGAACCGCCGCCCATGATCGAACCGCCTACCCCGACCGGTATAAACCGACCACCCGACCCAGTTTTTTTCGGTTTTTTTCTTTTTAATCGGTTTATTTAGTTAGGTTAGTTTAATTAGAGGACGTTAGTCCGTTAGTATTCGGTAGCGAACAGTTTTCGTCGGATTAGGTTCTGTAGCGAACGTTCGTTCGTTAGATTTATTATTTTATTTTTATTTTTGGCCAGGGACCCATCCGTGAATATTTTTATTTATAGATTAGCCCCTGATCTTTAAGCGATCACAACTTTACACCGTTTATCCAAATCCAAAAGAACCAACGCCAATTTCTTCACTATGATCCCCTCTATCCAGTAAAACTACTTAAAGATATTTTTGAAAGTTTAAAATTTGGTTTCAAACATATTTGAATTCAAACTTATTTTGTTCATCACATGAGTTTTATATCTCCAATTTAATTGATTCTTTTGCTATTTGAAGCTCTTGACCTAAACTTTCTGATAAGGCCAAATTCACTTAATTTTGGTACTGTTAGAAATTGTTTTCTGTTGCAAGAGTTAATTGTTGGGGAACGTAGCAGAAATTCAAAATTTTCTACGCATCACCAAGATCAATCTATGGAGATTCTAGCAACAAGAGGAAAGGAGAGTGCATCTACATACCCTTGTAGATCGCTAAGCGGAAGCGTTCATGAGAACGGGGTTGAAGGAGTCGTACTCGTCGTGATCCAAATCAATGGAGATCCTAGTGCCGAACGGACGGCACCTCCGCGTTCAACACACGTACTGCCGGTGATGTCTCCCACGCCTTGATCCGGCAAGGAGAGAGGGAGAGGTTGAGGAAGACTCCATCCAGCAGCAGCACAACGGCATGGTGGTGATGGAGGAGCGTGGAAATCCCGCAGGGCTTCGCCAAGCACCAAGGGAGAGGAGGATGAGGAGAGGCAGGGCTGCACCAAGAGGGAGAGAACTCATGTGTGTTGGGCAGCCCAAAACCTCAAGTATATATAGGGGAAAGGGGCTGCGCCCCTTTAGGGTTTCCCACCCCAAGGGGTGCGGCCAGCCCTAGATGGGACTTGGGGGCGGCCAAGAGGGGAGGAGTGCCTCCCAAGTCAAGTGGAGGCCCTCCCTTTAGGGTTTCCCCCTCCCATGCGCATGGGCCTTGGGGGGCTGGTGCCCTGGCCCATTAAGGCTAGGGCGCCCCTACAGCCCATGCTACTGTATTGGACATGGTGGAACAATTTCAGGACCTCAGGACCCCTCCGAATCCTCCGGAACCTTCTGGAAGCTTCCCGGTACAATACCGAAAAAACCCGAACTTTTTCCTGAACCCGAACAACAACTTTCCATATATAAATCTTTACCTCCGGACCATTCCGGAACTCCTCGTGACGTCCGGGATCTCATCCGGGACTCCGAACAACATTCGGTAACCACATACAAACTTCCTTTATAACCCTAGTGTCATCGAACCTTAAGTGTGTAGACCCTACGGGTTCGGGAGACATGTAGACATGACCAAGGGCGTTCTCCGGTCAATAACCAACAGCGGGATCTGGATACCCATGTTGGCTCCCACATATTCCACGATGATCTCATCAGATGAACCACGATGTCAAGGACTCAATCGATCACGTATACAATTCCCTTTGTCTAGCGGTATTGTACTTGCCCGAGATTCGATCGTCGGTATCCCGATACCTTGTTCAATCTCGTTACCGGCAAGTCTCTTTACTCGTTCCGTAACACATCATCCCGTGATCAACCCCTTGACCACATTGTGCACATTATGATGATGTTCTACCGAGTGGGCCCAGAGATACCTCTCCGTTTACACGGAGTGACAAATCCGATCTCGATTCGTGCCAACCCAACAGACACTTTCGGAGATACCTGTAATGCACCTTTATAGCCACCCGATTACGTTGTGACGTTTGGTACACCCAAAGCATTCCTACGGTATCCGGAGTTGCACAATCTCATGGTCTAAGGAAAAGATACTTGACATTGGAAAAGCTTTAGCATACTGAACTACGATCTTTGTGCTAGGCTTAGGATTGGGTCTTGTCCATCACATCATTCTACTAATGATGTGATCCCGTTATCAATGACATCCAATGTCCATGGTTAGGAAACCGTAACCATCTATTGATCAACGAGCTAGCCAATAGAGGCTTGCTAGGGACATGGTGTTGTCTATATATCCACACATGTATTTGAGTTTCCTATCAATACAATTATAGCATGGATAATAAACGATTATCATGAACAAGGAAATATAATAATAATAACTAATTTATTATTGCCTCTAGGGCATATTTCCAACAGTCTCCCACTTGCACTAGAGTCAATAATCTAGTTCACATCGTCATGTGATTAACAGCGATAGGTCACATCGCCATGTGACCAACACCCAAAGAGTTTACTAGTGTCTGTAAACTAGTTCACATCATCATGTGATTTAGACTCAATGAGTTCTCAGGTTTGATCATGTTTTGCTTGTGAGAGAGGTTTTAGTCAACGGGTCTGAACCTTTCAGATCCGTGTGTGCTTTGCAAATCTCTATGTCATATTTTAAATGCTGCTTCCACGCTCCACTTGGATCTATTCCAAATGGTTGCTCCATTATACGTATCCGGTTTGCTACTCAGAGTCACTCGGATAGGTGTTAAAGCTTGCATCGACGTAACGCTTTACGCCGAACTCTTTATCACCTCCATAATCAAGAAACATGTCCTTATTTACTCCAAGGAAAATTTTGACCGCTGTCCAATGATCCATTCCTGGATCATTCTTGTACCCTGGTCGACTCATGGCAAGGCACACTTCCGGTGCGGTACACGATAGCATACTATAGAGCCTATGTTCGAAGCATAGGGACGACCTTCGCCCTTTCTCTCTTTCTGCCGTGGTCGAGCTTTTAACTCTTAACTTCATACCTTACAACTCGTGCAAGAACTCCTTCTTTGGTGATCCATCTTGAACACTTTCAAGATTATGTCAAGGTATGTGCTCATTTGAAAGTATTATTAAACATTTTCGATCTATCCTTATAGATCTCGATGCTCAGTGTTCAAGTAGCTTAATCCAGGTTTTCTATTGAAAAACATCTTTCAAATAACCCTATATGCTTTCCAGAATTCTACATCATTTCGATCATCAATATGTCAACAACATATACTCATCGGAAATTCTATAGTGCTCCCACTCACTTCTTTGGAAATACAAGTTTCTCATAAACTTTGTATAAACCCAAAATCTTTGATCATCTCATCAAAGCGCACATTCCAACTCCGAGATGCTTACTCCGGTCCTTAGAAAGGATCGCTGGAGCCAAAGATACCTTTTAGCATCCTTAGGATCGACAAAACTTTACGATTGTATCACATACAACCTTTCCTTACTGGCGGTAAGGAAACTCATTTTGACATCCATCTGCCAGATTTCATAAATGCAGCTTATGCTAACATGATTCCGACGGACTTAAGCATCGCTACGGATGAGAAAAACTCATCGTAGTCAACTCCTTGAACTTGTGAAAAACTCTTCACCACAAGTCGAGCTTCATAGAAGGTGACATTACCGTCCACGTCCGTCTTCTTCTTAAAGATCCATTTATTGCAATGGCTTGCCAATCATCGGGCAAGTCCACCAAAGTCCATGCTTTGTTATGATACATGGATCCTATCTCGGATTTCATGGCTTCTAACCATTTGTCGGAATTTGGGCCCACCATCGCTTCCCCATAGCTCGTAGGTTTATCAAGACAGGATCATCGTACCACTCTGAAGCAGTACGCGTCCTTGTCGTCCTACGAGGTTCGGTAGTGACTTGATCCGAAGCTTCATGATCACTATCATAAGCTTCCACTTCAATTGGTGTAGGTGCCACGGGAACAACTTCCTGTGCCCTGCTACACACTAGTTGAAGTGATGGTTCAATAACCTCATCAAGTCTCCACCATCCTCCCACTCAACTTTTCGAGACGAACTTTTCCTCGAGAAAGGACGCGATTCAAGAAACAATCCCTATTGCTTCCGGATCTGAATTAGGAGGTATACCCAACTGTTTTGGGTGTCCTATGAAGATGCATTTGTCCGCTTTGGGTTCGAGCTTATCAACCTGAAACTTTTTCCACATAAGCGTCGCAGCCCCAAACTTTTAAGAAACGACAACTTAGGTGTCGTCTCAACGGAATTACGTGGTGCCCCATCAAAGTGAGTGCGGTTGTCTCTAATGCCTAACCCATGAACGATAGTGGTAATTCGATAAGAGATATCATGGTACGCACCATATCTAATAGAGTGCAACTATGATGTTCGGACACACCATCACACTATGGTGTTCCAGGCGGTATTAATTGTGAAACAATTTGCACAATGTCTTAATTGTGTGCCAAAACTCATAACTCAGATATTCATCTCTATGATCATATCATAGACATTCTATCCTCTTGTCACGAAGATCTTAAACTTCACTCTGAAATTACTTGAACCATTCAATAATTCAGATTTGTGTTTCATCAAGTAAATATACTCAACATCTACTCGAATCATCTGTGAAGTCGAACATAACGATATTCACTTTGCATGCCTCGGCACTCATTGGACTGCACATATCAAAATGTGTTGCTTCCAACAAGTTGCTATCTCGTTCCATCTTCTTTGAAACCGAGGCTTTTCACTCATCTTGTCCATGTGGTATGATTTGCATATCTCAAGTGATTCAAAATCAAGTGAGTCTAAGCGATCCATCTGCATGGAGTTTCTTCATGCGTATACACCAATAGACATGGTTTGCATGTCTCAAACTTTTCAAAACGAGTGAGTCCAAAGATCCATCAACATGGAGCTTATTCATGCGTTTTATACCAATATGACTTACATGGCGATTACCACAAGTAAGTGGTGCTATCATTACTATCTTATATCTTTTGGCATGAAAATGTGTATCACTACGATCGAGATTCAATAAACCATTCCATTAGGTGCAAGACCATTGAAGGTGTTATTCAAATAAATAGAGTAACCATTATTCTCCTTAAATGAATAAATCAGACATTGCGATAGACATAATCCAATCATGTATATGCTCAATGCAAACACCAAATGACAATTATTCAGGTTTAATACTAATCTTGATGGTAGAGGGAGCGTGTGATGTTTGATCACATCAAACTTGGAAACACTTCCAACACATATCGTCAGCTCACCTTTAGCTAGTCTCCGTTTATTCTGTAGCTCTTTTATTTCGAGTTACTAACACTTAGCAACCGAACCGGTATCTTAATACCCTGGTGCTACTAGGAGTACTAGTAAAGTACACATTAACATAATGTATATCCAATATACTTACATCGACCTTGCCACCTTCTCATCTACCAAGTATCTAGGGTAATGCTGCTCCAAAGGCTGTTCCCCTTATTACGTAAGCACTCGATCTCGGGTTTGGGTTCAACCTTGGGTTTCTTCACTAGAGCAGCAGCTGATTTGCCGTTTCATGAAGTATCCCTTCTTGCCCTTGCCCTTCTTGAAACTAGTGGTTTCACCAACCATCAACAATTGATGCTCCTTCTTGACTTCTACTTTCGTGATGTCAAACAACGCGAATTCCTCAAGGATCATCTCTATCCTTGATATGTTATAGTTCATCACGAAGCTCTAGCAGCTTGGTGGCAATGACTTTGGAGAAACATCACTATCTCATCTGGAAGATCAGCTCCCACTCGATTCAAGTGATTGTTGTACTCAGACAATCTGAGCACAAGCTCAACGATTGAGCTTTTCTCCCTTAGTTTGTAGGCTAAGAAAACTCGTCGGAGGTCTCATACCTCTTGGCGTGAGCACGAGCCTGAAATCCCAATTTCAGCCCTCGAAACATCTCATATGTTCCGCGATGTTTCAAAAACGTCTTTGGTGCCTCAACTCTAAACCATTTAAGCTGAACTATCATGTAGTTATCTAAAGCGTGTATGTCCGATGTTCGCAACATCCACAGACGACGTTTGGGGTTCAGCACACTGAGCGGTGCATTTAGGACATAAGCTTTCTACTGATCGCATAATTGCTACTTTCAACTTTCAATTATATTTTCTCTAGGAACATATCTAAACAGTGGAACTAAAGTGCGAGCTTACGACATAATTTGCAAAAGGTCTTTTGACTATGTTCAAGATAATTAAGTTCATCTTATGAACTCCCACTCAGATAGACATCCCTCTGGTCATCTAAGTGATTACATGATCTGAGTCAACTAGGCCGTGTCCGATCATCACGTGAGACGGACTAGTCGACTCGGTGAACATCTTCATGTTGATCGTATCTACTATACGACTCATGCTCGACCTTTCGGTCTCTGTGTTCCGAGGCCATGTCTGTACATGCTAGGCTCGTCAAGTTAACCCTAAGTGTTTTTCTTTGTGTAAGTCATCTTACACCCGTTGTATGTGAACGTAAGAATCCATCACACCCGATCATCACGTGGTGCTTAGAAGCTGACGAACTGTAGCAACGGTGCATGATCGGGGAGAACACTTCTTGAAATTTGTGTAAGGGATCATCTTATTTACTACCGTCGTTCTAAGTAAACAAGATGCATAAACATAATAAACATCACATGCAATTATATAGTAGTGACATGATATGGCCAATATCATATTGCTCCTTTGATCTCCATCTTCGGGCTCCATGATCATTATTGTCACCGGCATGACACCATGATCTCCATCATCATGATCTCCATCATCGTGTCTCCATGAAGTTGTCTCGCCAACTTGTTACTTCTACTACTATGGCTACGGTTAGCAATAAAGTAAAGTAATTACATGGCGTTGTTTAATGACACGCAGGTCATACAATAAATAAAGATAACTCCTATGGCTCCTGCCGGTTGTCATACTCATCGACATGCAAGTCGTGAATCCTATTACAAGAACATGATCAATCTCATACATCACATATCATTCATCACATTCTTCTCGGCCATATCACATCACATAGCATACCCTGCAAAAACAAGTTAGACGTCCTCTAATTGTTGTTGCATGTTTTACGTGGCTGCTATGGGTTTCTAGCAAGAAAGTTTCTTACCTCGCAAAACCACAACGTGATATGCCAATTGCTATTTACCCTTCATAAGGACCCTTTTCATCGAATCCGTTCCGACTAAAGTGGGAGAGATCGGCACCCGCTAGCCACCTTATGCACCAAGTGCATGTCGATCGGTGGAACACATCTCACGTAAGAGTACGTGTAAGGTCGGTCCGGGCCGCTTCATCCCACAATACCGTCGAAACAAGATTGGACTAGTAACGGTAAGCATATTGAACATTATCAACGCCCACAACTACTTTGTGTTCTACTCGTGCAAAGAATCTACGCAATAGACCTAGCTCATGATGCCACTTTGTTGGGAACGAGCGTAAATTCAAAATTTTCTACGCATCACCAAGATCAATCTATGGAGATTCTAGCAACAAGAGGAAAGGAGAGTGCATCTACATACCCTTGTAGATCGCTAAGCGGAAGCGTTCATGAGAACGGGGTTGAAGGAGTCGTACTGTCGTGATCCAAATCACCGGAGATCCTAGTGCCGAACGGACGGCACCTCCGCGTTCAACACACGTACAGCCGGTGGCGTCTCCCACGCCTTGATCCAGCAAGGAGAGAGGGAGAGGTTGAGGAAGACTCCATCCAGCAGCAGCACAACGGCATGGTGGTGATGGAGGAGCGTGGAAATCCCGCAGGGCTTCGCCAAGCACCAAGGGAGAGGAGGATGAGGAGAGGCAGGGCTGCACCAAGAGGGAGAGAACTCATGTGTGTTGGGCAGCCCAAAACCTCAAGTATATATAGGGGGAAAGGGGCTGCGCCTTTAGGGTTTCCCACCCCAAGGGGTGCGGCCAGCCCTAGATGGGACTTGGGGCGGCCAAGAGGGGAGGAGTGCCTCCCAAGTCAAGTGGAGGCCCTCCCTTTAGGGTTTCCCCCTCCCATGCGCATGGGCCTTGGGGGCTGGTGCCCCTGGCCCATTAATGCTAGGGCGCCCCCTACAGCCCATGCTACTGTATTGGACGTGGTGGAACAATTTCCGGACCTCCGGACCCCTCCGAATCCTCCGGAACCTTCTCGAAGCTTCCGGTACAATACCGAAAAAACCCGAACTTTTTCCTAACCCGAACAACAACTTTCCATATATAAATCTTTACCTCCGGACCATTCCGGAACTCCTCGTGACGTCCGGGATCTCATCCGGACTCGAACAACATTCGGTAACCACATACAAACTTCCTTTATAACCCTAGCGTCATCGAACCTTAAGTGTGTAGACCCTACGGGTTCGGGAGACATGTAGACATGACCGAGACGTTCTCCAGTCAATAACCAACAGCGGGATCTGGATACCCATGTTGGCTCCCACATATTCCACGATGATCTCATCGGATGAACCACGATGTCAAGGACTCAATCGATCCCGTATACAATTCCCTTTGTCTAGCGGTATTGTACTTGCCCGAGATTCGATCGTTGGTATCACGATACCTTGTTCAATCTCGTTACCGGCAAGTCTCTTTACTCGTTCCGTAACACATCATCCCGTGATCAACCCCTTGACCACATTGTGCACATTATGATGATGTTCTACCGAGTGGGCCCAGAGATACCTCTCCGTTTACACGGAGTGACAAATCCCAGTCTCGATTCGTGCCAACCCAACAGACACTTTCGGAGATACCTGTAATGCACCTTTATGATGTTTGGTACACCCAAAGCATTCCTACGGTATCCGGGAGTTGCACAATCTCATGGTCTAAGGAAAAGATACTTGACATTGGAAAAGCTTTAGCATACGAACTACGATCTTTGTGCTAGGCTTAGGATTGGGTCTTGTCCATCACATCATTCTACTAATGATGTGATCCCGTTATCAATGACATCCAATGTCCATGGTTAGGAAACCGTAACCATCTATTGATCAACGAGCTAGCCAATAGAGGCTTGCTAGGGACATGGTGTTGTCTATATATCCACACATGTATTTGAGTTTCCTATCAATACAATTATAGCATGGATAATAAACGATTATCATGAACAAGGAAATATAATAATAATAACTAATTTATTATTGCCTCTAGGGCATATTTCCAACATTAATTGCTTGTTTTTGAAGTTTTCCGAGATCTTTTCTTCGATTCCTTTGCATGAGTGCTTATGTATGCAATTGCTTGCTCATGATAGATTGAACGGAGTGTGACGAGTAGAACTATCAGGAGTTATGAGTGCGAATCATCTTCATCAACAGTACAAGGAAAGTTCACACTTTGATCATACTCTTCATACCCAACTTTTATGCATTATTTTCAACCCTCAAACATTGCATGAGTAGGATTTTGATAACATGTGGGTATTGGGAAGTAGTTGATGAGGTAGAACCTATTGTCTTATATCAAACCCTGGGTATTTACTGCGATATGCTTATACTGCTATGCTATGCTCGTAGACGTGGTTTGGTTTGAGAGAATTCATGACAGATGTGAGAGTTATTGTTAAACTAAGGTTTAAACTTAAGGTGGCTACTTTAATACACATCTGGGTGGATTGTTTGTGGGCACCTGGGGAATCCAGTGTTGTCCAAGGAGATCCTGGGGACCGTGTGATCATCCTATATTTGGCCACCCAGGCTCAAAGGGATCATAAGATTATTCATGCTGGAAACTTCCGTGTGCACCCACAAGCCATTATGGGCTCTGGCATAGTTGAGTATGTTGTGTGACCTCTTAAAGTGGTAGACTAGCACATGTAGGGGATGTAGGTGGTACTGTCTACCCGTCGTAGCGAGCTAACGTTTCTAAAAGACTGTGTCTCGGTCGTCCTTTTCTCAAACATCCTACAGTGTGAGATATTCAACAGAGGAGATGGAGTCTTGTTGGGAAAAGTGCGCAAACCTCTGCAGAGTGTACAAACTAATCATGATTCGCCGTGTCTTCGGTTATGGACATCTTGAGTATCTAGTTCTTGAATTATCATGTTGATCTCATCACTTTGCCTAATGAACTTGTTGGGTTGTTAATATTATTTTGGGATTGAGTTGGGGTTACCTTCTCAATATTTTTTTCACAAACTTTGTAGTTAAATAAAATTTATTCCTTTGTTGTAGGGAAAAATTAGATTTATGCAAAAATTAAACTTAGAGCCTCCACCAGCCAAATATGCATATAGAGATAGACATTCTCATTATTACTCTATGGTGTGACCCATTACATTCAATGTACTGACCTACATGGCTTCAACTTCTCATGTTCCAGGAATCTTAAGACGAGTAAGTGATACGCTAGGGTTACGATGTATGCACTCAACTTTGTCGTTGGTGTTGTTGGGAACTCCACAACCTTGTTGTTACTTCCGCTATATGGATTGAGGTAATAGTATTTACGTTATTTTATACATGTGATTTACCTCTGTTAGAAATCCTCGAGTACTGTGTGTGTCAGCATACCGATCCAGGGATGACACTTAAGCACAGAGACTTGATCCATTCGGGTCGGGTCGCTACACTTGATGGGGATCCTTGGAGTTTTAGTCGTACTTGATGAAGTAGAACTTGATGAAGTCTTGGGAACCCACTTGACCAAGGCCGTAGGAGCTTCTTCAAATGCATCAGTCTCCTCTTGAAGCTTGTCCTTGCCTTTTAGCTTGTGCTCTTGTGGTGGATGATCATCTTTAGCCTGTGTTCCCTTGAAAGAAGTGGGATCATACTTCTCTTACTGAGGAACAGACTTCGTCTTGGGGTATTGATCTTCTTCCCACTCAAGTCCATTGGTATTGAACTTGAGTTCAAAACCAACCCCTTGATTCTTCCGGTGCCTTCCTTGCTTGCGCACAATTTCCTCAAATTGCTTACTTTCGGCAAGGCTCTTGTAGACACCTTTCTCTATAATTCCCTTCAATAAGCTATTTTCTTGCTCAAGTGTAACTTGGCTAAGAGAATCACTAGTGGAATCAAGTGAACTACTAGAAGCAACAATATTGGATTTAAAATGATTATTGTTACTACTAGAAGCAATCTCATTTGTGATGAGAGCAAGCCTAGAGTACATTTCAGCGACACCTTCACCATCCTTCATTTTGAACTTGTCAAGTTGACTTTGAAGCACTTCCAATTTGGATTCCTTGACGGACTCGGTACCTTCGTGCATATCAACCGAAGTATCCCAAATTTCCTTTGCATTCTCAAGGTGGCTCATTTTGTTGAATTCTTCGGGGCACAATCCATTGAAGAGGATATCGCAAGCTTGAGCGTTGTGTTGCAACATCTTCAATTCTTCGGCAGTTGCTTCGCGGTTCGGTTCTCTTCCATCTTCGAAAAATGCACCTTGCAAACCAATACACACAATGGCCCAAAAGGCGGGGTTATGTCCAAGAATATGCATTTTCATCAACTAACAAAATTAGTACTAGATGCCATACTCTCCTAGGTTTGTGAAACCAAGGCTATGGTCACCAAAGCTATGGAAATCAAGGAAAATGGAGACCAATGCTCTGGTACCACTTGTAGGATCGAAAGTAGGTCTAGAGGGGGTGATTAGACTACTTGACCAAATAAAAATCTAGCCTTTTCCCGATTTTAAGTCTTGGCAGATTTTAGCAACTTAGCACAGGTCAAGTAATCAACTTACACCTGCAATTCTAAGAGTGTAGCAGTGAAAAGTAAAACATTGCATATGAAGGTAAAGGGAAGGGTTTGGAGAAGGCAAACGCAATGTAGACACGGAGATTTTTGGCGTGGTTCTGATAGGTGGTGCTATCGTACATCCACGTTGATGGAGAATTCAACCCACGAAGGGTAACGGTTGCGCGAGTCCATGGAGGGCTCCACCCACGAAGGGTCCACGAAGAAGCAACCTTGTCTATCCCACCATGGCCATCTCCCACAAAGGACTTGCCTCACTTGGGTAGATCTTCACGAAGTAGGTGATCTCCTTGCCGTTACAAACTCCTTGGTTCAACTCCACAATCTTGACGGAGGCTCCCAAGTGACACCTAACCAATCTAGGAGACACCACTCTCCAAAAGGTAATAGATGGTGTGTTGATGATGAACTCCTTGCTCTTGTGCCTCAAATGATAGTCTCCCCAACACTCAACTTTCTCTCATAGATTTGGCTATGGTGGAAAGATGATTTGAGTGGAAAGCAACTTGGGGAAGGCTAGAGATCAAGATTCTTGTGGTTGGATTGGAATGTCTTGGTCTCAACACATGAGTAGGTGGTTCTCTATCAGAAAATGAGTAGTGGAAGTGTAGGCACGTTCTGATGGCTCTCTCTTGAATAGAGAAGGGGCTGGAGGGGTATATATAGCCTCCACACAAAATAAAATCTAACCGTTACACACATTTGACCCAACTCGGTCAGACCGAATAGGTGAACTCGGTGAGGCCGATTCAATTCAAAATGTGAACGTTAGGATTCTCGGTGGGACCGACATGATCAACTCGGTGGGACCGGTGTGCTAGGGTTAGGGCAAAACCTCATCTCGGAGTGACCGATTGCATGAACTCGGTGAGACCGATTTCATCAATGAGCAAACAAGAGAGTTGGTCAGGCAAACTCGGTGGGACCGATCGCTCCTTTTGGTAAGAACGAAACGTTATTAAAAGGGAAACAGAGAGTTTGCATTGCGAACTCGGTGGGACCAATTGTTCATTTCGGTGAGACCTAAATGTTACGAAGGGAAACAGAAAGTTTGCAATCCCATCTCGGTGAGACCGTAATCCCTATCGGTGAGACCAAACTGATTAGGGTTTCTGGCTATGGCTATGTCAAAGGAATTCGGTGGCGCCGGATAGATCAAATCGTGAGGTGAGATTGACTTTACGTTTAGGACACATTGGGATTCGAGAAAGTGGTTGAGAGCGAGACAACGGGCATGCCAAGAATGGGTTTATGCTTATCTTTATCATCAGGTTTAGCAATTCTAGCAGCTTATTCACCCCATAAATAAATAACATGCCCATCAATATTATCAACCAAGAGATCTTTAACCATAGCAACATTAGGTTCAACTTTAATTTGTTCAGAGGGTCTAGGTACTTTAATATTACTTTTGTTAACCACGGTTGAAATCCTAGCATGTTCCTTTATCCTAACAAGGAAAGGTAGTTTCTCTATATAAGTAGTAGGCACAACTGAATCAACATTGTAGATTATAGTTTCTTCTTCATCCACATAAATTAGGTGCATATCATGATGTAACATTCCATCTCCTGCATAAGGATTAGCTAGCAGTTTTCTCTATCATACCCGAAGAATCTCATAATAAATATTTTCAGTAGGTGCAGTAGGTTGAGGAGCAACTCTTTGTGCTTCCGGTCGAGGTGAAGATACCCCGAACAAACCCCTCAAAGGATGATTTTCCATAGTAACAAGTGACAGTAAATTTCAGCACGTAATGTAAATTTTTCCTTACCAAATTCCACTCACCAGAAGCACTTCACACCTCGGCAATGGTGCCAGAAAACAGCCTCGATGACCCATAAGTATAGGGCATCTAACATAGTCCTTTCGATAAGTAAGAGTGTCAAACCCAACGAGGAGCAGAAGGAAATGACAAGCGGTTTTCAACAAGGTATTTTCTGCATGTACTAAAATCATCGGTAACAGATATTTTGATAGCAAGGTAATTTGTAACAAGCAAGTAATAGTAATGGTAACGATAGTGCAGCAAGGTAGCCCAATCCTTTTTGTAGCAAAGGAAAGGCCGGAACGGTCTCTAATAATAAGTGATACGTCCATTTTGCATCATGTTTTCCTACTGTTATTTATGATGTTTTTGTGCATAATAATGCTTTTTAGAGTAATTCTAATGCCTTTTCTCTCATAATATGCAAGGTTCACACAAAGAGGGAGAATTCCAGCAGCTGGAAATCTGGACCTGGAAAAGGTATGTCAGGCCACTTATTCTGCACAACTCCAAACAAGCTGAAACTTCACGAGGATTTTTTATGGAATAAATAAGAAATACTGGAGCAACTAAGTATCGGAGAGGGCCACCCTGGTGAGCACAAGACACCAGAGTGCGCCTAGGCCCCCAGGCATGCCCTGGTGGGTTGTGCTCATCCAGGCCCACCTTCGGTGCCCATCTTCTAGTATATAAGTCAATTGGACCTAGAAAAAAATAAGGAGAGGACTTTCGGGACGGAGCGTCGCCATCTCGAGGCGGAACTTGGGCAGGAGCACTTTTGCCCTCCGGTGGAGCGATTCTGGGGGGGGTAATCCCCCCCCCCCCCCCCGAGGGGGAAATCATCTTCATCATCATCACCAACAACACTCCCATCTTGGAGAGGGTAATCTCCATCAACATCTTGAACAGCACCATCTCATCTCAAACCCTAGTTCATCTCTTGTGTTCAATCTTTGTACCGGAACTATAGATTGGTGCTTGTGGGTGACTAGTAGTGTTGATTACATCTTGTAGTTGATTACTATATGGTTTATTTGGTGGAAGATTATATGTTCAAATCCAATATGCTATTTAAGACCCCTCTGATCTCGAGCATGATTATCATATGTGAGTAGTTACTTTTGTTCTTGAGATCACGGGAGAAATCATGTTGCAAGTAATCATGTGAACTTGATATGTGTTTGATATTTTGATAGTATGTAAGTTGTTATTCCCTTAGTGGTGTCATGTGAACGTCGACTACATGACACTTCACCATATTTGGGCCTAAGGGAATGCATCGTGGAGTAGTTATTAGATGATGTGTTGCGAGAGTGACAGAAGCTTGAACGCTAGTTTATGCGCTATTCCGTAAGGGACCGATTGGATCCAAAAGTTTAATGCTATGGTTAGAATTTATTCTTAATACTTTTCTCATAGTTGCGGATGCTTGCAAGGGGGTGATACGTCTCCAACGTATCTATAATTTTTTATTGTTCCATGCTATTATATTATCATTCTTGGATGTTTTATAATCATTTTATAGCCAATTTTTATCATTTTTTGGTAAACCTATTGACATAGTGCCAAGTGCTAGTTGTTGTTTTTTGCATGTTTTTTACATTGCAGGAAATCAATACCAAACGGAGTCCAAACGCAGTGAAACTTTTTGTGGATTTTTTTTGGACCAGAAGACAACCAATAGGCCGAAGAAGCACCTGGGGGGTGCTCCCAGGGGAGCACAACCCACCAGGGCGCTCCAGGAGGCCTAGGCGCGCCCTGGTGGGTTGTGCCCACCTCGGGTGCCCCCTGGACCGCCTCTTTACTCTATAAATACCACAATATTCCAGAAACCCTAGGGGAGTCGACGAAAATCAATTCCAGCGGTCGCTGAGTCCAGAACCACCAGATACAATCTAGACACCATCACGAAGGGGTTCACCACTTCCATTGGTGCCTCCTCGATGATGCGTGACCTTTGGGTCCGTAGTTAGTAGCTAGATAGCTTCCTCTCTCTCATTTGATTCTCAATACAATGGTCTCTTCGAGATCCATATGATGTAATTCTTTTTGCGGTGTTGAAAGCACATGTGCTCCCTGGGTGGTTTTGGTAATTAATGTCAACATATCTCTTGTTGGACTAATGTTTTTACCTAGTATATTTCAGATAAGTTCAACAAATGGAGTGTGACGCCCGGATAATTAAGCTACAATAATTCCCTGCTAATGATGGCACGTCACCACGATTACTATTGGTAAACTCGCGATAATTCAAATCTTGTTTGAATTCAAATTTGAAGTCAAGTCAGACAACAAAAGTCTTCAAATATTAAAACCAAAATGTTCTGGATGTGACAAATGATCCCTTGGTAATATTGGTGGAGAATCCACATTTTATAAAATATTCTAATGCTCAAAAATTAATAAATAGTAGCATAAGAGATTAAGTAAATGTCTTTTATTAACTATAAATACTAAACTATTTTATTCGGGTTTAAATTTTTTGTGGCAGTGAGGGATATTGCTTACTGATTTTGGACCAGCCACACATTTTTCAAAAAGATGGTTTAGTGCTAAAAGTAAATATAAAACACAAAAGAAAGAAAACAAAAGAGAAAAGAATAGAAAAGGATTTCAAAGTAAAGAAAAAGGCGCCCCAGCTTTCTCCACAGGCCTTAGCCACAAGGCCGCCCACTTGTCGCCCCCTCCTCTGCTCATCGTGGGGGTCGTGGAAACGCATCCACGGCGCCATGGCCGGCCGTGGACACGCGCCGAGCATCCATGCCCCCCCCCCCCCCCCGCCTACTAGTCCTCCCGGACGCCCCTTTCTCCCTCCCCGAAACCCTAGCACCCAGATCCCCTTCCCCCTCTCACTTTGCTCTCTCTAGCGCAAGGCCGAGCGCTTCCAGCGTCGTCACCCCGTCGATCCCGTAGCCACCAAGCTCTCCGGCGCTTGAGGCCATGTCCATTCTTTGCGGCGTCATGGGCTACGTCAACTACATGGACGGGGTCAACCTTGGAGCCCCTGCATCAACCCATGTGACATCGTCTTCTTCCTCGGCCCCAACGAACATCGTCATCGATTCTGGCAACGCCCGAGGCCACCTTGCTCATCTACAGGCTCACTGTGAGCCCCTCTTCCTTTCCCCTCTGCTTCCCCCTCGGATTCATGCCGTATCACCGGCGTCCGCGAGCACCGAACTCCACCGTTCGCCATGGCCGACGGGGTCGAGCACCCTGTGCTCCTCCTGCCCGAACCAGTGTTCCCAGTGCTCCACACCGCCGGAGGCCGAGGAGCCCAACCGCTCGCCTTGTCGCGCCCTCTAGCCCCAGATCCACCACCGCCGTCGCTCCGGCCGCCGCCTCGCTCATCCCCTAAGCCTCGTCGCACGCATCCGCGCACGCCCCGGCCGTCCCCTACTCATTGGCCACGTTATGCTCGCGCCTTGCCCCGCGCGTGCCCCACAGCGGCAAGGCCGTGTCTCCCGTGATGTTGCCTCCGCTCTCGGGCTTCCCCCGCTGCTCGCCTCGGGCCTCTACCGCGGCGCCTCCCCTGGCCGCCCGCCCGGCTCCCCTCGCCTGCCCGGCAGTGGGCCAGCGCCGACTCCGCCGACCACGTCGCGGCTCGCCCCCACCCCGGCTCCCCTGGCTGCCCCCGTCGCTACGTGCTCACCGCTCCCCCTCCGCCTGTTAGGCCGCGCTCGGCCATGGCAAGGCCTCGTCCTGTGCTCGCACGGGCGCAGCTCCCCTCTATGGCCGGTTGGGGCCACTTCCAAGTGGGGCCGGCCCTAAAAAAAGTAAAATAAAAGAAATATAAGTTAAATAATTAATTAGTTTGGTTAATTAATTATTTAGGATAATTAGTCTAACTACCCTATGACAGTGGCCCCCTCACTTAAATACCCTGTTAAAATAAAGGACAAGTCATTGTGTCAATGACATGTAGGCCCCGCTGACCCTTTTGACCAGTCAATGTTGACTGGTCAACTGCTGAGTGTGCATGCTTGTTGGACCCCCTGGCCCACTGTCATACACTCTCGCTATTTCAGCACTAGGTGACAAAACTTTATTCTGCTTATTATTCAAATTAAACAATTCCAGAAATTCTAGAAAATCATTAAAACTTTGATAAATCATAGAAAATAAACCGTAACTCGGGTGAAAATAATTTATACATGAAAGTTGCTCAGAACGACGGGACGAATTCGGATATGCAGCCTGTTCGTCCGCCACACATCCCTAACATATCGAAAACGCAACTTTCCCCCTCCGGTCCATCTGTCCGAAAACGCGAAACACCGGGGATACTTTCCCGGATGTTTCCCCCCTTCACCGGTATTACCTCTTACCGCGTTAGGGCACACCTAACACCATTGTTTGCTTTGTCATGCATCGTTATGCATCTATTTGCATTGTATTCATTGTTTCTTCCCCCTCTTCTCTTCGGTAGACTATGAGACCGACGCCGCTGCTGGTGCCCCGACCGACTACGTTGTTGACGACCCCTACTTGCCAGAGCAACCAGGCAAGCCCCCCTTTGATCACTAGATATCACCTATTCTTCTCTCTACTGCTTGCATTAGAGTAGTATAGCATGTTACTGCTTTCGGTTAATCCTATTCTGCTGCATAGCCTGTCATTGTTGCTACAGTTGTTACCCTTACCTGCTATCCTAATGCTTAGTATAGGATGCTAGTGTTCCATCAGTGGCCCTACCCTCTTGTCCGTCTGCCATGCTATACTACTGGGCTGTGATCACTTCGGGAGGTGATCTCGGGCATATGTTATATACTTTATATTTAGTGTTACATTACTTATGATATTGTTCGGAGATGGGGGCTGAAGGGGCAGGTGGATCCATCCCGGTAGAGGTGGGCCTGGGTTCCCGACGGCCCCCGACTCTTACTTTGTGGCGGAGTGAGAGGACAGGTTGAGACCACCTAGGAGAGAGGTGGGCCTGGCCCTGGTCGGCGTTAGCGGATACTTAACATGCTTAACAAGATCTTGGTATTTGATCTGAGTCTGGCCGCTGGCCTATACGCACTAACCAACTATGCGGGAACAGTTATGGGCACTCGACGTCGTGGTATCAGCCGAAGCCTTCTTGACGTCAGCGACTGAGAAGCGAGCGCCGGATTGGACTGGAACACCAGCTAGGCTAGGTCTGCTTCCGGCCGCCCTCGCAACGTGCAGGTGTGCAATGGGCGATGGGCCAGACCTCTGCACCATAGGATTTAGACCGGCGTGCTGACCTCTCTGGTGTGCCTATGTAGGGCTGCGACGTGTTGATCTTCCCAAGCCGGGCATGACCTAGGAAAGTGTGTCCGGCCAAATGGGATCAAGCGTGTTGGGTTATGTGGTGCCCCCTGCAGGGAAGTTAATCTATTCGAATAGCCGTGATCTTCGGTAACAGGACGACTTGGAGTTGTACCTTGACCTTATGACAACTAGAACCGGATACTTAATAAAAACACACCCTTCCAAGTGCCAGATACAACTCGGTGGTCGCTCTCTAACAGGGCGACGAGGAGAGGATCGCCGGGTAGGAGTATGCTATACGATGCTACTTGGAGGACTTCAATCTACTCTCTTCTACATGCTGCAAGACGAAGGCTGCCAGAAGCGTAGTCTTCGACAGGATTAGTTATCCCCCTCTTATTCTGGCATTCTACAGTTCAGTCCACTGATATGGCCCTTTACACATATACCCATGCATATGTAGTGTAGCTCCTTGCTTGCGAGTACTTTGGATGAGTACTCACGGTTGCTTTCTCCCCTTTTCCCCCCTTTCCTTTCTCTCTGGTTGTTGCAACCAGATGCTGGAGCCAGGCAGGCGCCACCGTCGACGACGACTCCTACTACACCGGAGGTGCCTACTACTACGTGCAGCCCGCTGACGACGACCAGGAGTAGTTTAGGAGGATCCCACGCAGGAGGCCTGCGCCTCTTTTGATCTGTATCCCAGTTTGTGCTAGGCATCTTATGGCAACTTGTTTAACTTATGTCTGTACTCAGATATTGTTGCTTCCGCTGACTCGTCTATGATCGAGCACTTGTATTCGAGCCCTCAAGGCCCTGGCTTGTATTATGATGCTTGTATGACTTATTTTATTTTAGAGTTGTGTTGTGATATCTTGCCGTGAGTCCCTGATCTTGATCGTACACGTTTGCGTGTATGATTAGTGTTTGATTGAATCGGGGGCGTCACAAGTTGGTATCAGAGCCGACTGCCTGTCGGAATCCCCCTTTCCAACTCCTTGGCAGAAGTTGAGTCTAGACATTGCAAAACTTTTACTAACATGGCTGTGTGTCTTACGGGCACACGTCGCCATTCGGTGGTAGTAGGATCTTTTATTCCTCAACCTATACTCTAGGACTCTGGCATCTCTTCTATTCGAGTTAAACGATTTTACTAATTCTGAATCTAGGTTCTCGATAATACTTTCTCTCGGATTGCCCCTTATTACAGATGATCGTCTGCTGCACCAGAAGAATCCGAAGATACTCTCCGATGTTCTCTTGAGACTTTATGGCGTCGCTTTTGCAATTCCCTTCCATCGATAAACTCATGTGGATAACCACGTATACTCGCCATTCATACGATGCTTCCCAGTTGATCTTGTTATTACAAGATACCCCTAAATTCACTCTGTTGTTCCGAGAATCCTTTGAGCTTACTGGCTTGTTGTTCTTTGCCACATGAATACCACTAATTTCTAGCACTCACCGGATATTTGCTCATCCCCAGTTGATTCATGTATTTCACAAAAGTCTTTAAAATAATATTTGAACTTCCGAAAATCCTGAGTAGCCTATTGCTCTTGAAATTCTTACTTGCTTGCATTATGGTTAACCCCATAAGTCTATAATCTTATTGGCGTCTCTTGTCATTATCATTTTGAGTCCGTTGATTCAATTTGTTGCGAATGCTCGCAATCCTCAGTCAGATCCTAGAATTCATCCTTCTGGCTCAGACGTCATTTTAAACATGAGCTAGTTCTCGCCAATCCAATTGTCGTCGATTGTGCCCCTAAGTCTATTGAACTTATCCATCCTTGAACAGAGCGTCTGCTTCCGATCCTTCGCTTTGTAAATCATAATTCCTTTGCAATTGAGCTCTAAGTTATTCAGTTGTTTCTATAATCCAATGTCTTTGCATTGATTCTTCCTCTGGTTGTGTGCCGATATTCACATCAGATCCTTTGTGGACCACCAGACCCTTTGTCGTGTTTTATCTGACAATGTCCTTCATATTCAATAATCTTGTGAGCCTTTCCTTGGAAACATAATGCCTTTGGTAAATTGTATCCCCTTCTTGCTCAAGCATGCTCTACTATCGATCTTGTGTTATTTATTCTTGAAATTTGTGGTATATGATCCTAAGATGCCCCGATGGGTTGAACCTATGCCTTCCCCAAACCTGAACCCGAAAGTTTTTGCGAGTCATACTCTTCTGTTGTTTCGCCAGATAAAATTTCTACACTACAGCTTCATCAAAAGCGAGAAGTAAAATGAAAGATTATGCATTGAAGAAGTGGGAGTCGACCTTGAGCCTTTGCGTTCATGCCCATGGACCCGATGTGAAACTTATCATCGAAGCTTCTTGTAATGATAATAATCCCCTTGTTATAGGTTCGTCCAGTATCTATGTTTGGTCCCTTGCGATCGTGGTTCCGACCATATTGTTCTTCTTTGATCACATTCTCCGACAAGTTGAAGTACTTGTATTTTGCAGGACAATACACCTGTCCAACCTCTATTCTGCTCTACCTTCGAGTATACCCTCTGGTACCTCGAGAATATCACGGAACTACATAACTTCTTATGAGTTCTTCATCAACTATTATTCTCGCCGATTCCAATCCCCCTCGAGTTTCGAGTTATTAGTCACTCGAGAACGCCGGTAAGTGTATCGATTCCGCACGCAGATTCAATACCCTAAGTAATTTTCGTCGCTTATGAGTTTAATAATCCTTCAAGTCATTGCTAGCCTGATTAGCTATATCCTTATTGTGCTAAATTTTAACTATGCTACCTGGTCCTTATTCCCGGAGCACAACTTTCGGCGATGAACTAAGCTTTCGCCAATTTCCTTGTCTTATCGTTTCACCTCGAACAACAAACTTGACCCCGAGTGTGTGTACTATTTGTGGCTCCAATAATATTTTGCTGCATCAGTCCTTTTGCTTGATCTAGTCGCTGATCAATTGCTTCTTCGTGGATCCTCTCGACAACAAATTGTCGTGATCATCATCAACATTTTGACTCCTTCCAGGATATCAATGGAATTCTTGATGATAAGTGCCATCCTTGTTCCTTGGTAATTTCAGTTACCTTCGACAACATCCTTACCTTCCTTTCATCACAAACTTGATCATGTTATGGATCTCCTTGCTAACCAGCTTATGTTATGCTCTACCTTGAGTATTACCATGTTTTATGTTAAGGATATTGTAAGAATTGTTCCACCTCTTGAGAATTCTTGATATAGTAATACTTCTCGCCATCTCCATTCATTTTCTGATCCCCGTGTTGTTTCTAACATGAATACCGACAATTGAACCATGATGCGTGAATTCAAAACTTCTAGCAATCCTATTGCTTTGGAGTTAATGGTCGATAGTTCATTCTTAGACTATTGGTTATCGAATCACCGTTCCAACATTGACCATGCGACCTAAGCCCATATTTTGGGTGCAGCTTTCCACCAATGCTTAATTGAGTATGTTTTCCTCAAGCATACCTCATTTTATCATTTGATCTGACAAATGTTATCTCTTTGTTCACATGATTGTGGAAATCCATCTTTTGGAAATCTCGATGAATTGTCGTTTAGTTCATCAGCCACCCCCTCATCCTCTCCTTGGTTTAATGATGAACTCTTGTTTTAGAACTCGCTTCCATAGATCATTTCCAAGAATCTCACAGTGTCATCTCGTCAGATTTTGTTACACCTTCTCTTCTCAGGCATCCTATGTCGGAGGTATCCTGACAACAATCGGATCTGAACCTCGGTCAGATATGATGGTAGGAACATATTTCCAAGAGTTATAACATTGGTCTTTATATGACTCGGTAAGGTGATGTCATGCCTAGCACACCTGACCGGAGGACCTATTGTTATAATTTTCCTTTTAGCAAGGCTATCCATTCTTCCATGAGGAAATTGTAAAACTTATTCTACAAGTTGTTCCTGATGGATCCTTCGTGTATCTGAAGTCTGACCTTTGCTTGAAGACCATGTCAATGCTATCTCGAAGCATGTCTATGGTACTCTGATTTTCAATAAGAGCATTTGAAGAACAATGCTAAATTTTCTTTGTCCATTATCCAAACACCGTTGTATGGGTGATGTCATGAAATTTCTCTCCCCTCACCTAAAGGGTTTTCTACTTCTATCCAATCATGGATATCATGCTCTGCTTACCCTTGGGAAGGATATACCCCTGAAATATGTCTTTAAACACATTTTCCTTTCCATTGATATGTTAATCTGATAAACACCTTTCCTTTCCATTGTTTTCTTTAACCTTTCTGGTGATCATTATGATCTAAGCAGTATTAATTCCCTGCTTATGTGAACACCTCGGTGTACAACCCTGTCAGTAAGACCCCGTTACTTTTGTTGATGACATTTCGGTAACCGCCGATGGACGAGAACTTTGCCTACTGGTCCGCCTCGTTTCAACGAGCAGGAAAATGGTTCTCTTCGTCCCTCGCCCTTGGTACCGACGTTGTTGCCGACATAATCGACAGGCTACCCTCTGACATGTCTTGCTATCATGACCGTGCAAGATGTCACCGTTCCTCCTACTTTTAATCCACATGGTGGGGCCATAACCCACAGTTCCACAGGATCGAAACTTGACTCTCCTGTACACCCCCATGTTCCCAAGGTTGTTCCTCGCGCGTGGCCTCGTATATAATTCACGAGCCACCTTTCGAGAGATCATCAGTTCTGGTATCAGACACAAAACTTATTACCATTGCTCTGGACCCCTTTTACACTTTGTTTCAGGCATCGAACGATTGCCTACCTGCTTGAAACTTCTTATTGTACCTTCAAATTTTACTCTCGATGTGTTTTATTTGCTCAATTCGAGAGGTACACATATGCTCATTCATGGGTTAATCCCAGATTATTACCCTTATAGCATTCTGTCGTTGCCGATCTACCCCGTTACCTATTCGTAAGTATGATGAAGATCCCGAAGAAAGGGTGCCTACTTCATCATGATGGCCTGAAGCAGAGAAATGAAGACATCAACGTAGTGGATTGACCGCTTCGAGAAGAGCAACCAAGATCGAGAAAACTCGTTAGAATCTCGTAACCAAATTCCTTCCCCCTCACTTCCCCTCTTAAATATCGGGACGAGATTTCTTGTAGTGGAGGAGAATTGTGACGCCCGGATAGTTAAGCTACAGTAATTCCCTGCTAATGATGGCAAGTCACCACGATTACTGTTGGTAAACTCGCGATAATTCAAATCTTGTTTGAATTCAAATTTGAAGTCAAGTCAGACAACAAAAGTCTTCAAATATTAAAACCAAAATGTTTTGGATGTGACAAATGATCCCTTGGTAATATTGGTGGAGAATCCACATTTTTATAAAAAAAATTAATGCTCAAAAATTAATAAATAGTAGCATAAGAGATTAAGTAAATGTCTTTTATTAACTATAAATACTAAACTATTTTATTCGGGTTTAAACTTTTTGTGGCAGTGAGGGATATTGCTTATCGATTTTGGACCAGCCACACATTTTTCAAAAAATGGTTTAGTGCTAAAAGTAAATATAAAACACAAAAGAAAGAAAACAAAAGAAAAGAATAGAAAAGGATTTCAAAGTAAAGAAAAAGGCCCCCAGCTTTCTCCACGGGCCTTAGCCACAAGGCCGGCCCACTTCTTGTCGTCCCCTCCTCTGTTCATCGAGGGGATCGTGGCAACGCATCCACGGCGCCATGGCCGGCCGTGCACACGCACCAGGCATCCATGCCCCCCCCCCGCCTACTAGTCCCCCCGGACGCCCCTTTCTCCCTCCTTGAAACCCTAGCACCCAGATCCCCTTCCCCCTCTCGCTTTGCTCTCTCTCGCGCAAGGCCGAGTGCTTCCAGCGTCGTCACCCCATCGATCCCGTAGCCACCAAGCTCTCCGGCGCTTGAGGCCATGTCCAGCTGCTGCGACGTCGTGGGCTACGTCAACTACATGGACGGTGTCAACCTTGGAGCCCCTGCATCAAGCCCTGTGACATCGTCTTCTTCCTCGGCCCCAACGAACATCGTCATCGATTCCGGCAACGTCGAGCCCTCCTCGAGCCCACCTTGCTCATCTACAGGCTCACTGTGAGCCCCTCTTCCTTTCCCCTCTGCTTCCCCCTCGGATTCATGCCGTATCACCGGCGTCCGCGAGCACCGAAGTCCACCGTTTGCCATGACCGACGGGGGTTGAGAACCCCGTGCTCCTCTGCCCGAACCAGTGTTCCGAGTGTGCTCCTGGCACTGCCAGGAGGTCGAGGAGCCCAACCGCTCGCCGTGTCGCGCCCTCTAGCCCTAGATCCACCACCACTGTCGCTCCGTCCGCCGCCTCGCTCATCCCCTAAGCCTCGCGCACGCATCCGCGAACGCCCCAGCCGTCCCCTACTCGTTGGCCGCGCTGTGCTCGCGCCTTGCCCCACGCGAGCCCCACGGTGGCAAGGCCTTGTCTCCCGCGCCATTGCCCCCGCTCTCGGGCTTCCCCCGCTGCTCGCCTCGGGCCTCTGCCACGGCGCCTCCCCTGGCCGCCCGCCCGGCTCCCCTCTGCCCTGCCACAGGCCGTGGCTGCTCCGCCGACCAACTTGCCGCGGCTCACCCCACCTCGGCTCCCCTGGCCGCCCGTCACACGTGCTCACCGCTCCCCCCTCACTGTTAGGCGTGCTCGGCCATGGCGAGCCTAAATCCTGCTCGTGGGCGCAGCTCCCCTTTGTGGCGGTTGGGGCCACTTCCAAGTAAATTCGGCCCTAAAAAAAGTAAAATAAAAGAAATATAAGTTAAATAATTAATTAGTTTAGTTAATTAATTATTTAGGATAATTAGTCTAACTACCCTATGACAGTGGCCCACTCACTTAAATACCCTGTTAAAATAAAGTACAAGTCATTGTGTCAATGACATGTAGGCCCATTGACCCTTTTGACCAGTCAAGGTTGATCGTCAACTGCTGAGTGTGCATGCCGACCGACCCCCTGGTCCACCTTTGTCATACACTCTGGCTATTTCAGCACTAGGTGACAAAACTTTATTCTGCTTATTATTCAAATTAAACAATTTCAGAAATTCTAGAAAATCATTAAAACTTTGATAAATCATAGAAAATAAACCGTAACTCGGGTGAAATACTTTATACATGAAAGTTGCTCAGAACGACGAGACGAATCCGGATACGCAGCCTGTTCGTCCGCCACACATCCCTAGCATATCGAACACGCAACTTTCCCCGGTCCATCTGTCCGAAAATGCGAAACACCGAGTATACTTTCCCGGATGTTTCCCCCCTTCGCTGGTATTACCTCTTACCGCGTTAGGGCACACCTAACACCGTTGTTTGCTTTGTCATGCATCGTTATGCATCTGTTTGCATTGTATTCATTGTTTCTTCCCCCTCTTCTCTACGGTAAACTACGAGACCGACGCCGCTGCTGGTGCCCCGACCGACTACGTTGTTGATTTAACCCCTACTTGCCGTGAGCAACCAGCAAGCCCCCTTTGATCACCAGATATCGCCTATTCTTCTCTCTCGCTTGCATTAGAGTAGTGTAGCATTCTTGCTTCGGTTAATCCTATTTTGCTGCATAGCCTGTCATTGTTGCTACAGTTGTTACCCTTACCTGCTATCCTAATGCTTAGTATAGGATGCTAGTGTTCCATCAGTGGCCCTACACTCTTGCCCGTCTGCCATGCTATACTTCTGGGCCGTGATCACTTTGGGAGGTGATCTCGGGCATATGCTATATACTTTATACTGTTACATTACTTATGATACTGTTTGGAGATGGGGGCTGAAGGGGCAGGTGGCTCCATCCCGGTAGAGGTGGGCCTGGGTTCCTGTCGGTGTCAAAACCGGCGGATCTCGGGTAGGGGGTCCCGAACTGTGCTTCTAGGCGGATGGTAACAGGAGACAAGGGACATGATGTTTTTACCTGTGTTCGGGCCCTCTTGATGGAGGTAATGCCCTACTCCTGCTTGATTAATATTGATGATATGGGTAGTACAAGAGTAGATCTACCACGAGATCAAGGAGGCTAAACCCTAGAAGCTAGCCTATGGTATGATTGTTGTCCGTCCTAAGGACTAAAACCCTCCGATTTATATAGACACCGGATAGGTTAGGGTTACACAGAGTCGATTACAATGGTAGGAGATCTACATATCCGTATCGCCAAGCTTGCCTTCCACGCCAAGGAAAGTCCCATCCGGACACGGGACGAAGTCTTCAATCTTGTATCTTCATAGTCTTGGAGTCCGGCCGTGATGATAGTTCGCTATCCGGACACCCCTAGTCCAGGACTCCCTCAGTAGCCCCTGAACCAGGCTTCAACGACCACGAGTCCGGCGCGCATATTGTCTTCGGCATTGCAAGGCGGGTTCCTCCTCCGAATACTTCATAGAAGGTTTTGAACACCAGGATAGTGTCCGGCTCTGCAAAACAAGTTCCACATACCACCGTATAGAGAATAATTTTTGCACAGATCTGCTGACGCATTCATGGCGTGACATCACACCACGGCCGTGCCTTTATATGAATCGCTTTTTACCGCTCCACCTTAAGCGGCGTTTAGCGAGGCGGTTTCCTTGGCACGCCTTATCAAAGCATAGATCGTGCCCCCTTATTCCGGATTCTCATCAATGCGGACGTGGGTAACCCATCCGCGCCATTGATTACGGCGCTTGGGAGATAAGCGAGTTTTACCAGGTGGTGGGGACGATAACTTCAGTCCGTCCATATAAGGGGATAAGGATCCACCTTTTCACCTACGCCTTCTTCCTCCTTTGCTCATCCATTTCACAAGACTTTCGAGCTCCAGCGCCCAAGTCCGCACACCCCACCTCAACCTTCTCCAACCATGTCGAGCGGGAGGCGGTGGATGGCCTCCTCCGTCACGGAGGGGCACATCACAAGACTGCAGGAGGCCGGATATTTGTCCGGCGACATCGCCAGCGCCGCTGCCCGACGCTGGGCAGCTCATTCCAACCCAGGCCCCATGAGAGGGTGGTGTTTCTTCCCCACTTCCTTCATGGACTAGGTTTTCCACTTCACCCATTTGTCCAGGCTCATGTTCTACTACGGCCTGGACTTCCATGACTGGCCCGAATTTCATCCTCAACATCTCGGCGTTTATCGTCAGGTGCGAGGCCTTCCTGCATCCAGCCCCACTTTGGCCTATGGCTCAAGATCTTCAACGTCAGTCAAGGTTGTGGGCGGCCGTCAAGCGGAGTGCGGAGGTGCCATGGTTGGCAAGATGGCCAAAGTCCTATGGCTCGAGGGCTCCTTTATGGAGACAATAAAGGGGTGGCAATGGGGGTGGTTCTACATCACCGAGCCACGCGACCCCAAATGGGTGGCGGCCCCCGAATTCAGATATGGCTTCCCCACACGGCTCTCGTCATGGAAGGAGACGGCCCGACGGGGGAATTCGGACGAGCTATCCGGACTCCAAACATGCATCCGAAACCTGGTGGACAAGAATCTCAGGCTTGTCAACGTAATCCAGGTGATGTTCATCCGCCAGATTCTCCCATACCAACAACGGGCCTTCAAATTGTGGGAGTTCGATCCGGCACAGCACCCCACTCTGACAAGGCTCTTCGACACCACGTACGAAGATGCCTGGAAGGTGCTGTTCAAGGGCGCCGAGGCTCCCACATCCGCCATCAAGATCGCGGATTCAGCTCGCAGCCAAGCCAGCGAGGTGAGTTATTTTACCCTTTATGGGACTCTTTTTCATAGTTTGACTCTATGTGGGATCTAAAACTCCCTAACCTTTAACAGACTAGCTGAAGACGTCCGGACAGGTTAGCTGTCCGGCTCCTTTGCCAGAAGACCCAGCGGACGCCCGATTGACGGGGCTGCTGGCTCCGGTACCTCATGTGGTGCCGGAGAAGAAGGCCAAGAAGGAGGAAACGGGAACTCGAAGGAGCTCCCGACGCCTGGTGCTGTCAGATTCTGAAGCAGAATCTTCTCCTGAGGACGAGGAGGAAGAAAAAGAAGCCTCTCCCCCAGCGGGGGAGGAGAGGAAAAGGAAGGTCGCCCCAACTGGGGAGGCCGGAGGGTCCAAGAAGGGAAGAACCCTTCCTCCGGACTTCTCCACCAACGTCGACAACGACGAGGAGGATTGGCCGACAAGGGTCAAGCCCCTGGGAGGTCGTAAGTGTCCGGATACCCATGGCTTTTTTATCATTGCATAGTGTTCTCTAATGCCGAACAATCATGCAGCCCGCCCAAGGGCGAGTTCGCCGCTTCGTCGAGCGGGTCCCTGCGTTCGTCTGAAATGGAGAGTACTTCACTTCCGGCCGCCTCCTCACCTCACGCTGCGGACGACGCCGCGGTGGGGCCCCCAGGGGAGCTTGGTCAAGAGGAGGTGCCGCAGGAGGCGCCGCAAGGCAACCTCCCGGACTCCAGGCGCGTGGGGGGCGAGACCCCCAGGGGCTCTAAGCCCAACCCTCGTCCGGACCCCATGCCGGAACCTTCAGCGGTTCCGGATCCAGCAAGTGGTCCCTTCGCAAGAAGGGTAAGACGCCGGTGTCCTCCGTCCAACCGGAGGCACTGGATAGTTTACTGGAGGCGCTTAATAGCGCTTCCATCGAGGAGGAGCACCGCACTGTTATGAGTGCGGTGATCCGGACAGTTCAGTCCGCCAAGAGCGGGCTGACCGAAGCCTGTACCAGCCTCCTAACAGGCTTTGAGGTAAGTTTAGAATATGTAAAAATATTACCGCATAGACAAGAGTTCTCGATGCTTAGTTCGGTGTTCGGAAAGAAAAGCCGGACTAAGGATCTAAAAAGATATACGCAAGAGTCTAACATAAGTATGTCAATATGGGAACGCAGGCTACGCTGCTGACCTCTGCCGCACTGACTGCGGAGGTCGATGCATTGAAGCAAAGCCTCGAGCGGTCTGAGAATGAGCTCGGCCTTGCCAAGAAGCAGCTCGAGGACAAGGAAGGTACGTAATACCTTATTAAAGAAATACCTTATAGAAAGGTTTCGGTTGCAAAAAATAACAGGAATAACATGGGTACTGCAGGGGCCACGAACGAGGTGGCGACCCTGAAGGAAGCGGTGTTCGTGGACGAAAACAAAGCGGTCGTGGAGCGCACCGAGCGAGAGAAGGGGGAGGAGCAGTTGGCCAAGGTACGGCAAGAGCTCCAAGCTGTCGTGGAAAAACACGAGAGTTTGGAGCGTGACTCGAAGACTCGAGAGTCCGAACTCGCCTCGGCTCTTGAGAGTGCCAAATCTGCTAAGGCCGAGGCCCAAAAAGCCCTCCAAGAAATTGAATCATTAAAGAAGATAGCGGCGGGTAAGGCATTCTTTATGCAAAGCAAGCATGTGAAAGTGAATTACCTATTACTTACCCGGATTCAGAGCTCTCCAGGAGCATTCGCAGATTTGCCCCGTAGTGTGTCTGATGCTGCCGCATTCTACCGCGCCAAGGAGGGGAACTTGACAGAAAAGGTGTTCTGGTCTCAGTATGCTGAGGCCAGACATCCGGTGCCACTGGCGACCAGGCGAAGCGACTGGTCGAGCTCCACAAGGTCGCCGAACAGGCCATGAAGGGCCTTATAGTGCGGCCGTGGCCATTGGAAGCCATGCACTGGAGCTACTTCGGATTAGTGTAGCGGCGGTGGTGGGCCCTCGTCCACGGATTGAAGTCATCAAGCGCTCGTGCGCATTGAAGGTGTCCGTCGGGCCCTTGCCTGCAAGCTAAAGTGCACTGGGCAAGCTGGATGCAGAGAAGCTTTTGACGGACGGGCCACCAAGGGCAAGGAGCATCCACGCCCAAAATGTACTATGAGGGCCTCTCAAGGGTGCCCGCCGAATAGCGGATGAGTGCTCCAAAGATGTAATTTTGAATAGACTCGCATTTGTTATCCTGTCAGACGAAAACTTGTTCATATGCGCTAAGCAAGGCTTGTTAATTTAAAATATTACCTTCTCAGCGGCCATTTATCAAATTTGAGAGATGGCAAGTCGTTGGCTTCAGCCCCCATGCCACAATCGGGGTGTTCGGGATAAACTTGAGCACTCTTGTTCCCATTCTTGGGTCCATCTAGTGAGGCGCTCTACGCAACGAACAAGGCAACCGGACTTATAATGCTTGATCACTCTCAGTTAGCCATAGAATTCTATAATTTTAAATGTCGGCGAAGCCCCTAGTATTCGGAAGACCGAGTTCGGGGCGCTATCCACGCCTTGGCCGTACAATTCCGGTTCCTCGCTCTAAGCGGCATAAGTCTTTAGGGACCCGAAAAAAACCTCTCGAACAGTGAACGGCTCTCACCCTATCATGACGGTCAGTTTTAGCTTTCTCCACTGAGGTGCTCGACCCAGCTCAACTGGGGCACAATCGCAGTGGTTCTCTCGGTGCTACCTTAGCCGATATAACGGAACGTAAGGTACCAAAACACGGATCCGCAAACCCAACTATTGACCCAAGACATGATTCGGAGCCGATTCATATAATGCTATAAGTTCGGGTGCCGCACTTGTGAAAGTGTTCGGACTAATCACACCATAATTTTGGGGTACTTAAGCCCTCGGTGTATTGGCTGCACTAAAGTGTACGGGTGCAACATGTCATGAAATGAACATATATATAGATAAAGAAAAGAGTGCAATAATAGGCAAAAGCTATGTATTGTTTGTTCAAAAGGTACCGCAATGAAAGCGTAATGATACAAATAGTGCGATAAGCAAGGGATGGGACTATCTAACATGTCCCCTCCGAGGGTAAGTCATGGATGATATGTAAAACAGGTATAATGCTCGTAATAGAGACCACTGAACACTTGACGTGGCTTTACGCTTCCTCGCCGTTGCATCGTGAGTTCGGCGATTCTAGTGCCGGACAGGACTTCTGGAAGACGGAGTCCTGAGAGTAAGGAAAAGGAAGAAAAAAGGAAAAAAGAAAAAGAATGACACAATCGGGAGCCCCTGGTGCGGTTCAGCCGCATTCCGGGCATGCCGTGGTCGTGCTCCTCCCCTTATGCCCATGGTATCTCCAGAGCGTAGTTATGTACGCCAGCGTAATCGGCTTCGCAATTTCATGAGGGCTGGGGTTGGGGCGGATTGCTACGCGTGCTTGAATCATGCCAGCGGTCTTGCTGTAGGTTACTCCGGGCGCTGGATGTTGTCTCGGGCGCTTAGTGGCGAACTCGAGAATTGCCGTGAGAGGCTTCTTTGTACCTCCGCCGAGGCCGCCGTGCGCTCCTCCGCTCGGAGAGAGCGTTTGGTGTTTCCATTGACCGTGATTACTCCTCGAGGGCTGGCATCTTGAGCTTGAGGTATGCGTGGTGCGGCACCGCATTGAACTTTGCAAATGCGGTTCGTCTCGAAGCAAAGGTATGATAGCCGCCGCAGAACGGGACTATGTTGAAGATTAACTCTTCGCCGGAAGTTATCCGGGATCCAAGACCACTTCGAGTGTAATCGAGCCCGTACAATTGGCCTCTACACCGGTATGACGCCTTTAAAGGTCGTCTTCGTGGGTTTAATCCTTGAGGGTCTATGCCCATTTTGCGACCGTATCCTCGATAAAGCAGGTTTAGGTTGCCTACCGCCGGCCCATTAGGACTCGTAGGTGAAATCCACAATAATTGGGTCAAGGACCAATGCGCGAAACCGCCGTGATTTAATGCTAGTGGGGTGGTCCCTTCGATCGAAGGTGATCGGGCAGGAAGACCATGGGTTGAACTTTGGGGCGACTGGCTCCATCGCATAGACGTCCCTTAGTGCACGCTTCCGCTCCCTTCTGGGTATGTGGGTTGTGTATATCATGTTCACCGTCCGCACTTGTGTGGGAAAACCCTTCTGTCCTCTATTGTTCGGCGGCCGGGGCTCTTCCTCGCTGCCGCTATGCATCCCTTGTCATCGAAGTTCGGCACTTAACTTGCATGCTTGCTTGAACACCCAACAATCCCTGTTGGTGTGATTGGCTGGTTTCGGGGTGCCATGTATCCGCATGTTTATCGAGTATTCGGTCCAAGTTGGACGGGCCACAGGTATTTCTTTTGAATGGCTTCTTCCACGACCGGTTTAGAGCCTCTGAATCCGGCATTGGCGGCGTATCTTCAACATTATCGCCGTTAATGCGGCGCTTTGTTCTTGTTGCGACATGACCTGCCATTGCTGTCCTTGGTATCCAAACTATCGTGGTGTTTGGCCAAGTTGTTGCTTCGAAGCTAGCTGATTGTCCTCTCCCGCACAAAAGCGGGTCATGAGTGTTGTGAGGGCTGCCATGGATTTTGGCTTTTCCTGTCCTAGGTGCCGGGCAAGCCACTCGTCATGGATGTTATGTTTGAAGGCTGCAAGGGCCTCTCGCATCCTGATACCAACGATTTGATTTTTCTTTGTTAGGAACCGTGTCCGTAATTGTTCCGCCGATTCTTCTGGCTGCTGAATTATGTGGCTAAGGTCATCGGCGTCTGGTGGTCGCACATATGTGCCCTGGAAGTTATCAAGGAATGCGGCTTCAAGGTCCTCCCAACAACCAATTGATTCTGCTGGCAAGCTGTTGAGCCAATGCCGAGCTGGTCCCTTAAGCTTGAGTGGGAGGTATTTGATGGCATGTAGATCATCACCGCGGGCCATGTGGATATGGAGGAGATAGTCCTCGATCCGCATCGCAGGATCTGTGGTACCATCGTATGATTCGATGTTTACGGGTTTGAAGCCCTCGGGATTTGATGATCCATTACTTCATCCGTGAAGCATAGTGGGTGTCTTGGCGCCTCAGATTGGGCTATATCACGGCGTAGCTCATATGAGCTTTGTCTCATCGTGTTCGCCCGCCGGGTTTGTCAGATCCGCGCGACGGTAATCATCCGTCGTTACGCCCACGCCGATCCGTAGATCGATCTTGTATGTTTTGCCTTATCCTCCAATATCTCTCGCAAGTCCGGCGCGTTTTCCGTGCCTTGGTACTTTTTAGCGCGGCCGGGTGTGGCTTGAGCGGAGGGCCGAGAGGTTTTCTGTCGCGCCACGGGGTGGCCGGTCTGCCATGTCGCACCGTGACTTGGGTGCTTCCTCCTCCGATCGAGGCAACGGTCTGCGTTTGGGGTAGCTTTTGAGGGGCGTTCGAGTTCATACTCTTCGGCTGCAAGGACTTCATCCATTTGTCGCCTAGCGTGTCTTGGTCACTCTAAGCTGTTGCTGCTTTTTCTTGAGGCTGCTTGCCGTGGCTATAAGTCTGCGTTTGAAACGCTCCTGTTGGCGGGATCCTCGGGCATGACAAATTGCTGCCGCCGAGGCTTGCCTCATCTTCGGAGGGAGGCGCATAATTATCGCCTCGACCTCTCTTTCGCCACACCGTCAGGCGGACTTGCCTCTCCCTCCTCCCTGCGTTGAGTCCTGCTGGAGGGTTGTCTTCGGCCGTCCGGTGTTATTATCTCCGTGCGGAATCATCATTTTTATTGTATGGATTTAGAGCGGCGCTGATGTCGGGCGCTCGTTGCTTCTTGGAGGGTCATCCTCCATTGTTCCATCGCCGTTCCCATCTTTTGGGATGTCCACCATGTATATGTCATATGACGAGGTGGCCTTCCAGCCCCTCAGTAGGCGCTGGGTCTTGGTCGCCTCCGCATCGCCGTCCATACCGTCGATGTCTTGAGTCGAAGTCGAGCATGTCGGTTAGATCATCGACAAGTGGCTATAAAGTGGGTGGTGGGTGGGCGTTGAACTTCTTCGTCCGTCTCAGATCCCAACCTTCCCGTCCGTAGTCCGCCAGGCTCTCCTGGATAAAGAGAGAGACTTTAGTGAATTCAGGATGTCGCTAAAGGGCGAAAGTGAAAAGATGTCCGCATGCAGTGAACTCCATAACCGGCGCCCAATCGGATTCGATTGGCAGGGGCGTGGAGGGTTCGGAGTCCGGAGAGGAGTCCGGCACCCTGGAGTCGAGGTCTTCGCAAAGGACAGGGATGGAGTTTGGCTCAATCTCCGTAGAGATCGTAGCCCCCGAGGCGGTGTCCAACCACTCGTCCTTGATCGGGGAATCCGGCTCCGGATTAGGGGTCGGAGCGGATGCTGGTGCGGCCTCCAGTGGCAATCGCTCGCCGCAGAGCTAGATCATGCCTACCGAGACAAGGCGGCACGCTATTGCAGCTCGAATCCGCCAAGATCAAGTCTCCGCGGATATCGGCCAGTATAGTTCAAACTTCCAAATCTGACCGATGGCTGGGGCGTAGCTTTCGATTCGCTCCGGATGGCTGCTTAATTGGCCCGATGCAAAGCCGCCAATACGTAAGATCTGTTCGGGGAGAAAAGTCTAACCCTCGACCGCCGTTGTTGATGATCGAAGGAGGCATCGGGCCCTATCGGTGACGACGGAGGAACTCTCAATGAAAGCACCAATGTCGGTGTCAAAACCGCAGATCTCGGCTAGGGGGTCCCGAACTGCAAGGCGTCTAGGCGGATGGTAACAGGAGACAAGGGACACGATGTTTTTACCCAGGTTCGAGCCCTCTCGATGGAGGTAATACCCTACTCCTGCTTGATTAATATTGATGATATGGGTAGTACAAGAGTAGATCTACCACGAGATCAAGGAGGCTAAACCCTAGAAGCTAGCCTATGGTATGATTGTTGTATCGCCCCACGGACTAAAACCCTCCAGCTTTATATAGACACCCGGATAGGTTAGGGTTACGTAGTCGGTTACAATGGTAGGAGATCTACATATCCAGATCGCCAAGCTTGCCTTCCACGCCAAGGAAAGTCCCATCCGGACACGGGACGAAGTCTTCAATCTTGTATCTTCATAGTCTTGGAGTCCGCCGTGATGATAGTTCGCTATCCGGACACCCCTAGTCCAGACTCCCTCGGTTCCCCGACGGCCCCATCGTTACTTTATGGCGGAGCGACAGGCAGGTTGAGACCACCTAGGAGAGAGGTGGGCCTGGCCTGGTCGGCATTCGGATACTTAACACGCTTTAATGAGATCTTGGTATTTGATTCGAGTTCCGCCACCGCCTATACGCACTAACCAATTACGCGAACAGCTTATGGGCACTCGACGTCGTGGTATCGATCGAAGCCTTCTTGACGTCGCCGATCGAGCAAGCGACACTAGATTGGACCGAACACCAGCTAGGCTAGGTCTGCGCTCGCCGCCTCGCAACATGCAGGTGTGCAATGGGCGATGGGCCCAGACCCCTGCACCATAGGATTTAGACCGGCGTGCTAACCTCTCTGGTGTGCCTAGGTAGGGCTGCGACGTGTTGATCTTCCGAAGCCGGGCATGACCTAGGAAAGTGTGTCCGGCCAAATGGGATCAAGCATGTTCGGTTATGTGGTGCCCCCTGCAGGGAAGTTAATCTATTTGAATAGCCGTGATCTTCGGTAACAGGACGACTTGGAGTTGTACCTTGACCTTATGACAACTAGAACCGGATACTTAATAAAAACACACCCTTCCAAGTGCCAGATACAACTCGGTGGTTGCTCTCTAACAGGGCGACGAGGAGAGGATCGTCGGGTAGGAGTATGTTATACTATGCTACTTGGAGGACTTCAATCTACTCTCTTCTACATGCTGCAAGACGAAGGCTGCCAGAAGCGTAGTCTTCGACGGGATTAGCTATCCCCCTCTTATTCTGGCATTCTACACTTCAGTCCACCGATATGGCCCTTTACACATATACCCATGCATATGTAGTGTAGCTCCTTGCTTGCGAGTACTTTGGATGAGTACTCACGGTTGCTTTCTCCCCTTTTCCCCCCTTTCTTTCTCTCTGGTTGTCGCAACCAGATGCTGGAGCCCAGGAGCCAAACGCCACCGTCGACGATGACTCCTACTACACCGGAGGTGCCTACTACTACGCAGCGGCCGGCGACCACTGTGAGTAGTTTAGGAGGATCCCACGCAGGAGGCCCTCGCCTCTTTCGATCTATATCCCGGCTTGTGCTAGCCATCTTATGGCAACTTGTTTAACTTATGTCTCAGATTTCAGATATTGTTGCTTTCGCTGACTCGTCTATGATCGAGCACTTGTATTCGAGCCCTCGAGGCCCCCGGCTTGTATTATGATGCTTGTATGACTTGTTTTATTTTAGAGTTGTGTTGTGATATCTTCCCGTGAGTCCCTTATCTTGATCGTACACGTTTGCGTGTATGATTAGTCTACGATTGAATCGAGGGCGTCACATGGAGTGGCATGGACAAGAGGATGTGGAACCCCTACAAGATGCTAAGAACAAAGGATTGGCAAAAGCTCAAAAGCTCAAGACTCTACGTTTTCATTTTAGTGATCCAAGATCACATTGAGTCCTTAGGAAAGCCAATACTATTAAAAGGGATGAGGTGTTGCTTAATGGCTTGCTTGCTCAAAGTGCTTAGTGATATGCTCCTAAGCCCTCAACCACTTTCTCATATCCACATATGTTCCAAACCAAATGTCAAACTCGGCCCTAGCTATTTGATCTATCCGGGGCCATCGAGTTCACTTGACGTAGCCACTACCAAAAACCCTAATTAGTTCGGTCTCACCGATGGGATCTCAGTCTCACGGAGATGGGCTTGCAAACTCTCTGGTTCCTGTTGCAATAATTTTGGTCTTACCGAGATTGTAATTGGTGTCACCGAGTTTGCTTGACCAACTCTCTGGTTAGCTCATTACCAAAATCGATCCCACCGAGTTTGTGTAATCGGTCAAACCGAGATGTGGTTTTACCCTAACCCTAGCACATCGATCCCACCGAGTTGATCATATCAGTCCCACCAAAAATCCTAACATTCACATTTTGAACCAAATCGGTCTAACCGAGTTTCTCGATTCGGTCCCACCGAGTTTCGTGATTTGTGTGGAACGGTTAGATTTTGTGTGGAGGCTATATATACCCCTCCACCCACTCTTCATTCGAAAGGAGAGCCATCAGAACGTGCCTACACTTCCAGCATTCCTTTTCTAAGAGAGAACCACCTACTCATGTGTTGAGACCAAGATATTCCATTCCAACCACAAGAATATTGATCTCTAGCCTTCCCCAAGTTGCTTTTCACTCAAATCATCTTTCCATCAAATCCAAATATGTGGGAGAGAGTTGAGTGTTGGGGAGACTAACATTTGAAGCACAAGAGCAAGGAATTCATCATCAACACACCATCCATTACCTTTTGGAGAGTGGTGTCTCCTAGATTGGTTAGGTGTCACTTGGGAGCCTCCGACAAGATTGTGGAGTTGAACCAATGAGTTTGTAAGGGCAAGGAGATCGCCTACTTTGTGAAGATCTACCCTAGTGAGGAAACTACTTCGTGGGTGATTGCCATGGTGGGATAGACAAGGTTGCTTCTTCATGGACCCTTCATGGGTGGAGCCCTCCGTGGACTCGCGCAACCGTTACCCTTCGTGGGTTGAAGTCTCCATCAACGTGGATGTACGATAACACCACCTATCAGAACCATGCCAACAATCTCCGTGTCTCCAATTGCGTTTCCACACTCCAATCCCATCCCTTTACATTCTTGCAACTTGCATGCTTTACTTTCTACTGCTCATATACTCTTGCCATGCTTGCTTGAAATGTATTGTGAATGTTTAAACTTGTGCTAAAACTCTACCTTAACTTGAAGAAAATAAAAATTGCTAATTTTACTTGTTAAGAGTCTATTCACCCCCCCCCCCCCTCTAGACACCTCTTCTCGATCCTTTCAATTGGTATCAGAGCATTGGTCTCCATTGCTTTGGTTTAATCACCATTGGAGGAAGATGGATGAGTCTACGTTGGGGAGTCTTAGACATAGAGTGCCTATACTTGATGGAGAGTTCTTTCATGAGTGGAAGAATGAGATGCTTGTGATTTTCAATTAATATAATTTGAAAAAGTACATTACTATCCCTTGTGCACCTCATGTTGATCCTTTGCATCCTACCCTTGATGAATCTATTGACATGATCTGCAACCTTAGAACTGTTAATATTATCACTACAGGTTTGCCTAGAAATTTGCTTGGTTGCTTGCCTACTCTTCATTGTGCCTACACCATATGGAGATTTCTTGAGGAACGATTTCCAAACTATTCCTTGCAAAACTTAGATGAAATTCTTCATAAGTCTATTGCCTTAAGTAAGATGAGTTCCAATGATCCTAAGTTTGGTCATTTTCTATTTGATCTTACTAACCTCATGCGTGCCAAAGGAGATGTTGGAATCATTAGCAATATCATCTCCAAAGCCATTAGAATTCATAAAGATGATATTGTGATGATCATTTATCTAATGAATCACTCTCTCTAGGAATTGATTCATCACAAGACGATGTTGAACATGGATACTATGATGAGGATGATGATAGTGACTTTGATCTCGATGAGTCTATGAGACACTTTGGTCTTATGGCTGATCTTCACGGCTACATGGCTGGAGGAAAGGAATGGGTCCTTAATAGTGGATGCACCGATCACATGATCGGAGGTAAGGATATGTTTCGTGAGCTTGCTGAAAATGACACCCCTCGAAAGTATGTCACCTTTGGTGATAAATCGAAGGGTAAGGTGGTTGCCCTTGGTAAGGTGGCCATATCACATGATAGCTCCATACAAAATGTTATGCTCTTTGAATCTCTTGGCTACAATTTACTTTCTGTATCTAGACTTGCTGACTTTGGCTTCAATGTTCAATTTACTTAAGTAGATTGCCAAGTGTTTTGTAGAGATAATCATAATATGGTCTTTATCGGTATACGTAGAGGTGATCTATATATTGTTGATTTCACTAAAAAGGCTCAACCTAGAACTTGCTTAATTGCTAAATCTTCCAAAGGTTGGTTGTGGCATAGAAGGTTAGGTCATGTGGGCATGTGAAATCTTGATAAGCTTATTAAAGGTGATCATACCTTGGAGTAAAAGATGTTATATTTGACAAGGATAGATTGTGTAGTGCTTGTCAAGCAGGAAAACAAGTTGGAGGAAGTCACCCCGTGAAGAACATCATGACCACGAGAAGACCGCTCGAGCTACTTCATATGGATCTCTTTGGTCCCAATGCCTATAAAAGTCTCGGTGGTAACTCATTTGGTCTAGTCATAGTCGATGATTTTTTAAGATTTTCGTGGGTGTTCTTTCTTGATGATAAATCGCAGGTCCAAAAGATCTTCAAGAACTTTGCTAGGAAGGCCCAAAATCAATTTGAAGTGAAGATCAAGAAGGTTCGAAGCAACAACGGAACAGAGTTCAAGAACGCAAATGTGGATACCTTTCTTGATGCAGAAGGATTTCACACGAGTTCTCAGCTACGTACACGCCTCAACAAAATGGAGTTGTTGAGAGGAAGAACTGGACTCTTATTGAGATGGCAAGAATGATGCTTGATGAGTACAAGACGCCAAAACACTTTTGGGCGGAAGTGGTTGAGACGGCTTGTCATGCAACAAATCGCTTGTATCTTCACAAGCTACTCGGCAAGACGGCATACGAGCTTCTCACCAGTAACAAACCCCAAGTTGGATACTTTCGGGTATTCGGCTCGAAGTTCTACATTCTTGATAAGCATCGTTGTTCTAAATTTGCTCCTAAATCTCATGAGGGTTTCCTACTTGGTTATGGCTCAAACTCTCACACTTACCGTGTCTACAACAATTTCACCCGAAAGGTTGAAGAAATGGTAGATGTGAAGTTTGATGAATCTAACGGCTCGCAAGTAGAGCAATTGCCAATTGATGTAGGAGACAAAGACCCTTCGAAAGCAATCCAAGACTTGTCTATTGGCAAGATTCGTCCAATAGAGGTAAAGGAGAGTACCTCGTCCATCCAAGTGGAAGCTTCTACCTCATGTCAAGGTGAACCAAGAGTTGACATGGAAGCATCCACAAGTGGGACACACCATGTCGGTGGGAAACGACACCTATGGGATCACTGGAATCCCTTCTACGGTTGCGGGGCACGGGGATCGTGAGAAGAGCGGGACCAGCAAACAACACAAAGGGATTTTACCCAGGTTTGGGCCGCGAGGATGCGTAAAACCCTAGTCCTGCTTTGGTGGATGTATTTAGTGTTCTTGAGCTCTCAAACTAGCTCCAGGTGCTGCGAGGTTCCAAAGAGTCGAATCCTTTCTCTGTGCGCCGTGGGCCTCCTTTTATAGGCGAAAGGGGCTACCACAGTGGCACACAAGAGGTGGAAAGTGCTATAGTGTCGCGAGTCTATCGCTAGTATTACAGGACAAGACGCATTTAATGCGAGGCTTAGGTGTCCCTTGCTTTATCAGGGACGGGGCGAGGCCTGTCCCGTCCGTCGCCGCTCCTCCTCGCTTCGACACGCGCCTCGGTCAGGGATACATGCGGTGCCATATAGGCAGGCAGGTAGCTGAGTTGGCGCGGTGGTGGAGCCTCCACGAAGGATTGCATGCCGCTACGCAGGTGCTTGCCCAGCTGGTTGGGTCGGCAGCCGCATGCGAACGTCGGCGAAGACTTATCTGGTGCGGGCTCGGCAAAGGCTCACCGGTGCGCTTTGGCGAGGGCCTTGTCGGGTGGCCCGGCAAGGGTCTCGCCGGGCGGCATGCTGGCCTCCCCGGCAAGGGTCTTGCCGTGGCGCGCTGGCCTCCCCGGCAAGGGTCTTGCCGGGGGTCTTGTGGGTTCCTTCGGTGAGGATGGTTGCCTTCTTATCCTCATTTGATCTTGAGCATTCTATGTCTTCACAAAGATCTGCATGCCACCACGGAGGTGCCTCCCGAGCCCTGTCCCAACGCATTTGTCTACGCGTTGGTGGGCTCAAGGGTAGCTCGCTCGGCTGGTGTGGGCGGGCTGCCCCGGCAAGGGTCTTGCCGGGGCCGCTGAGGCCGCCCGGCAAGGATCTTGCCGGAGGAACCTGCTTTATCCCTATTCTCTTTGTGGTCTTGGTCTTGGCGTTGCTTTGACCGTCTTGGGCTTCGGTCTTACCTCGGCTCACCTTCCTTGTCCTGCTTGGTGTGGCCGTGGGCGCGGCTCTGACTGCCCGTGCACGGGTAAATGGGTACAAAAATGTGCCCCTATTTTTGTACACCGATAGGAGCCCCCGGGCCTGGGCCACACATAAGCGCGACACGTTGTTGGGCCAGGCCCAAAACGGTGCGCGGGCAGGTGGGACGGTTTTCACCATGGTAAGATTCTTCGCGCGCTCCACCTCCCACGACCCGCGCACTTGGCGCGGCACGGAGGGGTGTGCGTGACGTGGGCAGCATGCGTGGGGCGGTTCCCGTACGCACACGTCACGTCGCAGTAAATGGGCAGCTGATACGTCTCCAATGTATCTATAATTTTTGATTGCTCCATGCTACTTTATCTACTGTTTTGGACTATATTGGGCTTTATTTTCCACTTTTATATTATTTTTGGGACTAACCTATTAACCGGAGGCCCAGCCCAAAATTGCTGTTTTTGCCTATTTCAGTGTTTCGAAGAAACGGAATATGAAACGGAGTCCAAACGGAATGAAACCTTCAGCAACGTGATTTTCTCACCGAACGTGATCCAGGGGACTTGGACCCTACTCCAAGGAACAAAAGAGGCGGTCACGAGGGTGGGGGCGCCCCCCCCTAGGGCGCGCCCCCTGCCTCGTGGGCCCCCTATTGCTCCACCGACGTACTCCTTCCTCCTATATATACCTACGTACCCCCAAACGATCAGAACAGGAGCCAAAACCTAATTCCACTGCCGCAACTTCCTGTATCCACGAGATCCCATCTTGGGGCCTGTTCCGGAGCTCCGCCGGAGGGGGCATCTACCATGGAGGGCTTCTACATCATCACCATAGCCCCTCCGATGAAGTGTGAGTAGTTTACTTCAAACCTTCGGGTCCATAGCTAGTAGCTAGATGGCTTCTTCTCTCTTTTTGGATCTCAATACAATGTTCTCCCCCTCTCTCGTGGAGATCTATTCAATGTAATCTTGTTTTTGCGGTGTGTTTGTTGAGACCGATGAATTGTTGGTTTATGATCCAGATTATCTATGAATAATATTTGAATCTTCTCCGAATTCTTTTACGTATGATTGGTTATCTTTGCAAGTCTCTTCGAATTATCCGTTTGGTTTGGCCAACTAGATTGGTAGTTCTTGCAATGGGAGAAGTTCTTAGCTTTGGGTTCAATCTTGCGGTGTCCTTACCCGGATGTAAAGGGTTGCAAGGCACGTATTGTATTGTTGCCATCGAGGATAACAAGATGGGGTTTTTCTCATATTGCATGAATTTATCCCTCTACATCATGTCATCTTGCTTAAGGCGTTACTCTGTTTTTAACTTAACTAGTTAATTGCCCGTGCGTTGCCACGGGGCAATATCAATCGTATCACATATACTTTAAAGATATTCTTGCACGCCAAGCAACATTGTCCATATATATTGTGTCGTTAGATCACTATTTTTCTTGTTCGGCTAGTTTCAAATTATTTTTGCAATGTTGTTGTTTTTCTTCTTATTAACACTCTTTTTATAATAAAAATCGCACTCTTGAGTCTTGAGGGATTGTTTGATTAATGCCCTCCGCAATCCCGTCCCAAAATAATTGGAGAGGATTTTGACTCGAGGGATTTAATCCCCCAACTCCGTTCAATCCCCAGCAAGATGAACAACCGATATGTTGGCGGAGCCTCTTCGAGCCCAAACGGGGGCCACGACACCCCCTTTCCCCCTCCAAGTGACAAACATTTTTTGTACTAAGCATTATGGCCCAAAGCAAATCAATAGACAACTTTCCTCTCTAGCCCAATGCAGCCATACACATCTCAGCCTTTCATGCTCATCTCTTCTTTCCCCAAGTACATAGATAGAAATTGTGTCTTCGACGACTCGCCTCCATGGATATTTAATTTCTAGGTCTTGTCCCAATTCCCCAATCTAGTTTCTCCTCCAAACAGTGTTCTCCCTTTTCTGGACTGCTCCATTGAGGTTTGAACTGCCAACCAACCATGGCGCCGGCTGCTTGTTGACGCTCCTACATATGCGAGCAAGAGTTGCTTCCTTCCGTGTTGATGATGTACTTTGTATGCCACAGTAAGCCCAAGGCGAGATGACCGATGAGCTGAAAAGTGAAATCCTGCCAAAGGACATGAGCAAGGTATATGTGAATTTTGATTGCCATGGGATTGATTCACATGTTCTTTTTTAGGGGCCATGGGGGTTAACTTGATGATATATACAAAAATTTCGAAAAGGGTTAACCTATATAAAGTATAAACTAAAGAAACATGATTCGCACCATCGATGTTAAACCAGTCAACTCTTTATGGTTATATCAATTAAAGAAACTTGAAACTAAGAAGTAACAATAATGATTGAATTATTGTTTTAGGTAACAATTATTATCTTTTGTAATTTTATTATGTTATGTAGACATGCTTGTTTTTGACTTTTCATGCATATTTCTCTTTTAGTTTGAAAATTGCCACCCCAAGTTGCTCGTCACGCTCCGCCAAAGGTTCATACCCTAAATCCCTTGTAAATAGGAACCAAAAACATTGGCTAGACCATCTATACAGCTGCAATGGTGACAGCTAGAGGAATGAGTGTGTATTAGCATAAAAATACTTGTCTGAATTCAATAATGAAACAAAATGGCCACAATTCAGGTTCTTATACAAGAGCTTGATAAAAAATCAAACTCGGTTGCCTCCTCAAATCTATACCAAGAATGAAATAAGCAAGAGCCCCTACTGCACATGTGCCACAAAGTCACATGACCTGTGGGGCCTCTTGAGAAAATCCCAAGAAGCTACAGAGTCCACATCACAAAGATCCGTAATGACTATACTAACTCGAGAATCTCTCAAAATCCAATAATCAAAATGTGCAAAAGACATCAGCACACATAATATAAATTCAAGAATAAGTTAACGCAAGTTAAGTTTGTGCAAACTACAAATGATAAATCATATTAAGGAAACGTCATATCATAAGACCTTATGGAAATAGAAAACAAAGTAAATGGAATAAGCTCCAATGTTGTATCGTAAAAGGGTATGTGTAGGAGAGCAATCAAGACTACAATTACAAGAAAAGCTTACGACCACAAAGCTATCAATTTCACTTTGGAAGGGGCATAGTGTTTACATCCCCGCTTCCATCGGGTCCACCCTACACTATTAAGGTTGTTATTTTCTGGCACTAAGATCACTCCCAATCTCTCCAGGACCTGATACGATACATTAGTAAAAAACGAGAAGCAGTCAATGAAGGAAGAGGAGCATTCTACATGAAGGCGACAACTATATTTCATTAACAGTGCATTCTCGTTTAGTTTGAAGACCGAGTATAACAGGCTAAGCCTACAAAGAACAACCCAACATCATGAAGCTCAACTATTTCTGAAATGGCATGGGCACCATATCAAGATGTGTAATTTTAGAAGAAAAACTTGGAACGATAAGTAGTAATACTTGTAAATGGTAAACTACGCAAGATGGTTTAGCTTTGAAAAAGGTACCAGAATCCACTTGTAGACACACTCAAGGATGGTTCATAAACTTTAGCCTAAATGTGAGAACGAGTTAAGAAAAGGTTAGCGCCTAAACTTATAGAATATGTGTATCTTGATCAAATTGCTACTTACTGAAAATTATTTCTTGACCATCAATGCCAATTTTAGAATCCCAAATGGAGACGATGCAATGAGATGTGGTTCTTTTTGTTTGGTTTATGTAAAATGTAATTTCTTATGTGCAGAAAAGAAACTAATTCAAAAAAGCATATGAGAGAGCAACATGGAGGGAAGTATAAGCTTATGCATAGGCTTCCCCTGTGACAGAAATAACACTCTTGTTGGCTGAAAAAGTTGCCAACAAATAGCAGCTATTTAAAATGCAGGGCTTAACGTGCAATAAATATTTGCTATACATCCCCAGCTTTGAAATAGTTGCAATTAAGATGCCAATGCAGAGGCTTCGCCTCTACATCCACCACAAAATATGACAATGTTTTCAAATACTTATTGCACAAGATAGGAGACACTAATAGCAGGGGTGGATCCAAGACAAATATTTGTTGCCACCATATTTTCTTTGGGTACCAAAAATTAACAAGAGGGAAAGCAAAAGGGGTTCTGGATTCTGCGACACGTTGTAAAATACATATGGTGGTTATTTAGAAGGAGTAGGTCTTCCGATCCTATTGTTACTACATAGATAGAACAAATACGAGGCGTAAACCACACACACATGTGATGTGACCATCCATGGAATCATACCAAGAACACGAGCGAGGTGTGACTTGAGAGGAAACCCAAACCTGCTTCACCTCAAGCCGAGATTTGCCAAGACGAGCTGGCCGCTACACAAACTTCGTCATGTTCGATTGCTTGTCCTCCACAGCTCGCGCTGCATTCACGAATCCATGAAAGACGCGTGTAAGAATTCATGAGTGGATCCGAATCGCCGATATAGGAGGATCTTATGGAAGGAGATGCCCACCCGTGGCGGCAGCTCCATCCAGAGCCGGCAGCGAGGGAAACTTTGGATCACGAGAGGAGGGGCGTGGTGGGAGGCGCCCGAGCCGCAGCGTAGGCCGTTGGCGGTCGCCGTGGGGACTGGGGAGGCGACATATTGGAGGAAAGCCGCCAGGGGTCGGCCCTGTGGGGGAAGGCAGCCGGCGTGGGGAGGCAACATGGCGAAGGAGAGGCAAGCCAGATGGGAGGTTGCGTGGGCGAGTGGATGGTGCATGGGACGAGGCGTAAATTACGGAGGAGATTAAAGCCGATGGAAAGCTGCAAAAATCAAATCTGGAGCGGTAAGAGTCGGACGAAGCGGACGAAGCGATCGACGTAAGACGGGAAACGGAACCTTACGGTTCTTTTAGGTAGTAGAGATACTCTAGACGCATGCTGGATAGCGGTCGATGAGTGGAGTAATAGTAGTAGATGCAGAATCGTTTCGGTCTACTTGTCTCGGACATGATGCCTATATACATGATCATACCTAGATATACTCATAACTATGCTCAATTATGTCAATTGCTCAACAGTAATTTGTTCACCCACCGTAGAATACTTATGCTCTTGAGAGAAGCCACTAGTGAAACCTATGGCCCCGGGTCTATTCTCATCATATCAATCTTCATTACTTTAATACTTGATTTGTTTTACTTTGCCTTTTACTTTTCACTTTGCATCTCAGATACCGAAAAATACCAAAAATATTATTTATCATCTCTATCAGCTCTCACTCGTAAGTGACCGTGAAGGGATTGACAACCCCTAATCGCGTTGGTTGCGAGGAGCTATCGCTTTGTGCAGTGCACGAGGGACTTGTGTGTGGCCTCCCTCGGATTGATACCTTGGTTCTCAAAAACTGAGGGAAATACTTACGCTACTTTGCTGCATCATCCTCTCCTCTTCGGGGAAATCCAACATAGTGTTCAAGAGGTAGCAAGAAGAATTTCTAGCGCCGTTGCCGGGGAGGCTCACGCAGGAGCAAGTCAAGACATACCAAGTACCCATCACAATCCCTATCTCTCGCATTACATTATTTGTCATTTGCCTCTCGTTTTCCTCTCCCCCACTTCACCCTTGCCATTTTATTTGCCCTCTCTTTCCCAATCTCCTCTCTCTTTTCCTTTGCCTTCCCGTTTCCATGGCCGAATCAAAAAGAACTACGGGTTTCCTCCCTAGTTCTAGTGCCTTGGATAACCCCTCTATCCTCTCCAAGCTCATAAACAATGATGCTATGGAAAGACCCACCGGGGTCACCAATGAAATCTTGAATAATTTTGATGAGGAGGACTCTGGAATTTTTCGCAATTTACTTGATGAGTCTTTAAAAGATGCTTGGGATAGGTTATTAAGGATTCGAGCTAGCTATGTGCCACAATATCAAATTGAAATTTACTTAAAAAAAATTTATGTTGGCTTGCCCGCTTCCTTCAAACAAGTTTTAGATTCCATCTTTGAAGAAGGATTTCTTGAAGTGGATGCTATATATACCTATGAAAAAATGAAAACCATATTTGGGCACCCTATGAATGATAAGGTTGAATCAACTACTCTTTTGTGCTTTTATCAAAATGAAATTATTAAAGAGATGAAGTCTAGTTTAGAGGCAAACTTCCGTAACGTGCTTAATCTTACTTCTTCCATTAATGGCCATGTGCTTAACTTAAACAGAATAATGAATGCCATAGAAAGGAGATCCTCCTCTCCTAGTGCCAAAGATGGCAATACCTAGATCTATCCTTGCTTTTATGCCTAGCTAGGGGCGTTAAACGATAGCGCTTGTTGGGAGGCAACCCAATTTTATTTTTAGTTTTTTTTGTTTTTGCTTCTTTTAGGAATAAATAATCCATCTAGACTCTGTTGAGATGTGGTTTTATGTTTTAATTAGTGTTTGTGCCAAGCTAGACCTATTGGATCTTCTTGGATGATAGATCTTGCTATAATTTCCAGAAACTTTGCGCTCAGTGACCGAATTATTAAAAATCACCAGAACGTGATAAAATACTGATTCCAATTGCTGATGATCAAAAAACAAATTGTCTAGGTCTTCTAATTTTTGTAGATTTTTTTGAGTTCCAGGAGTTTGCGTTAGTTACATATTACTACAGACTGTTCTGTTTTTGACAGATTCTGTTTTTCGTGTGTTGTTTGCTTATTTTGATGAATCTATGGCTAGTAAAATAGTTTATAATCCATAGAGAAGTTGGAATACAGTAGGTTTAACACCAATATAAATAAAGAATGAGTTAATTACAGTACCTTAAAGTAGTCTTTTGTTTTCTTTCTCTAACGGAGCTCACGAGATTTCTATTGAGTTTTGTGTTGTGAAGTTTTCAAGTTTTGGGTAAATTCTTTTGATGGATTATGGAACAAGGAGTGGAAAGAGCCTAAGCTTGGGGATGCCCATGGCACCCCCAAGATAATCCAAGGACACCAAAAGTCAAAGCTTGGGGATGCCCGGAAGGCATCCCCTCTTTAAATCTACTTCCATCGGTAATTTACTTGGAGCTTTATTTTTATTCACCACATGATATGTGTTTTGCTTGGAGCGTCTTGTATTATTTGCGTCTTTTCTTGTTAGTCTACCACAATCATCCTTTCTGTACACACCTTTTGAGAGAGCCATACATAAATTGGAATTTGCTAGAATACTCTATGTGCTTCACTTATATCTTTCGAGCTTGATAGTTTTGCTTATAGTGCTTCACTTATATCTTTTGAGCGTGATAATTTTTGCTCTAGTGCTTCACTTAGATCTTTTAGAGCACGGTGGTGGATTTGTTTTAAAGAAACTATTGATATCTCATGCTTCACTTAGATTATTTTGAGAGTCGTTAATAGCATGGTAATTTGCTTAAAATTAATATACTTGGTATTCAAGATATGTGAAACTTTCTTTTGAGTGCGTTGAATACTAAGAGAAGTTTGATGCTTGATAACTGTTTTGAGATATGGAGGTAGTAATATTAAAGTCATGCTTGTTGGGTGATTATGAATTTAAAGAATGCTTGTGTTGAAGTTAGCAAATCCCGTAGCATGCACGTATGGTTAAAGTTGTGTAACAAATTTGAAACATGAAGTGTACCGGCTTGTGCATCCTTATGAGTGGCGGTCGGGGACGAGCGATGGTCTTTTCCTACCAATCTATCCCCCTAGGAGCATGCGCGTAGTACTTGATTTTTGATGACTTTTAAATTTTTGCAATAAGTATATGGGTTCTTTTGACTAATGTTGAGTCCATAGATTATACGCACTTTTACCTTTCCGCCTTTGCTAGCCTCTTCGGTACCGTGAATTGCCCTTTCTCACCTTGAGAGTTGGTGCAAACTTCGCTGGTGCATCCAAACCCCGTGATATGATACACCCTATCACACATAAACCTCCCTATATCTTCCTCAAAACAGCCACCATACCTACCTATTATGGCATTTCCATAGCCATTCCGAGATATATTGCCATGCAACTTTCCACCGTTCCGTTCATCATCATCATGACATACTTTACTTTTGTCATATTGCCATTGCATGATCATGTAGTTGACATCGTATTTGTGGCAAAGCCACCATGCATTATTTTTCATACATGTCACACTTGATTCATTGCACCATCCCGGTACACCGTCGGAGGCATTCATATAGTCATATCTTGTTCTAGTTTCGAGTTGTAATCCTTATGTTGTAATCAATAGAAGTGGGATGATCATCATTATTAGAGCATTGCCCAAAAAAAAGAGAAAGGCCAAAAAAAGAAAAAAAAAGGCCCAAAAAAATAAAAAAAATAAAAAGGGCAATGTTACTATCTCTTTTTCCACACTTGTGCTTCAAAGTAGCACCTTGTTCTTCATGTAGTGAGTCTCATATTGTGCTTCAAAGTAGCACCATGTTTTTCATATAGTGAGTCTCATAAGTTATCTTTTTATACTAGTGGAAACTTTTCATTATAGAACTTGGCTTGTATATTCCTACGATGGGCTTCCTCAAATGCCCTAGGTCTTCATGAGCAAGCAAGTTGGATACACGCCCACTAGTTTTCTTTTGTTGAGCATTCGTAGCTCTAGTGCATCCGTTGCATGACAATCCCTACTCCTCATGTTGACATAAATTGATGGGCATCTCCATAGCCCGTTGATTATCCTCGTCAATGTGAGACTTTCTCCTTTTTTGTCTTCTCCACACAATCCCCATCATCATATTCTATTCCATCCATAGTGCTATATCCATGGCTCACGCTCATGTATTGCGTGAAGGTTGAAAAAGTTTGAGATTATTTAAGAATGAAGCAATTGCTTGGCTTGTCATCGTGGGTATAGAAGTTGGGAACATCTTTGTGTGACGAAAATGAAGCATAGCCTAACTATATGATTTTGTAGGGATGAACTTTCTTTTGCCATGCTATTTTGAGAAGACATGATTACTTTGATTAGTATGCTTGAAGTATTACTATTTCTTTTATCAATATGAACTTTTATTTTGTATTCATTCGGATCTGAATATTCATACCACAATTAAGAAGATTTACATTGAAATTATGATGCGGAGCATCCCACGTTCATCCCCATGTACACTCCCACTACTCTCCAAGCCCCAAGTGGACATGTGACGAGGCCTCGAACAAACGCCATTGGACACAAGGTGAACTCGCTCCTCTCCGAACCTTCACTTCCCACATGTGAGACATGGTTACTACCTCAAATATATGTGCTATGCATGACCAGGAACAAGGAGGAAGACCATGGACAAGACGGCGATGACACCAAGTACAAGGACCAAGAGAAGAAGCTGCCCGAAGCTACAGCGGCCGGACGTCCGACCAGGACCGGACGTCCGACGAATTATTCATGCCCACTATTTGCACCAATGACATGCTTGCCATGATTCCTTCTAGTATGTTGCATCTTCGCACTACTAGCTTGCTTGACTTGATCGCTATGATTCCTTGCTATGTCGCATCACCCATGTTCCACTATTACTCGCTTTCTTGGGTTGATGACATATATGTTCATGCCTCTCACATGATATATCTTGTTCATTGTCGATTGCCTCCAATTGTTGCATCTACGCTTATTGATCTTGGAGACTTTGACACTTTACTTGTGATGCATGCTTGATTACTTGAGCCTATTGTCTTTGGTTGGTCTCGCATCATATGTCTGCATACTAGGAAATGCTCCCTTGTACTTTCTTATGATGAGCATGATCCATACACTTGTTGGGTATCTTACCACACGAATGATAGGTTTTGCCTTTCCGCTAACATCATTTGTTTTTCCGTGTGTTTGTCATGTTCTTTCATTTTGAAGGATTCACAAGGCGATACCGTCATGAGACATATTGGTTATGTGAAGGCATACAAGATGTGCAACTCCATCATCCTTGAGAAACTCCTAAAGGTGACCTCATTCCCTTTGAGCCATCCTCAAATACGCATATTGGATGGGACATTCTTTCATTGTTGTTTCCTTCTTGTTGTCTACATGATACATCTATTGGATAGAGGACCGACATTGGAGATGGACCCTATGGACCTTCAAGTTGAGGAGTGCTCGGACTTAGTGGATTCACCAACGGACCACCATTTCCACCACGACATTGAGCTATGGTACAACACCACACATAAAATTTTTGCATCTTATACATGGATTGACCCACATTATGATTGCCTTGTTGCATCTTCAATTTCAATTTCATCCATGATACATGAGCTTGTGCATTTTCTTAGCAAATTTGTTGTGATCTTTCTTGATGGCATATTCATACATCGTGATCATATTGCCTACCATCAATTGCATGATAACATAATCATATTGAGCTTCCATTGCCATATTCATGCTTTTGATGCACCATCCCATTATGACATCATTTTGCACCGTGGTTGCATTGCTCTTATTCATAACACATTTGTGTGCACAATGATTGCATTTCCTCCCATGAATGCTTTGCATCTCATTCTAGATCATCTTGATAAGCTTCATGCGCTTTATCGCGACCAATCTTGCCTCATGGACTCATTCTTACATGATGGACACTTTGTATGCGCTGACCATTGTATTTCTGAGTGTTGCTTGTGTTTGCTCTTTTTGCATGTCTATCACTCCGGCGACACCTTGGACTACTCGGATTGCGCCATGTCTTCAACTTCGTCCAACTACAAGTCCGTCTACGACAACCGTTTCCATGGTGATGAGGATCACGATCCGAGGTCAGATCTTTCCCAAGGGGGAGATGATGCAGCATCCCACGCTCATCCCCATGTACACTCCCACTACTCTCCAAGCCCCAAGTGGACATATGACGAGACATCGAACAAACGCCATTGGACACAAGGTGAACTCGCTCCTCTCCGAACCTTCACTTCCCACATGTGAGACATGGTTACTACCTCAAATATATGTGCTATGCATGACCAGGAACAAGGAGGAAGACCATGGACAAGACGACGAGGACACCAAGTACAAGGACCAAGAGAAGAAGCTGCCCGAAGCTACAGCGGCCGGATGTCCGACCAGGACCGGACGTCCGACGAACTCCAGGCACCGGACGACCGGCCCCCTCCGGACGTCCGACCGAAGCGCACCCGAGCCGAATCTACGGAAGTCCGAAGAGCACCGGACGTCCGGACCTTCCCGAGCCTCCGGACGACCGGCCCCCTCCGGACGTCCGACCAAAGCGCACCCGAGCCGAATCTACGGAAGTCCGGAGATTGCCGGACGTCCGGACGCCCACGAGCCACTGGACGACCGGAACCCTCCGGACGTCCGACGCCTGTCTGCGCACAGTGTTCGGGCCCGAGGCCCATGTATCCTCTCTCTAACTTACCCCTTCATGGACATAGACTATATATACTCCTCCACCTCCTCCTAGCTAGGGTTAGCAATGGTTTAGCTCATATTTTGTGTGAGAGCCTTGCTCACCCACTTGGTTACTTCTCCTCGGAGCTCAGGACCTCTTCGGAGAAGATCTCCCAGGCGGATTCAAGACCCCTTCAAGGGAAGACCATCAAGACCTCCTCACGGAGAAGAATTGGTTACCTCTTGTATCGTCCTTTGTTGGATTTGGACCGTGTGATCTCTATGTGTTCTTGGAACTAGCGCATGTGTAATCGAATCTTGTTGGTTTGAGTGATTCTCTTGTGTTTTCCCCGTGATTTCCCTCGTGCTCTTCCGCTCGTTCTTCGTGTTCCTCGTAGGGATCCTCTCCAAACATGAAAGATCGTCACCATAGGGTTCCGCCCTACATCATCTTGGTATCAGATCCACGTTGATCACGTTTTGGAGCCCCTACCCCGTGTTTTCTAGCTTGATTTTGTCGTGTTATTCCCCAAATTCGAAAATCCCCACCAAAAATAGCCCCAATTTTTTTTGTGATTTGTTGGTTTGATGATGTTTTGTTGATTTTGATCCATGGATTTGCTTGGTTTCGAGTGGATCTAGCATTTCCCCAAGTTTCTCCATCTTTCATCCACGAAATCTCCTCAATTTTGACCCCAAAATCCCAAAATTCCGCCCAAAATCGCGTCCCGAGACTCGCATCTCGCGTTGACCCCGACCCACCGGACGACCGACGTTTTACGGACGTCCGGAGCCCCAGGAAAGACCGGACGTCCGACCTTTTCCGGACGACCGGAACCCCTAACCCGAACCGAATTTACGGATTTCCGACTTTTTCGGACGTCCGACGCCCCGGACATCCGACCTTTTCCGGACGTCCGTAACCTGTAGTTTCAGACTTCGGCTGATTTTTGTTTTGTCCATAACTAATTCATCCGAACTCCGATTTTGACGTTCTTTAGCTCGTTTTGAAGCTATTAACATCCCCCTTCCAACAAAAATACCACGAAAATCATTTGACTCCATCAAAGTTTTGGAACTTTGGCATCTTTGCCTAGGGCTTCCACCACATCCTCCGCTACTCCACCACCGACTTCCGCAACCTAACCAATTTTGTTCCCCATAGCATTTGAGGTTGTTTGAGTAGTGATTCGAGTCTCCTAAGGTGTTTCGGCTACTTAGGGATGGTTGCTTCTTCATCAACCACCACCGCCACTTCCGCATAGGCTTGACCAACATACACTTCCACCACCCCCAACTTAACCCAATTTTGTTTGTGTTGAGAGTTGTGTCTCCTAAGGTGTTTCGGCTACTTAGGGACCGTGCTTCCAACTCCGACACCGTGTATAGTTCACCACCTTACCCTCCACTTCCGCATCGCGTACTCCAAAACCACCATTGCATTTCCGCAATCACATTGAGCTTCCGCAACCACCACCGCTTTCCGCTACCACCATTTGACATTTGTCATTTGAGATTTTGAGTTCGCGGTTTTTTCGTTTCCTAAGGTGTTTCGGCTACTTAGGGACGAGTCTCCATCATCTTGGTATGTACATCAAGAACACCGCCACTCATCATCTCAAAGGACGGTAACCTCGACGACACCATTGTATATTCCCCTTGCAATTGCATTGTTAACCCCTAGCCCATTTTGCGTCACTTGCCTATCGAGACTAGCCATTTGAGTATTGCCGGGCCACGTTACTTGTGCACATTAGTGATCATCGATACACCTTCCATTGCATACATACCATATCATATTGGTATCATATCATCCATTGTGTCACAATATTGTTCCCGCATATACACAATAGCTATCTTGGTTTGTGCATTGTGCAAAAGTGGCCATACATAGAAAAAAAAGAAATAAAGCTTTTAAGCAAAAGAAAGAGAGCAAAGAGCTTGTAAGCAAGTGCCATAGCATCATAACCACATTGCATATAAGATTGTCATATCCGATCATCTTGGATCAAACACCGGGAACCATACATACATAGCATACTTGGGATACAAAGTCTATCCATTTTGCATCCTATAGGTTGTGCACAAGTGTGGTATCCGCCTATTGAGCAATCGTGCTAGCGTCTCTCTTGAGTTGTGCAACACGAGCATTTTGGTGGATTCCACATTTTGAGCTCATTCCTTGGTTGCACGACCCCATTTATCTTTCTGTGTGTGCGTTTCCGTGTGCCATTCATTGCTATTGGTCTACTTGTTTCACTTGCGAATTTGTGAATCTCTTTCAACATTATTGACTCTTGCTAACATTTTGCATCAAATTTTTGTGCCACTATCCTCACCGAGCTCCACCATAAGCCTTATTTGTGTAGGTGTGAGAAACCGACAAGAATTGGTACCAATTGTGCTATTTCCTTGTTACACATTGAGTGATCATTGATCCATTTTCAACATCGGTCAAGGTACATTTGGTATAAGTTCTTCTCTTTCTCCCACTCATACTTGCTCGAGTCTTGTGATGGATAGGCACGGCATTTCATCTCCGGTCTTCGACTACGACAACGGCGTGAACAACTACATCACCAAAGCGTCAATCTTCGATCTACAACGACAAATGCAAGGCGCACAATCAAGATTGCAAGAGCGCATGGAGAACCTCTCCATCGACATTCATCTCTCCGAAGCAAGGAAAAGGGACTACATCGACAAGAAGCTTTCCACACGTAAAGAGGAGCAACATGCAAGGATGGAGGAGATTAGAGCCTTGATCAAGTCTTCTTCCCCTTCGTCATCCTCAAGGCGGCGACATTAAAGCTACAAGTCTTCGAAGCGCCCAAGCGATGCAAGTGCAAATCGTCCTCGTCCACATCTACATGGCGACCACCATCACGTTCATGATCCACATCGTCATGAAGGGCAAGTCACCTCCAAGCATCATGTGCACGACTTACCATTTAATGACATCTACTACGAGCTCAAGTGCGACAACGACATCATCATCATGAAGATGCTCCACAAGCGCAAGTGCACAAGTCCCAACAAGCCCTACTTCACGCCAAGTCCAAGCTTCATGAGCACAAAAGAAGACCGCGAGACGACCACCACAAAGACGGCGCTACGGCTACATCAACCACTGCGGCATCTTCGCCAAGTGTTCTCAAGGCATCTTCGCCTTTGGACGTACGGCATCTTCGCCTACTTCCCACGAGTACGCCTACAATGACTTCATCAAGTCCAAGGCGACTACCTACGAGCGAGGGCGACACTTCCATCTTCGGAAGCCCCTCAAGGAAGATGGCCGAGCATGGGAAATTCCCTTCGGTCATGGAGACGAGCTACGAGGTGCCACATCATATGGGCCTCCCACACCAAGACGGTGACAAGAAGGTCGAGCAAGGGCCATCCCCTTCGACCACGGCGACGAGCGCGAATCTCTTCTACAACATGAAGACGGCGCCCATATTGGACTCATACTCCGAGTCAAGCTACGCGACCGCGCATGGAGACATTTGCACCAACATCTCTCCGACATCTACATATCATGAGATGACCCATTTGTCATGTGAGGAGAGCCACCACCCCATGAGAGAGATGAGTGACTCCACCATACGTGACATTGAGAGCATTTCCTATGAGAGGATGAGTGTGACCACCACTAGCCCCACACATGAGAGCATGCCACACATCCTATGTGAGGTTGAGAGCCATTTGAGTGACTCCACCAACCATACGAGTGAGAGCATCATATTGGGAGTGAGTGAGCCACAACACTTAGTGAGTGAGGTAGTTGACACGGCATGTGAGGCCACCATGATTTCTAACGACTTCACCTCTACTCCTAGTGTGTTTTCTTCTTTGGTGCTAGGTCTCCTACATGACGATATGCTTACCCTCGACGAGTCCATCCCTCCAATGGAGACAACGATGGCCATGGTGGACAATGATGCACCCCCCACATGGTTCCATCAAGATGAAGATGACAACGAGTGGATCTTCAACACCTCACCTACAACACATGAGCGACCTTCCAATGGTAACATAGGTGATGGTACTTCTCTTGTCCCACTAGTGGACTCTCTTACCATCGATTGCTCCCATGATGTTGACCCTCCTATTCCCATTCTTCATGCTAGTGCGACTTCTTCATGTCTTGACTTACCTATTTATGATGAATATGATGATGAGCATGTTGAGTTGCCTAGTTGTGATCCTATGCTTCATAGGATATCTTGTGAAAATTCTACTGGTCACTTCATGTTTGACAATCCATTGAACTTGTCATATGCTATAAGTGAGATCTCCCATATTGCATCATTTCAATCTCAACATAGTAACTATGCATGCCCCAGTAAAATAAATCCCATTTGCACTTATGGCATAGATGATGAGATGATGGTCATTGGCTTTTGTTTTTCATGTGATGATATTGCCATGCTTCCTTTACATGATTTGCACAATTCATCTACTATGTCATGCCATGATCACATTGTTCCAAATATGCTTTGTTTTGAATGTTGCCAATATTCTCCATGTGATGTTGCTACTCATGCTCATGAGGAGACCCCCATAGTTTCCTCATACATGTTTGGACATTTTGATTCATCCCATCCTTTCCATGATTCCCATGATTGCTTGCACCATATGCATTCCATGAAGAACAATGCTCTAGATATTTCTCATGATGCATTACATCCTTTGAGTCTCCATTATGCCATACATATAACAAACCTATCATGATGGATGACATGTTTCTATATCACGCATCTCATTTATTTGAGCATTGGATATTTTTATGCTAACCGACACATGCACGTGCACATCATGATGGATGATGTGTACATATATCACGCACACACAATTTTTCCTTTGTCTTTGTTTTGTGTAGGTACACACGTATACTCGTCAACATCTCAATCCCAAGAGTTGACGAAACAAGCTCTTGAGAGCAATGATGACTTGGGATCCCGTGGACTATCATTCCCACCATTCCTTTTGCGCAAAGACTACGTGCATCTCTTTTACTTGTCTCTCACACGGCTATGGGATATTTACCATTTGTCACCTTATGCTCATTTGACCGTGTTCACTTTGCATGCTATGCTTGCTCCTATGCCTTTGCCATGCCATTGTGACCCTTGCTTGCATCTACCCATGATTCACCATTATGCTACTTCTATGTGTATTTGCATGCTTGGTGGAGATCCTTGTTGCTATTGCCATGTTTATCATGTGCCCCATGCTATTGATGCTATTTTGCTCATATCTTGCCTTTATGCTTGTGCTATGACATGTGAATTATTCATGCCCACTATTTGCACCAATGACATGCTTGCCATGATTCCTTCTAGTATGTTGCATCTTTGCACTACTAGCTTGCTTGACTTGATCGCTATGATTCCTTGCTATGTCGCATCACCCATGTTCCACTATTACTCGCTTTCTTGGGTTGATGACATATATGTTCATGCCTCTCACATGATATATCTTGTTCATTGTCGATTGCCTCCAATTGTTGCATCTACGCTTATTGATCTTGGAGACTTTGACACTTTACTTGTGATGCATGCTTGATTACTTGAGCCTATTGTCTTTGGTTGGTCTCGCATCATATGTCTGCATACTAGGAAATGCTCCCTTGTACTTTCTTATGATGAGCATGATCCATACACTTGTTGGGTATCTTACCACACGAATGATAGGTTTTGCCTTTCCGCTAACATCATTTCTTTTTCCGTGTGTTTGTCATGTTCTTTCATTTTGAAGGATTCACAAGGCGATACCGTCATGAGACATATTGGTTATGTGAAGGCATACAAGATGTGCAACTCCATCATCCTTGAGAAACTCCTAAAGGTGACCTCATTCCCTTTGAGCCATCCTCAAATACGCATATTGGATGGGACATTCTTTCATTGTTGTTTCCTTCTTGTTGTCTACATGATACATCTATTGGATAGAGGACCGACATTGGAGATGGACCCTATGGACCTTCAAGTTGAGGAGTGCTCGGACTTAGTGGATTCACCAACGGACCACCATTTCCACCACGACATTGAGCTATGGTACAACACCACACATAAAAAATTTGCATCTTATACATGGATTGACCCACATTATGATTGCCTTGTTGCATCTTCAATTTCAATTTCATCCATGATATATGAGCTTGTGCATCTTCTTAGCAAATTTGTTGTGATCTTTCTTGATGGCATATTCATACATCGTGATCATATTGCCTACCATCAATTGCATGATAACATAATCATATTGAGCTTCCATTGCCATATTCATGCCTTTGATTTACCATCCCATTATGACATCATTTTACACCGTGGTTGCATTGCTCTTATTCATAACACATTTGTGTGCACAATGATTGCATTTCCTCCCATGAATGCTTTGCATCTCATTCTAGATCATCTTGATAAGCTTCATGCGCTTTATCGCGACCAATCTTGCCTCACGGACTCATTCTTACATGACGGACACTTTGTATGCTCTAACCATTGTATTTTCGAGTGTTGCTTGTGTTTGCTCTTTTTGCATGTCTATCACTCCGGCGACACCGTGGACTACTCGGATTGCGCCATGTCTTCAACTTCGTCCAACTATAAGTCCGTCTACGACAACCGTTTCCATGGTGATGAGGATCACGATCCGAGGTCGGATCTTTCCCAAGGGGGGGGGGGGGGGGAGATGATGCGGAGCATCCCACGTTCATCCCCATGTACACGCCCACTACTCTCCAAGCCCCAAGAGGACATATGACGAGACCTCGAACAAACGCCATTGGACACAAGGTGAACTCGCTCCTCTCCGAACCTTCACTTCCCACATGTGAGACATGGTTACTACCTCAAATATATGTGCTATGCATGACCAGGAACAAGGAGGAAGACCATGGACAAGACGGCGAGGACACCAAGTACAAGGACCAAGAGAAGAAGTTGCCCAAAGCTACAGCGGCCGGACGTCCGACCAGGACCGGATGTCCGACCAGGACCGGACGGCCAACGAACTCCAGGCACCGGACGACCGGCCCCCTCCGGACGTCCGACCGAAGCGCACCCGAGCCGAATCTACGGAAGTCCGAAGAGCACCAGACGTCCGGACCTTCCCGAGCCTCCGGACGACCGGCCCCCTCCGAACGTCCGACCGAAGTGCACCCGAGCCGAATCTACGGAAGTCCGGAGATTGCCGGACGTCCGGACGCCCACGAGCCACTGGACGACCGGAACCCTCCGGACGTCCGACGCGTGTCTGCGCACAGTGTTCGGGCCCGAGGCCCATGTATCCTCTCTCTCACTTACCCCTTCATGGCATAGACTATATATACTCCTCCACCTCCTCCTAGCTAGGGTTAGCAATGGTTTAGCTCATATTTTGTGTGAGAGCCTTGCTCACCCACTTGGTTACTTCTCCTTGGAGCTCAGGACCTCTTCGGAGAAGATCCCCCAAGCGGATTCAAGACCCCTTCAAGGGAAGACCATCAAGACCTCCTCACGGAGAAGAATCGGTTACCTCTTGTATCGTCCTTTGTTGGATTTGGACCGTGTGATCTCTATGTGTTCTTGGAACTAGCGCATGTGTAATTGAATCTTGTTGGTTTGAGTGATTCTCTTGTGTTTTCCCCGTGATTTCCCTCGTGCTCTTCCGCTCGTTCTTCGTGTTCCTCGTAGGGATCCTCTCCAAACGTGAAAGATCGTCACCATAGGGTTCCGCCGTACATCAAATTATGCCAAAGTATCACTCCGCATCAAAAATTCTCTTTTTATCATTTACCTACTCGAGGACGAGCAGGAATTAAGCTTGAGGATGCCTGATACGTCTCCAATGTATCTATAATTTTATATTGCTCCATGCTACTTTATCTACTGTTTTGGACTATATTGGGCTTTATTTTCCACTTTTATATTATTTTTGGGACTAACCTATTAACCGGAGGCCCAGCCTGCATTGCTGTTTTTGCCTATTTCAGTGTTTGAAGAAGCGGAATATCAAACGGAGTCCAAACAGAATGAAACCTTCGAACGTGATTTTCTAACCGAACATGATCCAGGGGACTTGGACCCTACTCCAAGGAACAAAAGAGGCGGTCACGAGGGAGAGGGGCGCCCACCCCCCTAGGGCGCGCCCCCTGCCTCGTGGGCCCCTGTTGCTCCACCGACGTACTCCTTCCTCCTATATATACCTCACGCACTTCAAACGATCGTAAACGGAGCCAAAACCTAATTCCACCGCCGCAACTTCACTGTATCCACGAGATCCCATCTTGGGGCCTGTTAGGAGCTCCACGAGGGGGAATCTACCACGGAGGGCTTCTACATCATCACCATAGCCCCTCCGGTGAAGTGTGAGTAGTTTACTTCAGACCTTCGGGTCCATAGCTAGTAGCTAGATGGCTTCTTCTCTCTTTTGGATCTCAATACAATGTTCTCCCCCTCTCTCGTGGAGATCTATTCGATGTAATCTTCTTTTTGCGGTGTGTTTGTTGAGACCGATGAATTGTGGGTTTATGATCCAGATTATCTATGAATAATATTTGAATCTTCTCTAAATTCTTTTATGTATGATTGGTTATCTTTGCAAGTCTCTTGAATTATCCATTTGGTTTGGCCAACTAGATTGGTAGTTCTTGCAATGGGAGAAGTGCTTAGCTTTGGGTTCAATCTTGCGGTGTCCTTACCCAAAGTGATGAAAGGGTTGCAAGGCACGTATTGTATTGTTGCCATCGAGGATAACAAGATGGGGTTTTATCATATTGCATGAATTTATCCCTCTACATCATGTCATCTTGCTTAAGGCGTTACTCTGTTTTAACTTAATACTCTAGATGCATCTTTGGATAGCGGTCGATGAGTGGAGTAATAGTAGTAGATGCGAGAATCGTTTCGGTCTAGTTGTCTCGGACGTGATGCCTATATACATGATCATACCTAGATATACTCATAACTATGCTCAATTACATCGATTGCTCAACAGTAATTTGTTCACCCACCATAGAATACGTATGCTCTTGAGAGAAGCCACTAGTGAAACCTATGGCCCCCGGGTCTATTCTCATCATATCAATCTTCATTACTTTAATACTTGCTTTGTTTTTACTTTGCCTTTTACTTTTCACTTTGCATCTCTACCAAAAATACCAAAAATATTATTTATCATCTCTATCAGATCTCACTCTCGTAAGTGACCGTGAAGGGATTGACAACCCCTAATCGCGTTGGTTGCGAGTAGCTATCGTTTTGTGCAGGTACGAGGGACTTGTGCGTGGCCTCCTACTGGATTGATACCTTGGTTCTCAAAAACTGAGGGAAATACTTATACAAATTTGCTGCATCATCCTCTCCACTTCGGGGAAATCCAACGCAGTGCTCAAGAGGTAGAAGCAGCACGACTCACGACTTCCCCATAGAAAGGGATAACCGCGGGTGCACTGTTCCTTTTACCCTTCGCGCAACCCCAATCTCAGAAACCTCCGCCCGACTTCCTCTTCTTCTCCGAGCTTCATTTCTGCTCGCCGCCATTGCACTTCCGCCGCCCTCTGTCCTGCCCTCCTCCTCCAGCCACCATGGCGCCAAAATCCGCCAAGGGCAAGGGGGTGGCCAAGGACGCCGGGCTGTGGAGCCGCCAGAGAGCGTCTTTGGCGGGGCAGCGGGACGCATCCGCCTTCTTCTTCCACGACGGTTGGCGTGTTCGAGCTTGAGGACTCCTTGAGCCCCTGTGGGGAGTGAAGACGGGGGGATTGGGGCATCCAACCACGCGTCATCCCCACGATCAATGCCGAGCCTGCCCCAAATGGGTACCCCTTATTTGTGGATTATTTTTCTTGTGGGCTCTGTCCTCCCTTCTCCGATTTCTTCAGCGACATCATGCGTACCTTCGGCTTCCGCCTCCTGGATTTTACTCCGAATGCGGTGGCGTGTATGGCCCTTTTTGCGCACCTCTGCGAGGGCTTCGCCAGGGTGCACCCCAACACGACGCTCCTCCACCATTACTTCTTCCCTCGGATCCAGACGGGAGGTGCCATCTCGGGGTGCATCGCCTGGATCCCAAAATCCAAGGGAGCGTACCCGGACGACACCATGAAGGAGAGGTGGGAGGAATGGCGGGGCCGGTGGTGCTGGATCAAAGAGAATGACCCGCCGGCGTTCTGCAGAGTTCGCCGGGCGCCTCCGGTTCACGGAAGTGATTGGAGCGACGTCGACGCTGACGACAGAAAGCTCACGGTTGCCACCATCAGGATCCTCCGGCTCACCCAGGCCGGTCTCACCCTTGAAATGATCGGGGCGGACTTCATCCGTCGCTGGATCGCTCCTCTGCATAACATGGGGAGGCCATCTTGGCTCTTCACGAACCCCGCCGACATCATGCGGCTCCGCCCCGGCCTCGACCACAACTTCACAGTGATGATGCACGCCCATTTCTGCCAGCGGATCTTCCAGCTCGACGTGGGCCGCGACGGCGAGGTTGAGCGGACCGGCAAGGTCGCGAGGGCCGTTGCGAAGGCCGGCAAGGTCCTCAAGGGGCCTCTGTTCAAGCTGCCGACGGGGGTGGTCCCATTGTGCAACAACTCGCGTTGGTCCGAGATCATCACCATGATGCCGGACTGCAACACGCACGGCCCCGTCCTGAGCTGGAAGGAGCCGAAGGATGCTGAAGTGCAGCAGTTCTTCGACACCTTGCATGAGGTGTATGTCAACGCCGACGCCGAGCGGCTGCTTGTCCAGGACACCTCCTAGGCGGAGCTGGACTACATCGCCACCAGGATGAGGGAGGCGCAACTTGCCAGGGAGGCCAACAACGCCGGCGGAGTGGAGGACAAGGCCGCGACGGCCGCGGAGGAGGAGGAGCTCGCCCGGTGGGCGGCAGCCGCCGAGGGAGCCAGCGGCGCCGGCACCGAGGCTCCTCTGGTTGAGGATGTGACCGGTGAGTCATCGGAGGAGGAGGCCGAGACCGTAGACCCGACGCCACTTATGGGGAGGGGGCGAGTCTTATGACGGGCCAGTTCCGGTGTGCCGGTCCGGCCTGGCAGGGCTGCAGCCGCAATGACCTTGGAGGGGTCCGGCCCACACGAGGGGTCAAGGCGGTGAAGAAGCCGTGAAGGTCGCGGTGAAGAAGAAGACATCCGCCCCTTCTTCATCCAAGCGTGCCCAGACGCCGCCTCCTTCCCTCCTCCAGTAGTGTTGACACGGAGGTCACCTTCGATTATGGATCCCTCACCGAGGAGGAAGAGGAAGACGGCAGAGGAGGAGGCGGACGAGTAAGCATCTGGTTCCTTTTTCGTTATCTCTGTCTCCTCACTCTGTGTTGCTTGTCTTGACTTGTCGTAATCCTTGCAGGGACGTGGAGACGCTGGCCCAGAGAGTGAAGAGGGCCAAGGTCTCGGCGGGTGGCCAGCCCCCGGCTGGTACTTCGAGGGCGCCCCTGGTGGTGTTGAGCAGCCCGGACAGCAGCCCGGACAGCAGCCCCCGGCATAGCCCCCAGCGTAAGTTCATCATTATCCCCTCTTTGACACGTGTCAAGGGCATGACACTTTGGTGCTGACCTCGCCAGGTATGTAGGAGGAGAGCAGCAGCAGGAGGAGCCACAGAGGGCTACTCCCAACACGCCGCCCCCATCGACCACGCCGCCCGAGGGGCGTCCCGGCAAGGGCGCCAAGCACCGAGCCCACACACATGGAGGAGAAGGAAGAGAGCTTGGGCGCCGCGGCTTTGCCTCGGCGCCAAATGTTGGCGGGGAGGGACTTCCGTTTCGGCCAGGCGTAACCTTTAGTAAGTCATTCGCCGTTCGTCTCTGTTTCTTTTTCTTTCCGGCTCTTGGTCCTGGCCTTGCCTCACCCCCTTCTTCGGTGCCCAGATTCCTCCTCGGTGAAACCAGAGGACGTGGACGCCGTCATCGAGGGCGTCACCAAGGCCGCCGAGGCGGACGCCGAGAAGATCACCGCCGAGGAGGCCACCAAGGACGCTGCCAAGGGCGCCGCCGAGGGGCCTACTGGGGAGGCCGACAAGGCTGCCGCTGAGGAGGCCGGCGGGGCCGCTGCCAAGGAGGAGGAGGAGGAGGAGGCTGGCGACCAGCCTTTCTCCTCCGTTGCTTCCAGCTCCGGCAAGTACCTGAGGGTGAGTGACGACTTGTTCGTCCACCTTCCAGGCGCGTCGAGCACCAAGACACCCGTCGAGGGAGAGGTGTTCGACGACGAAGTGCTTGCCGCTGCCGGGCTTGAAGTCGTCGACGAGCCAATCGTTGGTGGCGACGGCTCGCGGGAGGAGCAGCTCCTCCATGCCATGGGCGCTAGCTTCCGGAAGTTCCAGGCGCTCCACCGCGCCCGCCTGGACAAAGTTAAGTCCAGGACGATGGTGGTGGAGAAGGCAGAGGCGGACCTCCAGGAGCGCGTTGCCGAGGCGCAGAACTGTTTCCGCGAGGCCCACGAGGAGCTCAAGGCCGCCCAAGGCGAGCTGGCTAGGCGCGACGTGGAGCTCACCATGAAGCTCGACGATGTCGAGAAAGCTCAAGAGACGGCGAGGAACTTGGCCACGGCCGCCGAAGCCGCCCGGACCCAGCATGAGGCCGCGCTACACTCCCAGGAGGAGGACCTTGCTGCACGCAAGGAGAAGCTTGCCGCCACGCTTCGCGGCAAGGATGCAAAGGTGGAGAAGCTTGTCCTGCAACGGACCAGTGAGCTGGAGCAGAGGCACAAAGAGGCACTCAATGCCCAGGCCCAGGCTCACGCCGGCAAGGTGGAGGAGCTGGAGGCAGAGCGTGACGGGCTGAAGGAGCAGGCTCTGGAGCTGTCCCAGGAGAAGGACACGCTCAACAGTGCCCTGACAGAGGCGCAGGGCGTGGTCGTCAGCAAGGCCGGGGAGCTCTCTGAGGCCAACAACTCCATCAAAGACCTCAAGCTAAAGCTGGAGAGTCTCGAGAAGGTGCTGTCGGAGGCCAACGCCCGAGAGGGGACCACAGCCAAGGAGGCGGAGGCCGAGAAGGCTGTGCGGAAGAACGAGGGCCTCAACCCGCGGATCACGTGGAGGGCGAGAACCATTGGCTCAATCGCCGCCACTGCCGCCAATCAGGCCGCCCAGCTGGCCATCATGGGGATGCGGATGTCGTGCGTCCGGAGCAGTGTGAGCGCCAATTGCAGTCTGACCATGTTCTTTGATAAGGTCGTCGATGCTCTAGAGCGGCTCCACGCCAACCGGGCGGCCTCACTAGTCGACGAGTCCCGGAAGCTTTGCCAGGGTGCCATGACCAAGGTTCTCACCAAGGTGGCGCACTGGTACCCCGACCTCGACTTGCGCTGCCTTTGGAGAGCTTGCTTGGAGAGGGTACGACCTCGCTTAGGCAAGCAGGGGCGTATCAAGCCCATCGTCAGCCGTGTCGGCGGAATTTTGAGGGTAGAGGGCCAGCGTCGAGATTAGGCATCCCGTTCCCTTATCGCCGATGTAGGTTCACAACCAAGACAATTGCTATCTCTAGTTAGAACCGCAGCAACAATTTGATGTAACATAACTCTGCAGCATTTCTTAGTATCATGCATGTTATTTTCCTGTTCGAGTTTTCCTTGTATGTCCACCCTACGCCACTGGGTAGGCTTGCCGGCTCGTAAACCCAGGGTAGCATCGTGGGGACGGATCCCCATTGGCCTGCCGGGTGTGCTTGCCGCCGGGCAAACCATCTTACCGCCCTGAGCGCGGCCGCCCGAACTGTCGAGTTTGAGTCGAGTCAGTGTCAAGAGCATTGCCAGGGGCGGAAGGCTACCCCGCCACTCTTGACGTGGCCGCTTTGAGCTGTTGAGCGGACTCGAAACAGAACAAGGGCATTGCCAATTGCGAGGGGCCCCTTTGCGTGCAGGTTTCCCATACATAGGCAAGATCCTCGAGGACGATAACCTTAAGTATAAAAGGAAATAATCCAAGGCTCTGAATGACTTAGCTTTTCTGTTGCCAAGCCGGCGTTGTTTCTCCAGCCGCCTCCTTCTCAGAAACCGAAAGCGATGAGGGACTGCCAGGCCAACTACCAGACTAGATTCTCACAACAGCGCTCCCCTACCTGGCGCGCCAAAGTTGTCGGTGGGAAACGACACCTATGGGATCACTGGAATCCCTTCTACGGTTCTTGGTAGCGGGGATCGTGAAGAAGCGGGACCAGCAAACAACACAAAGGGATTTTACCCAGGTTCGGGCCGCGAGGATGCGTAAAACCCTAGTCCTGCTTTGGTGGATGTATTTAGTGTTCTTGAGCTCTCGAACTAGCTCTAGGTGCTACGAGGTTCCAAAGAGCCGAATCCTTTCTCTGTGCGCCGTGGGCCTCCTTTTATAGGCGAAAGGGGCTGCCACAGTGGCACACAGGAGGTGGAAAGTGCTACAGTGTCGCGAGTCTGTCACTAGTATTACAGGACAAGACGCATTTAATGCCAGGCTTAGGTGTCCCTTGCTTTATCGGGGAAGGGGGCGAGGCATGTCACGTCCGTCGCCGCTCCTCCTCGCTTCGACACGCGCCTCGGTCAGGGATACATGCGGTGCCATGTAGGCAGGCAGGCAGCTGAGTTGGCGCGATGGTGGAGCCTCCACGAAGGATTGCATGCCGCCACGCAGGTGCCTGCCCAGCTGGTTGGGTCAGCAGCCGCATGCAAACGGCGGCGAAGACTTATCTGGTGCGGGCCTGGCAGTGGCCCAGCTGGTGCGCTTTGGTGAGGGCCTTGTCGGGTGGCCCGGCAAGGGTCTCGCCGGGCTGCACGCTGGCCTCCTCGGCAAGGGTCTTGCCGTGGCGCGCTGGCCTCCCCGGCAAGGGTCTTGCCGGGGGTCTTGTGGGTTCCTTCGGTGAGGATGGTTGCCTTCTTATCCTCATTTGATCTTGAGCATTCTATGTCTTCACAAAGATCTGCATGCCACCACGGAGGTGCCTCCCAAGCCCTGTCCCAACGCATTTGTCTGAGCGTTGGTGGGCTCAAGGGTGGCTCGCTCGGCTGGTGTGGGCGGGCTGCCCCGGCAACGGTCTTGCCGGGGCCGCTGAGGCCGCCCGGCAAGGATCTTACCAGAGGAACCTACTTCGTCCCTCTGCTCTTTGTGGTCTTGGCCTTGGCGTTGCTTTGACCGTCTTGGGCTTTGGTCTTACCTCGGCTCACCTTCCTCGTCCTGCTTGGTGTGGCCGTGGGCGCGGCTCTGACTGCCCGTGCACAGGTAAAGGGGTACAAAATTTTGCCCCTATTTTTTTACACCGACACACCACGATGAAGAAAACGAGGAAGTACACCAAGATGAACCTCATCAACCTCCTTCTCCACCACGACAAGAGTGACAACGCCAACAATTAAGAAGGCCAAGAAGAAGAACAAGATGATGAAGAAGATGTTCCACCCCGACCCAAGCAAAAGCTCTCACGAGTTCGAGCAAGAGTCTCAAGAGACCATCCCGTCGAACAAATCTTCAGTGATATCCAAACCGGGAGAATCACTCACTCTAAAACTCGTTTGGCTAATTTTTGTGAACATTATCAATTCATCTCTAGCATTGAACTTATGAAGGTTGAAGAAGCATTGGAAGATCTGAATCGGATAAATGCCATGCATGAAGAGCTACATAACTTCAAGAGGAACTAAGTGTGGACATTGGTCGAGAAGCCCGACAACAACCACAACATCATCGGTACCAAATGGGTGTTTCGCAACAAGCAAGACGAAGATGGACAAGTCATTTGCAACAAAGCACGTCTCGTTGCCCAAGGCTACACTCAAGTCGAAGGTATGGACTATGGTGAGACATATGCCCCCGTTGCAAGACTTGAGTCCATTCGCATCTTACTTGTCTATGCTAATCACCATGATATCACCTTGTACCAAATGGACATTAAAAGTGCTTTTCTAAATGTGAAAAATTGAGGAAGTTTATGTTAAACAACCTCCCGGCTTTTTTAATCCTAAGAAAATCGATCATGTTTACAAACTTCACAAAGCTCTTTATGGTCTTAAACAAGCTCCTAGAATGTGATATAAATGCTTGACCAAGTTCCTTATTGAGAAAGGCTTTGAGATTGGAAAGATTGATTCTACTCTCTTTACTAAAAGGGTTAATGGTGAATTATTTGTGTGCCAAATTTATGTTGATGATATTATATTTGGTTCGACTAACCCTCGTTTTAGTGAAAAGTTTGGAAAGCTAATGTCGTAGAAGTTTGAGATGTCTATGATGAGTGAACTCAAGTTCTTTCTTGGGTTGCAAATCAAGCAAACTAAGGAGGGTACCTTTATTTCGCAAACAAAGTATACCAAGGACTTATTCAAGAAGTTCAACATGCAAGAAAGCAAAGGTATGAAAATGCCCATGCCTACTAGTGGAAATCTTGACTTGACTAAGGATCGCAAGCCGGTTGACTAAAAGGTTTACCGCTCTATGATTGGTTCATTATTGTATCTATGTGCCTCCCGTCCCAACATTATGCTAAGTGTGTGCATGTGTGCATGATATCAAGCGCCCCCGCAAAGAATGTCATCTTAAGGCTGTGAGAAAGATAGTGAGATACTTAATCCATACACCAATTTTTGGCATTTGGTATCCTAAGAGGTCTTATTTTGATATTGTTGGATACTCCGATTCGGACTATGCCGGTGACAAGGTTGATAGAAAGTCCACTTCGGGTACTTATCAATTTCTTGGTAGATCTCTTGTGTCTTGGTCCTCCAAGAAACAAAACTCGGTATCCTTATCCATCGCCGAAGCGGAATACATTGCCGCCAGTTCATGTTGTGCTCAATTACTTTGGATGACCCAAACTCTTAAAGATTATGGGATCTATGTGAAACATGTTCCGTTGCTTTGTGACAATGAAAGTTCTATTAAGATTGCTCATAATCCCGTTCAACATTCTCGAACTAAGCATATTGAAGTTCATCATCATTTCATTAGAGATCACTTTGCTAAAGGGGACATTGATCTTAAGCATGTTCGTACCGATAAGCAATTGGCGGATATATTCACCAAACCGCTTGATGAGAAAGTATTTTGCCATTTGAGAGGTGAATTGAACATCATTGATGCCTCAAACTTGGAGTAGAAACTCCATTTGGATACATGCAAGGCATGAGCCATTGACTAATACTTGATATATTTTCTTATGATGATGATCATATGTCTTGGATATATTTGCACCCTTGCATGCTATCTAACCCTTGTAGGTACTTGGGAGAATCTAAATCTATGAGATTGCAAATCACTCACATCTTGAGCAATCTCTACATCACCAAGTCTCTACAACATGGTGGTTGAAGACAAGGAAGCATGAAACCTTTCAACATATCCTTTGACAAAATCTTTATATCAAATTTCATTTGGTATCAAATTCATGGTTGTCAATTTGGATACACAAGTGATCTTCCTTGCAATACTAACCCATATAGGTAGATGAACTCAAACTACAAGTGGTGCTCCCAATCATTGATGAGCTACATCAACCTTGAGCATCCCACATAAGTTCAACTACTTGATCAAGATCAACAGCACCACCCAAGGTATGTTATTCCGTCTTAGAGAAGCTTTACCCCAAGTCATGGGTCAAAGCAGCTCAACAAGATGTGAATACATCAAAATGCTTAAACAAAAAATGGTAACCCCATTTTGAGCTTAAATGATGAGTATGACCTATGATCAAGTGTTCTCACTTGACTCCTAAGTCAATATACTCTAACATAGGTGACTTTGTCGCCGACCATTTCTAGATGAAGTTCTCTAGTGTTTCTCCGTGTTCTTGCATTTGTCTCTTGCATATTTGTTCCTCTACATCTAGATTTTTTTTCTTTTCTCTGTTTTGTTCTGCATTCCCTGCATCTAACTCATAGCAAATCATTCAGTTAATTCCTTACAAATCTTTGTGAGATCCTATTTGCCTAGTGAGCTGAAGTGACAAAATGTTTTCTCTGTGTTGAACTTGGACAAATCGGATTGCTACTTTCGGTCAAACCGAACCATTTCGATGCTACCGAAGTAAACAACTCGGTGCTAACGATTTCAGTGCTGAGCAGAAACTTTGTCATTTGCATCCTGCATAATTGTTCCAGCTCCACTCAATGATTCTTGTCCTCTACCAGCATCACATTCTATATGCTGCTTTGCTCTGTGACTCAAGGACCAAGCCTATTTTGTCTCACAATCCAAAAGATCCCTTCTTGGAAATTGATGTCAAAGGGGGAGAGAGAGATCACATCAAAGCTTAATCACTTCAAAAAGGGGGAGAGTACCTCAAAGGGGGAGAAATCACATCAGAGCCCCAGATGCTTGGTATTCAAGAGGAGAGAATTCACATGTCTTTAGAGGGGAAAGACATGTTAGTTTGTGTTATCTTTCTGTGTGATCTGATCTGTTTTGCTCTGATTTTCTTTTCCCTATATTCTCCCATTATCCAATATAAGATCCAGGGGGAGAAAGACTTCTAGGGAAGGAAATCTTTGAATTCATTGCATATCTTTACCTTTGGGGACATGTCTATATCCAACAGGAGTACCTAGTACTCATTCTCTACATGTCATCCCAGTCTTGGTACTCTTGTGGTTTGCAGTTCTTGCTCTGTTTAGTAGATGTATCTGTGTTATCTAACCTTGTTTACTCAGGTTCATCTCTTCCTAAGCCAGCTTAAGACCACAACATAAGTATATGCATCAAATTCATGGGCATGATGATCTCTTGCTGATGTACATATTGTTTGCAAGAAGGAATCATGAACATGAAGTTACAATTTCTATATTCACATCATTTGCTCTGATGCATATAGCCAAGATACATGTAACTCATTGCTTGCTTTGTCATGCTTATGCACTCACCTGCTCTTATACTCTATATTTACATGATTGCATACATGTAGGGGGAGCCTATGCATGTTACATGTCTTTCCAAAGCTTTACCTGCTATTATTTATATCTCTATCTAAAGCTTTGATGTATGTTGTCATCAATTGCCAAAAAGGGGGAGATTGAAAGCACAAGTGCTCCCTGGGTGGTTTTGGTAATTAATGTCAACATATCTACTGTTGGACTAATGTTTTTATCTAGTATATTTCAGATAAGTTCAACAAATGGAGTGGCGTGGACAAGAGGGTGTGGAAACCCTACAAGATGCTAAGAACAAAGGATTGGCAAAAGCTCAAAAGCTCAAGACTCTACATTTTCATTTTAGTGATCCAAGATCACATTGAGTCCTTAGGAAAGCCAATACTATTAAAAGGGGATGAGGTGTTGCTTAATGGCTTGCTTGCTCAAAGTGCTTAGTGATATGCTCCAAAGCCCTCAACCACTTTCTCATATCCACATATGTCTCAAACCAAATGTGAAACTCGGCCCTACCGATTTGATCTATCCGGAGCCACCGAGTTCACTTGACATAGCCACTGCCAGAAACCCTAATCAGTTCGGTCTCACCGATGGGATCTCGGTCTCACCAAGATGGGCTTGCAAACTCTCTGGTTCCTGTTGCAATAATTTCGGTCTTACCGAGATTTTTAATCGGTCTCACCGAGTTTGCTTGACCAACTCTCTGGTTAGCTCATTGCCAAAATCGGTCCCACAGAGTTTGTGTAATCGGTCAAACCGAGATGAGGTTTTACCCTAACCCTAGCACATCGGTCCCACCGAGTTGATCATATCGGTCCCACCGAAAATCCTAACATTCACATTTTCAACCTAATCGGTCTGACCGAGTTACTCGATTCGGTCCCACCAAGTTTTGTGATCTATGTGTAACGGTTAGATTTTGTGTGGAGGCTATATATACCCCTCCACCCACTCTTCATTCGAAAGGAGAGCCATCAGAACGTTCCTACACTTCCAGCATTCATTTTCTGAGAGAGAACCACCTACTCATGTGTTGAGACCAAGATATTCGATTCCAACAACAAGAATCTTGATCTCTAGCCTTCCCCAAGTTGCTTTCCACTCAAATCATCTTTCCACCAAATCCAAATCTATGAGAGAGAATTGAGTGTTGGAGAGACTATCATTTGAAGCACAAGAGCAAGGAATTCATCATTAACACACCATCTATTACCTTTTGGAGAGTGGTGTCTCCTAGGTTGGTTAGGTGTCACTTGCGAGCCTGTGACAAGATTGTGGAGTTGAACCAAGGAGTTTGTAAGGGCAAGGAGATCGCCTACTTCGTGAAGATCTACCCTAGTGAGGCAAGTCCTTCGTGGGCGATGGCCATGGTGGGATAGACAAGGTTGCTTCTTCGTGGACCCTTCGTGGGTGGAGCCCTCCGTGGACTCGCGCAACTGTTACCCTTCGTGGGTTGAAGTCTCCATCAACGTGGATGTACGATAGCACCACCTATCGAAACCACGCCAAAAATCTTCGGGTCTCCAATTGCGTTTGCACACTCCAATCCCATCCTTTTACATTCGTGCAACTTGCATGCTTTACTTTCCGCTGATCATATACTCTTGCCATGGTTGCTTGAAATGTATTGTGAATGTTTCAAATTGTGCTTAAACTCTACCTTAACTCAAAGAAATTAAAAATTGCTACTTTTGCTTGTTAAGATTCTATTCACCTCCCCTCTAGACACCTCTTCTCGATCCTTTCAGGTGTGTTTGTTGGGATCCGATGAACTTTGAGTTTATGATCAGATCTATCTTTTTATCCATGAAAGTTATTTGTATCTTCTTTGATCTCTTATATCCATGATTGCTTATAGACTCGTATTTCTTCTCTGATATTTGGGTTTTGTTTGGCCAACTTGATCTATTTATCTTTCAATGGGAAGAGGTGCTTTTTAGTGGGTTCGATCTTACGGTGCTTGATCCCAAAGTGATGTAAGGGGAACCGACACGTATGTATCATTGCTACTAAGGATAAAACGATGGGGTCTATTTCTGCATAAATAGATCTTGTCTACATCATGTTATCGCTCTTATTGCATTACTCCGTTTCTCCATGAATTTAATACACTAGATGCATGCTGGATAGTGGTCGATGTGTGGAGTAATAGCAGTAGATGCAGGCAGGAGTCGGTCTACTAATCTTGGACGTGATGCCTATATAATGATCATTGTGAAAGAAATATGCCCTAGAGGCAATAATAAAGTTGTTATTTATATTTCCTTATATCATGATAAATGTTTATTATTCATGCTAGAATTTTATTAACCGGAAACTTAGTACATGTGTGAATACATGAACAAAACAGAGTGTCCCTAGTATGCCTCTACTTGAGTAGCTCGTTAATCAAAGATGGTTAAGTTTCCTAACCATAGACATGTGCTGTCATTTGATAAACGGGATCACATCATTAGAGAATGATGTGATGGACAAGACCCGTCCGTTAGCTTAGCATTATGATCGTTTAGTTTTATTTCTATTGCTTTCTTCATGACTTATACATATTCCTCTGACTATGAGATTATGCAACTCCTGAATACTGGAGGAACACTTTGTGTGCTATCAAACGTCACAACATAACTGGGTGATTATAAAGATGCTCTACAGGTGTCTCCGAAGGTGTTTTTTGAGTTGGCATAGATCAAGATTAGGATTTGTCACTCTGTATATCGGAGAGGTATCTCTAGGCCCTCTCGATAATGCACGTCACTATAAGCCTTGCAAGCAATGTGACTAATGAGTTAGTTGTGGGATGATGCATTACGAAACGAGTAAAGAGACTTGCCGGTAACGAGATTGAACTAGGTATGATGATAGCAACGATCGAATCTCGGGCAAGTAACATACCGATGACAAAGGGAATGACGTATGTTGTTATGCGGTTTGACCGGTAAAGATCTTCGTAGAATATGTAGGAGCCAATATGAGCATCCAGGTTCCGCTATTGGTTATTGACCGGAGATGTGTCTCGGTCATGTCTACATAGTTCTCGAACCCGTAGGGTCTGCACGCTTAACGTTCGATGACGATTTGTATTATGAGTTGTGTGTTTTGGTGACCGAAGTTTGTTCGGAGTCTCGGATGAGTTCACGGACATGACGAGGAGTCTCGAAATGGTCGAGAGGTAAAGATTCATATATTGGAAGGTTATATTCGGACATCGGAATGGTTCCGAGTGATTCGGGTATTTTATCGGAGTACCAAGGGGTTACCGGACACCCCCGGGGGAAATCATGGGCCTTATGGGCCATGGGAGAGAAGATGTGACATCCCACAAGGGGGAGGCGCCCCCCCCCCCAAGGGGAGTCCGAATAGGAACGGGAGGCGGCGCGGCCCCCCTTTCCCTCGTCCTCTCCTCTCCTTCCCTCTTTCCCCCTCCATTGGAAGGAAAAGGTGGGGGGGGGGGGGCGAATCCTACTTGGACTAGGAGTCCAAGTAGGACTCCCCCCTTGGCGCGCCCTTCCTAGGCCGCCGGCTTCCTCCTCCCTCCCCCCCCTTTGTATACGGGGGCGGGGGGCACACCAAGAGTTATGTTAGCCATGTGCGGTGCCCCCCTCCACAGTTTACTCCTCCAGTCATAGCGTCGTAGTGCTTAGGCGAAGCCCTGCGCGGATCACATCACCATCATCATCGCCACGCTGTCGTCCTGACAGAACTCTCTCTCAACCCTCTACTGGATCAAGAGTTCGAGGGATGTCATCGAGCTGAACGTGTGCTGAACACGGAGGTGTCGTACGTTCGGTACTTGGATCGGTTGAATCATGAAGACATTCGACTACATCAACCACGTTAATCTAACGCTTCCGCTTTCGGTCTACGAGGGTACGTGGACACACTCTCCCTGTCTCGTTGCTATGCATCTCCAAGATAGATCTTGCGTGATCGTAGGAAATTTTTGAAATTGCATGTTATGTTCCCTAACAGTGGCATCAGAGCCAGGTCTATGCATAGATGATATGCATGAGTAGAACACAAAGAGTTGTGGGCGATAATAGTCATACTTCTTACCACCAACGTCTTGTTTTGATTCGGCGGTATTGTTGGATGAAGCAGCCTCGACCGACATTACATGACCGCGTTCATGAGACTAGTTCTACCGACGTGCTTCGCACACAAGTGGCTTGCGGGTGTCTGTTTCTCCAACTTTAGTTGAATCGAGTTTGACTATGGCCGGTCCTTGTTTAAGGTTAAAACAGCACACTTGACAAAAAATCGTTGTGGTTTTGATGCGTAGGTAAGAACGGTTCTTGCTAGAAGCCCGTAGCAGCCACGTAAAACTTGCAACAACAAAGTAGAAGACGTCTAACTTGTTTTTACAGGGCATGTTGTGATGTCATATGATCAAGATGTGATGAGATATAAATTGTTGTATGAGATGATCATGTTTTGTAAAAGTTATCGGCAACTGGCAGGAGCCTTATGGTTGTCGCTTTATTGTATGAAATGCAATCGCCATGTAATTGCTTTACTTTATCACTAAGCGGTAGCGATAGTCGTAGAAGAAATAGTTGGTGAGACGACGACGATGCTACGATGTAGATCAAGGTGTCAAGCCGGTGACAATGGAGATCATGGCGGTGCTTTAGAGATGGTGATCAAAGGCACGAGATGATGATGGCCATATCATGTCACATATTTTGATTGCATGTGATGTTTATCCTTTATGTATCTTATTTTGCTTAGTACGACAGTAGCATTATAAGATGATCCCTCACTAAAATTCAAGGAACGAGTGTTCTCCCTGAGTATGCACCGTTGCAACAGTTCCTCGTGCCGATACACCACGTGATGATCGGGTGTGATAAGCTCTACGTTCACATATAACGGGTGCAAGCCAGTTTTGCACGTGCAGAATACTTGGGTTAAACTTGACGAGCCTAGCATATGCATATATGGCCTCGGAACACTAAGACCGAAAGGTCGAACGTGAATCATATAGTAGATATGATCAACATAGAGATGTTCACCATTGAAAACTACTCCATCTAACGTGATGATCGGACATGTTTAGTTGATATGGATCACGTGATCATTTAGATGACTAGAGGGATGTCTATCTAAGTGCGAGTTCTGAAGTAATATGATTAATTGAACTTTCATTTATCATGAACCTAGTACCTGATAGTTTTTGCATATCAATGTTGTTGTAGATCAATGGCTCGTGCTACCGTTCCCTCGAATTTTAATGCATTCCTAGAGAAAGCTAAGTTGAAAGATGATGGTAGTAACTATACGGGTTGGGTCCGTAACTTAAGGATTATCCTCACTGCTGCACAGAAGAATTATGTCCTGGAAGCACAGCTAGGTGCAAGACCCACTGCAGGAGCAACTCCGGTCGTTGTGAACGTCTGGCAGAGCAAAGCTGATGACTACTCGATAGTTCAGTTTGCCATGCTTTATGGCTTAGAATCGGGACTTCAATGACGTTTTGAATGTCATGGAGCATATGAGATGTTCCAGGAGTTGAAGTTAATATTTCAATAAAATGCCCGAATTGAGAGATATGAAGTCTCCAATAAGTTCTATATCTCCAAAATGGAGGAGAATAGTTTTGTCAGTGAACATATACTCATAATGTCTGGGTACCACAACCACTTGACTCAACTGGGAGTTAATCTTCTTGATGATAGTGTCGTTGACAGAGTTCTTCAATCACTGCCACCAAGCTACAAAAGCTTTGTGATGAACTATAATATGCAAGGAATGGATAAGACAATTCCCGAGCTCTTCGCAATGCTAAAGGCCGCGGAGGTAGAAATCAAGAAGGAGCATCAAGTGTTGATGGTTAACAAGACCACTAGTTTCAAGAAGAAGAGCAAAGGGAAGAAGGGGAACTTCAAGAAGAATGGCAAGAAAGTTCCTGCTCAAATGAAGAAGCCCAAGTCTGGACCTAAGCACGAGGCGAGTGCTTATCTTGCCAAAGGGACCGGTCATGGAAGTCGAACCGCCCCAAGTATTTGGCGGATAAGAAGGATGGCAAAGTGAAAGGTATATTTGATATACATGTTATTGATGTGTACCTTACTAATGCTCGTAGTAGCGCATGGGTATTTGATACTGGTTCTGTTGCTCATATTTGCAACTTGAAACATGGGCTACGGATTAAACGAAGATTGGCTAAGGACGAGGTGACGATGCACGTGGGAAATGTTTCTAAAGTCGATGTGATCACCGTCGGCACGCTACCTCTACATCTACCTTCAGGATTAGTTTTAGACCTAAATAGTTGTTATTTGGGGCCAACGTTGAGCATGAACATTATATCTGGATCTTGTTTGATGCAGACGATTATTCATTTAAATCAGAGAATAATGGTTGTTCTATTTATATGAATAATATCTTTTATGGTCATGCACCCTTGATGAGTGGTCTATTTTTGTTGAATCTCGATTGTAGTGATACACATATTCATAATATTAAAGCCAAAAGGTGCAAAGTTAATAATGATAGTGCAACTTATTTGTGACACTGCCGTTTAGGTCATATTGGTGTAAAACGCATGAAGAAACTCCATGCTGATGGGCTTTTGGAATCACTTGATTATGAATCACTTAATGCTTGTGAACATGCCTCATGGGCAAGATGACTAAGACTCCGTTCTCCGGAACAATGGAGCGAGCAACTGACTTATTGGAAATAATACATACTGATGTATGTGTCCGATGAGTGTTGAGGCTTCCATGGTATCGTTATTTTCTGGCCTTCACAAATGATTTGAGCAGATATGGGTATATCTACTTAACGAAACATAAGTCTGAAACATTTGAAAAGTTCAAGGAATTTCAGAGTGAAGTGGAAAATCATCGTAACAAGAAAATAAAGTTTCTACGATCTGATCGTGGAGGTGAATATTTGATTTATGAGTTTGGTCTTCATTCTAAACAACGTGGAATAGTTTCGCAACTCACGCCACCTGGAACACCACAGCGTAATGGTGTGTCCGAACGTCGTAACTGTACTTTATTAGATATGGTGCGATCTATGACGTCTCTTACCGATTTACCACTATCGTTTTGGGGTTATGCTTTAGAGACGGCTGCATTCACGTTAAATAGGGCACCATCTAAATCCGTTGAGACAACACCATATGATCTGTGGTTTAGCAAGAAACCTAAGCTGTCATTTCTTAAAGTTTGGGGTTGCGATGCTTATGTGAAAAGGTTTCAACCTGATAAGCTCGAACCCAAATCGGAGAAATGTGTCTTCATAGGATACCCAAATGAGACTGTTGGTACACCTTCTATCACAGATCCGAAGGCAAGATATTCGTTGCTAAGAATGGATCCTTTCTAGAGAAGGGAGTTTCTCCCAAAAGAAGTGAGTGGGAGGAAAGTAGAACATGATGAGGTAATTGTACCTTCTCCCGAATTGGAAAGTAGTTCATTATAGAAATCAGTTCCAGTGATTCCTACAGCAATTAGTGAGGAAGCTAATGACGGTGATCATGAAACTTCAGATCAAGTTACTACCGAACCTCGTAGGTCAACCAGAGTACGGTCCGCACCAGAGTGGTATGGTAATCCTGTTCTGGAGGTCATGTTACTTGACCATGACGAACCTACGAACTATGAGGAAGCGATGATGAGCCCAGATTCCGCGAAATGGCTTGAGGCCATGAAATCTGAGATGGGATCCATGTATGAGAATAAAGTGTGGACTTTGGTTGACTTGCCTGATAATTGGTAAGCCATAGAGAATAAATGGATCTTCAAGAAGAAGACTGACGCTTACGGTAATGTTACTGTCTACAAAGCTCGACTTGTTGCGAAAGGTTTTTGACAAGTTCAAGGAGTTGACTACGATAAGACTTTCTCACCCGTAGCGATGCTTAAGTCTGTCCGAATCATGTTAGCAATTGTTGCATTTTATGATTATGAAATTTAGCAAATGGATGTCAAAACTGCATTCCTTAATGGATATCTTAAAGAAGAGTTGTATATGATGCAACCAGAAGGTTTTATCGATCCTAAAGGTGCTAACAAAGTGTGCAAGCTCCAATGATCCATTTATGGAATGGTGCAAGCCTCTTGGAGTTGGAATATACACTTTGATAGTGTGATCAAAGCATATGGTTTTATACGGACTTTGAAGAGGCCTGTATTTACAAGAAAGTGAGTGGGAGCTCTATAGCATCTCTAATATTATATGTGGATGACATATTATTGATTGGAAATAATACAGAATTTCTGGATAGCATAAAAGGATACTTGAATAAGAATTTTTCAATGAAAGACCTCGGTGAAGCTGCTTATATATTGGGCATCAAGATCTATAGAGATAGATCAAGATGCTTAATTGGACTTCCACAAAGCACATACCTTGATAAAGTTTTGAAGAATTTCAAAATGGATCAGTCAAAGAAAGGGTTCTTGCCTGTGTTACAAGGTGGGAAGTTGAGTCAGACTCAATGCCCGACCACTACAGAAGATAGAGATAAAATGAAGGTCGTTCCCTATGCTTCAGCCATAGGTTCTATCATGTATGCATTGCTGTGTACCAGACCTGATGTGTGTCTTGCTATAAGTTTAGCGGGGAGATACCAAAGTAATCCAGGGGTGGATCACTGGATAGCGGTCAAGAACATCCTGAAATACCTGAAAAGGACTAAGGATATGTTTCTCGTTTATGGAGGTGGCAAAGAGCTTGTCGTAAATGGTTACGTCGATGCAAGCTTTTACACTGATCTGAATGACTCTAAGTCACAAACCAGATACGTATTTATATTGAATGGTGGAGCTGTAAGTTGGTGCGGTTACAAGTAGAGCATCCTGGCGGGATCTACGTGTGAAGCGGAGTACATATCTGCTTCGGAAGCAGCAAATGAAGGAGACTGGATGAAGGAGTTCATATTCGATCTAGGTGTTATACCTAGTGCATCGGGCCCAATGAAAATCTTTTTTCACAATACTGGAGCAATTGCCTTGGCGAAGGAATCCAGATTTCACAAGAGAACCAAACACATCAAGAGACGCTTCAATTCCATCCATGATCAAGTCAAGGAGGGAGACATAGAGATTTGCAAAATACATACGGATCTGAATGTTGCAGACCGTTGACTAAGCCTCTTCCACGAGCAAAACATGATCAGCACCAAGACTCCATGGGTGTTAGAATCATTACTATGTAATCTAGATTATTGACTCTAGTGCAAGTGGGAGATCAAGGAAATATGCCCTAGAGGCAATAATAAAGTTGTTATTTATATTTCCTTATATCATGATAAATGTTTATTATTCATGCTAGAATTGTATTAACCTAAACTTAGTACATGTGTGAACACATAGACAAAACAGAGTGTCCCTAGTATGCCTCTACTTGACTAGCTCGTTAATCAAAGATGGTTAAGTTTCCTAACCATAGACATGTGTTGTCATTTGATAAAAGGGATCACATCATTATAGAATGATGTGATGGACAAGACCCATCCATTAGCTTAGCATTATGATCATTTAGTTTTATTGCTATTGCTTTCTTCATGACTTATACATATTCCTCTGATTATGCAATTATGCAACTCCCGAATACTGGAGGAACACTTTGTGTGCTATGAAACGTCACAACGTAACTAGGTGATTATAAAGATGTTTGTTTAGTTGGCATAGATCAAGATTAGGATTTGTCACTCCGTATATCGGAGAGGTATCTCTAGGCCCTCTCAGTAACGCACATCACTATAAGCCTTGTAAGCAATGTGATTAATGAGTTATTTGCGATATGATGCATTACGGAACGAGTAAAGAGACTTGTCGGTAACGAGATTGAACTAGGTATGATGATACCAACGATCGAATCTCGGGCAAGTAACATACCGATGACAAAGGGAATGACGTATGCTGTTATGCGGTTTGACCAATAAAGATCTTTGTAGAATATGTAGGAGCCAATATGAGCATTCAGGTTCCGCTATTGGTTATTGACCGAAGATGTGTCTCGGTCATGTCTATATAGTTCTCGAACCCGTAGGGTCCGCACGCTTAACGTTCGATGACGATTTGTATTATGAGTTGTGTGTTTTGGTGACCGAAGTTTGTACGGAGTCCCGGATGAGATCACGAACATGAAGAGGAGTGTCGAAATGGTCGAGAGGTAAAGATTCATATATTGGAAGGTTATATTCGGACATCGGAATGGTTCCGAGTGATTCGCTATTTTATCAGAGTACCGAGTGGTTACCGGACCCCCCCCCCCGGGGGGAGGAAATCATTTGCCTTATGGGCCATGGCAGAGAAGAGGTGACGGCCCACAAGGGGGAGCCCCCCCCCCCCCAAGGGGAGTCTGAATAGGAAGGGGAGGGGCATGGCCCCCCTTTCCGTCTTCCTCTCCTCTCCCTCCCTCTTTCCCCCTCCGTTTGAAGGAAAAGGTGGGGGGTGCCGAATCCTATTTGGGCTAGGAGTCCAAGTAGGACCCCCCTTGGCGCGCCCTTCCTAGGCTGCCAACCTCCTCCTCCCCCCCCTTTATATACGGGGGCGGGGGGCACCCCAAAGGCACAACAAGAGTTCTCTTAGCCGTGTGTGGTGCCCCCTCCACAGTTTACTCCTCCGGTCATAACATCGTAGTGCTTAGGCGAAGCCCTGCGCGGATCACATCACCATCACCGTCGCGACGCCGTCGTGCTAACGGAACTCTCCCTCGACCCTCTACTGGATCAAGAGTTCAAGGGACGTCATCGAGCTGAACATGTGCTGAACACGGAGATGTTGTACGTTCGATACTTGGATCGATTGAATCGTGAAGACATTCGACTACATCAACCGCGTTAATCTAATGCTTCCGCTTTCGGGGTACGTGGACACACTCTCCCTGTCTCGTTGCTATGCATCTCCTAGATAGATCTTGCGTGATCGTAGGAATTTTTTTAAAATTGCATGTTACGTCCCCCAATGGTGGCATCAGAGCCAGGTCAATGCGTAGATGATATGCACGAGTAGAACACAAAGAGTTGTGGGTGATAATAGTCATACTGCTTACCACCAACGTCTTACTTTGATTCGGCAAGATTGTTGGATGAAGCGGCCGGACCGACATTACATGACCGTGTTCATGAGATCTGGTTCTACCGACGTGCTTCGCATACGTGTGGCTTCTTGGTGTCTGTTTCCCCAACTTTAGTTGAATCGAGTTTGACTACGGCCGGTCCTTGTTGAAGGTTAAAACAGCACACTTGACGAAAAATTGTTGTGGTTTTGATGCGTAGATAAGAACGGTTCTTGCTAGAAGCCCGTAGCGGCCACGTAAAACTTGCAACAACAAAGTAGAGGACGCCTAACTTGTTTTTGCAGGGCATGTTGTGATGTGATATGGTCAAGACATGATCAGATATAAATTGTTTTATGAGATGGTCATGTTTTGTAGAAGTTATCGGCAACTGGCAGGAGCCTTATGGTTGTCACTTTATTGTATGAAATGCAATTGCCATGTAATTGCTTTACTTTATCACTAAGCGGTAGCGATAGTCGTAGAAGCAATAGTTGGCGAGACGACAACGACGCTACGATGGAGATCAAGGTGTCAAGCCAGTGACAATGGAGATCATGACGGTGCTTTGGGATGGAGATCAAAGGCACGAGATGATGATGGCCATATCATGTCACATATTTTGATTGCATGTGATGTTTATCCTTTATGCATCTTATTTTGCTTAGTACGGCGGTAGCATTATAAGATGATCCCTCACCATCACCGTCGCCACGACGTCATGCTGACGGAACTCTCCCTCGACCCTCTACTGGATCAAGAGTTCGAGGGACATCATCGAGCTGAACGTGTGCTGAACACGGAGGTGTCGTACGTTCAGTACTTGGATCGGTTGAATCGTGAAGACGTTCGACTACATCAACCGCGTTAACCTAACGCTTCCTCTTTCGGTCTACGAGGGTACTGGACACACTCTCCCCGTTTCGTTGCGATGCATCTCCTAGGTAGATCTTGCGTGATCGTAGGAATTTTTTTGAAATTGCATGCTACGTTACCCAACACATTGTCTGGATATCGTCATGATTATTTGAAGTTCTATCAATTGCCCAATAGTGATTTGTTTACCCACCATTTGCTATTTTTCTCGAGAGAAGCCACTAGTAAAACCTACTGCCCCCGGGTCTCTTTATCATATTATTTGCCTTTGCAGTCTATTTTCCTTTGCTTTTATTTTCAGATCTATTAATCCAAAAATACAAAAATACATTGCTGCAATTTATTCTTATTTATTTTATTTGGCATCCGATCTATCAATTTACTACAATTTATTCACGCCCGTTTGCCAATTTCTGGCGCCGTTACCCGAAAGGGATTGACAACCCCTTTAATACATTGGGTTGCGAGTATTTGTTATTTGTGTGTAGGTGCCATTTACGTATTGTTGCTTGGTTCTCCTACTGGTTCAATAACCTTGGTCTCATCACTGAGGGAAATACCTACCGTCGTTGTGCTGCATCATCCCTTCCTCTTTGGGGAAATACCGACGTAGCTTCAAGCCGCATCAAAAGGATTTTCTAGCGCCGTTGCCGGGGAGGATCTTCAACATATACCAGGTTCCTAATCACAAATCTCATCTCCTCGCAATTTACATTATTTGTCATTTTCCTCTCCCCCACTTCACAAAAATTTGTCGTTTTATTTGCCTTCTTTTTCGTTCGCCTTTTTCTCGTCAGATCTCTTGTTTGCTTGTGTTGCCATGTGCCTTCTATTTGCTTGCATCTTCGCTTGCTAAAAAACTATTGATATGGATCCTCATCCACTTGCTAATCTTTTTAAAAGATCCAATTATCATGAACCAATTGCTAGTGAATTGAGTTCGCTAGATTATCTTTATGAAGTTTTGCTTGAGATTCGTGAATCTGAAAATTGTGACGAAGTGTTAAAATAAGAAATTTATAAAGTGGTTCACGATAGCTCCTTGAATCAAAAGCATGATTGCAATAATATTATTATAAGCTCTGTTAATGTCAATGATGTGCAAAACCCCAATCTTGGGGATGCTTGTTTTGTTATGTCCACTACTTATTGCAATGATCATGATTGGGGTGATGATGATTCTTATGATCTTGATAGTTTACTTAAGCCTCATGGTGAATATGTTTGCAATAATAATGAAAGTGGGTTCGGAAGAGTGTCAACTCTAGGTTAAAATAATCCCACATATTTGGAGAGTGTTCAATCTTATGAAATTTTTGATAAAAGTGGGTTCGGAGAGGTCATGACTTTAGTTGATGTTAATCCCACTATCTTGGAAGATTATAAAACTTTTATGCATGTGGATCATGAAGAGAATATTTTATATGATAGCTATATTGTTGAATTTGATTATGATCCTACATGTAATTATTTTCACAGAGGGAAATATGGTTGTAGAAATTTTCATGTTACTAAATTACCTCTCGTTATGTTGAGATTGCTATTGTTTCTTTCTACCTCCTTGCATATGCTAGATATTTCTTGCCTTGATGATTTGTTTGCTTATAAAATTCCGATGCATAAGAAGTATGATAGACTTAAATATGTTTGTCATATATTTCATGATGCTCTCTTTGTGTTTCAATTCTTATTTTTTGTGTGAGCATCGTTGAAATCTTATGCCTAGCTAAGGGTGTGAAACAATAGTGCTTGTTGGGAGGCAACCCAATGAAATAAAATTTATTTTTTCTTTTTGCTTTCTGTTCTTGAGTGTTAGCACAATTATGCTACTATTATGATTGTGTTTTTTGTGTTTTAGTTAGTGTTTGTGCCAAGTAGAGCCTTTAGGATCATCTTGGGTGATAGTTGTTTGATCTTGCTGAAAAACAAAAACGTTCGCGCTCACGAAAACAATTCTCATTTTTAACTACAGCATGATAAAACGCCAATTATTTTTTGCAGAAGATTAATATACAAATTGATCACGTGGTCCTAATTTTTCAGAATTTTTGGAGTTTCAGAAGTACGCGAAATTTCCAGATTACTACAGACTGTTCTGTTTTTGGCAGGTTCTGTTTTCTTTGCGTTGTGTGCTTGTTTTGATGATTCTATGGTTTTCTTTGATGAATTTTTGCCATAGAAAAGTTGGAATACAGTAGATATAATGCAAGAATAAAATATGAATTAGTTTGCTACAATACTTATAGTAGTGATTTGATTTCTTATACTAACGGATCTCACGAAGGTTTTGTTGAGTTTTGTGTGATTGAAGTTTTCAAGTTTTGGGTTATCTTATGATGGATGAAGGAATGAGGAGTAAGAAGAGCCTAAGCTTGGGGATGCCCTAGCATCCCAAGCTATTACCTAAAGAGAGCAAGCAACTAAGCTTGGGGATGCCCCGAGTGGCATCCCCTCTTTCTTCTAACGACCATCGATTTTACTCGAAGCTATATTTTTATTCGTCACATACTATGTGTTTTGCTTGGAGCGTCTTGTATGATATGAGTCTTTGCTTGTTTTATTTTGTGTCTTAAGTCTTGATTCCTTGCTAGACACACCTATTTGAGAGAGCCAAAATTATTTCATAACTTGTTAGAATTGCTCTCTATGCTTCACTTAATTTTTTATGAGCTATGGACTTGCTCTAGTGCTTCACTTATATCCTTTTGAGCATGGTATGCTTTAGTATTTTTGAAGAAATGCTCTCTTGCTTCACTTAGATTTGTTTGAGACTTAGTAAAATTTTCAAGAGATTCTCTCTTGCTTCACTTAAATTAATTTGAGAGAAAGAAATATTATGCTCATGATCTTCATTTATATTTGTTTGAGCTTTTCAAAAGCAACATATGAAAATTAGTTCCAAAGTGATAGATATCCAAGAAGGATATAATAAAAACTTTCATGAAGATCATTGGACAAAATAAACTTGATTCTTAGTAATAGTTCTGAGATATGATGATGTAATATGTGAGTCATCTTGATGAGTAATTATGCTTTAGTAAGAATATTGGTGTTAAGGTTTGTGATTCCCTATGCAAGCATGAAAGTCAATAATTATGCAATGAAATTATATCCTACTTGTGGTGCATTATTCGGTGTTAATTATGCTTAATGCTCGCTTATGATATTATTCATTTCTTGGTTGGTCGCGTCTCAATCTTTTGCTAGCCTTCATTTTGCACCAAGTATGATCACTACTTGTGCATCCAAAATCCTTTAAACCAGTTTTGCCACATGAGTCCGCTATACCTACCAATATGCAGTATTATTTTGCCGCTCTAAGAAAATTTGTATGTGCCATCTCTAATATTCAAAATAAATTTCTCTTTTGTGTGCTCGAACCGCTCGCGAGGCGGTGAGGGGTGGCTAATATTTTCCATGCTAGATGTGTTATTCTCATGATGAGTGTTTATTCACTTGTCACTGCACGAGAGTAAGGCAAAGGTATTAGGGATGCCCAGTCCCAAAATGAAAAATGAATTTACTTTATGTTGTCAAATAATGAATTCCTTAGAAAGTATTGGTATGGAAGGCACCCGTGGATACGGTTAACCATGGAAAGTGAAAGTATGGTGGAAAAGGAATAAACTTTAATTTCCGTTTGGGAACCGCCTATGATATATCTAGCATGGAAAGTGTTGGGAACTCTAAGTCGTTTTTGTTGGTGGGAAAAGTATGCCTCTCAAAATATTTTTATCTCTCAATTTTCTCTTTGAGCTCTGGCACCTCTACAAATCCCTACTTTCCTCCGCGAAGGGTCTTTCTTTTACTTCATGCAATTTTTATTTTTGAATTTGAGTCCCCATCTTCTCTTATAAAGCACCAACTAGGGGGCACTATGATCGTACTTGAGCATTGGGTGTAGTTAATATGCGAGTGTGTTTCATGAATGGATCAATGATTGAGCATGATGGGCTAGGGATAGCTTATTTTAGCGTTGATATTTTGAAAGACATGGTTGCTTGTCAATATGCTTGAGTATTTAAGTTATCATGTCAAAACTAGACTATTGCTTTGAACAATATAAAAGTCCAAATGTCCATGCTATAAAGAAAAGAATATGAGATGACATGTTAGGCAACATTCCACATCAAAAATTCTGTTTTTATCATTTACCTACTCGAGGACGAGTAGGAATTAAGCTTGGGGATGCTGATACGTCTCCAACGTATCTATAATTTTTTATTGTTCCATGCTGTATTATCATTCTTGGATGATTTATAATCATTTTATATCATATTTTGGTACTAACCTATAGACATAGTGCCAAGTGCCAGTTGTTGTTTTTACATCGCAGGAAATCAATACCAAATGGAGTCCAAACGCAGTGAAACTTTTTGTGGATTGTTTTTGGACCAGAAGACAACCAATGGGCCGAAGAAGCACCTGGGAGTGCTCTGAGGGGAGCACAACCTACCAGGGCGCTCCAGGAGGCCCAGGCGTGCCCTGGTGGGTTGTGCCCACCTCGGGTGCCCCTGGACCGCCTCTTTACTCTATAAACACCCCAATATTCCAGAAACCCTAGGGGAGTCGACGAAAATCAATTCCAGCCGCCGCAGAGTCTAGAACCACCAGATCCAATCTAAACACCATCACGGAGGGGTTCACCACTTCCATTGGTGCCTCTCCGATGATGCGTGAGTAGTTCTTTGTAGACCTTCGTGTCCATAGTTAGTAGCTAGATGGCTTCCTCTTTATCATTTGATTCTCAATACAATGGTCTCTTGGAGATCCGTATGATGTAACTCTTTTTGCGGTGTGTCTGTTGGGATCGGATGAACTTTGAGTTTATGATCAGATCAATCTTTTTATCCATGAAAGTTATTTGAATCTTCTTTGATCTCTTATATGCATGATTGCTTATAGCCTCGTATTTCTTCTCCGATATTTGGGTTAATTTGGCCAACTTGCTCTATTTATCGTGCAATGGGAAGAGGTGCTTTGTAGTGGGTTCGATCTTCACGGTGCTTGATCCCAAAGGATGTAAGGGGAACCGACACGTATGTACCGTTGCTACTAAGGATAAAACGAGGGGGGTCTACTTCTACATAAATAGATCTTGTCTACATCATGTCATCGTTCTTATTGCATTACTCCATTTCTCCACGAACTTAATACACTAGATGCATGTTGGATAGTGGTCGATGTGTGGAGTAATAGTAGTAGATGCAGACAGGAGTCGGCCTACTAATCTTGGACGTGATGCCTATATAATGATCATTGCCTGGATATCGTCATGATTATTTGAAGTTCTATCAATTGCCCAACAGTAATTTGTTTACCCACTGTTTGCTATTTTTCTCGAGAGAAGCCACTAGTAAAACCTATGGCCCCCGGGTCACTTTCTCATATTATTTGCCTTTGCGGTCTATTTTCCTTTGCTTTTATTTTCAGATCTATTAAACCAAAAATACAAAAATACCTTGCTGCAATTTATTCTTATTTATTTTATTTGGCGTTCGATCTATCAATCTACTGCAATTTATTCATGTCTGTTTGCCAATTTCCGGCGCCGTTACTCGAAAGGGATTGACAACCCCTTTAATACGTCGGGTTGTGAGTATTTGTTATTTGTGTGCAGGTGACGTTTATGTATTGTTGCTTGGTTATCCTACTGGTTCGATAAACTTGGTCTCATCACTGAGGGAAATACCTACCATCGCTATGCTGCATCATCCCTTCCTCTTTGGGGAAATACCGACGTAGCTTCAAGCCGCATCAGGGGGTTAATCATAAGTAGGAGGCTTGTTCAAGTAAGAACAGCACCTAAGCACCGGTCCACCCACATATCAAATTATCAAAGTAGCGAACACGAATTGAACCAACATGATGAAAATGACTAGATGAAATTCCCGTGTACCCTCAAGAACGCTTTGCTTATTATAAGAGACCGTTTTGGCCTGTCCTTTGCCTCAAAAGTATTGGGCTACCTTGCTGCACTTTTGCTACTATTATCGTTACTTACTCGTCACAAATTATCTTGCTATCAAACTACTCATATTTACAATTTCAAAGCACTTGCAGACATTACCTTGCTGAAAACCACTTGTCATTTCCTTCTGCTGCTCGTTGGGTTCGACACTCTTACTTATCGAAAAGGCTACAATTGATCCCCTATACTTGTGGGTCATCAAGGCCATTTTCTGGCGCCGTTGATGGGGAGTGAAGCGCTCTTGGTAAGTGGAAATTGGTAAGGACAAATTATTACTACGTGCTGAAATTTATTGTCACTTGTTACTATGCAGAACAATCCTTTGAGGGGTTTGTTCGGGGTATCTTCACCTCGACTGGAACCAAAATTAGCTACCCCTCAACCTACTACACCTACTGAAAATATTGAATATGAAATTCCTTCGGGTATGATAGAACAACTGCTGGCTAATCCTTATGCAGGAGATGGAACCGAACATCCTGGTATGCACTTGATATATGTGGAAGAAATTTGTGGATTGTTTATGCTTGCGTGTTTACCCGAGATGAAGTTAAGAAGAAGGTTTTCCCTTTATCTTTGAAGGGAAAAGCATTGGCATGGTATGGGCTATGCGATGATATTGGATCTTGGAATTGGAATCGATTGAAATTGGAGTTTCACCAAAAAAATTATCCTATACATCTAGTTCACCGTGATCGGAATTATATATATAATTTTTGGCCTCGTGAAGGAGAAAGTATCGCTCTAGCTTGGGGGAGGCTTAATTCAATGTTATATTCATGCCCCAATCATGAGCTCTCAAGAGAAATTATTATTCATAATTTTTATACTCGGCTTTCTCATGATGACCAATCCATGCTCAATACTTCTTGTACTGGTTCTTTTATGAAGAAGACTATTGAATTCCGGTGGGATCTTTTGGAAAGAATTAAACGCAACTCCAAAGATTGGGAACTCGACGAAGGTAAAGAGTCAGGTATTAAGCTTAAGTTTGATTTTGTCAAATCTTTTATGAATACCGATGCTCTTCTAAAGTTTAGCACTAAATATGGATTTGATTCTGAGATAGTAGCCTCCTTTTGTGAATCATTTGCTACTCATGTTGATCTCCCTAAGGAGAAGTGGTTTAAATATACCCACCTATTAAAGAAGAAATTAAAGAACCAGTACTAGCTAAAGAGGAAACCATAATTTATAATGTTGACCCAGTTGTTCCTACTGCTTATATTGAGAAACCACCTTTCCCTATTAGGATAAAGGAACATGCTAAAGTTTAAATTGTGGTTAACAAAAGTTATATTAGAACACCTAAACCTGATGAACAAATCAAAGTAGAACCTAGTGTTGCTATGGTTAAGGATCTCTTGGAAGAAGATATAGATGGGCATTTATTTACTTCTATAATGAAGCCACTAGAATTGCCAAACCTGGTAAAGAGGAAGAACATAGACCCGTTGTTGGCATGCCCGTTGTCTCAGTTAAAATAGGAGAACATTGTTATCATGGTTTATGTGACATAGGTTCTAGCGTGAGTGATATCCCCTTTACCTTATATCAAGAAATTATGAATGACATAGCACCCGCCGAAATAGAAGAAATAGATGCTACTATTAAACTTGCTAATAGAGACACCATCACACCACTTGGGATTGTTAGAAATGTTGAAGTCTTGTGTGGGAAAATAAAATACCCCACTGATTTTCTTGTTCTTGGTTCCCCACAAGATGATTTTTGTCCCATTATCTTTGGTGGACCTTTCTTGAACAACGTTATTGCTAAAATAGATTGTGAGAAACAAACTGTCGGCATTAGCTTTGGTGATGAGTCTCATGAGTTTAATTTTTCCAAGTTTAGTAGAAAGCTTCATGAAAAAGAATTGCCTAATAAGGATGAAATAATTGGTCTTGCTTCTATTGTTGTGCCTCCTACTGATCCTTTAGAATAATATTTGCTAGACCATGAAAATGATTTACATATGCATGAAAGAAATGAAATAGATAAGGTTTTCTTTGAACAACGTCCTCTGCTTAAACACAATTTGCCTATTGAAACTCTAGGAGGTCCTCCTCCACCTAAAGGTGATCCTGTGTTTGAATTAAACAATTGCCGGATACTTTGAAATATGCTTATCTTGATGAGAAGAAGATATATCCGGTTATTATTAGTGCTAACCTTTCAGAACATGAAGAAGAAAGATTATTGAAAGTTCTAAGGAAGCACCGATCTACTATTGGATATACTCTTGATGATTTAAAGGGCATTAGTACCACTCTATGTCAGCACAAGATTAATATGGAACCTTATGCTAAACCCGTCGTTGACCACCGACGTCGGTTAAATCCGAAGATGAAAGAAGTGGTAAGAACCGAAATATTAAAACTTCTGGAAGAGGTATAATCTATCATATAGCTGATAGTAGATGGGTAAGTCCTGTTCATTGTGTCCCTAAGAAAGGAGGTATTACTGTTGTTCCTAATGATAAGAATGAACTTATTCCACAAAGAATTGTTACAGGCTATAGAATGGTAATTGATTTTAGTTAATTAAACAAAGCAACTAGAAAAGATCATTAACCTTTGCCTTTTATCGATCAAATGCTAGAAAGATTATCTAAGCACACACATTTTGCTTCCTTGATGGATACTCGGTTTTTCACAAATACCGCTTTCTCAACCTGATCAAGAAAAGACCACTTTCACTTGTCCCTTTGGAACTTATGCTTATAGACGCATGCCTTTTGGTTTATGCAATGTACCTGCTACCTTTCAAAGATGTATGACTGCTATATTCTCTGACTTTTGTGAAAAGATTGCTGAGGTTTTCATGGATGACTTCTCTGTTTATGGGAAGTCTTTTGATGATTGTTTAAGCAATCTTGATCGAGTTTTGCAGAGATGTGAACAAAAAAAATCTTGTCTTGAATTGGGAGAAGTTCACTTCATGGTTAATGAAGGTATTGTCTTGGGTTATAAAATTTCTAAAAGAGGTATTGAAGTGGACAAAGCTAAGGTTGATGCAATTGAGAAAATGCCATGTCCTAAAGATATCAAAGGGATTCGTAGTTTCTTAGGTCATGCTGGTTTCTATAGGAGATTTATCAAAGACTTCTCTAAAGTTTCTAGGCCTCTTACAAATCTTTTGCAAAAGGATGTTGCTTTTGTTTTTGATGATGATTGTTTAGAAGCCTTCGAAACACTCAAGAAAGCCTTAGTTTCTACACCTATTGTTCAACCACCGATCGAACATGCCTTTTGAAATTATGTGTGATGCTAGTGATTATGCTGTTGGTGCTGTTCTAGGACAAATAGTTGATAAGAAACTAAATGTTATTCATTATGCTAGTAAAACTCTAGACATCGCTGAAAGAAATTATGCTACTACTGAAAAAGAATTTCTAGCAGTGGTGTTTGTTTGTGATAAATTTAGATCTTACATTGTTGATTCAAAAGTAATTTTTCACACCGACCATGCTGCTATTAAATATCTTATGAAAAAGAAAGATGCTAAACCTAGACTTATTTGATGGGTTCCCTTGCTACAAGAATTTGACCTACATATCACTGATAGAAAAGGAGCAGAGAACCCCATGGCTGATAATTTGTCTAGGCTTGAAAATGTGCTTGATGACCCACTACCTATTGATGATAGTTTTCCTGATGTGCAATTAGCTGCAATAAATGTTTCTCATAACACTCCTTGGTATGCTGACTATGCTAATTACATTGTTGCTAAATATTTACCACCTAACTTTACATACCAACAAAAGAAAAAATTCTTCTATGATTTAAGACATTACTTTTGGGATAACCCACATATTTATAAAGAAGGAGTAGATGGTATTATTAGGCGTTGTGTACCTGAGCATGAACAGGGACAAATCCTATGGAAATGTCACTCCGAGTCTTATGGAGGGCATCATGCGGGAGACAAAACTGCTCACAAGGTATTGCAGTCTGGATTTTATTGGCCTACTCTTTTCAAGGATGCTCGTAAGTTCGTCTTATGTTGTGATGAATGTCAAAGAATAGGTAACATCGGTAAGCATCAAGAAATGCCTATGAATTATTGATTTGCTTTTGAACCATTTGATGTTTGGGGTTTTGATTACATTGGACCTTTTCCTTCCTCTAATGGGTATACACATATTTTGGTTGTTGTTGATTATGTTACTAAGTGGGTAGAAGCTATTCCAACTAGTAGTGCTGATCACAACACCTTTATTAGAATGCGTAAGGAAGTTATTTTCCCAAGGTTTGGAGTCCCTAGATATTTAATGACTGATGGTGGTTCACACTTTATTCATGGTGCTTTCCGTAAAATGCTTGCCAAGTATGATGTTAACCATAGAATTGCATCACCCTATCATCCTCAGTCTAGTGGTCAAGTTGAACTTAGCAATAGATAAATAAAATTTATTTTGCAAAAGACTGTCAATAGGTCCCGAAAGAATTGGTCTAAAAAATTAGATGATGCACTTTGGGCTTATAGAACAACATATAAAAATCTTATGGGTATGTCTCCTTATAAAATGGTTTATGGAAAAGCTTGTCATTTGCCTCTTGAGTTAGAACATAAAGCATATTGGGCAATCAAAGAACTCAACTATGATTTTAAACTTGCCGGTGAAAAGAGGTTATTTGATATTAGCTCATTAGATGAATGGAGAACCCAAGCTTATGAAAATGCCAAGTTATTTAAAGAAAAAGTTAAAAGATGGCATGATAAAAGAATCCAAAAGTGTGAGTTCAAAGTCGGAAAATATGTTATTTTGTACAACTCTCGTTTCAGATTCTTTGCAGGAAAACTCCTCTCCAAATGGGAAGGACCCTATGTTATTGAGGAGGTTTATCGGCATGGAGCTATCAAAATAAATAGTGCCGACGGTACTAACCCGAAGGTTGTTAATGGGCAACGAATAAAACATTATATCTCAGGTACGTCCATTAATGTTGAAAGTAATATTATCCAAACTATGACACCTTAAGAACACATAAAAGAGTCCTTCCGGAACACTCCAGAATCGTGAAAAAGAGGACGTACGTGATACGGTAAGTAAACGGACTCCGAAAAATCCGCAAAAATATTTTTTGTCAGTTTTGGAAAAAAATAGGAAATAAGAAACTACCGGGAAGCACACCCTGGTGGGCACAAGACACCAGGGTGCGCCTGGGCAGGCGCGCCGAAGTGGGTTGTGCCCACCTCGGGCACCTTCCAGACCGTTTTTCCATGGCTTGCTTGTTTCCCAAGATAAAAAATCTTTATATACCCCCCGAACCTATTAACCACCGTATCGCGGAGAAATCTTCTGTTCTCTTTTCTCACTGTTTTCGGGCAGATCTGTTGAGCCAGGCATCATGTCTTCTTCTTCCTCCAACAACGTGGAAGAGGATGCTTGGTTGATGAAGATCGAGCTGAAGAGAGAAGAGCCCATAGAAGCCGTCAAAGGGAACAAGAGCAAGGAGGCTACCGGAGATCAAGCACCGGTGGTTGAGCAAGCCTGGCCTGCTGAGAAGAAGAAGAAGTCCTTAAACCTTACTATGCTCATCTTAACCTGACTGAGATTGAAGCCTTTTGAATCATTGAAACGGTTCGTGTGCAAAATAAATATCTCACTCGTGAAAATATTCTGCATCAAGAGCACATCATCTTCCTCCGGAGCGTCATCCGTAGATTGGAGAATCTCTTAACCGTGAAGGACATGATTGCCTCTACTCCATCACCACCGCCTTCTTCATCACCAAAAGAAAACTGAGTATCGGGTATGGGCACTCCAAGCTTGGGGGAGGTGCCTCAGTATCGTATCATACCACTAACTTTTGCCTTTACTTATCTTAGTTCGATCCATAGTTATCTTTTGCTTTAGATAAATAAAAGTTTAGTTCGATCATTTCTTTTCGAGAGGATATATCCTTGTAATTGTGTGCGATTTATATAATAAAATTTAATTTGAGTTTTGCTTTATTTACTTTCATGTTCCAATAAAAAGAAAGGAAATAAATAAAAAAGATCATATGCTAATCTTATGGTAGGTGATGACATCACTAAGGAAAAGTATAAGTAGAAATTTTTTATTGGAGATTGACAAACATAGCATTGGTCAATGATGCAACTCATGAAAGAATTAATAAGGGAAGAGAAGATTCACATATAAATACACTATCCTGGAAATCTTTTGTGATTGTGTACCCCCATCAAAATATTATATGCCAAAATTGTTGACGTTGGACAAGGAAGGCACCGTAATGATTTATGTTTGTTCATATTCACATAGAAGTTATATTGTCATAGATCCTTCAACATGTGGTGCTTGCCCCCCGTCTTTGCTAGCAAAAAACTCCGCACTAAGTAGAGATACTACTTGTGCATCCAAAAACCCTTAAACCCAAATGTTATTTTCAAGGGTCCACCATACCTACCTAAGGATTGAGTAAGATCCCTCAAGTAAGTTGTCATCGGTGCAATAAGGCAATGAAAATTAATTCTAAAAGTGTGAGATCGTTTAGTGTAAGAGAAAATTGAGCGTTGTACGAACTTGTGATGGTGAAGAATAAAAGCGACAGACTGCATAATAAAGGTTGCCACCACAAGGGGCAATACAACATGACATTCTTTTGCACTAAGGGGCTGAGCATACAAACAAATAAGCGCATGGCAACCTCTTATTCCCTCTGCGAAGAGCCTATCTTTTACTTTTATGTCTTTACTTATGCAAGAGTCAAAAAATTTCTCTTTATTCCTTTTTATTTTTCTCCTTTGGCAAGCATCATGTGGTGAGGAAAGATCTAGGCATATATGTCCAGTTGAATATGGTTAGCATGAGTTATTATTGTTGACATCACCCTTGAGGTGAATACGTTGGGAGGCGAAACTATAAGCCCCTATCTTTCTATGTGTCCGGTTGAAACATTCTGCTCATGTGTATGTGGTGAGTGTTAGCAATCATAGAAGACTATATGATGGTTGAGTATGTGGACTTGCCTAAAGGCTCCGATACGTGACCCTTCCTAAAAAGATGATGAATTATAGTTGCAAAGTTGACTGAGAACATAGTTTGTTGGTTTCTAATAGAGTTTATGCTTTATACTTTGACAGTGTGATGAATTATTACTTATTCATGAGAAGTCTATGATAAAAGTTTTATGTTAAAGCTTGTTGTTGTTGTAATAATTCACATGATGCTTTTATGTCCGTATTTTGTTTTTATCGACACCTCTCTATGATTGCACTTTCACTAACCCTCTTATATACTGCTCCATGGCCTCCCTCCTTAAAAACAACAAAACCAATCTCATTAGACCTCTTTAAGTTAGTGTGCAGAGAAGACATGGCCCATTTGTGGGATGAGAGGCAAGCCTCTTCCTAGGAGGAGGACTATGGACTTGAAGGCCACGATTCACCTCGTGGCTCAAAGAGGGAGAGGGCAATGTCATATTGAGGGCGGCGATTCTCCATCAGAGGAGGAACCAGATGAGGTGACCTTCAAAGATGAAGAGGAGGAGGAAGAAGAGGCGAACAAGACACTGGAAGCGATGCCCATCGAACCGATAAAACTTATTAGCACCGGTGATCACCTCCACTTTGTCGAGAACACTCCAACCATTATGGCAAGTTGTGGCTTTCGCCGCTGCACTATCCATGAACCGTTGGAGGATTCACAATAGGAGAAGCCCAAGGCACACGGAAAAGTTCATCGTGGGAGCTGGCATTATCGTCAACCCATGAAGAGAAGTTTCTCGCGGATTCCAACTATGCCTTGATCCTCATCCACGCTCGATCCAAGATCACGTCCGCCAACTTGAGAAACATGCTAATAGTTCAAAAATTCAACGTAACCTTTTATTTTTCTCATTTTGAGGGTCACCATCCTTTGTTTTCACCTAGTAGCGTTGGATTTAAAATAAACTCAACATAAATTTTAGTGCCCTTAATTGTTTTGGTGCTAGCCATCAAAAATGATAGGAGGCTCTAGAAGCACGTTTTACTTATGCCAATATAAATAGCAGGCAGGGTCATGACACCTATTTGACAGCGCCCTTTGACTTGTATTCGACCACTTAACGCCTTACATATGAAACAAGCGCGACACATTGGCTAGCGCAAAATGAATAAACTTGCGCTAGCACCGTCAAGAAGCCACCTTTGTCGCAGCCGCCATGCTTGCGCACCAAGCCACATGAGAGCGCTTGGAGCCACCACTGCGCCTCGACCGTCGGGGGAAGCCTGACAGTCCCTAGAGTGTGGGACTATCTAGCAGCCATTTGGAACGATCAATACATGGGCCCACCGGCGGCCTCAGGCGCCACGCTTCGCTCAATGAACGGAGGTGGTGGAGCTAGAATTATAAGGAGAGAAAGATAAGTGTTTTCATGTAACAAGGAAAACTGCACGGCAAATTAGTACTTTTTGGGGGACCAAACGCGAAATGCCTCCTCCCCGCAGACAGGAAAGGCAGAAAAGCGCGAGCAATACAGGGGCGCAGGGGCCGCCTGGAACTCGCTCTCCACATCATTTGGCTGCAGCACCTCACCTCGTCTCTACCCCTCGATCTCCGTCGCCGTCTTCCCCCATTCTCCCAGGACCGACCATCCCCCCCTCCCGATCTACCCCGCCGACGCCGCCGAGATCCTCGTTCCATGGTGTCGTGACGGCGGCGGCGCTCATGGACCCCAAGTCCCCCGACGACCGCCCGGAGGCGGCGGCACCACAGCCGCTAGAGTGGCGGTTCGCGCAGGTCTTCGGCGAGCGCGGTGCCGGCGAGGACGTGCAGGAAGGTAAGGCGGCCGCAGCTCCCGTGCTTTCCCTACTCGTGTGGCGCCTCGCGAGATCTACCCAGTTTCGCTGGTGGGGGTTTGACGCCGCCGCGACCCCTGAAGGCCGCGCATTTCACTCAAGGGATGCGGGGATCTCCTAGATTCGGGCGGTGGCGCCCTTTGCCAATCGAGGCTGAGGCTTCGCCGTGATTTGGGTTCCAAGCGCTTGGTTCCAGGCGTTGTACTTCTTGCATCGTGTTTCTCGGCGATCTAGTACGGTTCGTGGCTAAATGTCCAACAATTTATTACGGGCGGTCGGGTGTTTAGCTAAACCTCGTCACGTGCGGGAATCAGTCACATCATGCAGTAGGCCTTGCTGCTTGGATGTGCCTCTCGTAGGATTGATTCTTGTTGCAGGGAGGCTTCGGACGTGGTAGCTGGTAATGTTGTTAGGCATCGTTGCCTCCATGCCGGTGAGTCGAGTTGACGGTAGGAAACTAGGAATGCGTGGTGGATTTGCTTAGGGTATTTATTGGCGCTTTACAGCATGGCATGTGGGTGGCGTGTTCAAAGTCCAAAACTTTTTGTGTGATGAACTGATGACATGTGGGGATCGTGGGTGCGCTATTGTTTTCTAGGCCCTGAGATGGCTGCACAATAAATTTACGAGCTTTGGCAGATGAACTGGGCGCAAACGATGTGTACTGGGTGCTTCTGAGCCGTGAGTGAGTGTGGTGTCCTTTTGTGACTAAGCCATACCATAATATCTTCAGCCTTTGGCATCGGGTACACAGGGTTCATAAGCAGGTCTAGTTTGTACAGCATAAAGAATGTTACAGCTTCTACCTTTTTATGCCTTTTGCGGAACAGCGAGGTATATCTTTTTATGCCTTTTGTAACAGATCATACATAGGCCCTATGTTGCCATTTGTAGGGTTGTTAAAAATTGACCATAGTGGTATCCTAAATTGTACCTATAGACACGACACACAATTTCAGTCTTTGACCTGCATTCCTTTGAGGTCAATGTTGCAGTCGTTCAGTTCAGTTTGGTACATCTTGCTCTAATTTTAGCCATAGTTTTCCATGAGCAGCCTTACATCACTATCACGACCTAAGGTCAGCTTGGTTTGTCGCTTTCTCCACCGAATTCATTTTACACCTGTAACCACTTCCATCCGTATTAAACTGGGTACCCATAAAAACTGGACGGAAAGAAAACGGAGCGTGGGAGGTGTGTGTATTATTTTTCCAGGTGGAGGCACAAAATGGCCCGTTTTTTCTGGATCTAAACAACCAACCAAGCGGGTGTTTCCGAGAAGTATGTATTCATTTTCCGCCTGGATGTTTTACACCCGTAATCATCCATGAAACGATGAACCAAGCGTGGCCTAAGGATCTGTAGACAACCCGTTTGTACGTAATATGACGCAGTTCTGATATTCTGGTTAATTGTTACCAAAACAAGCTCTCGCTTCACTTTTCAAATCTAATTGCTACCACAAAACTAGAAGTCCTACAAAATCCAGCCCTGTTGATCTAACCCAGTTACCTGGTACATGTTTAACATGTTTCCAATACCTGCTATTAAGGAGCTCTTTTTGTAGAATACACTCCAATTCTTTGCAGTGATGGAGAAATTGATCACTTGCCAAAAGATAACCAAGCATAATTTTTTCCCAGCAGCATCCATGATGTTTGGTTCCTTTATAGGAATGTTCAAAACACATAAACTTGTTTGGATGCTTAGTCCTAGATTTACCATCTGTCTATAGAGTTAACATACGGTAATTCGTCTCTTCAATCTGAATTGTCTGATACATGTGGTTCCGTTCATTTTACTAGACGGTTGTGTCAATTGACTTTAATATGATTTTCTTGGTTTACTGTAGTCTGCCAAGTCATATTTATATTTTTACTAAATTTGTTGTTTCAGTTGACATCATTTCTGCAATCGAGTTTGACAAATCTGGTGATCATCTTGCCACTGGAGATAGGGGTGAATGGCGTAGTTTTGTTTGAAAGAACTGATGCCAGGGGTGTAAGTACCGCACCATCCAAGTATTGTTGCTTTCTTGCTTAAATCTATTGTGCCCATAAACTAAAGCTATATATGCAGAATGCCAGTCGGACAGAGCTTGAGAGACAAGATTATTTGGTGCCCAGGCATCCTGAGTTCCGCTATAAAACTGAATTTCAGAGTCATGAACCTGAGGTATGCTACTTTGGGTCCTTGGCCGTAAATTACCATGTTCTATATGTCTCCAGCATCTTAGGTCCCATGCAGTTTGGAGTTTTTTTTACAAGGAAATATCCAATCTGACTGCATGTTTTCATTTTGTGTTATATCTCTGGAGATCTTGTGCCCCAGAGAGACTGGAGTTAAAAGTTTGTGACAGAACTTGGATGAAATCATACCATGTCTGCATAATGTGTTTCCCCCACTTTGTACGGTAGACATAGGAAATTGTCATCATACACATTTAGAATGTGTGCAGTCCTTTTATGTTTTGATGTCCAGTACACATTTTGTAAAGTATTTCTTAGTTTTAGTTGCAGGATAAGCTTGCCAGCAGAAAAGCAACATAAATCATTTATACTGCTATTGCATGTTATCTTCTAAATGAAACTATTGCTTAGTAATATCCTTGAAATGTGATTTTTCCTGATCTTATATGTAATTTATGTAGTTCGATTACCTAAAGAGTTTGGAAATAGAGGAGAAAATCAACAAGATCAAGTGGGGCCAAACAGCCAACAATGCTCTCTTTATCTTGTCTACAAATGACAAAACAATCAAGTACTGGAAGGTACGTATAAATCAAGTACTGATCATCAGAAGCTTGCTCGATTTATTTCTTCTGGTCATGAGATTTTTCCTTCACTAGTGTTTCTCTAGCCATGTCATGCTTGGAAGATGTATCCATTGCTTAATGTACTCCCTCCGTCCCATAATATAAGATGTTATTACATCGGATATGTGAGTATATTGGATGTAATAATGTCTTATATTATGGGACGGAGGGAGTACCAAATACTGTTGGGCACCTTAGGGTGGATTTACAGGAAGCCTATTTTTTCCATCTATGCTGGCTTGTTTGATCAAGATAAATATTGTTTTATACTTATGATTGTTTACAAATACAAATGAGGTATTCAATTTCTTCTTTACACTGTTAATAATTCTCAATCCCATCGCTTGCCTTTTTGTATAGAGTTCATTGGTACTTGTCAAACCAGTAACCGTGTATATGCAATGCATGTTAATATTAGGCAATGTTTTTTCTGAGTGGATATTAGGCTATATATTAATTGCCTCAGACACTAATATTGGCAAGATCTTAATTGTACGTTGATATTAGGTAGTATATAATCAATTAGTTGACGCTGATGTTGATATTAGGTATACTATTAATCAGGGGAGGGTGCTAAACACATTTAGTGCTAAACACCGGGTCAACATAGACCATTGGATAGACGTGGTTGACCGTGTGAGATATGTTGGATCTCCGCAACTCGCTCCCTTTATATTGGTATAGATGTCTGGGCAATCAATTCGACATGTATTACTGCTTTGTTATATCTGCAGCCGCACGACAAGAAACTGAATACAAATGAAGTATTCAATTTCTTCTTTACATTGTTAATAATTCTCAATACCATTGCTTGCCTTTTTATATAAAAAGTTCATTCGCACTTGCCAAATACAAGGGCAGTCCGTGTGATATTGGTGCCTTACTGCTTTGTCATATATCTGCAGGTGCAAGACAAAAAAGTGAAACGAATTTCAGTAATGAATTTGGATACTTCCCAGAGTGCAGACAATGGGACAACTTCTAGTTCGAGTACCAGTAGCTCTAGAGGTCTTCCTAATGGAGGATCCTCAGAAAAGTCATACAATTGTGCAAACAACGATCTGCCATTCCCTCCTGGGGGATATGCATCATTGCGTTTGCCTGTGGTAGTTGTACTTAACCCACTTTATCCAACATCTGTAGTTATGTACATTCAGCAGTAATGCATGCATTTAAAATAAGTACAGTATCTTTTTTCATGATAAGACACTTGTAAGCTTTCTGGCAAATTGTATGTAAGTTGCAATTAACAAATCTGTAAGTTTCATTTACTTCGTTTGCAGGTTACAGGCCAAGAGTTAAACCCTGTTGCTAGATGCCGGCGTGTATATGCACACGCCCATGATTACCATATCAATTCCATTTCAAATAATAGGTTAGCTTCCTGTTGAGTTATAGATGTCTGGTCAAATTGTAAGATTTTGTAACTTGTTTTACTTGCTCTTGGCTTTACATTGCTTACATATCCCCTTCACGTGGTCTTATTATTTTGTTACCCTTTCTATTTTCTGTCTCTTTTCTCTGTTTAATGTGGAAACTACTCTCACCGTATTTCTCATATTCTTTCCCAATTTAGAAAGTTGCCTAAGCTTTCTCTGTATTATCAAGCGAGAATTTATTGTTCTCATGACTATTGTGTACACACAAATTATACTCTTTCATGGTGCTTTAACCTTTATTTATCATTGTTTTCTTATGAGTTGACCACCTGCCTCTTAGTATTGTTGCACAGTTTCATTTCATAGATGTTCACCATGTTGTGCTTTAGTTTTCCTTCTGAAGTTCTGGCTAGTATATTGTGTCATGTTTTTCCTTCATCTCCATGTCCTCTACAAGTTGTTCTGTCATCTTACAGAGTAATCCATACTTGGCCATTAGGGCATGATTATTGATGCCTGGGTCGCTTGTTATTTTTACATTATGTAGGTAATGTTGTCGCATACTAGGCCTAGGGAGAGGCTGTCGCCCCTGTGAGGCAAGATAGAACTATTCTTCTAATTCTTGCTCGCTTTATTCCTTGTAGGGGTTCCTCTTTTTGTAGAGGCCTAACAATCTAATCTAAGTAACAAATCATGGACATTATCTCTAATTGGCTTATGGCTCAAGCTAAAAGACATATCCCTAATTTAAAGATAAATTTCCAAACTGAGAGATCATGGGGACCCTTTCCCTAACTTGGTGCTCGGCAGGCCATGTACGACGTACATAACAAATGCACACTCTGTCTTGTTGTCAAATATTAGTTTAACAGAGCAGCAGAAGTAAGATATAAGTTATGTTTTGCCTAAGAGATCACTACCTTTCTGTTTCGTGCATTTCTTGAGAAATTGTGATATGGCCTACTAGCTCCATCCTGGTTTATTGGCCCCCTTTGTAATTTGTGTCAAATTTTGACCAAAGATATAACTGACAAAATGTTAATGCATGCCAACAAAAATTATATCCTTGGATTCGTATTTGAACATAGTTTTCAGTGATATAATTTTTGGTGACATGCATGAACATTTTGTTAGTTGAATCTATGGTCAAAATTTGACATGAAATTCAATGGGGACCAGTAAACCAGGACGGAGGTAGTAAAAGGTTATCATGATTTAACCCTAAGAAACATGCCATGTTTATAGCATATAAACTTGTCCTGTGGCAACACTGGCCATCACTTTGGGTAATGTGTACTATCTGGCATGTAATCCAGAAGTTGATACTGCTAGATACATGATATATAAGCTGTTTATACCTGTTTGTATTACCCCTTATTGTGAAGGGTTTCCTTCAGATGTGCCATGTGCATGTACTCTATGTATTGGTGTCTACAGACACAATCAAAGGATGTTCATATGGTAAAATATGTTATGGTTAACAGCGGACCACTATATTTAAATTCTGTTTGCCCTTTGGATGACTTGATATGATTGGCTTTCTGCAACTAATATATTTATATGCCTTGGTTGATTTATGAATGACACAATGCACGTGCATTATGCTGATATCTTGTTCTCATGTTGTTTTGCTTCAAGTGATGGCGAGACATTCATATCAGCAGATGATCTGCGAATTAATCTGTGGAATTTGGAAATCAACAGTCAGAGCTTTAACATTGTTGATGTGAAGCCTGCAAACATGGAGGATCTAACTGGTAAGCTTGCCAGTCCAATAAGAACTATTTGGTTAATTTATATGTTAAGCATGCAGTGTTATCTAACTGGTGGACTAAATATAATTCTCTATTAGCGGGGTAAGATGCGTAAATATAAACATGATCAGGTAATTTTACCTTTTGTTTAAATCACAGACCTTTTTACCTTGCAAGCGTTGCCGTGCTGCAGGAGTTACCTTCTATGCAGGGCCTCCAAGTTTTCTTCATAGTCCCTTTTCCTTTCCAAAAAATAAAATAAATCATCTGTATGGCCTATTGTTGGAACTTGGATCAACAAGCATGCATCAGTATATACCAATTAGATCTTTGAGTGGGGTCAAAATTTCTCTGATGGATTGTGGATAAGGAAGATGGGATGAAAGGCAATTCCTATGCTTTCACCTACCAAATTCTTGATGATTTGTCACTCTGTAGCTATATGTTGGCATCCTAGCTAGCAATTCCTTGTGATTAATAGTCTGCAGCTTTCATGTGATTTCTAGAAATACAGATCACAGTAGTTTTTGCTGTATAGGAAACCACAAGTAAATAAAAAACAAAGTGGTCTGCATCAGCTGTTGCTGCTCAGATACAAAGCTATCTTATCTTGAATTTGTGATTTCCCAATATTTTCTCTTGGTTCATAGTGCAATACCTTTGGTCTTTGTTGTTGATTTTAAATATCCATATGTGATTATTTTTTAATGTCCAATATGATTCCTGTCACGTCAGTTATTTATTCCTCTTCCTTTTCCCTATGGTAATATGCATCACTTGTTATATTTCTGTGAAATTTCAGAGGTGATTACATGTGCGGAGTTCCATCCAACTCACTGTAATACACTAGCCTATAGTAGCTCAAAGGGCGCTATCAGGCTTATTGACCTGCGGCAATCAGCACTGTGTGACAACCATTCTAAACTGTTAGTAATCACCCCTTGCACTTCCTGATGTAACAGTTATCCTTGTTTAGAGGGCAATTCTCAATAGACTTTGAAGGATTACAAACATTTCAAGTTCAATTATACAATTAAACTTTGCACAAACTATTTTCTAATTCATTGGTACCATCTTGTACAGATTTGAGGAGCATGAAGCACCTGGATCAAAATCCTTTTTTACGGAGATAATTGCATCCGTTTCAGATATAAAGTTTGCAAGGGATGGACGGCATATTCTTAGTCGTGATTATATGACTCTCAAGGTTTGTAACTGATCTATCTACGATCTACTCATTGAGTCTTTCTGGCCTTCTGCTCTCGTGTAAATTGAATGCAAAAGTTGTCTGAAGAAATCAAACTATTGATTTGATATTAATATCTTGTTGACGTGTTCATCTTGCACTGGTCTTTGAGGCATACTGCTTTCATTTTTTATGTTATGGATAAGCTGCATTAAATTGATGGTTGTCTGCATCAACTATTATTCCGTTTCTAAGTAACTTTAAAATACAGGGTTAGAACATTTTCTTTGGACTTTGTATAAGTAAACAATAGCTTATTGTGAAGTTCTGATTTTCACTCTGACTGGCTAGTAACATGGAAATCTGAAATCTTCTTGGTAAATTTTGTATGTCATGCTGTTGATTCCAACATTTCTGCATGATATATTGAAGTAAATGAATATTGGAATTTCTGGGTTGTGGATCCTTTTGTTTTCAGTTTGCTTTCTTAGATAAAAAGTGATTTGCTGCTTGTATCTTTAGTTCAATATCCTTTTTTTCCCTTCAGTTATGGGATCTCAACATGGATTCAGGCCCAGTAGCAACTTTCCAAGTTCATGAACATTTAAGGCCTAAGGTGAATTTTTTCATCCGAATGATAGCAAAGTAGCAACGTCAAGACCTTTTATGTTCTAATGATGTGTTGATCTCATCTGTTGTAGCTTTGCGATCTATATGAAAACGATTCAATCTTTGACAAATTTGAATGTTGTCTGAGTGGGGATGGTCATCGTCTTGCTACTGGCTCTTACAGGTATTATCATTATGAGCTATAAAAGGTGGTAGTCATTGTTGAATTTGTAACTCATGTATGCTAACTTGTACTCTTGTTGTGCTATACTGTAGTAATTTATTCCGTGTTTTTGGTTGTACTTCTGGAAATACCGAGGCAACCACTTTAGAAGCAAGCAGAAACCCTATGAGGTATGCCATATCTTCTGATTTATTTATTTATTTATGTCTATATTGTTATGAACGGTTATACTGTACTTGGACATGGGCTAGTCCAATTTGTGCATAATTCATAAGCACCTTGCATCCGACATAATTCTATGCTTCACTTGGTTCAATATGCCACTGCCTATTCTCCTGCTATTCTGGAGCTACCTAGATTTCTTCTATATGTTTCATTTATGATCCGTATGCCAAGTTGGTGGGATTACCAAATACTCGACATAGGTGAACAGTGACCAATTAGTAGTAGGTATAAACACAACAATGTTCACCGACCCACACTCCTAACATAAATTATGTTTTCTAAACCTGGCTAATTATATCTCCGTTTGTTGGGATTGAAAACCGTATAGGCGTCAGGTTGCTAATCCAACAAGGCCTACAAGAACGCTGACCTCTTTGACCCGTGCTGTGAGGAGAGGTAAGTGTCTTGTATCGTAGATTTGATTATTTCTGTCACATAGGTAGAGTAGATTGACCTACTTCTCCTTGTGCAAATGTTGCACAGGGGGTGAAAATGCAGGAGCCGATGGCAATGGGAATTCTAATGACTTCTCAACAAAGTTACTCCATCTTGCGTGGCACCCAACTGAGAATTCCATTGCGTGTGCTGCTGGGAATAGCTTGTACATGTATTATGCATAGGGAATGTGCTAGAGAAGATTCACTGTTTTTGGTTTGTTCAATGTGAAAGCTTGGGCCTTGCACATGCAACCAGGAAATGGTGCAGGACATTGTCGTCAATTCCGTGATTGGGGTCGAAAGAGGCGGTTGGCACCCACGGGATGGATATCCTTCAACTCCAAGCATAGCAGACTATTTCCTTCTGATTCTTTAGTAAATGTGAAACACAAATTCTAATCGCACCAAAGTTTTTGGGTCCCAAGATATGATTGTAGCTGCATGTAAGCCAAAACACCAGCAGTTGGAGGACAGAGCAGAAGATAGCAAGGCTGATTCTAATTTCACTTGGTCACAGGAAATATCTGCTTACGGTGGATGTAAGAAATTTGCTTCTCTTCAAATGTAATGTAATGCCGCCTAGCCAGGGTTAACCATCTGCTGTCACCAACGGTGAAACATCTGTGGACATAAATTATGACTTGTAGTTCTCCCCCCTTGTTCTATTTGTTGGTGGTCCAAACTTATAATAAGTTTGCAGGTGTGACTCAACTCCTGCTGCATGTGATCGGCTGTGACCTAAGTTGTATATGCTACATTTTGCCATGCAAAACTCACAACTAATGATATGAATTCTTGAGTATTCATGTCTGGCTTGTGCAATATATATGCATTTTTGCAATCCTCTTTAGATTATGCATCGATTTTATTACAGTGTAATGCCAGGACACTCTGATTAGCTCCTTGCCAGAAGAATATTTGATTTTTTTCTCAGGTACACACTTCACTTGATTCGTAGTATTGGAATTCTTATATAGTACTGACCTAAACGTTCTTATATACTCCCTCCGGACCCAACTTTGTATTAACTTTATACTAAAGTTAGTACAAAGTTGAGTCATCTATTTTGGAACGGAGGGAGTATAAGCTTACAGAGGGAGTAATTTTTTTCACCATGTTTTTTCTCTTTATGTATGTTGTTTATTCAGTTTTGCTAAAACACATCATGCAGACATTTTCTTTTGCCTTTTTTCTTTGTCTTTGTAGTGTGATTTGGTCGTTTAGATGTGCAATAACTAGAGCAAACCCTTGTTTATTTGTAGGATTGAAATCTTTAGGATGTTTTTCTTGAGGATAGTGACACACTGTGTTTTGGAGTAAATTGCCATCCACTGAGATTTGTTCCACAATATGTATGCATGATTTGGAGATTTTGGTGGAGGGGAGGCACAAGTGGAAGTCTCGGCAATATGCATAATTTGGGGATTTTGGTGGAGGCATGTTTCCGGTATTCAACCGGATGGGCTTGGCGATGTTCAGCCGTGGAGGCATGTTTCCGGTATTCAACCGGATGGGCTTGGCGATGTTCAGCCAAATGGGCGTATCACTGCTGGCCCAGCCGAGTGATCCATTGGAGAGAGGACTCGGGTCGTCAGACCTTGTTGCGCCTAGGAGCATTTTCAATAGCCGCGCGGCACGCTAAAAAATCATTTACAACATTGTAGTCGTAAGTTTTTGCGCGGCGAAGAGCACTTGCTTCAGCGGCCGTTACAAAGTATAGCGTATGTGAGCAGCTCCAGCAGCCGTTGCAAAAAAACTGCACGCACGCTCTAGCACAAACAACATATGCACTTCAAACACAACCAACACAAACAAAATAAATCAATAATAAATAATTTTATTATTACAACTCAAACAAATAGTTTATCTAGCAATACAACAAATAATTTAACAATACAACATCAAACATACAAACCATGATGCTCTTTGTTGGCTATTCTATGCCCACCATTTCTTGATGAGATCCTTCTAAGGATCATCATGCGTTTCGGCACGTTGAATGACATGATAGGAGGCAGCAAATCGGGCCACCCTCGCAGCCCTCCGCCGCACTCGCATGGGATGTCCCAAGAGCTCATACTGAGAGTAGTATAAATCTTGGCCACACTCATTCTCGATGATCATGTTGTGCATGATCACACAAGCGTGCATATTGTATCAAAACATCTTTTGATCCCAAAATCTAGCGGGTCCTCTCACAATGGCAAATTAGGCTTGCAAAATCCCAAAAAGCTCTCTCCACATCTTTCCTAGCCGTTGCCTGAGCATTGTGGAAATCAAATTTTTTCTTACCTTTCGGTTTTTTCAACGGCTTCACAAATGTTTGCCACTTTGGGTAGATGCCATCCGCAATATAGTAGCCATAGTTGTATGTATGACCATTTGCTACAAACTGCACCGGTGGCAGTTCATCATTTGCAATCTTATTCATGAGTGGTGACCGGTTAACAACGTTGATATCATTCAAAGATCCATGCATTCCAAAAAAAAGCATGCCAAATCCAAGTCTCTTGATCGGCCACCGCTTCAAGGATTATAGTGATACCCTCTTTTTGGCCGTAGAATTGGCCATGCCATGCCTTAGGACATTTCTTCCAACTCTAATACATGCAATCTATTGAGCCAAGCATACCTGGGAACGAGAGAACTTTGTTCATCTCCAAAAGCCTTGCGGCGTCTTCAGCATTGGGAGATCTCAAATACTCCTAGCCAAACACTTGCACAATTTTGATTGCGAAGCGCTTGACACACATGATGGCTTGACTCTCTTCCATGGCCAAGTGGTCATCAACTAGATCAGCCGGAATACCGTATGCCAACATACGCAAAGCGGCTGTCACTACCTTTTGAAAGGTGCTATGCCCGAGCTCTCCGGCGGCATTCCTCCTTTGCTGAAAAAACCGATCATGGCTCGCCAGTTTCTCTGCAATGCGCCTGAACAACTCGGTGCTCATCCTAAACCGGCGCCAGAAGTACGACTTGGGGTACACGGAATTATCCACAAAATAGTGCCTCATCAATCTCTTGTCGGCATCGATCTTATCTCTCCAAATTTTCTGCCAACCCATAACTGAACCATGCTTCGGTTTTTTGTTGATGTGCATAGCTAGGATCATTGCAAGATCCCCGTCCTCTTCAATATCAAATTCTTCTTCGAAAGAATCATATGACGAACTCATCTACAATGTTCAATTTAAACTAGGCTATAAAAACTACAAACAACATGCACCAAATCCATGTAAAAAATGTGAAGTTGAAGCAATACATACCTTGCAAGCGTTTTGTCGAACACTTTGTGAGCGCCGAGCGGCAGTGGGCGGCCGGGCGCTCTTCGTCGGAGGAATGGCGCGCGCGAGGGGTGGCGGCGACTGGAGGGAGACGAAGGAAGCAGCGGCGGCGCGGGCATAGCCGGAATGGTCGCCGTAAGAAATGTGGTGGTGCGAGCGGCGGCACCAGCGCCTGGGTCGGGGTACGTGGAAGTTGCGAGCGGGCGCTCCAGTGTGCAGCGCGCAGGAGCGGCGCAGCAAATAAACGACGCGTGATGGGGTTTCGGACCACGCGCTGAACTGTTTATGCCGCGCGCGCGGTTTTTGCGCCTCCGCTGGAGCTCCCGGAGCAGTTGTGCGCGCGCAAAAAGCCTAAAATTTCCAGCGTGGCGCTTATATAGCCGCGCACAACAAGCCTAAAATTTCCAGCGTGGCGCTTATATAGCGCGGCTGTTGGAGATGCTCAAATCCGACAGATGGCCCTACCCCCGGGGATCCCACCGTCACACCCGAACTTCTAGTATAATCCTTATGTTTTTCTATGTATAAATACTCCCGATGTGATGCAATTTCCTGTAGGTTTACAATCATGTACTTTCTTCATCCCAAATTACTTGTCTTAAATTGACATGAATAGAGGTAATATGATTCAATAGAATGACACTCTAATTTTGCATTTTTCTTATTTTTCTTTTCTTTTTTGGGAATCCTAGAATCCGATGAATCAAAGAATTCAAGAAGCCTTAAGAATTTTATTACTCTCCCTCCGTATTATAATACTCTCCATCTGAAGAAATATAAAAGCATTGAGATAACTACTAGTAGTTTAGTAGTTTTTTTTTCAAGCACACGCAAGAGCATTGCGCGCTTTTTCATTTAAGGAAGAAGAGAGGTCATTTACAGGATAATTACATGCGCATGGGAATGCAGTCCACACATCAAGGCTGTTACAAGCTATGTTACATCTCGCGCCAGCCTTCCTAGTTTGGCTCTAATCCACAGTTGAAACTCGCTTTGGATATTGCTAACTACCACATGCGGCATGAGAGCACTTTTCTCAAAAACCCTCCTGTTACGCTCAAGCCAGATGAGTCGGAGCACAAGACAAACCATGATGTTAACTTTGCGAGGACTTCTACTGGGAACCGCATTGCTTAGCGCTGGCCACCACACCTTGATACTGTCGGTTGGGGTTGGTGTTCTTCTATGCAAGCGCCATGGGAGTAGGATGTTATACCAAACTTCCCTGGCAAAGGAGCAACCGAGCAACATGTGATTCAGGTTCTCATCCTCTTGTGAACAAAGCATGTAGTAGTCCGGGTGCTTGAGCTGCCGCCTTGCAAGGCGATCTGCAGTCCAAAGCCGATCATGGAGGGCCAGCCAGACAAAGATCTTTGTTTCTAAAGGTGCCCATGATGTCCACAGCTTCGCAGCACCAGGAAGAAACTCACGGCCTAAGAAGAAGAGGTGATAAGCACTACTTGCTGAATATAATCCATCCGTCGTTTGCCTCCATCTGAACGAGTCTGGCTGCTCCGACAAGCTCTGTCCGGTGATAAGAGGCCAGATTTTTAGGAAGTCCGCAATGGCATGAATGTCGAGGTTCTAGCGCAGGTCATTGATCCACGCCCCATTTGGCAGACTGTCTGCAACAAATCTCTGCAGGGCGACAGGCCGAACAAACTTCAACAGGGACGGGGCAAGCTGCTGAAGACTAGCATCGTTATTCCACGGTTCTGTCCATAATCTGATGTTGTTGCCATTCCCAAGCAAGCAATGTAATCCAGCACTGAAAACACTGTCAACCTCAGCAGGCAGTTTAATGTCAAGGCCTTGCCACGGCTTCTCGTCAGCAACCTTCTCGAACCAGCGCCATTTGAGAAGCAGGGCCTAATTCAGTAACCTGAGGTTGTAGATCCCGAGTCCACCATAAACTTTAGGCGAGCAAACGAGGAAGGTGGCTCACCTTAGGAAAATGACAAGGAAGGTGGCTATTAGGCCTTGTACAATGAAATATGCTTAGGGGAGGTGCTTAGAGAAATAAACCAAGCTTTCTTTAAGCATCGGTGTTTATTTGTACAGGATAGACGCTTAACTAAGCGTCCCTTCAATAAAAATAGGCACCGGTGCTTCAGAAAAATTCGGTTTATTTTTCTAAGCACCCCCTAAGCATTTCCTATTGTGCAAGGCCTTAGCAGATCTACCACGTGTGTAGTTGATGACTCTTGAGGCTTGGACGGGAGCATTCGTATTCAGCTAGTATCTGCGTACGGACACCCGCAAAAAAGGAAAGAAAGCTATCTGCGTACGGGTTCGGTGCTAGAGTGCATGAGTACAAGTCGAGGCACGTCTACACGGTACGGCACGCGAGCTGGGCGTTCGGTAATTTTTCAGAATCTGATGGCCCAGTAACCAATATTGACCATAAATCCATGATGCCTGTAATATTGACCATGAATCCTTGACAACTTGAGCATCTACAGCCGGACTTGGTAAATCCGGTCCTTCGAACGCCCGCAGGCATAACTAGGTACCCCGCATATTTGCCATTTTGCAACCATGTATTTCATATCCGGCGCTTTATATTCATACTACCCATGTACAAGTTGATCTATCTTACGTGATCAAACGACGGACAACCAAATTGAATTGCAAAGGAATACAAGATCGGCTGCAAACGGACAGAACATACTTCACCACATCCAAAAAATCATAGTTCGTCCACGGACAAGTTCATAATCTTCTATGACTAAAAATGATATAAACATTAAGGGGAGGAGAGGGGGGGGGATCACCACTTCCTCGCCGGGCCTTTGCCCTTCCGGTCGCCAGCGCAACTGTAGGCGCCTGCGGCTGGTGGAGGGTCTTGGTCGTCGGACGACGAGGTGCAGTTGTCGCCGCCGTCGGAGTCGAAGTAAGAGAAGACAATGAGCCCCTTCATCTGACGGACCGTCCTGTCCAGCTCCCCGCTTCAGCCTTGCCACCCGAGCCTTCTCAGCTCGCCTCGCCGCCTCGCGCTCCAACTGCTCAATAGCTAGCCGGAGCGCCTTGGCGTTCTTTCGTCGGAGGCGGCGAGCGTCCGTCTCCGCAGCGTGAGGGCGTGGCCGTACACCCAGGCGAGGAGACGCGCGTCCTTGTTGGCGTCCGGCTCCGTCCCGCGGCGGCGGCGGCGCGCGGACTGCTCCGCCACCTTCCTCTTCCGTGCATGCTGCCTTCCTCTGACTCCGGAGTGCGCCCTGAGCACCACGCTAACCCAGCGTCAGCTTGATGGCGGCAGGGAAAAGTCGACGCGGGACGTCACGGATCTTGGCGGGGGTGCAGCTGGCCGGGCTGGGCGGGTCCAGCTCCGGCGTCCGCGCTGTGCCGGCGCGAGAGGTATGGTGACGCTCCAGATCAGGAGCTGCCGCCGGTGTCCACCTTGGACCGCTCAAGCGCAATGTAGAGGGCCATCTCCTCCTCGTAGTCGACCTCTGAGCCAGAGTCGCATCCGGAGCTGCTCATCGTTGTGGATGGGATCGGAAAGGGTGAGGGAGAGGAGTGGACGAAGCGAGAGAAAGGGACAAAGCGAGCTAGGATTTGAGCTCGCCGCCCGGATTGGGGTTTTTTGTGGGGTCCATGGTGGGCTGGGCCTATTAGGCAGACGTGCCCAGGAGTTCCTGGGCCGTCCCATACCCCCCTATATTTGGGCTGGGTATGACGGGTGCCGGTCAGATCGTTTGTCCGTAGTTTGAGAGGTCAAATTGGGTCATTTTTTTGTGACCGATCACTGACTGGACGGCTTGCCCAGGCATTTGAGACGGGTATGAGAGGCTGATGTCTACTACACAACCTTCTTCTTGTAGACGTTGTTGGGCCTCCAAGTGGTTTGTAGGACAGTAGCAAATTTCCCTCAAGTGGATGACCTAAGGTTTATCAATCCGTGGGAGGCATAGGATGAAGATGGTCTCTCTCAAACAACCCTGCGACCAAATAACAAAGAGTCTCTTGTGTTCCCAACACACCCAATACAATGGTAAATTATATAGGTGCACTAGTTCAACGAAGAGGTGGTGATACAAGTGCAATATGGATGGTAGATATAGGTTTTTGTAATCTGAAAATATAAAAACAGCAAGGTAACTAATGATAAAATTGAGCACAAATGGTATTGCAATGCTTTGAAACAAGGCCTAGGGTTCATACTTTCACTAGTGCAAGTTCTCTCAATAATAATAACATAATTAGATCATATAACTATTCCTCAACATGCAACAAAGAGTCACTCCAAAGTCACTAGTAGCGGAGAACAAACGAAGAGATTATTGTAGGGTACGAAACCACCTCAAAGTTATCCTTTCTGATCGATCTATTCAAGAGTCCGTAGTAAAATAACACGAAGCTATTTTTTCCGTTCGATCTATCCTAGAATTCGTACTAGAATAACACCTTAAGACACAAATCAACCAAAACCCTAATGTCACCTAGATACTCCAATGTCACCACAAGTATCCATGGTATGATTATATGATATGCATCACACAATCTTAGATTCATCTATTCAACCAACACAAAGAACTTCAAAGAGTGCCCCGAAGTTTCTACCGGAGAGTCAAGACGAAAACGTGTGCCAACCCCTATGCATAAGTTCACAAGGTCACATAACTCGCAAAGTTGATCACAAAAACATACATCAAGTGGATCACGTGAATATCCCATTGTCACCACAGATAAGCACATGCAAGACATACATCTAGTGTTCTCAAATCCTTAAAGACTAAATCCGATAAGATAACTTCAAAGGGAAAACTCAATCCATTACAAGAGATAGAGGGGGAGAAACATCATAAGATCCAACTATAATAGCAAAGCTCGCGATACATCAAGATCGTGCCACATCAAGAACACGAGAGAGAGATCAAACACATAGCTACTGGTACATACCCTCAGCCCCGAGGGCGAACTACTCCCTCCTTGTCATGGAGAGCACTGGGATGATGAAGATGGCCACCGGTGATGGATCCCCCCTCCGGCAGGGTGCCAGAACAGGGTCCCGATTGGTTTTTGGTGGCTACAGAGGCTTGCGGCGGCGGAACTCCCGATCTAGGTTATTTTCTGGAGGTTTCAATATTTATAGAAATTTTTGGCGTTGGTCTCACAGTGGGGGGGGGGGGGGGTCGCCGAGGCATCCACGAGGCAGGGGGGCGAGCCCACGGGGGTAGGGCGCGCCCACCACCCTCGTGGACGGCTCGGGACACTTCTGGCCCAACTAATTTACTCCGGGGGCTTCTTTTGGTCCATAAAAATCATCAAAAATTGGCACGTTAATTGGACTTAGTCTGGTATTCCTTTTTACGTAAAACTCAAAAACAAGGAAAAAACAACTGCACTTTGGGCTCTAGGTTAATAGGTTAGTCCTAAAAATCATATAAAATAGCATATAAATGCATATAAAACATCCAAGATGGATAATATAATAACATGGAACAATAAAAATTTATAGATACGTTGGAGACGTATCAAGCATCCCCAAGCTTAATTCCTGCTCGTCCTCAAGTAGGTAAATGATAAAAAGAGAATTTTTGATGTGGAATGCTACCTAACATATTTATCAATGTAATCTTCTTTATTGTGGCAAGAATATTGAGATCCGAAAGATTCAATACAAAAGTTTAATATTGACATAAAAATAATAATACTTCAAGCTTACTAACAAAGTAATCATGTCTTCTCAAAATAACCTGGCCAAAGAAAGTTCATCCCTACAAAATCATATACTCTAGCTATGCTCTATCTTCATCACACAAAATATTTATATCATGCACAACCCCGATGACAAGCCAAGCAATTGTTTCATACTTTTGACGTTCTCAAACCTTTTCAATCTTCACGCAATACATGAGCGTGAGCCATGGATATAGCACTATAGGTTGAATAGAATGATGGTTGTTGAGAAGACAAAAAGGAGAAGATAGTCTCACATCAACTTGGAGTATCAATGCGCTATGGAGATGCCCATCAATAGATATCAATGTGAGTGAGTAGGGATTGCCATGCAACGGATCCACTAGAGCTATAAGTGTATGAAAGCTCAACAAAAGAAACTAAATGGGTGTGCATCCAACTTGCTTGCTCACGAAGACCTAGGGCATTTTGAGGAAGCCCATCATTGCAATATACAATCCAAGTTCTATAATGAAAATTCCCACTACTATATTAAAGTGACAAAAGAGGAGACTCTCTATCATGAAGATCATGGTGCTACTTTGAAGCATAAGTGTGAAAACCTGATAGTAACATTGCCCCTTCTCTCTTTTTCTCTCAATTTTTTTATTTTTTATTTTTTATTTGGGCCTTTTCTCTTTTTTATGGCCTCTTTTTTCCTTCTTTTTTTTATTTTTCGTCCGGAGTCTCATCCCGACTTGTGGTGGAATCATAGTCTCCATCATCCTTTCCTCACTGGAACAATGCTCTAATAATGATGATTATCACACTTTTATTTACTTACTACTCAAGGATTAAAACCCGATACTTGGAACAAAATATGACTCTATATGAGTGCCTCCGGCGGTGTACCGGGATGTGCAATGAATCAAGGGTGACATGTATGAAAGAATTATGAAGGTGACTTTTCCACAAATACGATGTCAACTACATGATCATGCAAAGCAATATGACAATGATGAAGCGTGTCATAATAAACGGAACGGTGGAAAGTTGCATGGCAATATATCTCGGAATGGCTATGGAAATGCCATAATAGGTAGGTATGGTGGCTGTTTTGAGGAAAGGTATATGGTGGGTGTATGGTACCGGCGAAAGTTGCGCGACACAAGAGAGGCTAGCAATGGTGGAAGTGTGAGAGTGTGCATAATCCATGGACTCAACATTAGTCATAAAGACTTCACATACTTATTGCAAAAATCTATTAGTTATCGAAATGAAGTACTACGCGCATGCTCCTAGCGGGATAGATTGGTAGAAAAAGACCATTGCTCGTCCCTGACCGCCACTCATAAGGAAGACAATCAATAAATAAATCATGCTCCAACTTCGTTACATAACGGTTCACTATACGTGCATCCTACGGGACTCACAAACCTTAACACAAGTATTTCTCAAATTCACAACTACTCACTAGCATGACTCTAATATCACCATCTTCATATCTCAAAACAATCCTAAGGAATCAAACCTCACATAGTATTCAATGCACTTTATGTGAAAGTTTTTATTATATCCCTCTTGGATGCCCATCATATTAGGACTAAATTCATAACCAAAGCAAATTACCATGCTATTATAAAGACTCTCAAAATAATATAAGTGAAGCATGAGAGTTCATCAATTTCTTCAAAATGAAACTACCGTCATGCTCTAAAAAGATATAAGTGAAGCACTAGAGCAAATGACAAACTACTCCAAAAAATATAAGTGAAGATCAATGAGTAGTTGAATAATTATGTAACTATGTGAAGACTCTCTAACATTTAAGAATTTCAGATCTTGGGATATTATTTAAACAGCAAGCAAAACAAAATAAAATAAAATGATGCTCCAAGCAAAACATATATCATGTGATGAATAAAAATATAGCTCCAAGTAAGGTTACCGATGAACGAAGACGAAAGAGGGGATGCCTTCCGAGGCATCCCCAAGCTTAGGCTCTTGGTTGTCCTTTAATATTACCTTGGGGAGCCTTGGGCATTCTCAAACTTAGGCTCTTGCTGAAGGAAATATGCCCTAGAGGCAATAATAAAGTTATTATTTATTTCCTTATATCATGATAAATGTTTATTATTCATGCTAGAATTGTATTAACCGTAAACATAATACATGTGTGAATATATAGACAAACAGTATGTCACTAGTATGCCTCTACTTGACTAGCTTGTTAATCAAAGATGGTTATGTTTCCTAACCATGAACAAGGAGTTGTTATTTGATTAACAAGGTCACATCATTAGTTGAATGATCTGATTGACATGACCCATTCCGTTAGCTTAACAGCTTGATCGCTTAGTATGTTAATGCTTTCTTCATGACCCATACATGTTCCTATAACTATGAGATTATGCAACTCCTGCCACGGAGGAACACTTTGGTACTACCAAACGTCACAACGTAATCGGGTGATTATAAAGGAGTACTACAGTGTCTCCAAAGGTACTTGTTGGGTTGGCGTATTTCGAGATTAGGTTTTGTCACTCCGATTGTCGGAGAGGTATCTCTAGGCCTTCTCGGTAATGCACATCACTTAAGCCTTGCAAGCATTACAACTAATGAGTTAGTTGTGAGATGATGTATTACGGAACGAGTAAAGAGACTTACCAAGAACGAGATTGAACTAGGTATTGGATACCGACGATCGAATCTCGGGTAAGTAACATACCGATGACAAAGGGAACAAAGTATGTCGTTATGCGGTTTGACCGATAAAGATCTTCAGAGAATATGTAGGAACCAATATGGGCATCCAGGTTCCGCTATTGGTTATTGACCAAGAATGGTTCTAGGTCATGTCTACATAGTTCTCGAACCCGTAGGGTCCGCACGCTTAACGCTTCGATGACAGTTCATAATGAGTTTATAAGTATTGATGCACCGAAGGTTGTTCGGAGTCCCGGATGTGATCACGGACATGATGAGGAGTCTCAAATGGTCGAGACATAAAGATTGATATATTGGAAGCCTATGTTTGGACTTGAATGGTTCCGAGTGAAAACAGGATGTTACGGAACACCGGGGTTACCGGAACCCCTGGGGTATATGGGCCCTCATGGGCCTTGAGGGAGAAGGAGAAGGGCCGGCCAGGTGGGCTGCGCCCCCTCCCCTTCCAAATCGAATAGGACAAGGAGAGGGGGCGGCGCCTCTTCCCCTTTCCCTCCCCAATCCTACTCCAACTAGGAGAAGGGAGTCCTACTCCCGGTGGGAGTAGGAATCCTCCTTGGTGCGCCTACTCTAGGGCCGGCCACCTCCGCCTTGTATCCTTTATATACGGGGCAGGGGCACCCCAAGACACACAAGTTGATCTCTACGGATCTTTCCTTAGCCGCAGTGTCTGGTGCCCCCTTCCACCATATTCCACTTGGTCATATCGTCATGGAGCTTAGGCGAAGCCCTCGCCGGAGAAGTCATATCGTCATGAGCTTAGGCGAAGCCCTGCGTCGGTGGAGCATCAACATCGCCACCACGCTGTCGTCTTGTGGAACTCATCCCGACACTTTGCTGGATCGGAGTCCGGGATCGCCATCGAGCTGAACGTGTGCGTAACTCGGAGGTGCCGTATGCTCGGTGCTTGGATCGGTCGGATCGTGAAGACGTCTGACTACATCAACCGCGTTGTTATAACGCTTCCGCTTTCGGTCTCACGAGGGTGCGTGGGCGGACACTCTCCCTCTCGTTGCTATGCCATCACCATGGTCTTGCGTGATCGTAGGAATTTTTTGAAATTACTACGTTACCCAACAAAGGGCATCCGAGCCTGGTTTTATGCGTTGATGTCATGTGCACGAGTAGAACACAAGTGAGTTGTGGACGATACAAGTCATACCGCCTACCAAAGCATGTCATACTTTGGTTCAGCGGTATTGTTGGACGAGACGATCCGGACCAACCTTACGCTGCATTTACGCGAGACCGGTTCCCTCGACGTGCTTTGCACATAGATGGCTTCGCGGAAGACCTGTCTCTCCAACTTTAGTTGAACTGAAAAGTGGCTACGCCCGGTCCTTGAGAAGGTTAAAACGGAGTCTATTTGACAAACTATCGTTGTGGTTTTGATGCGTAGGTAAGATGAGTTCTTGCTTAAGCCCGTAGCAGCCACGTAAAACTTGCAACAACAAAGTAGAGGACGCCTAACTTGTTTTTGCAGGGCATGTTGTGATGTGATATGGTCAAGACATGATGCTAAATTTTATTGTATGAGATGATCATGTTTTGTAACCGAAGTTATCGGCAATCGGCAGGAGCCATATGGTTGTCGCTTATTGTATGCAATGCAATCGCGATGTAATGCTTTACTTTATTACTAAGCGGTAGTGATAGTCGTGGAAGCATAAGATTGGCGAGACGACAACGATGCTAAGATGGAGATCAAGGTGTCGCGCCCGGTGACGATGGTGATCATGACGGTGCTTGGCGATGGAGATCACAAGCACAAGATGATGATGACCATATCATATCACTTATATTGATTGCATGTGATGTTTATCCTTTATGCATCTTATCTTGCTTTGTTTGACGGTAGCATTATAAGATGATCTCTCACTAAAAAATTATCAAGAAGTGTTCTCTCGAGTATGCACCGTTGCCAAAGTTCGTAGTACCCGGACACCACGTGATGATCGGGTGTGATAAGTTCTACGTCCATCTACAACGGTGCAAAACAGTTGCACACGCGAATACTCAAGGTTAAACTTGACGAGCCTAGCATATAAATGTATATGGCCTCGGAACACGAGAGACCGAAGGTCGAACGTGAATCATATAGTAGATATGATCAACATAGTGATGTTCACCATTGAAACTACTCCGCCTCACGTGATGATCGGACATGGTTTAGTTGATTTGGATCACGTGATCACTTAGATGACTAGAGAGATGTCCGCCTAAGTGGGAGTTTTTTTAATATGATTAATTGAACTTAAATTTATCATGAACTTAGTACCCGATAGTATTTTGCTTGTCTATGTTTACTGTAGATAGATGGCTCGTGCTGTTGTTCCGTTGAATTTTAATGCGTTCCTTGAGAAAGCAAAGTTGAAAGATGATGGTAGCAATTACACGGACTGGGTTCAGAATTTGAGGATTATCCTCATTGCTGCACGTAAAAATTACGCCCCGAAGCACCGCTGGGTGATGTGCCTGCAGATGCTGAGCCGAAGTTATGAACGTCTGGCAAAGTAGAGCTGATGACTACTCTATAGTTCGCTGTGCCATGCTTTACGGCTTAGAACCGGGTCTTCAACGACGTTTTGAACGTCATGGAGCATATGAGATGTTCCAGAGTTGAAGTTAATATGTCAAGCAAATGCCCGGATTGAGAGATATGAAGTCTCCAATAAGTTCTATAGCTGCAAGATGGAGGAGAATAGTTACATCGGTGAGCACATACTCAAAATGTCCGGTATAACAATCACTTAATTCATTTGGAGTTAATCTTCCGGATGATAGTGTCATTGATGTAATTCTCCAATCATCGCCACCAAGCTACAAGAGCTTCGTGATGAACTATAATATGCAAGGGATGACTAAGACAATTCCTCGAGCTCTTCGCGATGCTAAAAGCCGCGGAGGTAGAAATCAAGAAAGAGCATCAAGTGTTGATGGTCAACAAGACCACTAGTTTCAAGAAAAGGGCAAAGGGAAGAAGAAGGAAACTTCAAAAAGAACAGCAAGAAAGTTGCTGATCAAGAGAAGAAACCCAAGTCTGGACCTAAGCCTGAAACTGAGTGTTTTACCGCAAGCAGACCCGGACCTTTGGAAGCGGAACTGCCCCAAGTATTTGGCGGATAAAAAGGATGGCAAGGTGAACAAAGGTATATGTGATATACATGTTATTGATGTGTACCTTACTAGAGCTCGTAGTAGCACACTGGGTATTTGATAATCGGGTTACATTGCTAATATTTGCAACTCGAAACAGGGACTACGGAATAGACGAGCAGCAAAGGACGAGGTGACGATGCGCGTGGGAAATGGTTCCAAAGTCAATGTGATCGCGGTCGGCACGCTACCTCTACATCTACCTTCGGGATTAGTTTTAGACCTAAATAATTGTTATTTGGTGCCAGCGTTGAGCATGAACATTATATCTGGATCTTGTTTAATGCGAGACGGTTATTCATTTAAATCAGAGAATAATGGTTGTTCTATTTATATGAGTAATATCTTTTATGGTCATGCACCCTTGAAGAATGGGTCTATTCTTGTTGAATCTCGACAAGAGTGATACACATATTCATAATGTTGAAGCCAAAAGATGCAGAGTTGATAATGATAGTGCAACTTATTTGTGGCATCGCCGCTTAGGTCATATCGGTGTAAAACGCATGAAGAAACTCCATACCGATGGGCTTCGAATCACTTGATTATGAATCACCCGGTACTTGCGTAACCGTGCCTCATGGGCAAGATGACAAAACGCCGTTCTCCTAACTATGGAGCGAAAGCAACTGATTTGTTGGAAATCATACATACTGATGTTTGTGGTCCAATGAATGTTGAGGCACGCGGCGGGTATCGTTATTTTCTCACCTTCACAGATGATTTAAGCAGATATGGGTATATCTACTTAATGAAACACAAATCTGAAACGTTTGAAAAATTCAAAGAATTTCAGAGTGAAGTAGAAAATCATCGTAACAAGAAAATAAAGTTTCTACGATCTGATCGTGGAGGAGAATATTTGAGTTACGAAGTTTGGTTTACATTTGAAACAATGTGGAATAGTTTTCAACTCACGCCACCCGGAACACCACGGAGAAATGGTGTGTCCGAACGTCAGAATCGTACTTTACTAGATATGGTGCGATCTATGATGTCTATTTCCGATTTACCGCTATCGTTTTGGGGTTATGCTTTAGAGACGGCCGCATTCACGTTGAATAGGACACCGTCAAAATCTGAGACGACGCCTTATGAACTGTGGTTTGGCAAGAAACCAAAGTTGTCGTTTCTTAAAGTTTGGGGCTGCGATGCTTATGTAAAGAAACTTCAACCAGATAAGCTCGAACCCAAATCGGAAAAATGTGTCTTCATAGGATACCCAAAGGAGACTGTTGGGTACACCTTCTATCACAGATCTGAAGGCAAGATTTTCGTTGTTAAATTCGGGTCCTTTCTAGAGAAGGAGTTTCTCTCGAAAGAAGTGAGTGGGAGGAGAGTAGAACTTGATGAGATAATCAGATCTGCTCCCTTATTGGAAAGTAGTTCATCACAAGAAATGGTTCTGTGACAACTACACCAATTAGTGAGGAAACTAATGATGATGATCATGAAGCTTCGCATCAAGTTGCTACCGAACCTCGTAGGTCAACCAGAGTAAAATACGCACTGCAGTGGTACGGTAATCCTATTCTAGAAGTCATGTTACTTGACCATGGCGAACCTACAAACTATGAAGAAGCGATGGTGAGCCCAGATTCCACAAAATGGCTGGAAGCCATGAAATCTGAGATGGGATCCATGTATGAGAACAAAGTATGGACTTTGGTTGACTTGCCCGATGATCGGCAAGCCATTGAAAATAAATGGATCTTTAAGAAGAAGACAGACGCCGATGGTAATGTAACTGTCTACAAAGCTCGACTTGTTGCAAAAGGTTTTCGACAAGTTCAAGGAATTGACTACGATGAGACTTTCTCACCCGTAGCGATGCTTAAGTCTGTCCGAATCATGTTAGCGATTGCCGCATTTTATGATTATGAAATTTGGCAAATGGATGTAAAACTGCATTCTTGAATGGATTTCTAGAAGAAGAGTTGTATATGATGCAACCAGAAGGTTTTATCGATCCAAAAGGTGCTAACAAAGTGTGCAAGCTCCAAATGATCAATTTATGGTCCGTGCAAGCCTCTCGGAGTTGGAATAAACGCTTTGATAATGTGATCAAAGCATATGGGTTTGTCTGCACTTTTGGAGAAGCCTCATATTTACAAGAAAGTGAGTGGGAGCTCAGAGCATTTCTAATATTATATGTGGACGACATATTACTGATTGGAAATGATATAGAATTTCTGGATAGCATAAAAGGATACTTGAATAAAAGTTTTTCAATGAAAGACCTCGGTGAAGCTGCTTACATATTGGGCATCAAGATCTATAGAGATAGATCAAGACGCTTGATTGGACTTTCACAAAGTACATACCTTGATAAAGTTTTGAAAAAGTTCAAAATGGATCGTGCAAAGAAAGGTTTTTACCTGTGTTACAAGGTGTAAGATTGAGTCGGACTCAATGCCCGACCACAACAGAAGATAGAGAGAAAATGAAAGATGTTCCCTATGCTTCACCATAGGCTCTATCATGTATGCAATGTCATGTACCAGACTGACGTATGCTTAGTCAGTAAGCTTGGCAGGAAGGTACCAAAGTAATCCAGGAATGGATCATCGGACAACGGTCAAGAACATCCTGAAATACCGAAAAGGACTAAGGATATGTTTCTCGTATATGGAGGTGACAAAGAGCTAGTCGTAAATGGTTACGTCGATGTAAGCTTTTGACACCGATCCGGACGATTCTAAATCGCAAACCGGATACGTGTTTTTATTAAACGGTGGAGCTGTCGGTTGGTGCAGTTCTAAACAAAGCGTCGTATGGGATCTACATGTGAAGCGGAGTACATAGCTGCTTGAAGCAGCAAATGAAGGAGTCTGGATGAAAGAGTTCATTTCCGATCTAGGTGTCATACCTAGTGCATCGGGACCGATGAAGATCTTCTGTGACAATACCGTGCAATTGCCTTGGCAAAGGAATCCAGATTTCACAAGAGGACCAAGCACATCAAGAGACGCTTCAATTCCATTCGGGACCAAGTCCAAGTGGGAGACATAGAGATTTGCAAAATACATACGGATCTGAATGTTGCAGACCCATTGACTAAGCCTCTTCCACGAGCAAAACATGATCAGCACCAAGACTCCATGGGTGTAAGGATCATTACTTTGTAATCTAGATTATTGACTCTAGTGCAAGTGGGAGACTGAAGGAAATATGCCCTAGAGGCAATAATAAAGTTATTATTTATTTCCTTATATCATGATAAATGTTTATTATTCATGCTAGAATTGTATTAACCGTAAACATAATACATGTGTGAATATATAGACAAACAATATGTCACTAGTATGCCTCTACTTGACTAGCTTGTTAATCAAAGATGGTTATGTTTCCTAACCATGAACAAGGAGTTGTTATTTGATTAACAAGGTCACATCATTAGTTGAATGATCTGATTGACATGACCCATTCCGTTAGCTTAACAGTTGATCGGTTAGTAGGTTAATGCTTTCTTCATGACCCATACATGTTCCTATAACTATGAGATTATGCAACTCCTGCCATCGGAGGAACACTTTGGTACTACCAAACGTCACAACGTAATCGGGTGATTATAAAGGAGTACTACAGGTGTCTCCAAAGGTACTTGTTGGGTTGGCGTATTTCGAGATTAGGTTTTGTCACTCCGATTGTCGGAGAGGTATCTCGTGCCTTCTCGGTAATGCACATCACTTAAGCCTTGCAAGCATTACAACTAATGAGTTAGTTGTGAGATGATGTATTACGGAACGAGTAAAGAGACTTACCAGTAACGAGATTGAACTAGGTATTGGATACCGACGATCGAATCTCGGGTAAGTAACATACCGATGACAAAGGGAACAAAGTAACAAAGAATGGTTCTAGGTCATGTCTACATAGTTCTCGAACCCGTAGGGTCCGCACGCTTAACGTTTCGATGACAGTTCATAATGAGTTTATAAGTATTGATGCAATCAAGGTTGTTCGAGTCCCGGATGTGATCACGGACATGACGAGGAGTCTCGAAATGGTCGAGACATAAAGATTGATATATTGGAAGCCTATGTTTGGACTTGAATGGTTCCGAGTGAAAACAGGATGTTACCGGAACACCGGGGTTACCGAACCCCCGGGGTATATGGGCCCTCATGGGCCTTGAGGGAGAAGGAGAAGGGCCGGCCAGGTGGGCTGCGCGCCCCCTCCCCTTCCAGTCCGAATAGGACAAGGAGAGGGGCGGCGCCTTCCCCTTTCCCCTCCCCAATCCTACTCCAACTAGGAGAGGGGGAGTCCTACTCCCTGGGAGTAGGACTCCTCCTTGCGCGCCTCCTCTAGGGCCGCCACCTTCCCTTGTCTCCTTTATATACGGGGCAGGGGCACCCCAAGACACACAAGTTGATCTACGGATCTTTCCTTAGCCGTGTCTGGTGCCCCTTCCACCATATTCCACTTCGTCATATCGTCATGAGCTTAGGCGAAGCCCTGCGCGGAGAAGTCATATCGTCAGCGGAGCTTAGGCGAAGCCCCCGTCGGTGGAGCATCAACATCGCCACCACGCCGTCGTCTTGACGGAACTCATCCCCGACACTTTGCCGGATCGAGTCCGGGATCGCCATCGAGCTGAACGTGTGCGTAACTTCGGAGGTGCCGTATGCTCGGTGCTTGGATCGGTCGGATCGTGAAGACGCACGACTACATCAACCGCGTTGTTATAACGCTTCCGCTTTCGGTCTACGAGGGTACGTGGACGGACACTCTCCCCTCTCGTTGCTATGCCATCACCATGGTCTTGCGTGATCGTAGGAAAATTTTTGAAATTACTACGTTACCCAACACTTGCCACTCCTTATTCCGTAGTCCATCGAATCCTTACCCAAAACTTGAAAACTTCACAACACAAAACTCGACAGAAAACTCGTAAGCTCCGTTAGTATAATAAAATAAAACCACCACTTAGGTACTGTTGTGAACTCATTCTAAATTCATATTGGTGCAATATATACTGTATTACAACTTCTCTATGGTTTATACCCTCCGATACTACTCATAGATTCATCAAAATAAGCAAACAACACATAGGAAACAGAATCTGCCAAAAACAGAACAGTCTCTAGCAATCTGATTTGTTCGAATACTTCTGAAACCCCAAAAATTCAGAAAAACTAGGAAAACCTGGGTAATTTGTTTATTGATCTTATGCAAAAATAATTAGCATTTTATCGCGTTCTGGTGAATTTTAACAATTATTTTCGTGAGCACAAAGTTTCTGTCTTTTTCAGTAAGATCAAACAACTATCACCCAAGAAGATCCTATTGGTTCTACTTGGCACAAACACTAATTAAAACATAAAACGACATCTAACCAGAGGCTAGATAGATTATATATTACTAAACAGGAGAAAAAAATCAAAGAACAAAAATAAAAATTGGGTTGCCTCCCAACAAGCGCTAACGTTTAACACCCCTAGCTAGGCATGATGATTCCAATGATGCTCACATAAAAGATAAGAATTGAAACATAAAGAGAGCATCATGAAGAATATGAATAGCACATTTAATTCTAACCGACTTCCTATGCATAGGGATTTTGTAAGCAAACAATTTATGGGAACAAGAATCAACTAGCATAGGAAAGCAAAACAAGCATAACTTCAAAATTTTAAGCACATAGAGAGGAAACTTGATATTATTGCAATTCCTACAAGCATATATTCCTCCCTCATAATAATTTTCAGTAGCATCATGAATGAATTCAACAATAATACCATCACATAAAGCATTTCTCATGATGCACAAGCATAGAAAATTTATTACTCTCCACATAAGTAAATTTCTTCTCATGAATAGAAGTGGGAGCAAACTCAACAAAATAACTATCATGTGATTGAAAATTAAAATCAAGATGACAAGTATCATGGTTATCATTATTCTTTATATCATACATGCCATCACAATAATCATCATAGATAGGAGGCATGCTTTCATCATAGTAAATTTGCTCATCAAAACTTGGGGGACAAAAAAATCATCTTCATCAAACATAGCATCCCCAAGCTTGTGGCTTTGCATATCATTAGCATCATGGATATTCAAAGAATTCATACTAACAACATTGCAATCATGCTCATCATTGAAATATTTAGTGCCAAACATTTTAATGCATTCTTCTTCTAACACTTGAGCACAATTTTCCTTTCCATCATTTTCATGAAAGATATTAAAAAGATGAAGCATATGAGGCAACCTCAATTCCATTTTATTGTAGTTTTCTTTTATAGACTAAACTAGTGATAAAACAAGAAACAAAAAGATTCGATTGCAGGATCTAAAGATATACCTTCAAGCACTCACCTTCCCGACAACGGCGCCAGAAAAGAGCTTGATGTCTACTACACAACCTTCTTCTTGTAGACGTTGTTGGGCCTCCAAGTGCAGAGGTTTGTAGGACAGTAGCAAATTTCCCTCAAGTGGATGACCTAAGGTTTATAAATCCGTAGGCGGCGTAGGATGAAGATGGTCTCTCTCAAACAACCCTGCAACCAAATAACAAAGAGTCTCTTGTGTCCCTAACACACCCAATACAATGGTAAATTGTATAGGTGCACTAGTTCGGCGAAGAGATGGTGATACAAGTGCAATATGGATGGTAGATATAGGTTTTTGTAATCTGAAAATATAAAAACAGCAAGGTAACTAATGATAAAATTGAGCACAAATGGTATTGCAATGCTTTGAAACAAGGCCTAGGGTTCATACTTTCACTAGTGCAAGTTCTCTCAATAATAATAACATAACTAGATCATATAACTATTCCTCAACATGCAACAAAGAGTCACTCAAAAGTCACTAGTAGCGGAGAACAAACGAAGAGATTATTGTAGGGTACGAAACCACCTCAAAGTTATCCTTTCTGATCGATCTATTCAAGAGTCCGTAGTAAAATAACACGAAGCTATTCTTTCCGTTCGATCTATCCTAGAGTTCATAGTAGAATAACACCTTAAGACACAAATGAACCAAAACCCTAATGTCACCTAGATACTCCAATGTCACCACAAGTATCCGCGGGTATGATTATACGATATGCATCATACAATCTCAGATTCATTTATTCAACCAACACAAAGAACTTCAAAGAGTGCCCCGAAGTTTCTACCAGAGAGTCAAGACGAGAACGTGTGCCAACCCCTATGCATAAGTTCACAAGGTCACAGAACTCGCAAGTTGATCGCCAAAACATATATCAAGTGGATCGCGTGAATATCCCATTGTCACCACAGATAAGCACATGCAAGACATACATCTAGTGGTCTCAAATCCTTAAAGACTCAATCCGATAAGATAACTTCAAAGTGAAAAACTCAATCCATTACAAGAGATAGAGGGGGAGAAACATCATAAGATCCAACTATAATAGCAAAGCTCACGATACATCAAGATCGTGCCACATCAAGAACACGAGAGAGAGAGAGATCAAACACATATCTACTGGTACATACCCTCATCCCCGAGGGTTAACTACTCCCTCCTCGTCATGGAGAGCGCCGGGATGATGAAGACGACCACCGGTGATGGATCCCCCCTCTGGCAGGGTGCCGGAACAGGGTCCCGATTGGTTTTTGGTGGCTACAGAGGCTTGCGGCGGCGGAACTCCCGATCTAGGTTATTTTCTGGAGGTTTATGTATTTATAGGAATTTTTGGCATTGGTCTCATGTCAGGGGGTCTCCTTGTCATCCACGAGGCAGGGGGCGAGCCCAGGGGGGTAGGGCGCGCCCTCCACCCTCGTGGACGGCTCGGGACTCTTCTGGCCTAACTATTTTACTCCGGGGGCTTCTTTTAGTCCACAAAAAATCATCGAAAATTGGCACGTCAATTGGACTCCGTTTGGTATTCCTTTTCTGTATAACTCGAAAACAAGGAAAAAACAGAAACTGGCACTAAGCTCTAGGTTAATAGGTTAGTCCCAAATATCATATAAAATAGCATATAAATGCATATAAAACATCCAAGTTGGATAATATAATATCATGGAACAATAAAAAATTCTAGATATGTTGGAGACGTATTAGAGGCCCAGCTGTAGATGCTCTTAGGTTCTGCATGTGACTTTACGATTGACATTGCCATGCCGTCCACCCCTCCCCTCCCCATTTCGCCATAGACCCACAAACCATGGCCACTTTTTGTTTCTTTGGAGAAAAGACACCCAAACAAGGGCATCTTACATCCTATGATTATTGAGGAAATCAGTAATCACTACATTTAGAAGAGAATAAGACACAAAGCAAACAATAAAGTTACATCGAAAAGCATATTGACCATTTTCTTCCTCTGATTACACGGTGTCCGCCCGAGATCGAAAGTTGTATTGAACCGGTTGTAAGGGAAAGGGACACATGCAAACACCATTGTCATACCAGGTTTCAAATACCAAAATTTATCATTCAATCTAGTAACCGCTAAAGAAACATCAAATAGGGGATCATCCCACGTAACGCATGCTTGCAATCCTTCAGCACCACCCAGAGAGGTGGAGAAACCAAGGTATGCAACATAACAAATTGGAATACAAAATCAAAATAAGAGGTCGAAGACGCCACTCCAAGAGCCAGCCAGCAACATATAATCAACAATAGCATAGAGTTAAGAAGCTCATAGTTCAACATTACTAAAATGGGAGAAATGGTTTAGGAAGGGGAAACTACCTCATTCTTTTTTTTGAAACAAGGCAAAAGACTTGCCATTTTCATTGATTAAGAAGAAGGTTTAGACATAAGCCGCGAGGCGGCAAAAAGAAAAAGGTCTACTCTCGTGACACAACAGTACTAAGCTGCTTGGCTCCCGCCAAAGACCAAAGATGGGCCTCCTCTTTGATTTTTGCAATAACTATGGAGGTCGGGGCGGAGACATGTTGAAAAATTCTTGCATTGCGCTCCTTCCAAATTTCCCACGAGACAAGCATCATCAAGGAGGCGATGGCCTTCTTGCAGCCACCTCTACCATTAACCGCCTTGAGCCACCAATCTCTAGCTGAGTCTTCAAGACGCCAAATCATTGGCGAGGAGTCAAGGATGCCAAGCCAAGTGCAACTCTCGGTCCAAATCCGGACAGTGAGCCTACATTGGAATAGGAGGTGAGCAGTAGATTCTTGCACTTGCTTGCAGAGAGGACAGAAATTGCAGCTTGGTCAGCCTCGCTGCAGTAAACGATCGGCTGCACAAACACAATTTTGGAAGATCAACCAAGCAAAAAGTTTGCATTTCGGTGGAGCCCACATCTTCCAGATTGTAGCATTCATTGGACAAAAGGAGAGACTTTCAAATTGCACCATGTAAGTTGAGGAGGCGGAGTACTCGCCACTGTTTGTGAACTTCCAAGTTATGGTGTCTTGGCTTCCCTAGTTGAGGGTTACATCAGCAAGCATCTCCCACAGGGTTGCAAATTCCTGAATATGGGCCAAGGTTAGCCCCTGCTGAGTGTCAATCTGGCGGATCCAAAGGTTGTTGTCAAGAGCTTTCCTGACCAGGCATGATTTCTTTTTTGACAACACAAAAATCTTTGGCGCAATGTCTTCAGGCCGGAGGCCGTCCAACCATGGAGATTCCCAGAACTTAGCTTTGTTTCCATCTCCGATGCACACCCGTGTGGCAACGACGAAGCGATATTTTTTGTTGCTAGTACAACGCGTTCTTGAGCCAGACCAAGTCTTAGGTGGATCATCCCATTTGTAGCAGATCCAATGCAAGCGTAGGGCGGTCGCAAATTTCAGGAGGTTGAGCACTCCTAGTCCACCATAAATCTTGGGCTTGCAGATGGGGTCCGAATTAACCTTGCACTTTTCGCCGGTCACCTTATCGCAACTCGCCCAAAGGTAGGCATGCCGCAGGCTATCAATCTTCTTCATCACTTCAACCATAAGTTCAAGAGGCGTGAGGTGGTAAATGGCAATGGAAGTGAGCACAACCTTGACCAAAACAATGCGCCCCGGCGTAGCCACATGCATAGTCGACCAAGGTGAAAACGCATGAAGGAAGTCATTCAATTCACACGATTTGAGAACCTAGGAATAGCCCATCAACATCTTACATGGTTTTGATTCATTTGATTGTATCACATGGAAAATAAAGAATGGTTTGAGTGGATGTTATAATCTCTATAGAATGTAGTATATATGGATTCTTAGAAGAAAAATACAATAAAATCTCACAAGGTTCAATCGTAAGAATGAAACGACTGATATAGGAAAAAATTCAAAGAATTCTAATCCTCTAAGGAGCTGCTATCTCCGCTCGCTAAAATTCATCTCTGCTCTAAAAAATGCAAGCCAAACGAAGTAGCTCAACGATGTCCTTGATGGAAATATTCCCTAGAGGCAATAATAAAGTTGTTATTATTATATTTCCTTATTCATGATAAAGTTTTATTATTCATGCTAGAATTGTATTGATCGGAAACTTAAATACATGTGTGGATACATAAACAAATACCGTGTCCCCAGTGAGCCTCTACTAGACTAGCTCGTTGATTAAAGATGGTTAAGGTTTCCTAACCATGGTCATGTGTTGTCACTTGATAACAAGATCACATCATTAGGAGAATGATGTGATGGACAAGACCCATCCATTAGCTTAACATATGATTGTTCAGTTTATTGCTACTGCTTTCTTAATGTCAAATACATATTCCTTCGACCATGAGATTATGCAACTCCCGGATACCGGAGGAATGCCTTGTGTGCTATAAAACGTCACAACATAACTGGGTGATCATAAAGATGCTCTACAGGTATGTTGTGATGGAAATATGCCCTAGAGGCAATAATAAAATGGTTATTATTATATTTCCTTAGTCATGATAAAGGTTTATTATTCATGCTAGAATTGTATTGACCGAAAACTTAAATACATGTGTGGATACATAAACAAATACCGTGTCCCTAGTAAGCCTGTACTAGACTAGCTCGTTGATCAAGAGATGGTTAAGGTTTCCTAACCATAGACATGTGTTTTCACTTGATAACGGTATCACATCATTAGGAGAATGATTTGATGGACAAGAACCATCCATTAGCTTAGCATATGATCGTTCAGTTTATTGCTATTGCTTTCTTAATGTCAGATACATATTCCTTCGACCATGAGATCATGCAACTCCTAGATACCGGAGGAATACCTTGTGTGCTATCAAACATCACAACATAACTGGGTGATCATAAAGATGCTCCACAGGTATCTCCGAAGGTGTCTGTTGAGCTGGCATGGATCGAGATTAGGATTTATCACTCTGTGTATCGGAGAGGTATCTCTAGGTCCTCTTGGTAATACACATCACAAGAAGCTTGCAACAAATTGACCAAGGAGTTAGTTACGAGATGATGTATTACAGAATGAGTAAAGAGACTTGTTAGTAACAAGATTGAACTACGTAAGAAGATACCGACGATCGAATCTCAGGCAAGTAACATACCGACAGACAAAGGGAATTACATATGTCGTCATAAGGTTCGACCGATAAAGATCTTCATAGAATCTGTAGGAACCAATATGGGCATCCAGGTTCCGCTATTTGTTATTGACCGAGAGGTCTCTCGGTCATGTCTACATAGTTCTCGAACCCGTAGGGTCCGCACGCTTAAAGTTCATTGACAATATAGTATTATGTGAGTTATGTGAGTTGATGACCGAATGTTGTTTGGAGTCCCAGATGAGATCACAGACATGACGAGGAGCTCCGGAATGGTCCAGAGGTAAAGATTGATATATAGGATGATGCTATTTGGTCACCAAAAAGATTTCGTAATGTATCGGGTAGTCATCGGATCACCAGAAGGGGTTCCGGGAAGCCCTGGGAGGCTATATGGGCTTAATGGGCCAAAGGGGGAACACACCAGCCCACAAGGGGTTTTGCGCCCCTCTCCCTGGCCGCCAGCCCTAGGGTAAGGAATGGGGGAGGGTTGGCCCCTCCTGCCTTTCCCTCCTCATGTGAGAAAGGAAAGGGGGGGGGGGACCTCCCCCTGCTTTCCTCCTGCGCACAAATAAGGAAAGGGAGGGGGGGGGACGGCTAAGGCAGGAGCCCAAGGAGGATTCGGCCTCCTTGGGGGTGCCTCCTGGCTGCCTCCCCTCTCCCCGACCTATATATATGAGGGTGGGGGCGCCACACAATACTACGGCAATCTCTTACACTACAAAAAACACACTTCCGTGATGATACGTGTTTGTCACAGTAGGTCACGTTTTCTGTCATGCATGTACATCCATGACGATTTTATGATAGAATCAAGATAGTCATACCTGTGCTGTCGAGAGAAAACTGTGGACTTCATTGCAGTTACCACACCCTAATTAGTTGAGCATTAAACCAAATGCGTCTAAAGTCTCTCTGGTGGTGGAAATGCATGGAGAGAAATGCATGAGAATGAAGCGCGCCCTGTAAACTATGATGGAGGGAGGAGTAGTATGAAGGTGCAAAACCAAGTACGCGTATGGACAGTCGGTCAGCACACTTCCTCTTGGCATATCACTGACATGTGGGGCCGGAGTGTGAGCAAACCGATCTCAATTGACGGCAAAATGGCCAACCCGCCGTTCCTTGAGAGAGACGAGGAGCAAGAACACACAGACGTGCTCGCACGGAGGCCAAGATATATTTGAGCATGGTTGATCGATATCATCATTACATGTTCGATGTTCTTTAATACTACTATTGGGCTGCCGTTTTTCGCACTTCTCCTGAACTAATGTGTACTTTATCAGAGATTAAAATAAAATAAGAGTACAGACGCTTCACCATGCGGTTCTAGTAGTAGTACTACTCGTACTACTAAACTTTGCGCTTGGCTCTTCGCCTCTTCGTGAAGTCGAACAATGATGGTACTACAATGTATGCCTCTGGCAATCTGACACCGAATGAACTGTTGCATGTCCACCGCCTGGGCGAGGGTAGGTTGCATTAGTCAAAAGCTTCTCCACGTCCTGCGAGCCACTAGGCTTGATGTAGATAGAATGGGCATAAGCGAGCTTCACCTTGTCCTGCAAGCTTCTCCTCGTTCTGCGAGTTGACGGGACACACCAAAAAGTAGTGCTAGTCCATATTCCCTCCTTTCCGGTTAATATGGCATAATATTTTTTGCGGGTAAATGAGAGAGATTTATTCATGTATAAGCATTCTTAGGACGATCAACCAAGAGACTGGTCCTAGGAAGCGAGGTACCCCGCAAAAAAAGAAGAAGGAAGCGAGGTGTTTCATCAAGCCAGCTCTCGGTCACATTCAAAGTGCAGCAAGCACGGTTCGCACAAAGATGCGCCGCAAGGTTTGCTGACCTGTTTACATGCTGAATAACAAAAAAGAGAAAATATTACCGAGCGCTCCTATTTGTAACAGGATATGAGCCAGAATTAAGCAAGAATTGTGGCGAGTGTTCCATGCAATCAACTTCCATTATCACATGCGAGAACCCTTGAAGAGAACCAAATGTGTTGAAGATTGCTTTATCACATCTTATAATAAAATAAGAGTGTAGACGCTCCTCCATCCAGTTCCTAGTAGTAGTACATACCTCTATAGTAGTAGTACTAGTACTAGTAAAATTTACGCTGGCTGTTCGCCTCTTCGGGAAGTCGGACAATAATGGTACCAGTACAGTGTATGCTTCTGGCAATCTGTCACCGAATTAATTGTTGCACGTCCACCGCCTGAGCGAGGAAGAGCTTGCATTAGTCAAAAGTTTCTCCTTGTCCCGTGAGCCACCACGCACAAGCTTCTCCCGTCCTGCAAGCTTCTCCTCATTCGGCAAGTTGACGGGACACAACAAAGTAATGCTAGTCCATACTACCTCCTTTCCGCTTAATATGGCTTAATTTCAAACGAGATAAATACACCATCTGTCACTATATATTGTAAAAATACGGCCAGTGGACTTCATAATACGCTCATTGCGGTCAATATATACATTTTTCGGTGTTTATACGGTCACTAGGTCACCCTGGCTGAGTATGTGTGTGCATGCACGTGTAGGTTGAGCACTTGAGCGTGACCGTGTGTGTTCTGTCATGTGCTTGGACATGCATGCATTAGGGCGTCGTGCGTGTTTTTGCATCCAAGTGTACGTGTGACTGCTTCATGCATGGACGAGGTTGTAGTCCCTCACATTCACATTTTGATAAGTTAATGCTTTGTCAAAATGTTGCATGCAAGGTTTAATCATTCATTGTTCATGCATGCATTCCCGATATTAATACATTGGTAAAGACAATTTCTTGAGAAAAACGAGCCCATGAATTGAGTACAAAGGGGACTAATAAGCCAGGACGGAGGGAGTACTAGTAGTGAACCGGAAGGAGGGAGTAGGTACTAGTAGTACTACGTAACAACATGCAGTAACAAAATTCCTCTATGCGCATCCTGTCTACGTGTCATGCAAGACAATAGAGATAAGTACAAGTGAGACTCAGGAACAGTCATACATGTAGGGGGAGTACGTGTAGGGGCCACTCGGGAGCAGTCAAACATACAGTAAGCTAGTCGGAAGAAGCAACCATCATTTCACTCTTGAATGACACGTACACAATATAAAATGGTTGATATGGAGAGAAAAAGAAAACCGCTCCACTATATATACACTAGCAGGAGCCTAAGCTACAAGCCTGCTTGCTTGGGTTGCTCTCTTCACAAGCATAGAACGACGGTGGCCACACCGCTGGTCACAGATCCGGCCTGATCCCGCCGCTGGGGGAAGGGGACGATGTTCTGCGTAGACGCGGTCGACATCGGCGAGGGAGAAAACCCACTGTCGGTGCGTCCCAATCAGGGGTCCCCGTGGTATGGGCTGATGCCGCCTCCCAACCGCCCTTCTAGCTACAGCCCGATGTCCCAGGTACAACTTCCTTTTGGAGCCGGCTTGCTCCACTGCCGCAGCTCCCCATGTCGCTCCATATCCATGTGGATCTTTCTCTACTTCTACCGGCTTCTAGTTGTGATGAGTTTATTGTTGGGAAACGTAGCAGAAATTCAAAATTTTGTACGCATCACCAAGATCTATCTATGGAGAAACTAGCAATGAGAGAGAGGGGAGTGCATCTTCATACCCTTGAAGATCGCGATGCGGAAGCGTTACAAGAACGCGGTCGGTGGAGTCGTTCATGAAGCGATTCAGATCACGGCCGAATCCGATCTAAGCATCGAAGAACGGTGCCTCCGCGTTCAACACACATGCAGCCCGATGACGTCTCCCGTGCCTTGATCCAGCAAGGGAAGAGGGAGAGGTTGGGGAAGACTCCGTCCAGCAGCAGCACGACGACATGGTGGTGGTGGAGGAGCATGGCACTCCAGCAGGGCTTCGCCAAGCACCGCAAGAGACGAGGAGGGAGAGAGGTAGGGCTGTGCCTTGGAGAGAATAACTCGCGTGTTGGGCAGCCCCTAGACCTCAACTATATATAGGGGGAGGGGAGGGGGCTGCGCCCCCTCCAGGGTTCCCACCCCAAGGGGTGCGGCAGCCCCAGATCCCATCTAGGGTGGCGGCCAAAGGGGGAGAGGGGGAGGCGCACCTGGGGTGGGCCTTAGGGCCCATCTGCCCTAGGGTTTGCCCCTTCTTCTCTTGAGGCGCCTTGGGCCTTGGTGGGGGGGAGGGTGCCCCAGCCCACCTAGGGGCTGGTCCCTTCCCACTATTGGCCCACACAAACCTCTGGGGCTGGTGGCCCCTCCCGGTGGACCCCCGGACCCTTCCGGTGGTCCCGGTACATTACCGGAGATGCCCGGAACACTTCCGGTGGCCAAATCCTCACTTCCTATATATCAATCTTTACCTCCGGACCATTCCGGAACTCCTCGTGACGTCCGGGATCTCATCCGGGACTCCAAACAACATTCGGTAACCACGTATATCTATTCCCTATAACCCTAGCGTCATCGAACCTTAAGTGTGTAGACCCTACGGGTTCGGGAACCATGCAGACATGACCGAGACAACTCTCCGGCCAATAACCAACAACGGGATCTGGACACCCATGTTGGCTCCCACATTTTCCACGATGATCTCATCGGATGAACCACGATGTCAAGGATTCAATCAATCCCGTATTCAATTCCCTTTGTCTACCGGTATAGTACTTGCCCGAGATTCGATCGTCGGTATCTCGATACCTTGTTCAATCTCGTTACCGGCAAGTCTCTTTACTCGTTCCGTAACACATCATCCCGTGATCAACTCCTTGGTCACATTGCGCATATGATGATGTTCTACCGAGTGGGCCCAGAGATACCTCTCCGTCACACGGAGTGACAAATCTCAGTCTCGATTCGTGCCAACCCAATAGACACTTTCGGAGATACCCGTAGTGTACCTTTATAGCCACCCAGTTACGTTGTGACATTTGGTACATCCAAAGCATTCCTACGGTATCCGGAGTTGCACAATCTCATGGTCTAAGGAAGTGATACTTGACATTAGAAAAGCTTTAGCATACGAATCGCACGATCTTTGTGCTAGGCTTAGGATTGGGTCTTGTCCATCACATCATTCTCCTAATGATGTGATCCCGTTATCAACGACATCCAATGTCCATGGTCGTGAAACCGTAACCATCTATTGATCAACGAGCTAGTCAACTAGAGGCTTACTAGGGACATGGTGTTGTCTATGTATCCACACATGTATCTGAGTTTCCTATCAATACAATTATAGCATGGATAATAAACGATTATCATGAGCAAGGAAATATAATAATAATAACTAATTTATTATTGCCTCTAAGGCATATTTCCAACATTTATGTCTCATGAACTAGTGCCAGTACTATTATTCTAATCACACTTCTTCAATATCTTTGCCAACAGGGATGCTCAACTTGATTTTAGTGGAACTGCACAAAAGCATTGTATGATCCGAGGGTACTAGCTGTTGGGGATATGACTATTGGATATGACCCGCCCAGGAGGGGCCGGGTTATCCAGATGGCGGTTCATTTAAGACAAAGCCCATGAGTATGTTGAAGATGGCGGTTCATGAAGGAGGCCTGTTAAAGGGCCCAAACCGAGAGACGGCTTAAGGCCCATGAGTATAAACCGCCATGTATATGTAACTTGTATTATAAGGCATGTAACATAAGTCACCGAGCCGGACACGTTTTATGAGCCGGCCGGGACTCTGTAGGCCACAGGGCGTCAACCCATGTATATAAGGGGACGACCTGGCAGCGGCTTAGGGTAAGAAAACAACAGATCGAGAGCCAGGCAAAGAGTATTTGCTCCCTGGTAATCGAAACCCTAGCAATACCACCTCAAACTGGACTAGGCCTTTACCTTCACCGCAAGGGGCTGAACCAGTATAAACTCCTCGTGTCCTTTGTCCCGTTTAACCCCTTTAAGCTAACCTCGTCGCAATGGATCCACAACTAAGTCCTTCCATGAGGACATCTGCCGTGACACTTCCATGACAGTTGGCGCCCACCATGGGGCCAGCGCACGGTGGTTTTGAGTTCTAGAAGGGCAGCTTCGAAGGGATCAAGGGATACGCTGCGGGCCGGATGACCAAGAGTCATCGCGGAAAGATCTACATCGACGACACATGCTGGGGTCCCGGGGCCGGCTTAATTGAGTACGGCTACCGGGTCCCCTTCGGCGGAATCCACGTCTTTATCGGCAAGATCAGCGAACCGGGCCCTGAGCTGGACATCTGCACCGACATCGTCGAGACGGCTCAGCGTGCACGACCAGCCCGAGTTAAGCCCGCCGTAAAGCGTGCCTTTGTTGGATGTATCCATGGGGCTAAATTGGAAGGCTCTGTGTCTGGCGGTGAGACGGCCATCTACTCTGATGATGAGCCGTCCACATGCGAGACCAACTCGATGTATCAACTACAAGACGGACGGTTTGGGGGCTATTCTGATGATGATAGTATTCCGGACCCCCGTGAGCCTCTGAACAGGGTGGCAATTTTCATGGCTGGCACTCAGCCGGTTCTTCGTTCGACAGCCACTGCGGCCATGACTTCTAGTTCAGCGGCGGTGATAGTGGCGGGTGCTGGCGGTTCAGCACGCCCGCCAGCTCAAGTTTTAACAGAACTATTAGACACTCTGGCGATTCTGATGGAGGTTGATGTAACCCCAGACAACCAGGAATAGCATAAGGCAGAAGTGGCTAAATTGCATGATGAGATTGCGCAAGCTAAGGCGGACTTGGTAGCGAAAAACGCCAGGATGGCTGCAGAATGGGCCGTTTTAAACACCCAAGCGCAGCGGATTCAAGAAGATTCATAACGGCTTATGGTGGATCAGAACGCTTCAAACGAAGTCTTGAGGAGAAAGCACCCGAGTCGCCTGCCCTCAGTTTATGAGTCGAGGGACCTCTTTAACACACCCGGGGCGGGGTCCAGTAACCTGCCGATGGTGAATCAGACGGCTAAAGCACGAGGGGGTGGAACGCCGGGTCAGCCGCGCGTGGCAGGCTCTCCGCATATGAATAACACCTCACCTCAGCATGTGGTGACACCGCCGGGTCATTACTCCACCCCTCTAGATAACATGATTGCTGCAGGTACGTGATTGGCGGCTCTGCCAGTCGAGGTCGAGACTCCGGCGGTTGAAACCCGGAAGGGCTGTGGAGCTTCTTCAAACGGCTTTGGTACAGCAGCAGGCTTATTCCTATAGTCGTGACCGGATTCATTCGACCCCTCGTCCAAGCCGGAGCTACAGCAGGCATATTGACTCTCCAGCAATCTCGAGTACTAAGTAGCGCTGTAACCAACCTCATGGACTTGACCTGGCGCGCAATGGTGCCAAAGGTACGTGATTTGGTGGATCAGGTAGAGCCTTACCGAGGCCGAAATGGCTTAGTCAAGCGGCTCATCAGCATGGCCGGTTTACCTGACGGCTTCGGTTGAGGCGGGTGGAACTTCGAGAGCTTTCGGTATGCCGTGTCTAACGGCGGCTCTACGGAACGAGCGTCTGCCCAAGGACTTCAAAGGCCCTCGCAAGGTGCCCAATTACACAGCAGATCAGCCCCCTGAGGCTTGGGTGGAGAGTTATGAGATGGCCATGGAGATGCTGGATGTTAGCGAGGCTGCATACACTAAGTATTTCACCATGATGCTGGAAGGGACGGCTCATACCTGGTTGAAGGGGTTGCCGGCTAACTCCATCGGGTCATGGGCAGAGCTGAAAGCCCGATTTATCTAGAATTTCAAAGATACATGCAAGCAGCCCATGTAGATCGTGGATTTGGTTTCTTGTGTTCAGGCTGAGGGCGAGTCAACGACCAGCTGGATGCGCCGGGTCTCGACTATCATACATTCTTCAGATAACATCGACGTCGGCTCAGCAGTTCTAATGTTGGAGAAAAATTGCCGTTTTATTCCACTCAAGCAGAAGCTTGGGCGGCTTAAGCGTCATTGCAATGACATGGGGGAGCTTATGGTGGCTCTTGTTAAGTATGCCGACTCTGATGGTACCAAGGACCCGACTCCGAGGATGAAAGATTGGGAAAGGGAAAGAAGAGTAGCGGCATGAAGGGGCAACAGTACAACTCTACCAATCAGGGCGCCAACGGTAAGCGCAAGGCTGATGATTTTGTGGCTAACACCGGCTCGCGCAGTTATAACCAGCGTAGTAAGGGACTACCGGCTCAAGGGACAAGGTTTGACCTTGATGTAGTATTAAATCAACCATGTCCAAAACACGAAACAGATGAGAAGCCGGCTACTCATATGTGGAAAGATTACAGCATAATGAGAAGCTTTAGGGAGTCCATCCAACACAACCATAGCCCGAACGGTGGTTCAGGGTCCAGCTCTCATGGTCCAGGTCGTGGAGGCGGCGGTTCAAATTCCGAATTTCAAGGCCACAACAACCAAGGTAATTACAACCAGCAGAATAATCAGGGGAATCAGCAGCAACAACAGTCTGGTTATCAGAGCAACCCGAAGCAATTGAATAGTGGGCAGTATCACGTCTTCACCACCAGTCTATGTAAGCGCGATCATAAGCTTCACAAGAGGGCAGTGAATGCTGTTGAGCCGGCGGTGCCACGTTATTTACGATGGTCAGAACAACCTATTGTGTGGAGTCATGAGGATCATCTGCCCCGGGTTGATAATCCGGGTCACCTGGCTCTGGTGGTGCCACCTCAGGTTGGGGGCTATAAATTTACTAAGGTGCTCATGGATGGCGGTAGCAGCATTAACGCACTTTATTATGAGACCTTCCGCCGCATGGGACTGACGGACAAGAATCTTAAGCCGTCAAACACTGTTTTTCATGGTGTGGTGCCAGGTAAGTCAGCCTACCCAGTGGGTAAGATATCTTTGGAAGTTGCCTTTGGAGATGAGCATGATTCCAGGTCTGAGACTTTAACCTTCGAAGTGGTCAAGATCAAGAGCCCTTATCATGCTCTGTTTGGGCGGCCGACTTATGCTAAGTTCATGGCGAGGCCTTGTTATGTTTATTTACAGCTTAAGATGCCGGGTTATAAGGGCACCATCACCATGCACGGGAGTCGCAAGGTGGTTTTGGAGTGTGAAGAAGGTGATGCCACTTATGCTAAATCAGTTTGTGCAATGGAGGAGCTGAAATTTTACAAGGATAATGTTGAACCAACAGACATGACGTCCTTGAAAAAACCAACCACAGAGCACGACCCTTCGTTAAAGTTTAAGTCGGCAGACGACACTAAATTGGTTGACTTCGTTCCTGGCGACTCATCTAAACAGTTCAACATCAGTGCCAATCTGGATCCGAAATAGGAAAGCGCGCTCATCGAATTCATCCGTGAGAACCGGGACATCTTTGCATGGAAGCCTTCAGACATGCTAGGTGTACCAAGGGAACTCGCTGAACACACTCTTAATATTGATCCAAAGTTTAAGCCGGTCAAGCAATTTCTTCATCAATTTAATGAGGAGAGGCGGAAGGCCATTGGTGAAGAGGTGGCCCGGCTCTTAGCGGCCAGGTTTATTGTTTAAGTTTTTCATCCTGAGTGGTTGGCTAACCCGGTGTTGGTGCTTAAGAAGAATGGCACTTGGCGAATGTGTGTGGATTACACGAACTTAAACAAGGCTTGTCCGGCTGATCTGTTTTCTCTCCCTCATATTGATCAAATCATTGATGCTACGACGGGTTGTGAGCGTTTGAGTTTTTTGGATGCTTATTCTGGTTATCATCAGATCAAGATGGCAGTTAAGGATCAGGAGAAGACAACTTTCATTACTTTGTTTGGAGCCTTCTGCTATGTGTCTATGCCTTTTGGGCTCAAGAGTGCCCAGGCAACTTATCAGCGGTGTGCAGAATTGCCTTCATAATCAGATCGGGCGAAATGTTCATGCTTATGTAGATGACATTGTGGTGAAATCCAGGAAGAAGGAAACCCTAATTGATGATTTGAAGGAAACGTTAGACAATCTCTGGGTCTACAAGATGATGCTTAACCCGGCCAAGTGTTTTTTTGATGTACCAGCAGGCAAGCTCTTGGGCTTTCTGGTTTCTAACAGAGGCATTGAAGCTAACCCGGAGAAGATCAAAGCCATTACTTCGTTGGCTAACACTACAAAAAAAGACACATCCGTGACATTTTGGGCCGAACGATTTTTTTTTCATACATATGACACTTCTATGACGATAATTGTGACAAAACCCGGTATCATCATAGATGTGGTGGGATCCTACTTCTATGACAAAAAATCATGACAGAAAATGGGCTTTTCGTCCTGGGCGGGCCGGAGATGCAGCTGCATGACATTCTTTGTGCCGTCCATGACGGAAAAACCATGGTAGAAGCGAGGGGGAGGAAAATTTCGGGGAGTTGCGGTTCACGGTGGGAGAGCGATGCGCGTTTCTCTAAATGCTGGTACACGCAGCGTGTGTGCGAGGCGTTGGTCAGAATGCGAAGCCGAGCGAGGCGTTGGGCTCTAATCGAACCCGGCGCATGCACGCGGGCTACGTGTTATCGAACCCGAGCAATCGATCGATGGCTGTTAATCGAACCCGATTGAGCGATTCGTTCGCTACTGCTGCTAACTTAAGCTGAGCGATGCTGCCTCGGGATGAATAGTGAGCGTTATGGGGGGTTTGGATGAGCGGTGAGCGATGGCGTTGCCTCCGGATGAACAGAACCCGTGGTGTGGAGCGCCGTTGAACAAAGACACGGTGGAGGGGTGGCCGTGGAGGGGTGGTTGAGTAGGACCACGTGGTGTGGAGGGCTGGATGAACAGTAGATGGTGGAGGGGTGCCCGTGGAGGGTGGTTGAACAGTAGCCGGTGGAGTAGCGCGCGGTGGAGGCTGGATGAACAGGAGCCCGTGGAGGCTGGAGGAGGTCGACGGTAGCCCGTGGAGGCTGGAGGAGGTCGACGGTGGAGATGAACAGATCCCGTGGAGTCCTGCTTTGCGGTATGCCACACCTCCCCTGCTTCGACCGTGGCGCTCCAACACAAGTCCGTTTAAATCCGCTTTTGCGGTACGCCACACCTCCCCGATGAACAGGACCCTGTTTGACCGTAGCGCCCAACACAAGTTCGTTTAGATTCGTTTTGCGGTACGCCACACCCTCCCGATCAACATGACCCCCATTTCGACCGTAGGAGGTCCGCTTCCTCCGCTTTTGCGATGCGCTAGGCCCTCCCGATCAACAGACCCGTTTGAACGTGGCGGTCGAACACAAGGCCGCTTTCTTCCACAGCGGTACGCCAGCCTCGCTTCCATCGCCTGTTCCGTCCAAGCCCTCCCGGCGAACACGACCACGCATTCCGTTCCGACCCAGCCGGTTGGCTCCCCATGAACACGGACGACGACGCTGTTTCTCCGTTCGACCCAGCCATGTAATGAGCGCGCGATAGGTGTTAGAGACCGCCAAGATGTATGTACGCGGGTCAGATTTTTCTTCCTTGCACCCTCGCCACAGACGTGCGTGTACATGCTACGTGCGTGCCTCTACATCTACGCACGCGTGCGCTCTCTACATCGACCAAGATGTACGCATATCGTTCGCGACCAGAATGACAACGCTATATGTACGCCGACCACGTGGGTCCCGGTATCGAGCGGTTCCTTGCGTGCTAAATTGTAGCTGGTGGGTCCCAGCAGTCAGAGGGGCGAATCGTTTTTTTTGCCCGAACGCACTTCCTTTGCATGCGAAGATGTAGCTGGTGGGTCCCAGCAGTCAGGGGGGCGAATCGTTTTTTTTTGCGCGGACGCACTTCCTTGCGTGCGAAGATGTAGCTGGTGGGTCCCAGCAGTCAGGAGGCGAATGGTTTTTTTGCCCGGACGCACTTCCTTGCGTGCGAAGATGTAGCTGGTGGGTCCCAGCAGTCAGGGGGAAACTTTTTTTCGCGAAATACGGTGGCCCGTCCGGTGGGTCCCTGCTGTCAGGTGGAGGAATCATTATTTTCCGCATAATAAGGAGGCACTTCCTTGCTGCGGCCGTGGACCCAGCTGTCAGCCTCTCCACGTACAGTCCACGTCCGATGGGTCGTTCCTTGACCATGTTGACCATGCCACACCGAGAGCACCACGGCGGTGGACGACGGTGAGGCCTAGGAAGGCGACGACTCGGAGCCGGGGAAGACGTAGCAGTGGATGCCCACGCGAAGAGGAGTACGAGGGTTCACTGGTTCGGCTGCGATGTGATGCTGCTGTCGCCATAGATTAACAGGGGGTGTGGGTGAGTAGAGGGATGGCCTGGACAGCGGTGGGAGTAGTAGGGGGCAGTGAGGCCTCCGCGGCATCACATCCGGCCACGGGAGGCAGGAGCACGCGACACGAACGGCGCTGGTTTGGGCGGCTGGAGCAAGAAGACCAGAGGTTGAAGAAGCACTACAACCGTTGGATGAACATCGACGGTAATGTAAGCTAGAATCGTTCATATTGACTAAGTTGACAAAGCCCTCCGTCACGTCAACTTGGTAGGCCCACAAGTCAGCCTCCCAGTATGCTGGGTTCCAGCTGGCAGGGGGAGTATTCATTTTTTTTGTGCGTAATAAGGAGGCACTTCCTTGCGTGCGAAGATAGCTGGTGGGTCCGACAAGTCAGCGGGGGGCACATTTTTTTCGTGAAATACAGAGGCCCTTCCGGTGGGTCCCAGATGTCAGGTGGAGGAATCATTATTTTGCGCATAATAAGGAGGTATTTCCTTGTGTGCGGCCGTGGACCCAGCTGTCAGCCTCTCCACGCACAACCTACTTCCGATGGTGTCATTCGTTGACCACGTTGACCATGCCGGGCTGAGTGCATCCAAGGTGGTGGACGACGGCGAGGCCCCGGACAGCAACGAGCCGGAGATGGGAAGACGCGGGAGTAGAGTCGCAGACGGAGAGGTGTACGAGGGTTAACTGGTTCTAGTGCAGTGTGGTTCGGCAGTCGGTGGAGAAGAACAGGAGGTGTGGAGGGGTGGAGGGATGGCCTGGCCAACGGTGGAGTAGCGCTTCATAGCGGTTGCATATGAAGCTGCTAGCAGCAGGAGGCGGGAGGTGGTCCCAAGCGGTCTTTGGAGGAAGAAGACGAGAGATTGAAGATGGATGCGGCCGTTGGATGTAAATCCAACGGCTAACATGTCGTAATCATTTGTTGACTAAATTTACAACGACTTGCGTTGGCTTCAACCTATTGGCCCACATTTCAGCCTCCAAAAATGTGTCACGTATTCAACCCATTTTTTCAGAATTTACACTCTTTTTTTGCGCAGTAGAATTTACAGTCAATTTGATCTTTTTTTTGAATTACAGCCATTAGCTGGGCTGGGTGAACAATTAATGTAGCTTTCATGCGGCCCATTTATTTTATTTCCTAAAAAATTACAGGCCATTTGCACTTTATCTAGATACACGATTTGCTAGGCTGATTCTAATTATAATGTTTGGTTGGGCCAGCAATGTTATCAAAAAATAAAAAAGGGCTGAGCATTTTGTTATAAATATATTTAAATAATAAGTGATATTATTACATTAGTCCTTAAATCTTACCAAGCTTTTGTACACAATCACTAGAATTTTCGTACAAAACAATCCAGGATTTTATTTGTTAAGAAATTATTTTTATAAGTTAATAAGACGTGGGATATTGTTTTCTTACATATGTAAGTATCTCATAAATATATGATGACAATAAAAATAATATATAATAACATATAAAATAATTTAAATATATATAATATAGTTAAAAGGGAAACATAAGTTGTACCTGGCGTTCCTATTCTTATATAGAAAAATAGAACAGACCGTTGCGTTTTCTTCAAAAAAAAATACATAAATTGGGCTGCCAAAAATAAACCTCGGATGGGAGGTCCATAGGCCGGTCGATACATGACGGCCCTAAGAAAATACAAAAAGACCCTCCCATCCGAGGTCGTGGGCTGCGATGTTAAAAATGAAAGCCTAGACGGGCAGCCCAAAACGACGCCCAACACTTGCCAAAACTCTGTCCCTCGTTTTCTCGTGTTTCGCACACTCAACATTGTGTGGGCATTTTGACTGCATCATATGAAGATGTGCTATGCATGAATGTTGATCAGCATGATGTTAACTGGCTGGTAGTTCCATTTTCGACCACGAATAAAACTTCCAACATGATGTTAACCCTGTTTGAAAAGGCCGTGTTAATATAAATGCTCGCCTCGAAGTTGCAGTTTCTTATCTGGCCCGAACTTGCGCTTATCTGAAACTGAAACTTGCAGTTTCTTCTCGTCTACACTTTTATACTCCTATGAAACTACATTTTTTAAGTGCTAAAAATAGATCTCTAGAATTCATAAAATTCTTCATATGCTCAATACTGCAAATCTGAAATTCAAAAGACATTCATATCTGAAAGTACTCTCAAAATACACAACACAAAACACAATTCACAACCTGCAAATACAGACAACCCTAAGCTCCTCCCCGACAATTCACAACCTGCCCGACTATTGGGCTAGGGGGCAGTCCCTCCTATTCCTCGGCGGACATACCGCCCGTGAGACGATGTGAACGGCGAGGGGGACGATGGCCGGGAAGCGTCGTCGGGCCAACTGCTTTTCTCCTCTTGCAGTTGGGTTCGGTCGACGAAGACTCCACCGGCTCGCTCTCGCAGGACACCCTCACAAACGGCACCCTGTAGATGCTCGATCCTTCAATCTCTGGTGGATGCTCCATCTGGGATCGATACTCCCACCACCGCTCCCTCACGATCGGATTTGGTGAATCTGTTTGCTCCATGGCCCAGAGGAGCAGCTCTATGTACTCCGGCGCGACTCCCTCCGGGAGTATCGCCGCCTTTTCGCTCTGTTGCAGATATTTGGCCATGGATGTCGCCGTCGCCGCTAGTTGGTCCTTGTTGTCAAACCAAGATTGTATCTCCAACATCCTAGCTAGCTTCACAGGGTCGCCGTCTGCGATCCCCACGTATCGGTTGTAATCCTCCATCGATCTACTTCTCCACAGCACCTTCACTCGCCAGCGGTGGTTTTTGAATGGAACAGGAGAGGAGCGGCGCTGGTTTTGGATTAGAACGGGAGAGGAGTGACGCTGGTTTTGGACTGGAACAGGAGAGGAGGGGCGATGGTTTTGAAATGGAAGAGGAGATGAGCGGCGCTGGATTTAGATTGGAACAGGAGAGGAGCGGCGGTGGATTTAGATTGGAACATGAGAAGAGTGGAAGAGCGGCGCTGGTCTTGGAAGTATTTTGTTGTTGTTTTGCGTATTTTGGGTCAAAGTTTGACCACGTACTGTATGTGACAAGCAAAATGTGAATGCATGTCACCAAAAATTGTATCGTTTGGTTCGTATCTGAATGTACCTGCAAATTATATTATTTTTGCAACGTATAACATATATTTTATGTGCGAAAATCATGGTCAATTATGACCCAGAATAAAAGGGAGACTAGTTAATGTGGACTCGCTTTCTTAATTGAAGGGTAAATTGATTTTGATTTTGATCCAGTCACAACGCAACGGCCCTCTCGCCCAATGCTAAATCGCTGCCGCACGCTCCTCTCCCTCTTCTCCATTGCAAAACCACCTCCTCTCCTCTCCATCATCTCCATTCCAAAACCACCGTCTCACCTCTCCCTCTTCTGATCTTCTCCATTGCAAAACCACCTCCTCTCCTCTCCATCATCTCCATTCCAAAACCACCGTCTCGCCTCTCCCTCTTCTGATCTTCTCATTGCAAAACCACCTCCTCTCCTCTCCATCATCTCCATTCCAAAACCACCTCCTCTCCTCTCCATCACCTCCATTCCAAAACCACCGTCTCGCCTCTCCCTCTTCTGATCTTCTCTCCATTGCAAAACCACCTCCTCTCCTCTCCATCATCTCCATTCCAAAACCACCTCCTGTCCTCTCCCTCTTCTCTATTGCAAGACCACCGCCTCCTCCCATCTTCCAAAGCTAGCACCGACCACTCTGTAATCGACATCTATGGAGAGGATGGAGCAGCGAATCAGCAGATCACGGGCGAAAGCAAGCAAAGTTAGCCAAGGTTGAAGGAGATCCTTAGTTGGTTTCACAATGAGTGGGAGATTTCGAGGACGGTGCGGGCCATGTGGCAATGTGTGCGAAAGAGCGAGACGGCAGCGATGAGGGCGGCGATGTAAATGTACTCCTCGGCGGCAGTCACGCCTGAGTCCTCCGAGTTCATCGAGTATCTCCTATGGGCGATGGAGCAGGCAGATTCGCCGAGGCGGCAGTGGAGGTGGTGGGCGTACAGGTCGAAGGTCGAGCACCCAGAGGATAACGAATCGATCGAGTATGGTGTGCCTTTCGTGAGGGTGCAGAGCCAGCCGGAGCCACATGAGTATTCGTTCTCCCACCGCAAGAGGAGGTCGGATGGCGCGACGTCGCTTCCCCGACGTTCTCCACGGTTCCCTTGACGCTCGCCTCATTTCAATGGTGGCGGTAGGGTTTAAGGTAAGCTTCGCACTAACCTAATCTTCCACCTGCTCATGCTTACAGTCAGTGTGACAGCTAATGAAAATCATGCTTACAATCAGTCTCCGAGTACTACGCCAATCACCCTAAAATAGCTCTGGACCTTTGGGTCAAAGTTGTGACACAGTGTACAAATAAAGAAAAATAGATTGGTGCTTCTTTCATAAAAGAGTACTCCCTAGAAAACTGCCAATATAAGCTACGAGTAGTTGGTTAGAGGATTTGCTGCCAAGAAAGATCCATCCACGTAGAGCGCCACACATCCCACCGGGTTGTGGTGGATGACAATGCGTGCATGCAGCATGGTTGGTGTCGGTAATTTTTACTTGGCACACCTCGCTCTCTGCATATATGCCGGTTCCTTACGTACATTTGTGCAGTTCCACCAAAATGCAGCTGAATAACCCTGTTTGCACAGATAATGAAAAAGCGTGATTACATTATAGCGGCACTAGTTGATGAAACACACAAAATAAATAGAAGAAAATATTGCGATAGTATCATAGTATGCCATGTTGCGAGGGCAAGATGGGCCCTGCGACGCCTCATACGGTACGCCTCATACTGGATCGTCCCAAGTCTCCCAGATACACCTTCTGCCAGTGATGAACATCAGTGTACAGCAGTAGTACAAGGAGGCGCCTTGAGACATTCAAATCTCTATTTTTGTACATATCAACTAAAATTAAGCACCCCAGGTTTGTAAACGCTTAAACATTAACAATGGGACTAGTTGATGAAACATACTTTAACAAAGAGAAGCACTTTCTTTATCTACATTGGAAATGAAATGATAGAGATGACACTCGCTATATTTTAACTGTATTATTACTTCATTTTATCAGTGACACTAGGGTCGAGCAGGTGGCAAACGAGGTGTACCGTAAGGCCGCAAGGATGGAGGCCGGGGTGCTTAGGTGGGATCGATTTCAAGCTGGCTCTTTTAGTCACCAACATGGATGATTCAATTCATGGGACCTTTTGGTGTAGTTCACCTAAAATGAAGCAATGTCCCATGAGCTAGCAGCTTCTTCTTCAATTCTTTTAAGAAAAGGGCTCCAGCCCCGGTTCCATTTCCATCAGAAAACGAAACCCACAGAGCGTCTTCTTCATTAGTTGCAATAAAATTGAGCAACATCAAGGTTGGTTGTGAAGCTCCTGGAATGCTCAACTATAATTTGGATATCATTTGTGCAGTTCAACTAAGATCGAGCGTGAAATGTATCTCTGTTTGCACAAAAAAGGTGGAAAGGAGGGTGACTAACAAGTAACAAGTGATGAAACATGCATCAAATGAAAAGAAGCATGTTCCTTATCTGAATGGCAATCCTACAAGGACAGTAGCAATTTCTAAAGCTGTAGAATTTCTAGATATTAGTGTGGGCATCAGGATTAACTATGACAACCGTTAAATACGACATTACTTTGGGCACGGGAGAGTAGGCGGACCAGGACAGTTGCATTTCTAACGAAAAGAACCAACTTATCTTAATGGGAAATTTTAGCGGGACATGTAAAGAAGTGCCATTGATTCATATTATCGAGGCATTACATTGAAAACAACATTGGTTTAACGTGTCCTTACTTTTAATAGTGCGATTGCTACATTTTACCGGTGGCATTACATAAGAGTGGCTCGAGGCAACAAACATCGAATGTGATATCTGGGTTGGTCCCATTTTTGTTCGTATAGCCACCTTATATCGTATGAGGCTAGCAAATCTAGTGCCGGACTTACTCGCTGACTTCTCCCCAGTCCCCACTTTCTTTCCTTTTTCAACCAATAGATCGGGTTTATATTGAGTTTGTATTGTGTTTCCTTTATTTCCTATTAGACCTAGAGACCAGTTGGATAGCCAGGTCTGCTACTTTTCGCCCCCATTATTTCCTCTTTCGACCAAGTCCTAGATTCAGTAACAAATCCTCCCCCACCCCACCACCTTTCTTCCTTGTTTGAACCAAGTAGTACTAGATTCGAGTGCATGAACTAGTTTTACCTCTTAAACATAAAAAAATTAGGTGGTTTTCGAACAGCCGATCGATCCTATCTACGAGGGGGACTGAGAAATAGTAAAAGATACAAATGCAGCGATGTCAGGAGCTCGGGAAGTAGAGCAAGGCCGGTTTCGAAGGAAGTTATACCTGATGGTCGCCGGGATGCCGCTAGGTGGGCAGCGGGAGGCCGGATCCGCCCATACTACGGCAGCGAGGAAGAAGAGGTCGGAGGCCCTCCCTCGCCAGTGGTGCTTGGGAGAGAACGGCAAGGCAGGCTGATCGGGACGCGCCCAGAAGTGGGAAGAGCCGTCGCCGAGGACGATCGCGTGAACGTTGCACCTTCTCACCTTCCCCGGTGGAGAGGATCCGGCTGGATCTGTGACCAATGGTGAGCAGAGAGAGAGAGAGTGTGGCCACCGCTGTCGTGTTTAGATCTGGAGAGGCCGAGACGGTGTGAAGAGAGCAACACTAGCAAGCAAGCGCGGAGGCTCCTGCCTATATAGTGGAGTAGTACTTAGTTTTCTTTTGTCTACCGGAGCCGGCTTGACCTCGCTAATGACTGCCGAGAACTCTTCATGCACGTGGCCGGAGGCGCAGCTTGTCGCCATTTTGATCTGGCGCCGGATAATAACATATAACACGAAAAAATACCACATGACAAGAAATCATAACCTCACTGCCCAAAGGAGACAACATGAATCCCGACGGACAAACTAGACGAGGAACAAAGCTCAAATTAAAGATAAACTCGTAGAAAAGGGGTCCGTCGATAGATGTCCTATTTAACATAGCCGGCTTGACCTAGATGGCAACCGAGTAGTCACTATTCATGCATGTGCCCCCAATGACTAGCCCAACTCAGTTGTCGTTGTTTAACCCTCGCCAATGATCCGAAGCACATGACACATAATTTTGCGAGATGACAAGAAACCTTTTTTAGATTTCTCACCACAACTACAGCCATGTACAACACAGCCTGCACGATATGTAGACGATAGCCAATCCAGGCGTGTCTGCTGGAGTCTGGTCACATGCATGGACGAACTGATCTTCCGTGTCTTGCAGGGATCGTCCAGGCACCAACGTAGTACAACACTTCTCTAGCACTATCACTCGTCTCCCTCTTCTATTAAGTCACCTGACTTGTGGGGCCGGGGAGTGTGCCTATGGTCGGTTCTCAATTGCCGTCCCACATGTGTGTGCGAATGCAATATGACGCGCGTTCCATTCGGAGAGCAGCGTGGCAGACCGACCGACCATCTGGGGTGCGACGCGAACGCGACGTGCGTGCTGTATACTCCGTACATGTGTACCGCCGTTTTCTAGACGCTTTGCTCCATGGCGTGGGCGCAATCCATGGATACAAAATTAGTATACTGTATACTCTTTAAAAGTCAAGGGCGGGGCTTTTCCTGCCCGGTAGGCGGCGGGACAGTTCCGCCTAGTCGGTTCGACAGAGACGCGACAAGACGAGGGAGTATGCTGCTGCAAACGTAGGGCAGTGTGATTTGATAGCGAGTTACTGCTGGACAGGTGGGGCCCCGTGATTTGACTTGCCATTATCATTTTAATCAAGCGCCACGACCGACGTGAGTCTCCCGATTCCTGACTACCTCCATACAGGTGCCTCTCCCAATGCTCCACCATGTAGTAGTAGAGGCTGGCTCTTGCATGAGTGCCCACTTCTCCACTTTTTCCTTGCCCCTCTTTCCTCCACATATGCAAAAATGCCATGTAAAGCGGCAAAGTGCACTATTGTACTTACTTGCTCCTATAGGTGCTTAAGCTTGCCACATAGGCATAAAGTCTAATGTGGCAAGTTAATCAAGAAGAGAGAGACTAGTTTGGTGACCCAAGGAAGAAACAGTGCTAAGCGCGTGTACCTAGGTGAAAAGACAATTTTGAGTCTATAGCTAATTAAATGAAGCAAACTTAGCAACACCATTTCATTGGAAGAGGTTACTCCTTGGCAAATGCAATAAATACTAGTACTCCATGTGTCCCATTATATAAGAACGTTTTTGACACTACACTAGCTAATGTAAAAAATGTTCTTATATTATGGGACGGAGGGAGTACGAAGAAAGAGATAGAGAGGAGTAAAAAAAAAATACACTTATAGCCAACCTTGTTGTAGTATGAGTGACTAAGTGATGACTATGTATGACATGCCAACATCAGATAGCCTAACGCACCGTGTTAAATCTCCAAGGGCGCGACCACGCGAGCGACGCTGCGGTCGTGGTAGCCGCGACCATGATACGGGCTGGCAGCAGCCCTTGGATCTGAGATCAAACGGTCGCATGCTAAGTTGCTAAAAATTTGTAGAATAACCCTCCAGGATAGGATATTCACCCATTGGTCTAGAAGCAGACATCTTGCTGGTTATAGATAGCTCTTCAGAGGAGGATTCAGAGGCAGATGGCCAGTGCTATTATCCCCCTGAGGTGTATGCTCAAACTTGGCAGGGTTATGTTACTCATATAATGCATATGTTGTATTGCAATGCTTATTTTTTACATCTTATACACAATACTGAATGCCATCTCCTTAGTTGACACATCATATATGCAATTGCCCTCTGCTCACTTCCTTAGTATATAAATCATATATTTGAATTATGTCATGCCATGATGTTTACATAGACAAGATGTATCTGAATTATGGCATGCCAACCCATTTTCTAAAGACATAATATAGTTATATCATCTCATCCTGTTTACATAGTCATCATATTTTAAATTATGTCATTCTATCCGTGAATTATATTGTGCCATCATGTTTCCATCGATTTACATGTTTGTGATTTATGGCATGCCAACCACTTTAATAGACACATCGTATAGTTATATCATGTCATCCTGTTTACATAGTCATCATATTTTGAAGTATGTCATTCTATCCTGTTTAGTTAGCCATCATACATGTGAAATTGTGTCATGCTATCCTGTTTAATTAGCCATCATATATGTGAAATTATGTCCTGCTATTCTGTTTGCTTAGACGACATAAATGTGAATTATTTCATGCCCTGTTTTCTTCCCTACTATCCATTGCACCTGTCTATCTTACAATGTCTGTACATTCAATTACTTTTCTTGTTTATCAGCCATTTCAATTGGAGGGAGTGATTGCAGTATCTGTGGGAGTAAAAACAAGGTCTTCAGAAAAGATCGTGCTACCTGTCAATGCAGATAGAACCACGGTTGTACTTGCCCAAGAATCAGCCCCACCACACATAATCCACACTCATGCAGATTGTACCCCTACCCAGTTGGACAGAGAACCAGCTACACCCCTTCTAACCCCAACCCCAGCAGATAGACACCTGGGCCTCCGTTGACACAACACTGTCTCCACCACAGAGCACCCAAGCACGAGCAGTTAGTAAGGCAACTGCAGTGCCCAAATCACGAGGACCACCACTCCGAACCCGAAGTCAAGGCTTAAAGCAGAAGAAGAATTGTTCTCAGGTCAGGTTCCGTAGCTATGGTTCATACTACTTTGCTCTTGCATCATCAGATTTCTTGATACCAACCAATTTCAAATTTGAAGGATGCAATTGAAACTCCAATGGCGCAACAGGTATGTTTTAAACCTGTTTCTTCAACGTGTTTGGCTGTTTGCTATTGTAACTTGCTCTATGTTGATTTCAGTTTCAATTGAATAAACAGTTATGTTCTCATGCCATGCACATTATAAGTGTTGTTATTGCTGTGTAGTTTCCCACACTTCTATTCTGTCTATGCTGCTTTGTCTTAAATAGATATGATTGAATCGTATCTATCTTGATTTGGCAACATAAACTAGAATGATATAGACCATACAGTGGCCATACTACATAGATATATGTTTGTCTCATGCTATTATCCTGTCCACCTTACTATTGAACTGGTTTACCAAAATGAGTTTCATATACTACATTGTAAACCTGAGATGTGTTTGTTTGTTTCCCTTTTAGAACGCGGATAAAATATTGGAGAAGAGTACCCTGTTATGCAATGGTAAAGGAAGTAATGCAGATAAGGTTCAAGATAGTGAGACATCCCTGTTGGTCTCCAAGAAACCTGATAAAAACTATATTGAGGACACTAAGACAACCCCAAAGTCCTGTCTTGATGTAGTGTTCGAAAGCATCGGGCTACCACTTCTTGGCACCAGCTCTTCGAACTCGTTGCCTGAATCCGTTCGGCTTCTTGAGTCTCAACTTCAAGTTGAAAGACATCGATTAGATGTTATGCGACAGGAAGCCAAAGGACTGAGGAAGTCCCTGCAGAATTCAGATGCAACAGCAGGCGCTGGAGGACTTAAGCGCCAAACAAGAGAAAGTTAATAAGCTTGCTAAGCATCTTGCCAGCATTATGGATGCCTAGGATATTGTTTCTTGAGCTCTTCGGAAGTGGTTTTAGTTCTGGACTTGTTTTGTCGTATGCGTTTATATGTCATTGTTCCTTATATTTGCACTGGTGGCGAACTTTGATGCCCAGTGGATGTAATATGTGTAATAGCCGTGATAGCCTAGTGTAAATTGCTTGCTTATTTATTTCCTTGTTGTCTTGTTTATTTGTTTGCTTGTAGTCAGTGCAGTTCTTTTTCTGCGGTTTGTTAGTGGCTGCAACAACCTATTTTTTAAAACTAGGCCACAATAACCATGGGCTAATATTCTTGTAGTGACACCGCACCTACGGGTCAGAGAAACAAGTGGGCCTTATACGGGCCGTATAAACAGTGGGCCTTCCATGGGCCGTAGAAACAATGGGCCTTCTACGGGCCGCAGAAACAATGGGCCTTCTACGGGCCGTATCATCAATGGGCCTTATACGTGTAGTATGATCGATTGGCCAAACATGGGCCAATAACAGGCCGCATTATGGCCATAAACGGGCTAGAGTTGGAATCGTCCGTTCATGGGCCGACCATAATGGGCCATCGTTAATAGGCCGTATTTCATGACGCTATGAAAACGGCCCAACGTGTTAACGGACCACAAACGGGCCGACTGTAACCACGTGCTGAATTTGGCCCATAAGCAGAAAATCATAGTAACGGGCCGTAAGTAAATGAATGCTGGAAATGAGCCCAAGAATAAATGGGCTCTGAGAAGGCCGAAAGATAACATGGGCTGAAACGGCCCAACGAAATAACGGGCCCTTAATGGTTATAAAGTGATACACTGTTCATTACGGGCCGATTTCACCTGAGCCGTTAATGGGTGTAATGTAATACACTTTATTCATTACGGGCCGATTTCACCACGGGCCGTTAATAGGCCAAGAGTTACATAGGGCCTCATATGGGCTGAAAGACATCATGGGCCATACATGGGCCGAAGTGAAAATGGGCTGGAATCATATTGGGTGGCCCAAATGACGCCATCGGGCCTAATTCGGATAGGGCGAACGGGCCTTGGGTTAGCAGTTGTAAATGGGCTATATGCGAACATGCCGTTAACGAGCTTTACATGGGCGCCCGCCACCTTTTGACCAAGTCAAATGGGCCGCCTTTTCACGAGAATGGGCCTCTGTTGGGCGTGCCACGGTCGACGTATCATAGGCGCCTATCATCCAATGAGTGGATGACATCTGTCATAGCGGTGAGCCCACGCGTGTTTCCTCCACCAATGATGATTTTACACGTGGAAAATCCCCATTGGTCGGGCATTAACGGGTTATCGGATCCAAAACCCGACCCGATAGCTTAACGGCGTTCCGTTACGGTGGATGCCACGTGTCGGTTACCCTTGACGCAGCACTTCGCGGACGCTGCGATTTATCGTCATGGAAGTGGACACTTCCGTGATGATAAGTTTGGTAATGTCATGGAACACTTCTACGACAAAGACGGTATGACTATCTTGATTACATCATAAATTTGTCATGGATGTACATGCATGACAAAAAACGCGACCTACTGTGACAAACACGTATCATCACGGAAGTGTATTTTTTTGTAGTGTAAGCTGGCATGTGTTAATGATGTTGAGCGTCTGGCGGGTCGTATTGCAGCTCTAAGCCGGTTTATAAGCCGGTTAGGTGATAAGGCTATTCCTCTTTATCAGATGATGAAGAAAATAGATCATTTTGTTTGGAGTGATGCTGCTAATAAAGCGTTTGAGGATCTGAAGAAACAGTTGGCTGAGCCACCCGTTCTTGCTGCCCCTATTGATAAGCAGCCTCTGTTGTTATATGTGGCTGCTAATAGCCGGGCTGTTAGTGTAGCTATTGTGGTGGAAAGGAAAGAGGCAGGCAAGGAATACCCAGTTCAACGACCGGTTTACTATTATCAGTGACGTGCTTATTGAGTCCAAGCAGAGATATCCACACTGGCAGAAGCTTGTGTATGGGATTTTCATGGCAAGCCGGAAGCTCAAGCAATATTTTCAGGGTCATCCCATTACTGTGGTTAGCTATGCTCCTTTAGGAGACATCATCCAAAACAGGGAAGCCACATGCCAGGTTGCTAAATGGGCCATATTGAGCTTGGACCTCATGGTTTAAAGTATGTGCCTCGTACGACCATCAAGTCCCAAGCACTTGTAGATTTCATCAATGATTGGACAAAGTTGCAGAGACCTGAGGAAAAGCCAGATAACACATATTGGACTATTCACTTTGATGGATCCAGACAGTTGGAGGGCTCGGGGGCTAGAGTTTTCTTGACTTCCCCACGAGGTGATAAATTTTCTTATGTTCTCCAGCTAATGTTCCTTTGTACTAACAATGCAGCTGAATATGAGGCCCTGCTCCATGGTCTTCGTATGGCTAAAGAGATGAATTTAAGCCGGGTGAGGTGTTTTGTCGATTCAGATCGGGTAGCCCAACAAGTCTCTGGCACCTGGGACTCTAAGGATCCACTCATGGAGGCTTATCACCGAAAGGTTGATGCTATTGCGGGTCATTTCAAGGGTTATCAAGTTGAGCATATTGATCGCAGGAAGAATGAGGCGGCTGATACTTTAAGCCGGTTAGGGTCTCAGCGTAAGCAGGTTCCACCTAACACGTTCCTGGATATTTTGCTTAACCCTTCTGTCAAATTGCCTACAGAGGAGGATCTTGCTGTCCCTGACCCGGAAGCACAATTGGCGGTGTCTCTTCATGCTATTCCTGATTGGACAGTTCCGTATTTGGCTTACATGACCCGGGGTGAGTTGCCAGAGGATGAGATCTTGGCCAGACAGATAACCCAGTGTTCTAAGTCAATGTCAGTTGTCAATGAGGAGTTGCACCATCACAGTGTCACATGTGCGTTTCAGTGTTGCGTCTCTCCCGAAGAAGGTTGTGAGATTCTACGGGAGATTCACGAAGGAGATTGTGGTCATCATGCCGGTTCTAAATCTCTTGTAGCCAAAGCTTTTCATCATGGGTTCTATTGGTTGACGGCTCATGCTGATGCTGAGGATTTGGTAAGCAAGTGTGATGGTTGTCAGAAATTTTCACGACGAGCTCATGTGCCGGCTCAAGATTTGAGGATGATTCCAACTACTTGGCCGTTTGCAACTTGGGGGCTTGATATGGTTGGGCTTTTAAGAGGTCCAAGGATAAGAAGACCCACCTTTTGGTGGCGGTCGATAAGTTTACTAAGTGGGTTGAAGCAGAGCCGGTTAGTAAGTGTGATGCAGCAACAACGGTTCAATTCATGAAGAAGGTGATCTTCCATTTTGGCTTTCCACACAACATTATAACAGATAATGGTACTAATCTCTCTAAAGGCACCATGAAAGCATTTTGTCAAAGGGAGCATATCCGGCTTGATGTTTCCTCTGTGGCTCATCCTCAGTCCAATGGTCAAGCAGAACGAGCAAATCAAGAAATTCTACGTGGTATCAAGCCCCGACTTATGGTTCGTTTGCAGAGAACGCTGGGTTGTTGGGTAGAGGAGTTACCCTTAGTGTTATGGAGTATCAATACAAACCCCAATAGATCAACGGGTTACACACCTTTCTTCATGGTTTATGGAGCAGAGGCGGTTCTCCCTAGTGACATATGTCACGATTCAACCCGGGTGGCGGCTTACGTTGAGGCTGACAATGAAAAGGCACGTCAAGATGCACTTGACCTATTGGATGAGGAGCGTGATCTCGTGGCAGCTCGTTCGACGATTTATCAGCAAGACCTACATCGTTATCACAGCCGCCGAGTCAAAACCAGAACCTTTCAAGAAGGCGACTTAGTGCTCCGGCTCATCCAGGACCAAAAGGATATGCATAAATTATCGCCGCCTTGGGAAGGACCTTTTGTGGTCAGCAAGAATCTACATAATAGGTCATACTATCTTATTGACGTTCGAGACCACAAAGACTCACGCAAGTCGGAGGAGGAGACCCGTCGGCCGTGGAATATAGCTCATCTTCGGCCCTACTATACTTGAGCCACCGACTCTCATGATGTACATAGTTACTCTATGTATATATTATAAGTAGTATAATAAAGCCGACATCCCTGATAATTCAGGGCCTCTGTCATTTCACTTCTTCGAAGCTGAGTCTTTATCATCATATTCATTTAAGAGGCCCGACGCCCGAACTTTAGGGACCAAAGAGAGTTGGATGCACAACACGGCTCAAACATAGGTCCCTGATGTTGACATGGTTTTTGACCAAACCAAAATAGCGTGCAAATACTGTACCAAAAGTTACATAAATGTGAAATGGCAAAAATCTGTTTTATAATGAAAATGATCAATTAAAAAATATAATCAACCGCTCAAATCAACGACCGAAAAATAGGCATATTATATATTCGAACGTTCATAATGCACATTTTAAACCGACAATTATAAAATATGGCAAAACAAATTTGTCTTGTATGTACGCGCATCATCGTCGACGGATGCTGATCTAAAATTTCACTGTCAAGGACGACGCCAATATTATCAAAGCATCAGGCAGTATGTTCCTCCATCAGAAGAATATTGTTGTATCTTAACCGATGCACATGAAATATAATTTGATAGAGAAGCCAATCATAAGGTTGATCGTTGCGTAAAAAAACCATTTAATAATGAAAGGGAACAATTTAAAAATAATGGTACGATATATTTTTGATATTATGAACATTGAAAAAAGCCGATGATTATACAATAGGACGAAAAATCGCCTAGTTTTGTCGTAAGAAAATATGGAGGATGCATAGGCGTGTATGCATACAGCGTTACCGGACAATGAATTCTAATTCTCAAATAAATTTAAATTGTGATAGGCAGTGTTGATATTGCCAAAATACTGAATCATCAAGTAAATGCGAACATTATTCCAATAATATTAAATGCATATAAAAGAAAAATGCCCTGTGTGACAACATATTAAAAAATGTCAGACAATTATTGAATTATTGGAAAACACCGATATTGCTAACAATGAAAAGGGACAATAAATAAATATGAGAAAACAAATAATACTCATCAAATTTTTGTCCTAAGGAAATTTCATCGATGATAGAATTCTAATGTTAACATAAAATCGAATTATCATGACCGGCGCCAATGTCGCCAAAATATTATTCCACAAAATAAATGTGAGCATGTCATTCTACGACATCTAATGAAATATTGGTGCAATGCTTGAATTAAAATGTGTCACACACCATCGTATAATTATCAATGAAAGAATATATTCTCATATCTCCGTCTCATGCATGTTAAGAAAATTAGCCTTAATCAGGCCTAGCCCACTTTGAAAATGTCTACGTACGTGTGCATGTGTAGCCACATCCATCGGCCAATCACGCACATAAGTAAATGGGTCAGCGACGTTGCCGATCAATTAGTGATCAAACAAATAGAAAAAAAGAGCCATCACGCTCCCACCATCCCACGATCAGTGGACGTGGACGTGGACGTGGGCGCACACACCTCCAGCCACTGTAGCGCTGCACGCTCCGTCCCTATAAATAGCTGGCTCCCTGGCGTATAGAGGGTTGGATTCATTTTTGCTGCAGATTTCTTAGGTCTTCTTCCGCCTCTAGTAGCAATATTCTACTACACACCATAAATCATATAAAAGCACATATAGAAAGAAGAGGCAGGCGTGGTGCTTGCTACAAGGTTGAAGGTGAGATTCATGGCTCTTCCCTAGCCCCTGATTTGGCCATTGTGGTACAGATCAGGGAGCTTTTTTCTTCCTTCTCTCTCAAAACTCTAGCCCTTGGTTCGGCCATCATGGCACAAATCAAGGAGCATGTTTCATCTCTTCAAAATTCTCGTCCTTAGTCCGGCCATCACGATATAGACTAAGGTGCATGTTTAATCCATCTCAATTTTTTCCTTGGTTCGGCCATCGTGGTACAAATCAAGGAGCATGTTTCATCTCTCCAAAATTCTCGTCCTTAGTCCGGCCATCGCGGTACAGACTAAGGTGCATGTTTAATCCATCTCAAATTTTTGTCCTTGGTTCGGCCATCGCGGTACAAACCAAGGGACATGTTATATACACCCCAAATTGTTGCCTTAGGTTCGGCCATCACGGTACGAGTCAAGGAGCATGCATGATTCTTGTAAACACGGTTCCTTTAAATGTTCCGTGTGCTTCGTCCTATTGATCTCCGTCTTGGTTCGGTCCCCTTAGCGATACAAACCAAGATGAACGCCTCGTTCCTTGGTTTGGTCTCTATACGTGGATACAAACCAAGAGAGTGTCATAAGTGCGAAAACCTCATAAAAATTGCACTAATTTGGTCATCATATAAAAATGGATATGACTAAGTTGGAATGAAATTACGAACGCACTAAACCGAACTCATGATAAACTCTTGTTTGGTTGCGCTACGGGCATTATTTGTCACGCTAGTTGCAATACAAACAAGAGCATAAAAATATATTCCTTCACTTGGTTACGCTGCACGCGGGCATTATCTTAATGCCACGCGGTGTTTGTAGTAATACGAGTAGGGCAAAACTTAATTAAAAAATGTGTTCATGTTACACACCCAAAAACCAAAATCATGCAAGATGGATTATAAAACATGTTGGATCATAAAAATCAATCTTACTTGGTTACGCTACACGTGGGAATTATCTTAATGTTACGCGGTGTTAGTAGTAATACAGGTGAGAGAAAATTAAAAAAATATTCGGGCCACATATTCTGGCCAAAGTAAAATAAAATATGTCATGGAATGCTCCAATGCTATAAGAGTCTAAACTATTAGCATCGTCATAAATGGATATCACAAACTCACTTTACTTGGGTTATGCTACACACTAGCGCCAATGAAATGACGCTATGTGAAGTTAGTGCTAATACCATGTGAGGTACAAACATAAAAAAATGATAGATGTCATACGACTCATGCAACACCATAATTGCTCCACAAACCTTTGCTTGGTTATGCTGCACGTGGGCATTATCTTAGTGCCACGCGGTGTTAGTAGTAATACAGGTAAAGCAGAACTTAATAAAAATAAGTTCATTCCACATCCACATATGCATACAAAATTCATGCAAAATACATGATAAGGCATATTTCATGTAGCCCACATAGGCTTTAAACAAATAAAAAGTATCATAAACAAACTCCATTCGGGTCAAGCTATACATGTGCGTCATATCATTACACCGCGTGCTTAGTTTTGATACCGTGTGAAGTCAAAGTCAACAAAATATGGCACATATCATATGCACCATAAAAAGCATCAAAATTGTGTCAGAAAGCTTTAGTCCATTACGCTACACACCGGCACCACATTAGTGTCGTGCGGTGATAGTAGTAATGTGATGATGCAAACTTATTAAAATTGGCATGTCACATGTATCCATGCCACCAAAACCAAAGATGTCATATAAAATTCCCAAAGAAAAATATATACATATCCTATATGCTAAACGTAGGATAAAACTATGCCTAGCCAAAATCAACCTGCATTCCGCATATAAATGAGGTTGAACACACACAAATTGTTGCATGCTAGGAAAACATATTCCCAAACATCACACATAAAATCATAGAGGAGTACTTGCATGGAACCAGACTTCAAGCTCACCAAGAAGGAGTTCATCGTTGACCGCGAGGAGGATTTCTCTTGTAGTATGTTGTAATAGGAATGTGATGCAATCCTATGTAATAGATATGTTGGAATTCTTAACCAGGGGTTTTCTCTTCAGAGATGTAATTAACAGAACTTTTATGTAAATGTAAGAGTTCTGGAAATAATGTACCTACAATGTTTGATTCTATTTTTATTTTATGCTTTTAAATATATTCATTCTGTATCAATGACGTGGACGCGTGTTTCACGCCCGCCATTTTCTTGTCATCCGATTCTGGCACGCCCAGTGGGACATATTTCTCCCCTCATCTTCGAATTCCAACATAGGATTGCAACACATGAATTTCCATAGTACATGAAACATAAAGTATTATGTACGTATACACGAAAAAAGGATGAAGAAAACTAATATATGGTTTTCTTTAGTTTGAAGGTATGGAAGGTCGGGTGCCGCAGTCAATGAGACTCCGCATTGGAGACATTTGGCATGATGTGCCAGTTGGTCCATGTGCGACTTCAACAAATCAGCATCTGGATAATATGACTGCATCACCTTTGAACATGACCAAGGAATGGAAGTCTTCTCCACTCAAGTTTGGGGAAGTATGAGGGTAGACAAACAAGGAAAAGGGAAGACAATGGACAAACTCCACTATGAGCAACCTATGAATGGGGCAATACCATGACTATATTTCGCTCCTCATCATTTCTTCATGGAAGGACGTCAAAGGTTCAGAATAAAGGTCAAGTTGATGCTTCAGAGCCCATTCTTCCGCTGGCTGATAAATCCATTGGAGAATGCTCTAAGACGGTTCTCAAGTTTCCCCTTGAATGCAAGAAAAAGCACCCCAATTCCCATGGCTATGAAACATGTCATGTGAACCCAACGTCAACATTGTCAAGTCCTTTGTCGTCATCAACACCCATTGCATATGATTCCTCTCAGACTTCGTTGGAGTCGGTGTGCCATCAACAAAGAAATGTTCGCCATGTCAACCTTCACAATATTAAGGTCGGCAAAGTCCGTATCCAATTCCCCAAGAGTGTCGACAACAATCATCCAGATCGCCTTTTTGATATCAGCAAGGGCGGTATAAGAATTCATACTACGGTGACTAGCAACCCTTCAACAGTTGTTTCCTTCATCAGGTTCATCTGAAAAAAGTATCTTAATCACGCCAAGTGGCATGTTGTTGGCCTTGACTGTGAATACACTAGATATGTCCACAGCAAAGAGCGTAAGAAGCTTCCACTTGAGCAACAAGTTGTTCTCTCTAATCAAGAGCCACAACGCGCCGCTGTCTTGCAGCTTTGTGTGGGCAAGCATTGCCTAATTTACCAGCTATACCAGGCTCATGCCAAGAGTTTTATCCCTCCACTTCTGCGCAACTTCCTTGACAATGACATAGTCGAATTTGCGGGTGCGGCCATTGGCAATGGCATAGAAAAACTCAAGTTCTATAACTTGGGTATCGTAAAATCTGTTGATGTGCAGGACCGGTATCAAGGTTCCTAACCAAAAGCGAGCAATTTGGCTTCATTGGAGAAGCTAGCAAAGAAGGTTGCAAACATAAGTCTTAACAAGGACAAAAGCATCACTGTCAGTCAGTGGGAAAAGTCCAACCTGGATCATGACCAGATCAAGTATGCATGCTTGGATGCCTATGCGAGCTTCGAGGTTTACAGGCGACATTCCAACATAACCGGTTATCTTAGAACTCGTTGAAAGGTTTGTTCCTAGGTGAAATATGTAAGAAAAAGGTTGTTCAGTCTTTATCAAAGAAAAGGATGTACATGACCATTGTTTCTTTATATTATGGCTATGACTATTTCACTAGGTGCATTTTTTTAATATGATGATGCATGGAATAAAATGTTCTTGTATCATCATAATTTTGTTCTCATAGAAGACAAGTGAATCTGAAGGGAAATGACATATATTTTGCATTAATGCTCGCAATACAAATGTTGCAACATTATTTAAAGAAAATTGTGACACACAAAAAAAGTCACTCCATACCCTCACAAGTCTAAACTGGGGCACCCAAAAAAACTCCAATAAACTTAATAGTATAAACTGTGATAGAAAGAAAAATACACTCCATACCCTCACGAGTCTAAACTGGGGCACCCAAAAAAAAACTCCAACAACTTATGAGTCTAAACTGTGATGAAAAAAAATCATCAAACATACTCCATACCCTCATGAGTATAAACCGGGGCTCACAAAAACAAAATCACTCCATACCCTCACGAGTCTAAACTGGGGCACCCAAAAAAATACACTCCAATAAACTTACGAGTCTAAACTGTGATAGAAAAAAATATTACTCCATACTCTCATGAGTATAAACTGGGGCACACAGAAAAATACACTCCATACCCTCACGAGTCTAAACTGGGGCACAATAGAAAACATATACTCCAACAACTTATGAGTCTAAACTGTGATGCAGAAAAAGGGAACATACTCCAATACCTCACGAGTATAAACTATGGTATAAAACATATATTACTCCTATAACTTACGAGTATAAGCTGTGACTTAAAAGAAACATATACTCCATACCCTCAAGAGTATAAACTGGGGCACACAAAGGAAAATACTCCAATACCTCACGAGTATAAACTGTGGCATAAAAACAAATATACTCCAACAACTTATGAGTCTAAACTGTGATGAAAAAAAATCATCAAACATACTCCAATACCTCACGAGTATAAACTGTGGCATAAAAACAAATATACTCCAACAACTTATGAGTCTAAACTGTGATGAAAAAAATCATCAAACATACTCCATACCCTCATGAGTATAAACTGGGGCTCACAAGAAATATATACTCCATACCCTCACGAGTCTAAACTGGGGCACACAAAGGAAAATACTCCAATACCTCACGAGTATAAACTATGGCATTAAAACAAATATACTCCAACAACTTATGAGTCTAAATTGTGATGAAAAAAGATCATCAAACACACTCCATACCCTCATGAGTCTAAACTGGGGCACAAAAAAATTACTCCAACAACTTACGAGTAAAACTGCAATGCAAAGAAAAGAAATCATCAAGCATACTCCATATCCTCAAGAGTATAAACTGTGGCACACCACAAAAAAAAATAAAGACTCCCACGACTTACGAGTATAAACTGTGATGCAAAGAAAAAAATCATCAAGCGTACCCCATACCCTTAAGAGTATAAACTGGGGCACATAAATAAAAAAAATACTCCACGCACTCATGAGTATAAACTGAGGCCCAATTTTTTCCAATGACTTATGAGTATAAACTGTGATGCAGAAAAAAAATTCAAACATACTCCATACCCTCATGAGTATAAACTGGGGCACGAAAAAAAACTCCAACGACTTACGAGTATAAACTGTGATGAAAAAAATCACCAAAATAAATATATATAAAACTCCATACCCTCATGAGTATAAACCGGGGCACCCAAAAAACATATACTCCAATAAACTTATGAGTCTAAATTATGGCACTACAAATACAAATAAACTGATGGTTCACATACCTTAAGAGCTAACTATGGTCAATTTGAGCAAATTTATGTTGATGAGTGTAAGGTGTGGTGCACTAAGAAAGTACGGACCATGCTTAAACTACTCAAGACATAAAAATCATTTTTAATGGTTATAACAAAGGGTCGAACATAAAGAATGACATAGTTGCCCATCGCGAAGTAAAATGCTATTTAATAAAAGGCAAAAGAAAACGAAACACAAATATGAGAATAACTCATTCCTATCAATTATGAAGAAGGAATGTGTGCTCCATGATGATCTCTATGCTTGAACATTGTTGGTTACTTCCATGATGGGCCCAAAGGGGATACTAGCGCCAAGAAGGTGGTGTCATAAAAGAGCACCGCCATGCTCAAAAAGTTTTCAACAACCCCAGGCGGATGCAACTCCACTGAAAGTAAATAAATATGCAAGTTTATGGGAGAAGATTCAAAAGAGTGCAGGGAGCAAGTTTTACCCTGAATCTCCTATAGTACTAAGCATGACTTCAGAAAAATATTCTCCATAGATGTTGGGAGAATATTCGTTCCAAACGCCTCCTAATATGTAGGACTTGTGAGACGTGGAAATGGAAATTTGTTCTGGGTACCCCATGGCGCGCGGGAGGGAAGTTCATCTACATCACTCCCATATATAACTTTATGCAAGCGAATGAAGATTCTACCCCAGGAGGTTGGGGGAAAAATCAACCTTACCTTATCCAATATGCTAAGGACAAACTCATCCAAAGATGTCCAAGGCTAGCAAAAATGCACTATCATTTAAGGTTGAAGGCATCCACAAACGTCAGATACATATCACTGCTATCGAGGAATACATTGGTAAAGTTCATCTCGTCCTTCAACAAAAGTGGGAAGGGATTGCTGAATCTTGAAATCATTTGGCTACTAACATATATAACAAAACGAAATACATCATAGAGTCGAGGCGACCATCTATCTCGAGGCATGTTGTGCATATAAACATGCATACTGCATCATGATGCCAGGGTACATCAAACCCTACAAGATGAGCTACATAAAACAAAATACTCTGAATCACATGAGTATAGTAAGATATTCAAGGCAACATGAGTATGGGTTGTTAGCCAAATGTACAAAAAAATATTATAAATTTATATATACTCCAACATCTTAAGAGTATAGACTGTGCTGCAACAAATCGATGGAAATCAAATATTCATCAAAAAATTGAAGTTCAAACGTGTGCATCTGGGAGTAAATACTCCTAACATCATATTAAATAACCATATCTCTAAAAGTGCTCCAATGCTGCAAGAGACAAAACTATGAGCATACATTGTTCTCTCAAGCAAAAGGTGCAAGATCAATCATATTTCGCCAAAACTTGCCTCATTGGCTCAAACTGGAAATGCAAGTCTGCATAAAAAATCACTGTATTGTCAGCCTACATAATGATTGATCTAAATTTCAGAAGTGATTTTGGAAAATAGCAGAAGCACTTATAATCAAGTGGCTAAAGCCCACCCGGGAGTACCACCAAAACAGAAAAAGGATCAATTACGCTCCTTTGTTTCTTTTGAATGGAAAATATTTTAACAACAAACAATATCTTATGTGAAATCGTAGTAAGTCAAAGAACAATCAATTTCAAACATATGATCCAATCCCATATCAACATAAGCTAGGTCATTGAAATAACTCTCTAATGCTTAACAAGAAAAAGTATAAGCATGGATATTCTCTGTATAAAAAAATCCCACTCTTTCATGAGTCTTGCGAGAAACCAAACTAATAGCATCATCTTTTCAAAAAACAAGGGTGGCGTGCATTAACAAAAAATAATAATCAATAAATATGATCAACTTGACAAATACATAAAAAAGGTATACCATTAAAATGTGGTAGTAAATCAAGAGCATTGGGACAAGGGCACCATCATCCAAGGATGCTACATGTGAATCATATATCAAATGGCGCATAAGGAAAATGCACACTCAATATCTAGTGCCAAAAAAAAAATCCTCCCAACAGGTTGGCGATAAATCCAATCTTTCCATATCCTAAATACTGGGGGCAAACCCATCAAGATTTGTCAAAAATAATCATATATATGTCAACACACATGCTCCCAAATTTCTCAATAAAGAAGTTGTGGATGAGCTCATACAATGATCTTTCATGTGGTATAGAATGCTAAGGGTGCATTTTAGTGCAACCAGACATCAAACCCAGTGACCTTCAGGTTACATATGGTTATGCCATTTTTCATGCAGAACAAATCCTGCGGGTTGCGGAGTGACTTCTGTTGAGGAGCAGTTATCTCAATTAAATATTTTCTTCCATTAAAACTAGGAAGAATCTGCATATACCTTGGAAATAAATAACACATCCTCAGGCAAACAAAATTATATATCTTCTTGTGTCACTCTTGAGATAATAAAATAGGTGATTTCCCAAGCTAAGGCTCAATATATGGAGACATAGCATGCCAACTGACCAAGGTATGTCAAACCATACCCTCCATAGGTGGCTTGACTCCTTTTCAAATCCAATGTTAACATATAGCTCATATAGTTGTCGCTGCACTAAGATTCGACATGTAGCAAAGCTATATTCTTTCGACAATTGTTCAAATTTCATTGGGACTAATTGTGTCCTTGGTAAAAAAAAGTTACAACCATGTTCGATCAAGACTCAAAAAAAATGCAAGATGTCCTTCTTGGATATTTTGTATCACAAAAAAATATCGCATGTTTCCCCAAATTGGCCTATACAAAGAAAAAGCTGAACAAAATTGCTTCCTAAGTTATTATTAGGTGGAGAATTTAAGCCTCAGTGTGAAGAACAATTCATTGAGGTTGGCACAATATGGATGTCCATGGATAGTCTCCTACCAAGTGTGCTGGCACTTACAAGGGGTTTGACCAATCACTTTTGAGGACCTGGCCCTGAAAGCCAGCGACATAGGGAACCATGAAGAAAAAGTTGCTCATCGAAATCATTCCATTGAATGACCCATGACTACAAACAGTCAGAGTTACAACAAAAATGAAAAAAAAAACATACTCCAACATAAATTATTGGCACCATGCAAATACATCGACAGAAAATACTTCAATGTTACGCAAAGCATGATTCGCTGGCAGCATGACTACAAAAGCATGATATGTGTATCCTTCATATGGAAAATATAAGCTCACAGGCTATACGAGTATAAACTAGTAGCCATAAATGAAGAGAAAGAGATATAATGCTCCAATGCTATATGAGCCTAAACTACAAGCGTCGTGTGAAACTTTGAACACACATAAAAATGCTCAATGTTATATTAGCCTAACTATAAGAATGTTTCAAAAATGTTAAATTTGATCCAACCTTCATGAGTCTCTAATCTCCCAATGTTAAGTTGTGCGCTCCAAAAAGAAAAAGTTCCAAGACTAAATTGAAATAAAAAATGCACTGTGTACATAAAAAACTGCACATCCACGTATAGCTCGCATGCATTTGAGTAAGTACCGATGCTAAAAAAAAATCTAGAGCCCACATTCAGACTGAAATACTGGAAGCACAAAAAAAAGGTTGTCTAGTTTCGAGCTCTGGACCCGAAACAAAATATCTCTTTGGACCCAGACCTCGAGGGGCATCTGTTGACATGGTTTTTGACCAAACCAAAATAGTGTGCAAATACTGTACCAAAAGTTAGATAAATGCGAAACGGAAAAAATCTGTTTTATAATGAAAATGATCAATTAAAAAAATATAATCAACCGCTCAAATAACCGACCGAAAAAATAGGCATATTATATATTCGAACGTTGATAATGCACACTTTAAACCGACAATTATAAAATATGGCAAAACAAATTTGTCTTGTATGTACGCGCATCGTCGCCGACGGATGCTGATCTAAAATTTCACCGTCAAGGACGACGCCAATATTATCGAAGCATCAGGCAGTATGTTCCTCCATCAGAAGAATATTGTTGTATCTTAACCGATGCACACGAAATATACTTTGATAGAGAAGCCAATCATAAGGTTGATCGTTGCGTAAAAAAACCATTTAATAATGAAAGGGAACAATTTAAAAATAATGGTATGATATATTTTTGATATTATGAACATTGAAAAAAGCCGATGATTATACAATAGGACGAAAATCGTCTAGTTTTGTCATAAGAAAATATGAAGGATGCATGGCGTGTACGCACGCGTTACCGACGGCGGAATTCTAATTCTCAAATAAATTTAAATTGTGATAGGCAGTGTTGATATTGCCAAAATACTGAATCATCAAGTAAATGCGAACATTATTCCAATAATACTAAACGCATATAAAAGAAAAATGCCCCGTGTGACAACATATTAAAAATGTCAGACAATTATTGAATTATTGGCAAACACCGATATTGCTAACAATGAAAAGGGACAATAAATAAATATGAGAAAACAAATAATACTCATAAAATTTTTGTCCTAAGGAAGTTTCATCGACGATTGAATTCTAATGTTAACATAAAATCAAATTATCATGACCGACGCCAATGTCGCCAAAATATTATTCCACAAAATAAATGTGAGCATGTCATTCTACGACATCTAATGAAATATTGGTGCAATGCTTGAATAAAAATGTGTCATACACCATCGTATAATTATCAATGAAAGAATATATTCTCATATCTCTGTCTCATGCACGTTAAGAAAATTAGCCTTAATCAGGCCTAGCCCACTTTGAAAATGTCTACGTATGTGTGCATGTGTAGCCACATCCATCGGCCAATCACGCACATAAGTAAATGGGTCAGCGACGTTGCCGGTCAATTAGTGATTAAACAAATAGAAAAAAGGAGCCATCACGCTCCCACCATCCCACGATCCCACGATCAGTGGATGTGGACGTGGGCACACACACCTCCAGCCGCTGCAGCGCTGCACGCTCCGTCCCTATAAATAGCTGGCTCCCAGGCGTACAGAGGGAGGGATTCATTTTTGCTGCAAAGTTTTTTGGTCTTCTTCCTCCTCTAGTAGCAATATTCTACTACACACCATAAATCATATAAAAGCACATAGAGAAAGAAGAGGCAGGCGTGGTGCTTGCTGCAAGGTTGAAGGTGAGTGAGGGAGTCCTGGACTAGGGGGTGTCCGGATAGCCGGACTATCGTCACGGCCGGACTCCAAGACTGTGAATATATACAAGATTGAAGACTTCGTCCCGTGTCCGGATGGGACTTTCCTTGGCGTGGAAGGCAAGCTTGGTGATACAGATATGTAGATCTCCTACCATTGTAACCGACTCTGTGTAACCCTAACCTATCCGGTGTCTATATAAACCAGAGGGTTTTAGTCCGTAGGACGAACAACAATCATACCATCGGCTAGCTTCTAGGGTTTAGCCTCATTGATCTCGTGGTAGATATACTCTTGTACTACCCATATCATCAATATTAATCAAGCAGGAGTAGGGTATTACCTCCATCGAGAGGGCCCGAACCTGGGTAAAAACATCGTGTCCCTTGTCACCTGTTACCATCCGCCTAGACGCACATTTCGGGACCCCTACCCGAGATCCGCCGGTTTTGGCACCGACATTGGTGCTTTCATTGAGAGTTCCTGCGTATGCGCCACCGATAGGCCCGATGGCTACTTCGATCATCAACAACGACGCGGTCCAGGTGAGACTTTTCTCCGGACAGATCTTCGTGTTCGGGCGGCTTTGCACCGCGGGCCAATTCGCAGCCATCCGGAGCAGATCGAAGCTACGCCCCGCCATCGGTCGATCTGGAAGTTTAAACCATACGGCCGATATCCGCGAGATTTGATCTTCGACGGATTCGAGCCGCAACCAAGCGCCGCCAGACTGCTTCGATGGGCATGATCTAGCTCGCAGCCGAACAAAGGCCCGAGGCCGCACCAAGATCCGCTCCGACCCTTAATCCGTGTCGGATTCCCGATCGATGACGAGTGGTTGGACACCGCCTCGGGGCTACAATCTCTACGGCGATCGAGCCGAACTCCATCCCCGTCGCTGCGAAGACCTCGACCTGTGGTGCCGGACTCCTCTCCGGACTCTGAACCCTCCGCGCACTTGCCACTCGAATCCGATTGGGCGCCCGTTATGGAGTTCACGGCCGCGGACATCTTTCAGCACTCGCCCTTTGGCGACATCCTGAGTTCACTAAAGTCTCTCTCTTTATCCGGAGAGCCCTGGCCGGATTATGGTTAGGAAGGTTGGGATGCGAACGATGAAGAAATTCAATGCCCACCCACCACCCACTTCATAGCCACTGTCGAAAGCTTACACGACGTGCTCGATTTCGACTCCGAAGACATCGACGGTATGGACGACGATGTAGGAGACAACAATGAACCAGCACCTATAGGATGCTGGACAACCTCATCCCATGATGTATATATGGTGGATACACCTAAAGGAAATGAAGACGAGGAACAACGGGACGCTACGAAGGATAAATCCCTCGAAAAGGTGTCAAAACGGCAACGTAAACGCCGAACAAAGTCCCGCCTCAACAAAGACCCAGCCATAGAGCAGGCCAAACCGGTGGACAACGAACAAGCTATCGAGCAATCGTCCGAACAAGACAACTTGGATAAACAATCTGTCCCGGCGAAGACAACAGTCCGGACGATCTCACGGGACAAAACCATTGGAGCAAAATGACCTCCGAGAAAAGGCTCGTCGCCATCGCTGTAGCCTGAAAAAAGCGAAGCGGAAGCTCAAAACAGCGGAAGATGCACTCAGGATTAGATGGAGCAAAGTATTCAGCACCATGAGATAAGTATGCGACGATCCCGAACAAAGAGCTACCCGAAAAGAAAGCTACTGCCTGAATTCGACGAGGAGGCCTTAGAGCCCCCACAATTAAAAAGCAAGAAGGCCACCCGGTCGGATGGACGACCTCACGGCAAAAAGAGAGCGGCGAATGGTGCCGCACACAAGCCAATATGCGATCCGCTAAAGGATTCACATCAAAAGGATGGCCCAGTTAGATCCATCTATGGGCCAAGAAAGCACGCTCGTCAGAGCAATGCAATACGCCAAAATTCCGAAGATCACGGCACACCCAAATATAGGGGCGCCGCACACCCCCTATGTTTCACCGATGAGGTGCTGGATCATGAATTTTCAGCAGGGTTCAAACCCGTAAACATAGAGGCATACGACGGAATAACAGACCCTGGAGTATGGATTGAGGATTACATCCTCCACATACACATGGCTAGAGGAGATGATCTCCATGCCATAAAATACTTACCCCTTAAACTCAAAGGGCCAGCTCGGCATTGGCTTAAGAGCCTCCCCGAAAATACCATTGGAAGCTGGGAAGAGCTCGAGGATGCATTTCTGCAAATTTTGGGGACCTATGTCCGCCCTCCCGACGCAGACGATCTAAGTCACATAACTCAACAGCCCGGAGAGTCAGCCCGAAATTTCGAACATGTTCCTTACTAAAAAGAACCAAATAGTCGACTGTCCGGACGCCTAAGCCTTAGCAGCTTTCAAACACAACGTCCGAGACGAATGGCTCGCCAGACACCTCGGCCAAGAAAAGCCAAGAACAATGGCCGCATTAACAAGCCTCATGACCCGCTTTTGCGCGGGAGAGGATAGCTGGCTAGCAAGATGTAGTACCAGCGACCAAAGTACATCCGAAATCAGGGATGTAAACGGGAAACCACGGCGCAACAAGGACCAGCGCCGGATTAAAAGGAGCAGTCCAAAGAGCACGACAGTTAACGCCGGATTCAAAAGCTCACGACATAACAACAAAAAACTGCCCCTTAAGGACAATAGCGATGAGCTATCCAACTTCAACAAAATCTTGGACAAGATATGTCAAATCCACAAGACTTCGGGAGGCTCGCCAACCATACCCACAGAAATTGTTGGGTCTTCAAACAGTCCGCCAGACTGAACGCCGAACACAAGGGGCTCGACACACCAAGTGAAGATGACGACGAGCACCACAAGCAGAGCCTCGGAAAATAAAAAACTTTCCCGCAGGAGGTCAAAACAATAAACTCACTTCACGTGATCAAGGGGAAAAACAGAGCGGCACCCACTAAAAGGCGCGCCGCATACTGGTTGTGAAAACCAATCACCTTCGACCATCAGGACTATTCCGATAATATCCGGAACGCAGGATGGACTGCCTTGATATTGGATCCTATAATCGACGGATTCCAATTTACACATGTCCTCATGGATGGCGGCAGTGACATAAACCTGATATATCGTGACACAATCCGCAGGATGGGGATAAACCCAGCCAAAATTCGCCAGAGCAACACCTCCTTTAAAGGAGTAATGCCAGCCCATATGCCCTTTGTATCGGGCTCCATACTGCTGGAAGTTGTGTTCGGTTCATCCGACAACTTCCGTCATGAAAGGTTACTCTTCCATGTCGCCCCGTTTAAAAGTAGCCATCAAGCACTATTGGGACACGAAGCTTTCGCCCGCTTTAACGCAATACCGCACTATGCATCTCTAACACTTAAAATGCCCGGTCCACGCGGCATCATCTCGTTAAAAGGAAGAATTAAGTGTTACTCGAGCACGGAAGAACGAGAGACTGCCTTGACAGCCCCACAGCTATCCGGCTCTGCTAGGCAAAGAACCTGAATTGGTCATTCAAACCCCGGACACGGTTAGACGAGTCCGGCTCCTACTAGCGGCATACCCCCATACGAGGGGCCGCATGCATGTATAACAAGAGACAATAAAGCTCAATTTTATTCAATTCCGTACTCTGTTTATTTAATATTGGGTACATCTTTCGCACGATCCTTTTTCTTTCAAACTAAGTTCCTCTCTTTTACAGATGAACAACGTATACACCCGGCCCGTGATACGGCACAACGGAGACACAGCGCAGACGCAGTAGGGACCCGTTGCAAGGATTCTTTTCAGATTAAGACCCTGCGTAAACCTTTTTTCACTGTCTCTTGTTGATATATATCCCCCCGGTTCCTTAATATAATCGAGGAGGAGGCTGGTGCTTTGGCATTGGCCGCACCAGAATTTTTGCGCTGCATCAACACTGTGGGGCTTAGGGCATTATTCTGCCCATTTTCATAAAAGACCGAATACCTTAGGGAGTATTCGGCGCCTCGAAAGTTAGGCCTTATATGCATCAGCTCCGAATCATGTCTTTGGTCAAATGTTGGGTTGCCCGGCTCGTGTTTTGCTGCCTTACGCCTGCTTTCACGGCTAACGCGACACTGTGGAGAACTATCGCGATTGTGCCCCGGTTCGCCGGGCGAGCACCTCAAGAGAGAAAGCCGAAAACTGACTGTCATGATATAGCGAGAGACTGGTCAACCACTCGACAACTCACAGGAATGTTTAGGATTCCTCCGCATTAACGAAGGACCGGTTTTCGGACAAGCACATACGCACCCTGAATTCGGGAGAGTGCGGTGCCCCCAGGGGCTATATAGTAGCCCCACCCTCGAACTCCTATGGCTAAGTGAAAGTGATAAAGCATTATAGTCCGGTTGCCTGGTTTGCTACGCTATCACCTCCTTAGACCAAGACGTTGGATTAAGTGTGAAAAATCACTTTTTTGCAAACACCCCGCACTATGTGCGTGGGGGCTGAAACCAAGGACTGCCATCTTTCGTGTTATATACACATATACATAAACGGCCACACAGGAGTAGTTTACTACTTGAAGGCACAAGTATAAAAAGCCCTTATATTACATTGAAACATTGTTTTCACAAATCATACATGTCATTTAAACATAATATCCTTCGAGCATCAAGGCGTCTCTATTAAACGAGCGCCCGCGGCAGACTTCTTCAAAGTAGTGCTCGGCGTGTACTCGGCTTCATTCAATCTTGGGATGCAACGTCACCGCCTTCATCTCTGCCCAATATGTCTTGACACGGGCAAGAGCCATCCGCGCTCCTCAATACACGCCGATCGCCTCATTGCGTCGACACGCCGACACCGCACCAAGAAACTGCTGCACTAAACCAAAATAGCTCTTCGGGTCAGTCCGTCCGGCAACAAGTGAGTCAAAACATGCTTCATGGCAAATCCGGACCATCGATTCAGCTCGGCCCATTCGGCCAACCGATCGGTCAGCGGCAGAGGACGCTCCGGACTATGGAATTGCGACCAATATAGCTCTTCCCTTCGTGCCCTTTTGGCCCCGGAAGTGCTCAACCGCTGTCTGCGCTTCGCCGCCAAGTCCAGATAAGCATCCTCTCGAACTCCACAACTTATCCAATCGAGCATACTTTGGATCTATATTTCCTCCGCAGCAGAAACGGTTTTCCAGCTGCAATTGCCCCGGCCTGACTCAGCTCCTCCTTGGCACCTCTCAAAGCCGATTGGGCATTCTTGGATTCGGCGGCGGCCTTCTTTAGGCCCTCTTGTTCCGCTTGACGCTCTTTCAAGAACCTCGCAGCAATCGGTAGTATCCCTTAACTTTTCGGCCATATCGGCCATCTCCTCTTTGCTTCGGAAGTGAGCAACCCGTTCAGCTTCTAGCACTTCGCCGCCTTTAAAGCGGCCGACATTAATTCTGGCTTGCTCTTTCGCTCGGGCGAGTTCTCGCCGTAGCTCCTCCACGGCAGCGGCACCATCTGCATTAAGCATAAGAATAGTAAGACATGGGTGTCAAGCTCCCTTACAAGGTGTCCGCATAGAGGTCGCATACCTTGTGACTCGTCAAACCGTTTATTGACAAGCGCGATGTCCACATCCGCCTCGTCAAGTTGCCGCTTTAGTTCGACATATTCATCAGTCCGGCTGGCCTCCGGACGCCCCACCACCTGTTTAGGAGCGGCGATATGTTATAACTGAGAATTTGATCCTCGGCACGTTGTCAATTTTGACAACATACCGAGTCTCAGGGGCTACTATCTATACATGGCGCATTTTATATGCATAACTGTCAGAAGGTACATCATTTTTGCGTACCTCAAACCCCGTCAGTAAGCTTCTGACGGCTTCATGCAATCCACTCTCCGCGGATGCAATTCTTTCAATCACCATACCCATTAGAGCACGGTGATCTTCTGAAATAGCCGCTCGCCCGAGCAGATCCTTCACCTCCGACCGCACACCACTTGGCGCTGACCTTCCGCCCCGCCGACTTGGGGAACCCTCAGCGACGACACCTCCGGTCGTCCGCTTCACACGAGGGTGCGACAAGTGGAGGCATTTCGCTCTCCATCATCTCCTAAGAAGATCCCCAAGACGAAGCTCACGAGAAGGGCTGAGGTCCGAACTACAAGGTACAATTTCGGTTATCTTCATGAATAAATACAGGGACGTTCCTTATTTACAAGACCCCTTATTTTTACTTATGGCTCGTTGGTGGGCTGATCCCCTCGGGGAAATAATGCGGCTGGGTCACTTCCCAGCGCCGGACTCTCTGCCGAAGATTCCCTTCCTCTCTTTGAGGCCTTGACCTCCGGATCCTCCGAAGTGGTCCTCTTCTCTCCTCGGAAGGTGGGACTCTTAATCCCTCCTTCCTTGATAGGCTCCTTTGCAGAGGCAGTTGCTTCCCCGCTCCCCCCTTCGCCTTCTTCAAAAGGCGCGACCTTCAACATCTTGGTCAGCATGGGATCCGGCGTGGTCTCGGGAAGGGGAGCCGGACACCTTATTAACTTTGCCTTGGGTATCCACTCCTGTTCAAGAAACGGCTCCTTTAAAGGGCATATATATGAAATAAATGAATGAACAGCTTGTCCGGTTACAGGACTACTTACTTGAGTATCTGGGGATTGCAGCTTAGTCCTGCGTCCTCGGTCAAGTCCGGACACTTCTCTTGTGATCCGAAGAACAATTTATACATCTCCACGGGCGTCGTGCCCATAAAATTTTGGAGAGCTCGTGGTCCCTCCGGATTGAATTCCCACAGGCGAAGGGGGCGACGTTTGCAGGGCTGAAGGCGCCGGATCACCATAACCTGCGCCACTGCAACCAGATTGATCCCTCTTTCCTGGAGATCTTGAATACGGCCCTGCAGCAGGGGAACGTCCTTGGACGGCCCCCAGTCGAGCCCCTTGTTGACCCATGATGCCAGCCGCTGTGGTGGACCTGAGCGGAAGGCAGGGAGCGCCACCATTTGGTGCCCCCCGAGCGGTGATATATAACCACTCCCGTCGCCACAAACCAAGCTCCTCTTGGAAAGAGCCCTCGGGCCACGGAGCATCAGCACATTTGCATATGACTGCCCCTTGATCATATTTGGCTCCACCTTGAAGGTCTTGAGCCACAATCCAAAGTGGGGGGTAATATGGAGGAAGGCCTCACATACGACAATGAATGACGAGATATGGAGGATGGACTCCGGATTCAAGTCATGGAAATCAAGCCCATAATAAAACATGAGCCCTCGCACAAAGGGATCCGTCGGGAAGCCTAAACCCCAAGGAAGTGGGACACGAACACCACGTTCTCGCTGGGCTCAGAGTGGGAATGACCTTCCCCGAGCAGGCAGCCTACGCGAGATCTCGCCGTTAGATACCGGCGCCTCGCAGCTTTAGCACATCTTCTTCGTGACGGAGGAAGACATCCATCGGCCGTGCTGGTCGGAGCCGACATCGCCGAAAGTCCGGCGCCTGAATCTGAAGCTTTGGGTGTTGGAACTCGAAGCGCGAGGCGAACTCGATGGAGGGTGTAAAGAAGAAGAGGGCCTTGGTCTCATTATAAAGAGGTTGAATACCAAGAGCCCACCCCGTGGTTGATTAGGACTCGCCTTTGATAGAGAAGGCAGGCCAACGGGCACGGTTGGGTTACCCACGTCCGTATTGATGAGAATCCCGGAATAAGGGGGCATGATCTACGCTTTGATAAGACGTGCCAAGGAAACCGCCTCGCTAAACACGCTGAGGTGGAACAATAAAAAACGATTCATATAAAGGCCTGGCCGTGGTGTGATGTCACGCGGAATACGCCGCCAGATCTGTGCAAAAATTATTCTCTCTACGGTGTTATGTGGAACTTGTTTTGCAGAGCGGACACTATCCTTGTGTTCAAAACCTTCTATGAAGTATTCGGAGGAGGAACCCGCCTTGCAATGCCGAAGACAATATGCGCGCCGGACTCATCGTCATTGAAGCCTGGTTCAGGGGCTACTGAGGGAGTCCCGGACTAGGGGGTGCTCGGATAGCTGGACTATCGTCAGGGCCGGACTCCAAGACTGTGAAGATACAAGATTGAAGACTTCGTCCCATGTCCGGATGGGACTTTCCTTGGTGTGGAAGGCAAGCTTGGCGATACGGATATGTAGATCTCCTACCATTGTAACCGACTGTGTAACCCTAGCCTATCCGTGTCTATATAAACCGGAGGGTTTTAGTCCATAGGACTAACAATAATCATACCATAGGCTAGCTTCTAGGGTTTAGCCTCCTTGATCTCGTGGTAGACCTACTCTTGTACTACCCATATCATTAATATTAATCAAGCAGGAGTAGGGTATTACCTCCATCGAGAGGGCCCGAACCTGGGTAAAAGCATCGTGTCCCTTGTCTCCTGTTACCATACGCCTAGACGCACAGTTCGGGACCCCCTACCCGAGATCCGCTGGTTTTGACACGGACAGTGAGATTCATGGCTCTTCCCTAGCCCTTGATTTGGCCATTGTGGTACAGATCAGGGAGCTTTCTTCTTCCTCCTCTCTCAAAACTCTAGCCCTTGGTTCGGCCATCTGGTACAAATCAAGGAGCATGTTTCATCTCTCCAGAATTCTCGTCCGTAGTCCGGCCATCACGGTATAGACTAAGGTGCATGTTTAATCCATCTCAATTTTTTCCTTGGTTCGGCCATCGTGGTACAAATCAAGGAGCATGTTTCATCTCTCCAAAATTCTCGTCCTTAGTCCGGCCATCGCGGTACAGACTAAGGTGCATGTTTAATCCATCTCAAATTTTTGCCCTTGGTTCGGCCATCGCGGTACAAACCAAGGGACATGTTATATACACCCCAAATTGTTGCCTTTGGTTTGGCCATCACGGTACGAGTCAAGGAGCATGCATGATTCTTGTAAACACGGTTCCTTTAAATGTTCCGCGCTTTCGTCCTATTGATCTCCGCTTTTGGTTCGGTCCCCTTAGCGATACAAACCAAGATGAACGCCTCGTTCCTTGGTTTGGTCTCTATACGTGGATACAAACCAAGAGAGTGTCATAAGTGCGAAAACCTCATAAAAAATTGCACTAATTTGGTCATCATAAAAAAAATGGATATGACTAAGTTGGAATGAAATTACCAATGCGCTAAACCGAACTCATGATAAACTCTTGTTTGGTTGCGCTACGGGCATTATGTGTCACGCTAGTTGCAATACAAACAAGAGCATAAAAATATATTCCCTCACTTGGTTACGCTGCACGCGGGCATTATCTTAATGCCACGCGGTGTTAGTAGTAATACGAGTAGGGCAAAACTTAATAAAAAAATGTGTTCATGTTATACACCCAAAAACCAAAATCATGCAAGATGGATTATAGAACATGTTGCATCATAAAAATCAATCTTACTTGGTTACGCTACACGCAGGCATTATCTTAATGCTACGCGGTGTTTGTAGTAATACAGGTGAGAGAAAATTAAACAAAATACAAAATATTCGGGCCACATATTCTGGCCAAAGTAAAATAAAATATGTCATGGAATGCTCCAATGCTATAAGAGCCTAAACTATTAGCATCGTCATAAATGGATATCACAAACTCACTTTACTTGGGTTATGCTACACACTAGCGCAAATGAAATGACTCTATGTGAAGTTAGTGCTAATACCATGTGAGGTACAAATATAAAAAAATGATAGATGTCATACGACTCATGCAACACCATAATTTCTCCACAAACCTTTGCTTGGTTACGCTGCATGCGGGCATTATCTTAGTGCCATGCAGTGTTAGTAGTAATACAGGTAAAGCAGAACTTAATAAAATAAGTTCACTCCACATCCACATATGCATACAAAATTCATGCAAAATACATGATAAGGCATATTTCATGTAGCCCACATAGGCTTTAAACAAATAAAAAATATCATAAACAAACTCCATTCGGGTCAAGCTATACGTAAAGGCTATATCATTGCACCGTGCTTAGTTTTGATACCGTGTGAAGTCAAAGTCAGCAAAATATGGCACATATCATATGCACCATAAAAAGCATCAAAATTGTGTCAGAAAGCTTTAGTCCATTACGCTACACACCGGCACCACATTAGTGTCATGCGGTGATAGTAGTAATGTGATGATGCAAAACTTATTAAAATTGGCGTGTCACATTTATCCATGCCACCAAAACCAAAGATGTCATATAAAGTTCCCAAAGAAAAATATATACATATCCTATATGCTAAACGTAGGATAAAACTATGCCTAGCCAAAATCAAGCTGCATTCCGCATATAAATGAGGTTGAACACACACAAATTGTTGCATGCTAGGAAAACATATTCCCAAACATCACACGTAAAATCATAGAGGAGTACTTGCATGGAACCAGACTTCAAGCTCACCAAGAAGGAGTTCGTCGTCGACCGCGAGGAGGATTTCTCTTGTAGTATGTTGTAATCGGAATGTGTTGCAATCCTATGTAATAGATATGTTAGAATTCTTAATCAGGGGTTTTCTCTTCGGAGATGTAATTAACAGAATTTTTATGTAAATGTAAGAGTTCTGGAAATAATGTACCTACAATGTTTGATTCTATTTTTATTTTATGCATTTAAATATATTCATTATGTATCAATGACCTTGAACACCCGCCATTTTCCCGTCATCACCTGATGAGCACGAGTTGTCAGTATGTCACTTGGGGGCTTCCTGTTCAAACATAGGCGTATTCGACCAAAGAGAACATAGTGTTACTACCCTCTTGACCAGGTTATATGTCCAAACATAGGCGTATTCGACCAAAGAGGACATAACCTTTCTGGGTCATCCTACCTGTATACCAGCTGCTTCAACTCCATCGGGTAATCCCGATTGACTCGTCGAACTCTTAACGATCAATCTTTACGGCATATTCGACCAAGATCTGAGCTTGTTAAGGTTCATACGGTGGCTTGTCATGCGAGCGCATGGTTTACAGATAGTCAGGATAGATCCAGGCTTCATAAGCCGCCTTCCTTGAAACTTGGATAAGTCGGCCCGTGATGTATGCGTCATTACTCGACCCACAGACTCTGATAAGTCTTTGAGCAAGACCTGACTTTATCTGGTTTCAAATGTCGATTGGGTACTGTGAGTCAGGCTCACAGAAAGCACGGACCTTCCAGTGGCTCAGGCTAGTTTCGTCGAAGAAGACACTTTGGCTTGGCAGCCTATAAAGCCTCACATTTCTTTTGATTTCTTCTTGATATTCTTTATATGGTTTTTTCTTTGCCTTCTGGTTTTTACAAGTCGCGCCTAGCTGTCCTATTTACGGCTCGTATTTGAAGCATATTTTTGGTTTCTACAACCCGTTAGGAGGGCAGAACTCTAAGTCGCCAGAGTATAATGAATCTTATGTTAAGAGTTATAGCTCTAACACCTCTGATTGCACGAAGCTGGTAAGCCGACAGTTTAAGCATATACTACAGCCGCCAGGGATTTGTATTTTCTTTGTGTGCAGGACAATCATCGATCGGATTGGCATAAGTTAAATGTTGTCATAAGCATAAGGTGATATTTTCTCACAATGGAGATCAACAGTTTTGCGCAAAAAGCAGAAACGTGCACGATGGCACAACAGATTCAAGTTTTTACTACCCTATTACATGGCTCCATGAGCCGAATGAGATCAAGTATTTCTTCAAGGATCAAGTATATAAACCGCCCAGCGGTTCAATCTTCTTGGCCTTGCTGCTTGGAGGCCTCTGGGTCATCCCTTTCCGGTTCTTCGTCCTCCTCCGCCGTCTGAAAATTTGGTGATGACCAATCGATGCCAGACAAAGCTTGAAATTCAGCCTCGTCATCTATAAGATCAGACGGCTCAACTTCAGGGGCAAAAGTGTGCTTACGGATTGGGGGGATTAAGTCCATCACTCTATACGCTGGGGTCGGTATCTTCTGGTTCTCCTTGTTATAAGCCGGATGGTACTTTGAAAGGTTTGAGTCATTGGCAATCATAGTCGCCATGGGACGTATCTCTTACGCGCAAGCAGAGAAGTCCTTCTGATCAAATGGCGTGCCATCTTCTTTCAAGCTTGGATAACCAGTAGCTACCTCAGACGGGTCAAGCTCTGGTACCCATGCCTTGGCCCGGCTCAAAGCTGTCACTACACCGGCTCTTGCAGAAGAATTCTTCATTTCATCAATCCTGGCTGGTAGCACGGAGAGCCTTTTCAAGACATCTATCAACAATGTTTGTTGGGGATATTACTACTGGGCGTAAACCGGCGCCGGAGAGGCCGGGTTATCCCCATAATGAATTATTATACTTGAAGCCCATGAAGACGAAGATGATGGCGCTTTGTGAAGGCCCAGGGCCCAAAGGCGGATTAAGGCCTGTAGTGGTAAACCGACATTGATATATAACTTGTGTTGTAAGATAGAAAGAGCAGAGACCGAGCCGGACACGTTTATGAGCCGGCCTCGGGACCCTGTAAACTGACGGGCGGCAACCCATGTATATAAGGGGACGACCCAGCGGCGGTTTAAGGGTAACAGACAACAACTCGAGACCCAGGCAAAGCGTATTCGCTACCTGGTCATTGAAACCCTAGCAATCCCACAACAACTGGATTGTAGGCTTTTACCTTCACTGCAAGGAGCTGAACCAGCATAAACTCTCTGCGTCCCTTGTCCGCTTTAACCCCTTTAAGCTAACCCGTCGTGATGGCTCCACGACTAAGTCCTTTCTCTAGGACATCTGCCGTGACAAAACCACGACAGTTGGCGCCCATCGTGGGGCTATCGCAGGATGGTTTTGAGTTCTTAGAGGGCAGCTTCGAAGGTCTCAAGGGTTACGCTGTGGACCGGATGACCAAGAGTCATCGCGGCAAGCTCTACATCGACAACGCAGGCTGGGGCCCCGAGGCCGGCTCAATCGAGTACAGGTACCGAGTCTCCTTCGGCGGCATCCACATTTTCATTGGCAAGATCGGCGAACCGGGCCCTGAGCCGGACATCTGCACGGACATCATCAAGACGGCTCAGCATGCGAGATCTGCCCGGGTTAAGCCTGTCATGAAGCGTGCCTTCATGGGATTCATCCACGAAGTGGAATCTGATGATAGATCGGAATCGGGTGGCGAAACCGTCGTTTATTCCGGCGACGAGTCATTGACCGGAGAGACCGAGTCATTGTACCAACTGCAAGATGGCTGGATTGGGGGCTGTTCCGATGGCGACAGTATTCCGGACCCCTTTGATCCGCCAAAACGGGTTGCGATCTTCATGGCCGGGACACAGCCAGCGCTCCACTCTTCGACGGTGATGATTTCCGGATCAGTAGGAGTGATAGCGGCCGGGGCAGGAGGCCCTGTGCGACCGCCGGCTCAGGTTTTATCTGATTTATTTGATGCCTTGGCATCACTGATGGCGGAGGTTAATCCGGCGAATCAAGATGAGCATATTGCGGAAATTGCAAAGGTGAAAGATCAGATAACCCAGGCCAAGGCCGCCTGGCAGCTGAGGATTCCAGGATGGCTGCGGAACAGGCCGCATTGGATGCTCAGGCTTACCGGCTTATGCTAGATCAGAGCGCGTCAAACGATGTCATGAGGAGAAGGTACCGATCTCACCTACCACCGGTTTATGAGGCCAAGAACCTCTTTAATACCCCAGGAGCGGGGACCAGTAACCCGCCAACAGTAAACCGGGTGGAGGCACCTGGAACGTTGGCTCCGGTTCAGCCACGTCCGACTGATCCGGCTCGTCAGAACAACATTTTGTGACAACACGTCCCAACACCACCGGGTCATTACTCTAACCCGATGGATAACATTGTCGCTGCCGCTTCGCGACTGGCAGCCCTCCCGATCGAAGGCGAGTCCCCAGTAGCGGTTGAGACGCGGCGGGCTAGGGAGCTCCTTCAGGCAGCTTTGACTCAGCAGCAGGCTTATTCATATAGTTGCGAAAGAATCTATTCTACTCCTCGCCCAAGCCGGAGTTACAACAGGCATATCGATGAACCGGCCGTATCGAGCAGCGCATGAAACCGTAATCTGCCCCGTGACCATAACCCGGCGGGTGACGGTGGTGATGCTCAGGATGTGGTGGATCGTGCTAGGGCACGTCGAGAGGCCGAGTTAGTGGTGCAGCATGAAGCTCGCCAACTTATTCCAGTTCGTCCAACCACGTCGGTGGAACGAGGGGTTACTTCCATCTCTTTGGGAGTACCGTGTCTCGTCCCAGCGCTGCGCAACGTGCGTCTGCCCAAGGATTTCAAGGGCTCACGTAAGGTGCCGAATTACACCGCCAATTTATCCCCCGAGTCATGGGTTGAAAGCTATGAGATGGCAATGGAGATGCTGGATGTGGATGATGTGGCGTGTGCTAAATACTTCACCATGATGCTGGAGGGGACAACCCGCACTTGGTTGAAGAACTTACCGGCTAACTCTATTGGATCATGGGCTGAATTAAGGGCACGGTTTATCCAGAATTTCAAGGATACATGCAAGCAGCCCATGTCGATCGTAGACTTAGCTGCCTGTGTCCAGGAGGAAGGAGAATCAACAACCTGTTGGGTGCGCCGGGTCTCGGAGATTTTGCATTCATCGGACCGCATCAACGCTGATACAGCAGTCTTGACATTGGAAGGCAATTGCCGGTTTGCACCTCTAAAGTTGAAGTTGGGACGGCTCAAACGTCATTGTAATGACATGGGAACACTCATGGCAGCTCTGGTAAAGTACGCCGACTCTGATAGTACCAAGGACCCCGAGTCTGATGATGACAAGACAGGGAAGGGAAAGAAGAGCGGCAACACCATAGGCAGCAGATAACCCGGCGGGTCATGGAAACGGGCGGTAAGCGTAGCGGATAACAACCTAGATTTTGTGGCTAACACCAACACGCAGGACAAAGGCCAGCGGCGTAAGGGTAAACCGCCCCAGCGTGGTGGAGGGCCAAGTCCTAATCGAGAGCGCCTGTCTTATCTGTTAAACCAACCTTGCCCAAAGCATGGGACGAAGGACCAACAGTCCATGCACCTCTGGGAAGATTGTTATATCATGCAGGAGTTCAAAAATTCTAACTTTTTCAGTATGATCACGGACAGGGCAGCGGTTCAGGCCCTGGATCTTATGGGCCGGGTTACGGTGGAGGCAGTTCCGGTTCAGGTTTTCACGGTAATCAAAGCAGGCATGGTAATCAAGGCAATCTGGGCAACCAAGGTAGTTATAATCATCAGGGCAATCAACAGCAACAGCAGCAGTCGGGTTACCAAAGCAACCCGAAGCAGTTGAATAGTGGGAAATATCATGTCTTCACCACTAGTCTATGCAAGCGCGATCAGAAGCTTCATAAAAGGGCAGTGAATTCCATTGAACCGGCGGTGTCCCGTTACTTGCGCTGGTGGTGGTGCCTCAGGTTGGAGGTTATAAGTTCACTAAGGTACTCATGGATGGGGCGAGTAGTATCAATATCCTTTATTATGGAACCTTCCGTCGCATGGGGTTAACAGATAAAAATCTTAACCCGTCCAATACGGTCTTCCATGGTGTAGTGCCTGGTAAATCGGCATATCCTGTTGGTAAGATAGCTCTGGAGGGGGTTTTGGAGATGAGCATGACTCGAGATCAGAGACACTGACCTTTGAAGTGGTGAAAATTAAGAGCCCGTATCATGCCTTGTTTGGACGGCCGGCTTATGCTAAGTTCATGGCAAGGCCCTGCTATGTCTATCTTCAGCTCAAAATGCCATGTCATATGGGTACCATCACGGTTCATGGAAGCCGTAAGATCGCCGTGGAATGTGAAGAAGGTGATGCGGCATATGCTGAGTCGATTTGTGCAATGAGAGGAGTTGAAGTTCTATAAGGACAATGTTGATCCGGCGGATATGACTTCTTTGAAAAAGCCAACTACAGAGCATGATCCGGCATTGAAGTTTAAATCGGCTGATGAGACTAAGCTGGTTGAGTTTGTTCCAGGTGATTCATCCAAGCAGTTCAGCATCAACGTTAACTTGGATCCGGAATAGGAAAGCACGCTCATCGAGTTCATCCGTGAGAACCGGGACATCTTCGCGTGGAAGCCTTCTGACATGCCAGGTGTACCGAGGGAACTCGCTGAGCACACTCTTAATGTTGCTCCCAAGTATAAACCGGTCAAACAGTTTCTTCGCGGGTTCAATGAAGAAAGGCACAAAGCAATTGGTGAAGAGGTGGCCAGGCTTTTGGCGGCTGGGTTTATTGTCGAAGTATTTCATCCTGAGTGGTTGGCTATTCCGGTGCTGGTACTTAAGAAGAACGGCACTTGGCGTATGTGTGTGTATTACACATATTTGAACAAGGCTTGTCCAGCAGATCCTTTTGCCCTCCCTTGTATCGATCAAATCATTGATGCTACGGCGGGTTGCGAGTGTTTGAGTTTTCTGGATGCTTATTCTGGTTACCATCAGATCAAAATGGCAGTTAAGGACCAGGAGAAGACAGCTTTCATAACTCCCTTTGGAGCCTTCTGCTATGTATCTATGCCTTTTGGGCTCAAAAGTGCCCAGCGACTTATCGTCATTGTGCAAAATTGTCTTCATGATCAGATCGGCCGCAATGTTCATGCCTATGTGGATGATATTGTGGTAAAATCCAGAAAAGAGGAGACATTGATTGAGGACTTGAAGGAGACCTTTGACAACCTCCGGGTTCATAAACTGATGCTTAATCCGGCCAAGTGTGTCTTTGGTGTACCGGCAGGCAAGCTCTTGGGCTTTCTGGTGTCTAACAGGGCATTGAAGCTAATCTGGAGAAGATCAAGGCTATAACTTCTTTGGCTAAACCGGCGCATCAATGACGTCCAACGACTGGCAGGCCGGATTGCCGCCTTGAGCCGGTTTATCAGTCGCCTCGGTGAGAAGGCCATCCCTTTATATTAGATGCTGAAAAAGACAGCTAACTTCGTTTGGAGTGACGCCACCAATGAAGCGTTTGAGGACTTAAAGCGGCAGCTAGCTGAACCGCCTATCCTTGCTGCTCCTGTTGATAAGGAGCCTTTGTTGTTATATGTGGCTGCTAATTCCCGGGCTGTCAGCGTGGCTATTGTGGTGGAACGCAAGGAGGCTGGGAAGGAATATCCCGTCCAACGGCCGGTTTATTACATCAGTGAAGTACTTATTGAGTCCAAGCAGCGGTACCCGCATTGGCAGAAGCTGGTGTACGGAGTTTTCATGGCAAGTCGGAAGCTTAAGCAATAATTTCAGGGTCATCCCATCACTGTGGTCAGTTCTGCTCCTTTGGGGGATATAATCCAGAACAGGGAGGCAACTGGCCGGATTGCCAAGTGGGATATTGAGCCTGGGCCTCATGGGCTAAAATATGTGCCTCGGACGGCGATCAAATATCAGGCACTTGTGGACTTCATCAATGACTGGACAGAGTTACAGGCACCAGAAGAGAAGCCGGATCATACTTATTGGACTATTCATTTTGATGGGTCCAGGCAATTGGAGGGCTCGGGGGCTGGAGTCGTATTAACTTCCCCACGAGGTGATAAGTTTTGTTATGTTCTCCGTTTAATGTTCCCTTGTACTAACAATGCAGCAGAATATGAGGCCTTACTCCATGGTCTTCAGATGGCTAAGGAGATGAATTTAAGCCGGGTTAAGTGCTTCGGTGATTCGGACCTGGTGGCTCAACAAGTGTCTGGTACTTGGGATTCCAAGGACCCACTCATGGCAACATATCCTCGAGAGGTGGATATTGTTGCAGGTCACTTCAAAGGTTATCAGGTCGATCATGTGGACCGGCGGAAGAACGAAGCAGCGGACGCTTTGAGCCGTTTGGATTCCCAACATAAACCGGTTCCATCCAATGTGTTCCTGGATGTGCTGCATAATCCGTCTATCAAGCTCCCTGGTGAAGAGGATTTGGCTGTTCCTGATCCGGAGGCTCAGTTGGTGGCGGCTCTTTGTAGCGACCCGACCTCAGATGGTCAAGTCTCTATGTTTCAGTGTCATCCCTGGATCGGTAATGCTGACACACACAGTACTCGAAGGTTTTATAGCAGAGTAGTAATCACACACTTATTACATCGATGTCTCAAAAGAGAACTTATTACAATAATATGGCTTAAGGCCATCTAATGCGATAACAGTGGAAGGCTTGGAAGATAAAGTGAGTCCATCAACTCCAACGGCATAGCTGAGCTGCACGGCAACGACCTAACGATCCTTACTCCTCGTCTGAAAAGTCTGCAACATAATACGTTGCAGCCCGAGAACGGGTCAGCACATGGAATATGCTGGCAATAACACAGTAGAACAAGAACAGAATAATGCTATCACTACATGCAATATTTGGCTTGTGGAAAGCTCTATGGTTATAGTTTTGTGAAAAGCCAATTTTTCCCTACAACAAAGGAATAGATTTTATTTTAACTATCATGGTGGTTGAAACATCATTGAGAAGGTAAAACCCCAACTCAATCCCAATTAAAGTAATTAACATCCCAGCAATATTAATTTAGAGTGATGAGATACATGTGAATACTCAAGTACTTGATACTCAGAATTGTCCATAACCGGGGACACGGCTAACCATGATTATATTGTACACTCTACAGAGGTTTGCGCACTTTTCCCCACAAGACTCGATCGCCTCTATTGATTTCTCGCACTACATGGTGTTTGAGAAACGGATGACCGAGACACAGTCTTTCAGAAACATTAACTCTCTACTCTAGGTAGACCATACCAAACCTACAAAACCCACTACCTGCTGATCTACCTCTTCAAGAGCTTCACGTAACTTACTCAACTATGCTAGAGATCATAATAGCTTGTGGCTGCACACGGAAGTTTCTAGCATGAATAATCTCAGTTCCCTTTGAGCCTGGGTGGCGGTCCATAGGAAGATCACACGGGTACCCCGGGATTTCCAAAAAAACACAGGCAACACTGGGTTCCCCAGGTGCCTCAATCCACCCAGATGTGTATTAAAGTTGCCACCTTAAGTTGAACCATTAATTAACAATGTCACATCTGTCATGGAATACACTCAAACCCAATCCACGTCTACGAGCATAGCATGGCAATATAAGCAACACGTAGAAGTAACTCCCAATGGTTTGATAGTAATAGGGCAATAGGTTCTACCTCAACTACTACTTCCCAACCCACAAGTTAATGACATCCTAATCATGCAATGTTTGAGGATTGAAACTAATGCATAAAAACTGGGTATGAAAAGAGTATGATCAAAGTGTTACTTGCCTTGCTGACGGTCCGTGAATCCTAGAGACTCGTAATAACACGCTTCGCACTCCGGGAATTCTATCGTAAGCAAACAATAACATACATAAGCAACAAGCAAAGATGCACAAGCAAAATTCAACTCAAAGAGGTTGACCGGAGAGTTCAATTTAAGAACTCCAGTTCGCAAAAAGAATCAAACCAAACCGAGCAACGAAAACTCAAACGGCAAAAGAAATAAGATCCGTTTACTAACCTGAACTAGGGTCAAATTTTACAGAGACAAAAGCTGGTTTAAGTTGGTTATTCGGAAAGAGGGTTTCGAGATGAAACTCCAGGCGCTTGAATCGCCTGATTCCGATAAACGAAATAAAAGTTATAATAGATCAAAAATCGGATCAGAAATCGCGATCAGGAAAATCACGGAATAAAACCGATAAAAAGAAAAGCGACGAACAGTTTAACGAACGAACGTTCGTTAACTGAAACTAAACAAAGAACGCGTTCGTTAGAACGAACGAACGCTCGCTAAATAAATAAACCGGAGAATAAAAACCGATCTATATAAAAAAACAAAACTAGGGTTTTCTAAAAAAACCGAAGCGGTTTTCTTCGGAAAACCGGGCGGCGGGGCGGCTACCTCGCGGGGCTCCGGCGGGGCTCGGGCTCGGCTCGGGGTGGCGGCGGGAGGCGGCGGCGCACGGGAGGCGGCGGGCTCGGCGGGCGGGCGCGCTGCTCAGGCTCGGCTCGAGGCTCCGGCGGTGGCGGTGAGAGGCGACGGGTGGTATTTAAGGAGGAGGGGCGGCGGTGGCTTGGGAAGGCGCCTGGGAGGAGTCCGGCTGGCTCCCCTCGGCGTCTGCAGGTGCACGACAGGCGCCAAGGGAAGGCGGCGGCGAGGCGGGCCCAGCCTCGGCCCGGGCCAGTGGGCGCAGACTTTTTTTAAAAAAAATAAATAAATTACACCGGAACTTAGAAAAATCCTAGAAAAATAAATAAAAATCTAAAAATTACCAAAATAAATTTTCACCGTCTAAATGAAATATTTAGGACGAGGTGAACATTTTCTTGGCCCCTAAAATGCAATTTTTAAAACGTGCAAATTTTTCTAGGGCAAATAAAATTCAAATAAAATCAAATAAAATTCCCAATAATGATTTTAACATTTTTCCTCCAATATTTCAATTGTTTTGGAGAAGTCATATTATCTCCTCTCATTTATTTTAATAAGAAATATTTTCCGGAGAGAAAAATAATTAAAATAAAAAAAATCCTTGTTTTCATTATTTGATAAAATCAAATACGAAAATTCGGAAAATCCCCAACTCTCTCCGAGGGTCCTTGAGTTGCTTAGGATTTCAAGGATTGCGGAACGAAGATGCAATAAAATATGATATGCATGAATGACCTATGTATAACATTCCAAATTGAAAATTTGGGATGTTACACTCTTCATGTTATCCCGGATTGGATGGTTCCATATTTGGCGTATATGAACCGGGGCGAGTTACCAGAGGATAAAACTTCGGCCAGGCAGATATTCCGGCGGTCCAAGTCCATGGCTATTATCAATGGAGAGTTACATCATTGCAGTGTGACAGGGGCGTTTCAGCGTTGTGTATCTCCTGAAGAAGGCCACGAAATTTTGCAAGAGATCCACGAAGGAGATTGTGGTCATCACGCCGGTTCAAAATCACCGGTAGCCAAGGCATTTCGTCATGGTTTCTATTGGCTGACGGCTCATGCTGATGCTGAGGACTTGGTCAAAAGATGTGATGGATGTCAAAAATTCTCACGAAGCCCTCATGTGTCGGCTCAAGAGTTGAGGATGATTCCAATCACTTGGACGTTTGCAACTTGGGGGCTAGATATGGTCGGGCCCTTTAAAAGATCCAAGGATAAGAAGACCCACCTATTGGTGGCAGTTCATAAGTTCACTAAATGGGTGGAGGCAGAGCCAGTCAGTAAGTGTGATGCAGCTACGGCGGTTCAATTCATCAAGAAGGTGATTTTCCGGTTTGGCTTTCCACACAACATTATAACAGATAATGGCACCAATCTGTCCAAAGGTGCTATGAAGGAGTTCTGTCAACATGAGCACATCCGGCTTGACGTATCATCAGTGGCTCATCCCCAGTCTAATGGTCAAGCGGAGAGGGCCAATCAAGAGATCTTGAGAGGCATCAAGCCCCGGCTTATGGTTCCTTTGAAGCGGACGTCGGGTTGTTGGGTGGAGGAGTTACCTTCTGTGTTGTGGAGTATCAATACCACGCCTAACAGATCCACGGGTTACACGCCCTTTTTCATGGTTTATGGAGCGGAGGCGGTTCCCCCTAGTGACATCCGTCATGATTCGCCCCGTGTGGCGGCGTACGTCGAAGCTGACAATGAGAAGGCACGACAAGAAGCACTTGACCTGTTAGATGAGGAAAGAGACATTGCAGCAGCCCATTCGGCGATTTATCAGCAAGATCTGCGGCGTTATCATAGCCGCCGGGTTAGAACCGGAACTTTTCAAGAAGGCAATCTGCGTCTGACTCATCCAGATCGTACGGATATGCACAAGTTATCCCCACCTTGGGAAGGAACTTTTGTGGTCAGCAAGAATCTGCATAACGGGTCATACTACCTTATTGATGTTTGAGATCACAAAGACTCACGTAAATCAGAGGAGGAGACTCACCGGCCGTGGAATATCGCTCATCTTCGGCCCTACTATACCTGAGCTATAGGCTCTGCTTATGTACATAGTTATGACCATGTATACATTACGATCAATATAATAAACCGGAGCCTCAGCTAAAGCGGGGTATCTGTTGTTTTCTTATATCATGCGTGGTTACATGGGGGCTTCTGTTCATAAAGCGGCGTCCGGTTTACACCTTGATTCAGCTTATAAAGCTTTATAGACAAATCACTTGGGGGCTTGGTTGTACTTAAACCATAGCTACACCTCTTGATCGGCGTAATGCCACTAGAAAAATCACTTGGGGGTTTGGTCGTATTCGAACCATAGTGTCGGGGCAGGCTGATCTGGCCCACGAACACCTATGGGGCCGGCGGACCGATCCCCTTTCGGTTCGGCGGGGGGCGGAGGTCGCACGAAGAGCAGATCGAGGCGAAGCACACGAGAGGTTTACCCAGCTTCGGAGCTCTCCGGAGAGATAATACTCCTACTGCTGCATGTCTGAGTGTATTGAGTTCTTGCTCAGGAGCGCTTGAGTGCTACAGTACACACACGCTGATAACGAGACCGAGCGTGTTTGGCTTCGAACCCTTTTCGAACCCCCCCTACGTTGCGCATGGGCCTCCTTTTATATGCTCAAGGGGTCTCCGACTGGTGGCAACGTAGACAAGGGTAAAAACGGAAAAGGAGTGGTTGGTACAGCTACTTGTACAAAGGTACGGTGTCTCATACCTAACCCCGACGGCAAGGGACAAAGGCATTAAATGCCCGCTCACGCCGCCTAATAAAGGTAAACAGGGACCGCTTCGCCACGATGGCTGCATGTTCAAGGCCGCTTGCCATCACGCTCCGCTGGCCGCATGGTTTCTTGCCACGCTGCTACCGAAAGGTCCTGTAGGCGACACGTTAGTGGGTGTGCCGGAGCGCAGGTACAGAGTGGTTCTGCTGCAAGCGCCTTGCCGCAGTTGTTGTCTTGTCGCGCCCGGAAGCTTGTCGCTCATTGGGCCTTCCCGGCAAGCTCCTCTTGCTGGGGCCTTGTCTTGTAGGTGCCTTGGGTGGCCTTCCCGGCAAGCTCCTCTTGCCGAGGCCTTGTCTCCATGGCTTGAATACTTTGTTCTTGAATGGCTCCAAAGGAACCACGGAGGACCTTGGCGGTCACCCGGTAAGCCTTGCCGCGGAGGGCTGCAATCGCCTGCACAAGTTCGGGATACTAGGGTACCCCTACTCTAGTACACCGACAGAGCCCCGGCTGGGCCACACACGCAGCCGAAGCGCTGTTGGGCTAGGCCCAAAACAGGGCATGGGCACACGCGCCTGGGTCACGCCAGAACTCACCTCGGACCCACCACGCCCTCCACGAACGGCACGCGCGTCGAATGCGGCGTCGTGTGAGAGATCGTGGGCGAGATCGTGGGGGTTTCTTTATTTGAAAAGCGAACGTCCGCCCCTTCCCTTTATAAGCAGGGGAAACAGGGCAGTCCGCCCATCTTGCCGCTTGCTGTCCCATCTCGAAAAACCTCCGCTGCTCCCCTTCTTCCCAAGGCCGAAGGAGAGCAGCGCTCACTTCATCGCCACCAAAGATCACCAACGCCACGATCTCCTTCACCACCTCCGCCATGGCCCCGAAAGCCGACAAGGGAAGGCCGTGAAGTCGGTCGAGGCGCAAGCGGCTTGCGGCGCCATGGAAGGAGCGGGCAATCTTCCCCACCGCCGCGAGGTAGCCGAGGAGAACTACTACCTCTTCCGTCGACGGAGACGCTGAGCGCATCCACAAGACGAAGGTACTCCCAGCCGCTGCTTAGGAATTGGCCCTGATTGGGTATCCCTTCTTCGCGCTCTTCTTCTACTGCGGGCTCTGCCCGCCTTTCTCTGAATTCTTCTGTGACATCATGAACACCTACGGGTTCTGTCTCCTTGATTTCACCCCCAATGCTGTTCTGACCATGGCAGTTTTTGCACATCTCTGCGAAAACTTTGTCAGAGTCCATCCAAACGTAGCTCTTTTCCGCCACTTCTTTATGCCTCGAGTTGAGAGAGGGGAGCCTCTTGCCGGAGGAATCGCTTGGATCTCGAGGATCGGCAAGAAGGAAGCCTATCTGGAGGGAGAGCTCCGCAGCAAGTGGGAGGAGTGGAGGGCAGATTGGTGCTGGATTGTCGAGGAGAACCCGCAGCCGCCATCGCCCAGCCAAACCCCAATAGTGCGCTGCAACGATTGGAGCAACGTGGCCCCGGAAGATGATAGGCTGAAGATTGCAGCCACCAATCCTTCGCCTTAGACTTGCCGGCTCACCAGAGGCACCGTTATGCAGACTTTCTTCGCCGCCAGACGCTTCCTTGCAGGAGAGGAGGAGACCCACCCGGAGTTTCGTAACGCGGCAGATATCATGAGGCTGCACCCAGGCCTCAACTTCAACTTCACCGTCTTGGAACTTGACGCGATGCTCTTGGAGCTGTTCAAGCCCGATCCTGATCATCCAGAAATGTTTAGGTTGCCGAGGGGCGTCGTTCCGCTGTGCAACAATTCCTCGCTTGACCGCATCCGTGCAATGATGCTGTTGTGCGACTCGCATGGAATTGTCCCAACTTGGCAAGAGCCTGCAGATGACGTCGTGCGGCAGTTCTTTGACAATCTGGTAGAAATGCCGGTCCGCCCCGATGAACAGAGGGGCCTCACCCGCGACACCACCGATGATGAGATGCAGTGCATCGCCACCAGGTTCGAAGAAGCGGCAGCAGCCGCTGCCGCGGGCGAGTTCGGATTCATCGTGGAGGAGGCAGAGGCAGCAGAGGCGGCAAGCCTTGTCGAGCGAAAGGAGTTTGCCAGCGAGGAAGAGCTTGCCGAGCCTGAAGCCGAGTTGAGCGAGCCCGCCGAGGGCGCATCCTCCCCACCTTCAAGCAGCTTGCCGCGAGCGGAGCCCCCAGCTCCACCAAGAAGGCGTCTTCGCAAGGCCGAGACGAGCGGGCGGCAGACGGGCTAACAACAGCAGCCACGCCGCGCTTCCACCGCGGCAAGCACTTGTTGCCGCTGGAGCACCTCACGCCGCCAGGCAATCGGAGCGGGGCCTCACAGACCACCGGTTCTGCTCCCGCCAAGCGTCCAAGGGAACCTACTCCTCCGCCTCGTCGTACTGGAGGCGGGCCAGAATTTGATCTCTCCGCGCTCAGCTCCGACGAGGAAGAAGAAGAGTAAGATTCTTTGCTGCATTTGTAGTTCTTCGGCTTGTTGCTTTGTCTTGTATCTGATTTGCTTTACTCTGAACCCATTCCTTTTCAGGACGCTGGCCCAGAGAGTGTCGAAGAGAGCCAAGGCCCCGGTGGTTGTCGTCGAGGACGAACCCACCGCGACAGCAGGAGGCGCGTCCGAGACCACCTTCCCGGACGCGGCAACTCTTCCTCAAAGCAGCCCCCAGCGTAGCCCCCAGCGTAAGTATATGGTTTACTTCTTGCTGTTAGGCGTGCATGGGTGCTCTTTCTTTGCTGACATCTGACTGCTGATTTGTGTAGGAGCAGAGCAGCCTGACCAGGAGTGCCTCAAGCCGCCTCGACATGCCTTCTGCCGACTACACCGCCAAGGGAGGATTCCCCGGCAAGGAGCGCTCTCCGCAAGGGAGACTTCTCCGGCAAGGGCAGTTCTCCGCAAAGGACAGCACCAGCGATCCCCTGGCGGCGGAGACCATGACTGCAGACCCTAGCGCAGGTAATCCTTTTGCCTGGAAACTTTCCTTGTGTTCTTCTTCTTCTGATTTTCTTTTTGAATATTTGCTTGACTTTTCTTCATCCATCTGCCACAGAGCCAATGGAGACCGAGGTCGCCGGCGAGGAGGACACGCGCGGCAATGCTGACGACATCGCTGCCATCGGAGAAGAAGCTGGCGCTGACGAGCCCGCCGGCGAAGAGGCCGCCAAAGCTGCCGCAGAAGCCGGGCGAGGTCTGGCGATCGCACTGACGACCCTGAGGCCGCAGGAGCGCCAGGCGCTACACCGACCGCCGATCCCTCCGCCGCTGCTGCAGCGTCAGGCTCCGAAGAGCCCCAGCCCGACGCCTATTTGAAGGCCGGCGATGGCGTCTTCATCAAGCTCCCATGGGTGTCGAGCTCCAGGGCGCCGGCCGAAGGAGAAACTTTTGATGAAGAGCTGCTCGCCTCCGCTGGACTGACGCTAGTCAACGCGCCAAGCAGCAGCAGCGGTGAGCCTGAGGAGGAGCAGCTGCTGCGGAATCTGTTGTCGCTCTACCGCGCCCGACAAGCCAAGCTGGAATCCCGGGAAGCGCTTGTCGCGAAGGCGGGAGCAGACATCGAGAAGCGCGCGGAGGAGCTCCGGGCCTCAACCAGGAAGCTCTCCGGTCCTTGGCGAGGAGCGGGAGTGGCTTGCCGAGGAGCGCAAAGCCTTCCTCCTCGAGAAGGCTGAAGCCGAGGAGCAACAATGACTTCTTGTCGCCGAGAAGCCGCTCACAGGAAGGCGAAGTTGGCGCAGCGGAAGGTTAATCTTGACAGCCATGAGGAGGATCTTGCCATGCGCGAGCAAACATTTGGCGGGGCTCTCAAGGAAGCAAAGGATGCTGCCGCAGCTGCCGAGGCCGCCAAGAAGGAGCTGGAGACGAAGGTGGCGCAGTTGGAGGCCAATCTCAAGGAGAGCGACGAGGAGCTTGCTGCACTCAAGCACGAGCGCGATAAGGACGCCTACACTCTTGGCGAGCTGCAGGGCCGTCTCGCCGAGAGGAGCAAGGAGCTCAGCGCCGCTAAGGACTCCAATGCAGATCTTGAGTTGAAGCTAACTACTTTGACTCAGGCGCCGGACGGCGCCAGGAGCAGGAGGTGGCCTTGAAGGAGAAGATCAAGGCCGACGAGGCGCTGGCTGGCAATCTGCCGCCGCCTAGAATGCCTTGAGGAGAATGTGGAGCACTGGACAGAGGGTCTCGTGGATGTTGCTGCAGCCATCGACAGAGAGCTGGCGGAGCTGGGGATGGTGGATCTTGGATATTCCTCCGACGAGCACCTCCAACCCAGCGCCAAGCTCAGCTTGTTCTTTAAGGGCGTGGTGACGGCCTCCAGCCGACTCGGGAAGAAGTCCCAAAGCAGCTGGCCGAGGAGTCGCGCGGATCTCAAGCTGGAGCTCTTCGTAAGGTCTTGACGAAGGTGGCCTTCCGCATAATCCAGGCCTCAACCTCACCAACGTCCTCAAGTCCTTGCCGCCGGATGCCGATGTGGAGGCGCTCAAGACCCTTGTCGCACCCATCGTGGACAGGGTGAGCGGGATCAAGAGGGTTGAGGGCGATCGCGTAGATTAGGCCGCCCGCTTTCTCTTTTTCTTGCCGCTGTTGGTCATGTTATGAGAACCATCTATTAGAGCTGCGACAAGCTATCTTGTAATATAACTCTATTTCGGGTATCAATTGTTATGTTATTTCCTTTACTTGATTCCTTCCTTTGTATGTTTTTGCCCTATGCTTTTAGGGAACTTGTCGGCCCAGGCACCTGGGCCGCGAGCGCTGAGTGCGGGACGTTAGCAGCCTGCTGGCGGTGCCGCTTCCGACAAGTAACCTTGTCGCAACTAGTCGCAGCTCACTTAAGTTGTTGAGCGGAATCGAAACAAAGTCAGGCGCAACTAGCTACGAGTTGGTTCCTCCGCGCATGTGTTTTCCATACAAAGTACGGTCGTTCGAGGAAGATAACTTAAAAATTTTAAAAACTGATTGCTCAAACTTTAGCAACTTAGCTTTTACGCTGCTTGCTTCCCGGTAAGGCTAGACTTCCTTGAGCGACGCTTGGTCTACACCATTATCTTCTCCTTTCCCCCCGACAAACTTGTGGGCGAGGGAACCTTCCTTTCTTTGAGAAAGAGAAAGAAGAGAAAATAAAGATATGGAGCCTTATGGCTCGTTATTGCTTACCGGGGTAGGTGCTGCACAAAGTGTCAGATAACGCATGCAAAATAGAAGTAAAAAGCATGAAATTGACAAGATGTGCGAAGCACATTAGCTTTACTTATGCACGGGTCTGCCCGGCTTTGTACAAAGGATTACATGCAACAAATGACAAGACTTGTACAAAAGGTGGTTGCCGGAACAGGTTCCGCAACCGCGCTTCACGGGTAAAACTTACGAAGATGCTCAATGTTCCAGAGTTGCTCACCGGAATGCCATCTTCGGTCTCAAGGCGACAGCGCCAGCCTAGTGACTCGTTTCACCCGGTAAGGGCCTTCCCACTTCAAGGCCAACTTGTTGGAATTCTTGGCGGACTGAACGCGCCGAAGAACAAGGTCGCCTTCCTCGAGACTTCTTGCATTAACTTTGCGGCTATGGTAGCGGCGCAAAGCTTGCTGGTACCGAGCAGCTCGTACAGCAGCCTGAAGACGATCCTCCTCAAGGAGCAGCGCGTCATCTTGTCGCAACTGCTCTTGCTCAAGCTCATCATAAGCGAGCACTCGAGGTGATCCGTATACGAGTTCCGTGGGGAGAACTGCCTGCTCCATAGACTAGAGCAAAAGGTGTCCGGCCGGTGGCTCGATTTGGCGTCGTCTGGCGACCAAAGAACCACCGCAGTTCCTCAATCCGCTTTCTTCCGCACTTGTGCAGCCTGTCGAAAGTTCTGGTCTTGAGCCCACGCAGCACTTCAGCATTCGCCCTCTCCGCTTGACCGTTGCTTCTCGGATGAGCAATGGCAAAGGCGGACCTTGGCGCCAAGATCTTGGACGTCTTTGCATGAAGGTGCGGCTCGTGAATTGCGTGCCGTTGTCGGTGATGATCCTGTTAGGGATTCCAAACGCAAACAATCGACCTAAAGAACTTGATCACCTGACCGTGTCATCACCTTCCTCATCGCTGCTTCCACTTCCGCCACTTTGTGAACTTGTCGATTGCAACGCATAAGTACTCAAAGCCCCGACAGCTTCGGGAAAGGGGCCGAGGATGTCGAGCCCCTGCACCGAAAATGGCCAGGATAAATGGATCGTCTGGAGAGCTTGAGCTGGCTGGTGTATTCGCTTGGAATGGAACTGCACGCTTCACACTTGGTTACTTGTGCGGTTGCATCCGGAGGGCTGTGGCCGAAGAAACCTTGCCGAACGCTTTGCTTAAGCAAGTGCTCTCGCCAATGTGGTGACCACATATGCCTCCATGTATCTCTGCCAACAGCTTTTGTCCGTCTTCGCGGTGAATACACTTCAATTTCACACCGTTGAGTCTTCTTCTGTACAGTGTGTTGTCGACAAACTGGTACATACTTGACTGCCGGGCTACTCTTTCCACTTCTTCTTGCTCTTCGGGAAGTTCTCCTGTCTGAAGGAAATGGACAATCTGCTGCGCCCATGCTGGAGCTTGCGGCTCGACAACAAGGACTAAAGGCACATCTGCTACTGCGGGAACATCCGCTTCTACGGCGAGAACCTGCGGCTCAGCCGGAGCTTGACGTTCCCCGGCAAGCTTGCCGGAGCAAAACTTGTCGGGAGCGTCTGCTTCAACGAAACAAACCCTAGGGCTTGTCGGAGCAGACTGCTCCTCAGCATTGTTGGTGTTGATCTTGAGGACCTTCTTGACGGCGGCTTCGGGAAGCTCTGCCGGAAAATAGTCACCAGAGATCAACTTCCTCTTCTTGCTCTGTCCAGTTGATGGTGTTACAGACGGTTGAGTCAGCTTGAGCACAAAAATCCACAGTTCCATTGTGTAACTTAAGTGCGGCGCACTTCGACAAAGCCATCGACAGAATGTCGCTCGAGCTCTTGGAATATATTCCATCTCAGAGCCGTCAAAGTGCTTTTCTAGCTTTCTCACTTCATCAACATAAGCTTCCATAAATGGACTCGATAACTCTTGTTCACTTGGCGGATGACAAGTCGTGAGTCACCCCGACAATGAGCTTCTTGATCCCAAGGTCTCATCGCGATCTCGAGACCAGAAGCAAACCTTCATACTGCAAGTATTGTTTGTTGCTTGCTCCTTGGGAAAGTGCATCCGACTCACGTGCTTGAGGTGCTCTCCGTGGGTGCAACAAGTAGCACGCCAAGACCGGGCGCCTTTGCAGCCGAAGGCACCATCAAAGTACATCAGTCATTCTTTGCTTGCTTCCTTGACGGGATGCTCGTTTCGAATTTCTTCATCTTGTGTTGGCGCCCATTCTGCTATGAACTCCGCCAATGCTCGCTTTGGATAGTTGAAGTGCTCTCAAACTTGAGGCCAAAGCTTGACAGTTCCAAAGGCCCACTCGACAATCCTGCCTGTTGCCTCTGGATTTTGCAAGATCCTCTTCAGCGGAAAACGAGTGACAACTGTGATCTCATGTGCCCGGAAGTAATGGCGCAGCTTTCTCGAGGCCATGAGGAGGCCGAAAAGCAATTTCTGCACACCAGAGTACCTGTACCTAGCCCCCTGCAGAAGGGAACTGACAAAGTAAACTGGGCGCTGCACCATTCTTTTCTGCATCTTCTCATGTGTCTGCGTAGATCCATCCTTGTCGGGACCAGAGCTTGCCGGTGAAGCCCCCTGCTTGTCGCTGGATGCATCCGCCATGGTTGCTAGCTCATCATCTGCCTCCCTCTCCGCTACTAACGCAACACTAACCACTTGATTGGTTGCCGCTATATATAGCAACAACTTCTCTTGTGGCCTAGGTGCGACAAGTGTTGGAGTGGAGGACATGTATCTCTTCAAGTCCTGCAACAGCCTCTCGCTTCCGGAGTCCATTTCATCGGACCTGCCTTTTCAAAATTTTGAAAAATGGCAGGCGCGCCAGCAGATCTAGAGATAAACCCTCATCGAGAGCAGCTACGCAACCGCAAGTCTTCATACATCCTTGACGCGCTTTGGTGCTTCAATCTGCTCAATGGCCTTGATCTTGCTCGGGATTGGCTTCAATTCCCGCAGAGACACGAAGAACCCGAGAAGCTTGCCGGAAGGGACTCCAAACACACACTTCTCAGGGTTGAGCTTGAGGTTGATCTTGCGCAGATTTGCAAAGGTTTCGTCTAAATCTTGGATCAGAGTCGACTTGTCCTTGCTCTTGACCACTATGTCATCCATGTAGGCCTCCACATTTCTGTGCATTTGCGGCTCAAAAGCGTCATGGACTACTCTTGCAAATGTTGAACCAGCATTCTTTAACCCGAAGGGCATCCATACAAAACAGTACGTGCCACATGGGGTGATGAATGCGGTCTTCTCCTCATCCTCTTCTGCCATGAAGATCTGATGATATCCTGAGTATGCATCCAGAAATGAAAGCAAATCACATCCGCCGTGGAGTCAACAATCTGGTCGATCTTGGCGGCAAGGGCAATGGGTCTTTGGGACAAGCTTTATTGACATCGGTAAAGTCGATACAAAGCCTCCATTTCCCGTTAGCCTTATGCATAACTACAAGATTGGCCAACCACGTAGGATGGAGCACTCTCCGACAAGGCCTGCCGCTTACAATTTCTTGATTTCTTCTGCGATGAACTCTTGGCGCCCACCGCTTGCTTCCCGACTTTCGCTGACGGGCCGCGCGATGAGGACAAACGGCAAGATGGTGCTCAATTACTTTCGGGAACACCGGGATGTCGGACGGTTGCCACGCAAACACGCCGACGTTCGCCCGCAGAAAGCAACGAGCATGCCTTCCTATTTAGGGTCGAGAGTGGCACTGATGGTGAAGGTACCACTAGTGCCGTCCTCCTTGGCGGACACCTTCTTGGTCTCTGGTGGAGCTGCCATCGTCTTCTTACACTTGCCGGTGGAGCTCGATGGTGCGTCCTCGACGGTAGCGCAGCACTCCGAAGAGGTGCGCTTGCCGGAGTGGGCATCAGAGCTCTTGCCGGACTTGGTCTTCTTCTTCGCCCCGGGAGCTTCAGCGGCAAGTGGCTCGCAATCTGCTGCAGCTGCTGCTTCCCGGTAGATCTTGTCGGCGCAGATAAGAGCATCCTTCTTGTCGCCAGGGATAGAGATGACACTTATCGGGCCTGGCATCTTCAGCATGTTGTATGCATAGTGAGAGGCTGCCATGAATTTAGCAAGTGCCGGACGACCAAGTATCCCATTGTAAGGCAATGGAAAGTCAACAACGTCAAAAGTGACCCTCTCAGTCCTGAAGTTCAACTCGCTGCCAAATGTCACCGGCAACGTGATCTTTCCCTTCGGCTTGCTCCTTCCCGGATTGATTCCTTGGAATGTGCCGGTCTCTTCGAGCTCGCCATCAGGTATCTGGAGTTTTTGGAGCACCGCGGAGGAGATCAGATTCAAGCCGCCCCGGCGTCAACTAGCATCTTAGTGACCTTGAGGTTGCGGATAGTTGGTGAAACCAACATCGGCAAGCACCCGACCGCAGTTACGCGATCAGGGTGGTCCTCAATATCAAAGATGATAGGCGCGCTGGACCATTTCAGAGGCTTGCGTGACTCGACGGATGGTTCTGCCGCATTGACTTCCCGCATCCACTGCTTGAGTTGGCGGTGTGAAGTATGCAGAGAAGCACCGCCGTCAACGCACAGGACCTCTGTGGCTTTCTGGAACTCCTGCTCATCGGTCTCGTCATCATCCATGTCTTCATCGTCGTCGTCGTCTTCATCCTTGTCGCGGCCGCGGGGAGGTCTGTCTCCTTGCCGCTGCTTGGCCTTGCCGCGGCGTCCTCCTCGGCCGGGACGTTTCTTGCTAGCTCCTCCAGCACCTTCCTGGGCCTTCTCCTTGTCGCGTCGTTCGTATTCAGCCTTCTGCTGCTCGACAAGCTACTCGACCTTCTTGCAGCTCTGGAGGTCATGGCCCTTGGTGCGGTGGATCTTGCAGTACTGCTTGTTGGAGCCGTCCTGCTTGTCGGCGACCGCCACAGCCTGGCAGTTGGTGCCAGCGGCAACCTCCTTGCCGGAGCTACCAACTTTGGCTTTCTTGGCGCCACCTCCGTTGCCGGACTGCTCAACACCTAGCACCTCTTTGCCTTTCTTCTTCCTATTGTTCTGCCGCCGGTTTTTCTTTGCCGGGACGGTCTCCCCGCTATCAGATCCTCCTGCTTCAGTATTTTCTCCGGGGAGTCTCCTCCCTTCCTCAGCACGTGCACACTTGTCGGCCAGGGCATATAGCTCACTGACGTCTCTAATCTTGCACATCGCCATCTCCTCCCGCATCCTGCGGTTTCGCACGCTCGATGGAACGCAGCTGATTACCGCGACAGTGGTGGACATCTGGGATGTTGTCTTTGTCTGACGCTGCTGAATCTCTGAATGTACTTGGCGCAGGGGCTCTCCTTCCTTCTCGGGCGGCAGATGAAGGTCGCTTTCTTGGCCATGGGGCTTGTGGCACCTGTAAAGGCGCCGACAAACTGATGGCATAGATCTGCCCAAGAGGATATGGAGTTGTCCGCAAGTGCATGAGCCAGGATCTGACATTGGGCTTGAGCACCAGCGGGAAGTAGTTGGCAAGGATCTTGTCGTCTCGCCCCCCGGCAGCTTGCACCGCGATGGTGTAGATGCTGAGGAACTCCGACGGATGCGTCTTGCCGTCGTACTTCTCTGGTACGTCTGGCTTGAAGTTCTTCTTGCTGGGCCCTTTGGACTTGCCGCAGCTCACGAAAGTGAACGCAGGGCAACCTACCGCGTACGGCAAGTCGCCTGGTTCCTCTGGCGCATGCATGTCGATAGAGGGCCCGTCGCGCTTGTCGGATTGACGCCGGGCTTCTCTTCGGCGCTCGATGCGAGTTCAAGCGTCTTCTTGCTGTCGTTCGTGAAGAACTTGGCGCTGATCGCGACGAGCTCGTGGATCCGATGATGCAGTGGAGTCGCTGTCGAGGTGGATCCGGCGAGTCGGCGATCTTGGCCTTCGGGGCGGAGAGTGCATGGTGGTTGCACCCCCACCGGTCTCATCGCCACCGGCTCGTGTTTGGCAGTCCTGCTGCGGCAGCGATGCACTCGGTTGCCGCGGAGCGTCGCCGTTGGCGAAGCCGATGAGACTCTGAATGGTGGCCCTCCATTCATCGACCTTGTCGGCTGTTGGAGGGTAATCCAGGAGTAGTTGAGCTCTCGCCAAAGCTTCCGCTGGAGTGGTGGGTGGCAGTGGCGAACGGTGCGAGGAGCGGGATATGCTCGGACTTCTAACTATGTTAGAAGGAGCAGTATCCCGTCCAGGCGACCGTGCCTCGCTCGCGCCAGCATGTTGGCGTGCATGCTGGTCTTGAGCATCCCGAGATCCACCAGCTCGATCTCGGTCCAACGAGCGTATGGCGTTGTGAATGCCATGACGCTGTCGGTCTCGCGCCTCCTGAGACGGGCGCGGTGCATGTACGGACGCCGAGGTTTGCGCAGCCTTGTCCTTGGACTTGGCAGCACCGTGGACTCCCCCGTCGACGTCCATTCTTCCGCCGGCATCTACCCCACCACCCGTTTGCTCCGGTGGCGGTGGGTTCGACGCGGATGGAACATCTGCCGCCGAAGCCTTCTTCTTCGGTGGCATGTCGATGAAGATGATGAAGATCTAGCTCGCGTGGACGCCGGATCAGGTTCACACAATCTCGACGCCCCCTACCTGGCGCGCCAAAGATGTCGGGGCAGGCTGATTCGCCCACGAACACCTATGGGGCCGGCGGACCGAGCCCCTTTCGGTTCGGGCGGGGGCGGAGGTCGCACGAAGAGCAGATCGAGGCGGCTAAGCACACGAGAGGTTTACCCAGCTTCGGAGCTCTCCGGAGAGATAATACTCCTACTGCTGCATGTCTGAGTGTATTGAGTTCTTTCTCAGGAGCGCTTGAGTGCTACAGTACACACACGCTGATAACCAGACCGAGCGTGTCTGGCTTCGAACCCTTTTCGAACCCCCCCCCTACGTTGCGCATGGGCCTCCTTTTATATGCTCAAGGGGTCTCCGACAGGTGGCAACGTAGACAAGGGTAAAAACAGAAAAGGAGTGGTTGGTACAGCTACTTGTACAGTGTACAGTGTCTCATACCTAACCCTGACGGCAGGGGACAAAGGCATTAAATGCCCGTCTACATCGCCCTAACAGTGCAAACAGGGACCATCAGGGGCGCCACTGTTCGCCATGATGGCTGCATGTCTGCGCCGCTTGCTACCGGCAACCGGGCCGCCTGACCTCTTGCCACGCTACCGAAAGGTCCTGTGGCGACACGTTAGTGGGTGTCTTTGGAGCGCAGGTCTGAGTGGTCTGCGGCAAGCGCCTTGCCATGATTGTTGTCTTGTCGCTACCGGAAGCTTGTCGCTCATTGGGCCTTCCCGCAAGCTCCTCTTGCCGGGCCTTGTCTTGTAGGTGCCTTGGGTGGCCTTCCGGCAAGCTCCTCTTGCCGGGCCTTGTCTCCTTGGCTTGAATACTTTGTTCTTGAATGGCTCCAAAGGAACCACAGAGGACCTTGGCGGTCACCCGGTAAGCCTTGCCGCGGAGGGCTGCAACTGCCCGTGCACAAGTTCGGGATACTAGGGTACCCCTACTCTAGTACACCGACACATAGTCACACGTCTTGATCGGCTCAAAGCCAAATTACTCCGGGGCCAAAGAGAGTGTTGCAAAAGAACAACTCAAACATAGGCACCCACTGAGCACATCTCAAAATATTGCTTGGGGATTCTTTGCTATCGAAAATGAACAAAGAATCTACACTTGTAATAGGCTATCAAGCCACGGCTTGGAAGCCTGGTGTATACACCTAAAACCCCGGGTTAGCCTGCCTTTTTTAAGTAAGTCACTCCGTCCAGGTAAACCTGGTATGACCCGTCGAACTATGACAAGTCAATCTATATGAGACCCTGAACTTGTCAAAGTTAAAACGACGATTGGTTAAGGATTGAGGACCATCTTAAAAGGCTTTGTGAAATGGTTTAACTCAGTGGCCTGGCAGCCAATGAAAAGCCTCGAATTTGGGGCCTGGCAGACCGTGAAAAGCCTCGACTACAAGTTTTCATTTGCTTTTTGCCAAGTTTTTCTCTCTTTTGATAAGACTTATGATGCTTTTTGATAAACCGGTGTTCATCAACCCGGCTAGGCTGTCAACTACAAGTTGTCAGTATGTAATCACTTATAACTCGGAGTTTCTTAACCCGGTCTGGTTTCAACTCTAAGTCGCCAGCAGTGAATAAACTGGTGTTTATCATAACCTAGCACGGTTTTATCATAAACCGGAACGGTATGAAAGGAGTTATCATTACTCAAGATTGGGGTTATCACCCTCACTACCAACTTGGTTAGCCAACATTGTGATTCAAGGTCACAGGAATAGATCGCTACGGATTATGAACATAATATGTCTTAAGCATGGCGGATTAACAAGTGTCAAGAACGGATAAATATGCACGAAGGCATAACATACCAAGTGTTTTAACTAGCCTATTACAAGGCGTTTTAGTTCCCAAAAGGACAATTGTTTCTCAATAAGCATTGCAACACGTGGAAGACTAAACCGGCCTTCGGATCATGATTCGTCTCCAGCTTGACCTGACGGCTGCGGATCATCTTGCACCGGTTCATCCTCTTCGTCTCTACCCAGCGGCTGGAAGTCAATAGTTGTCCAGTCGATCCCAGTTAGGGCTTGGAACACAGCTTCGTCGCTTATAAGGGTGGACGGTTCAATGTCAGGGGCATAAGTGTGCTTATTTAATTGGCGGGATGAGATTTTGAAACTCAGGAGTTGGTGCGGCAACCCGTTTGTTGTTAACGTCATAACTTGCCTGATAATGTGAAAGATCAGCTTCTTCAGCTAATTGGCAAGCCAGCGGACGTACTTACCAGTTTATGGCTCGGAGGTCCTCATTGCCAAATTCTGATCCGTCTTCTTTCAAGCTCGGATAGCCTTTGCTGACATCTTCCGGATCAAGATCGGGCACCCATGCTTTTGCCCGGGTTTGCGCGGTGAGAGCACCAGCTCTTGCAGTAGATCTCTTTAACTTTTCTACCCGGGAAGGCAGCATTGATATACTTTCTAAGGTCTCCTTGATTAAAGTTGGGGACAGTTTGTTGTGAGAAGCGGTGCAGATAATCCGTTGCACGCCGGTATATAATTGCTCTATAGAGTATAGGCAGCCTTCAGCTTCTTCTGTACATCAGAGCCCAGATGGCTATGCGAGTTCCTGTATCGTTCCAAACATCAGTAAATCGACAATGAATGCTATGATGAGGAGTTAAAGATGGGAGGCTTACCGAACACAGCAGCAGTCATAGCATGTACTTGCCGCTTTACACTAGTCAGCTCGTCTACCACCGGTTTAAGAGCTACTTCTGCGTCCTCGGCTCTTTTCTACAAAGCGGATTTTTTTGTGTTCCAATCCGCCCACTCCTTATTGAAACTCTCCTTTAGCTTTTCCATAGCGGCTAAAGCGCTAGTCAGCTCATCCTTTGCCTTGGAAGTTTCGGCTTGCTGGGAATTGATATTTTCTTGCAGATCGGCGGTTTGAGATTCCTTTTTGCTCAGCTCAGCCTATAAGAAATAGACATATTATGAGTTGACGATATATATTTGAAGTACCAAGCACATAACAAGTTATGCACCTGATACTTGGGGGCTAATGCGTATTTGCTTGTTCTCGGAAATTTCTACAAGTCCCAAGTACAATACAAGTATTAATCCTGGCACTTGGGGGCTAATGTATGTTTGCTCAAAATACTGACATGGAAATTCTTTTAGAAGTCCCGGTTCATCTTTATCAAGTTAAACCGGCCCTTGGGGGCTACACCAGTGAAAGATACAGTATTGCAAATATAAAGTTATTACTAAGTCCCGGTTTGGATTGATATCATAAACCGTCACTTGGGGGCTACTGGAGTGGATATTTGGAGTTTAAAAGAGAAACAATTATGCAGAGTTGAGCATTAGTTACCTCGTATCGCTCTTTCATCAAGTTTACCAAACCGACTTCATAGTCGCGGCTGGTGTACAGACAGTTCAAGAAGCCAAAGTGAATGTCTTGAGCATTGAGATGGGCATAGCTTGACAAGTCGGCGTTCCATTTGCCTTTGCCGATAGTAGAAAGCTCGTCCTTGGCGCTATGTTTAGATAAAGCGACCGGATTGCCAGGAGTGGTGTGGCCAACGCCAGTAATCATGATGTCATCTTCTTTATCACCAGCAGCCTTCACCGGAGATGACGGTTTATCAGCAGTTTTCACTAGACTTGCTGGTTTATCATCAGTTCGGGCCGGGCTTGTTGGTTTCTTAGTGTGGCCTCTGGTGTCTACTTCTACTTGTTCAACAATGAAATCTTAATCTTGAGGTGGCGGATTGTCATGAATAACATCAACATTGGTTCCCTCCAGATCTGGATTTTTCTTCGGTTCAATATCCATATTATCATCAACCGGTTTATTTAGCCGAGCCTTCTTGCTGGGTCGAGGCTTGGCACTGAAAAGAACAAATATAAAAGGTCAATACATCAGGTGAATATAAGGTATTAAGAGTCAGTTTAAGGCATAACTCACCCAGGAACTGTCTTGAGGGCAGGAAGTTGTGTAGCTGTTGACTCGCCAGAAGATGAGTGAGGTGTTCCCTGATAATTCGAATCAGACGGATTAAGAGGCTTTCGAAAACAACCCACCTTGGGGCAAGAAGTGTCAAGGGTATAAGAGACCTCTGATTGGTGTTTCCGAACCGGAGTGTCCAGTAAACCGGCGGAGGTAACTACCTGGCCACTATGTCGGATTGTGCGGCGAGCTTCGTGTTGCTGCGTCTTCAAAAGAAAGTTTGGGTCCAAGTAAGCAAGGGGGTGAGAAACATTTACTTTCCGGTTTGCTCGACGGATTTTTGATGTTGGCAGAGGATCTGAATCGGAGGAAAGAATGATTACCTTTATGTCATCAGCTTGACTGCCTTCAACGTCGTCCTGATAATAGTCATTGTCAATGAGGTGTATGAAAAATGAACCAAGAGAGTCAAGTTCTACCTCTGAGTCCGGATTAGCTACATCGGCATTAGCATTTGGCTCGAAAGATGTAGTGGTCCTTTTCTTGGCAGGTTTTTTAAGAACCTTTGTCTTCGGGCGAAGTGGCTTTGCCGGTTTGTCTTGTGGTTTTGCCGGATATCCTGTGGTTTTTTCTTCCAGAACGGATCATCACCATGGCAAAAATGAACAAAATTTTGAGAGAATATTTTAAGGGATTAAGCTGAAAACAAAGAAGTCATATGATTCTTACAGCTGGCGGTTTGTTGGAGGTGTAGAAAGGACTTAATTCGGTCTGGTTACAGGCAGCCTCCGGTTCATTCAGCATCTTTTTCACAGCCTCGGTAACTTCAGCATCTGTAAGCTGAATATCAATGTGTCGTTGAGGGTCTTTCAAGCTCCCGGTGTATTCACACATCAAACCGGGGCGCCGGCTTAAGGGAAGAATGCTCCAACTTATCCAACAGTGAGGAAAGTCGACACCTGTTAAACCGTTTGACATAAAGGCTCTAAGCTTTGACATCTGTGGGGCATAGTTGGCCCTTTCCTTTGCAGTTAACCTCTGAGGAAAGGGATGTGTATTGCTAAGATGGTGAGGGTGGTAACCCGGCAAAGTGTTTTCATCAGTTGGAGATGTGTCTTTGCAATAAAACCAAGTCTGGTTCCACTCTTTGGGGTGACTGTGAAGCTTGGCATGAGGGAAGCTGACTTCCTTCCTTTTCTAAACCGCCATTCAGCCAAGTTCAGTATGGGGTCCATCTGTGAACTCTATACGATGGTTTAAGTGGAAGAAATCCCTAAATAATTCAACTGTGGGTTCCTCTTGAAGATAAGCCTCACAAAAGACTTGGAAATGGCAGATGTTGGACACAGAGTTTGGACCAATGTCCTGAGGGTGAAGTTGAAAACTGGCAAGCACGTCTCGGAAGAATTTTGAACCGGGACGGCTAAAGCCTCGACCCAGATGGTCAACAAAAATGACTACCTCTCCGTCCTTGGGTTTAGGAGGATTTTCTGGACCAGGGGCCCTCCAGTGGATGACCTCCTTCTTGGCTAAAGCGCCAGTTGCGACACATTTGTTTAACTGATCTTCAGTGACCCGGGAAGGAACCCAGTTGCATTCATAGACTTGTTTGTCCATCTCAAGGTAAACTGAAACATAGTTATTGCCGGTTTAAGATTTATACGGAACAAGTATAAAGCAATACAAGTTAAAGCAGAGGTGTGCGCATATTGTTAAACCGGAATATTACATTACCAAACCGGAGTCTGATATTTCTAAGCCAGAATCTTACGATGGAGAAGGTGCAAAGATAAATGAATCGGCGGTTCACGAGGGGACTAATGGTACCTACCGGATTATCATTTTTTCAAAGTTAAACCGCCTAAATTGGTATGAAAGGTACAGATCTAAAGTACTTAAGTGAAGGAAAAACAAGTTTCGCAAATTGAGGTGATAAATTTCAGATCCACGGTATGACAGAAAACTAGAAAATATCCAGACCTAATTTCAAGTGCTTAAACAGATAATCAAGTTCAGATGAGTTTGTATATAAGGGAGATGCTCCAATAAGGAAAAAGTGGATTATGGCTACGGCCACACAAGACGTATCAGATTCAGCCGTATGTGTTATTAAGAACAGGGAAGAACGGTGTCGGAGCTTCAGTAAACTCTGATGAACACTAAACCCTAATGGTGGATCTACAGCAAGGAGAAGAGGAACTTACTGATGCTGAGGAAGCAGCGGAGGAGCGCCGCCTTTCTCTGGTGCGATCAGGTTGATGCAGCGGCCGTTGTGGAGGCAGATGCGAAGATCGATGACGGCAGCAGGGCTCGAAGGCTTGGTCGGCGCGAGGAAGAAGACAATGCAAGGAGGCATGGGGGGAGTGAAAATGACCCCCCGGCCTTATTTATAAGGAGAATGGATAAGTGGCAGGCGCGAGAATCGAGGAGCTCGAAAAATGGGATATGTGACTGTTGGGGGACATAGTAATTTCAAAAAATTTCCTAAGCACACACAGGATCATGGTGATGCATAGCAACATAGTAACTCCTTCTTTGACTGTTCCATTTTGAACTACTTCAAAATCTTGTCAAGGTTTTTACTTGCTGAAAAATCTTATCAAGCGTCTTGATCTATCTCTATAGATCTTGATGCTCAATATGTAAGCAGCTTCACCGAGGTCTTTCTTTGAAAAAACTCCTTTCAAATACTCCTTTATGCTTTCCAGAAAATTCTACATCATTTCCGATCAACAATATGTCATTCACATATACTTATCAGAAAGGCTGTAGTGCTCCCACTCACTTTCTTGTAAATACAGGCTTCACCGCAAGTCTGTATAAAACTATATGCTTTGATCACACTATCAAAATGTACATTCTAACTCCGAGATGCTTGCACCAGTCCATAAATGGATCACTAGTGCTTACACACTTTGTTAGCATCTTTTGGATTGAGAAAACCTTCTGGTTGCATCATATACAACTCTTCTTTAAGAAATCCATTAAGGAATGCAGTTTTGACATCCATTTGCCAAATTTCATAAAATGCGGCAATTACTAACATTATTCGAACAGACTCAAGCATCGCTACGAGTGAGAAAATCTCATCATAGTCAACACCTTGAACTTTGTCAAAACCTTTTTCGACAAGTCTAGCTTTGTAGATAGTAACACTACTATCAGCGTCCTTCTTCCTCCTGAAGATCCATTTATTTTCTATGGCTTGCTGATCATCGGGCAAGTCAACCAAAGTCCATACTTTGTTCTCATACATGGATCCCATCTCAGATTTCATGGCCTTAAACCATTTTGCGGAATCTGGGCTCATCATTGCTTCCTCATAGTTCATAGGTTCGTCATGGTCAAGTAACATGACCTCCAGAACATGATTACCTTACCACTCTGGTGCGGATCTTACTCTGATTGACCTACGAGGTTCGGTAGTAACTTGATCTAAAGATACATGATCATCATCATTAGCTTCCTCACTAATTGGTGTAGGAGTCACGGGAACAGATTTCTGTGATGATCTACTTTCCAATAAGGGAGTAGGTACAGTTACCTCATCAAGTTCTACTTTCCTCCCACTCACTTCTTTCGAGAGAAACTCCTTCTCTAGAAAGGATCCATTCTTGGAAACAAATGTCTTGCCTTCAGATCTGTGATAGAAGGTGTACCCAACTGTCTCCTTTGGTATCCTATGAAGACACAATTCTCCGATTTGGGTTTGAGCTTATCAGGATGAAAACTTTTTCACATAAGCATCACAACCCCAAACTTTAAGAAACGACGGCTTAGGTTTCTTGCTAAACCACAGTTCATACGGTGTCGTATCAACGGATTTAGATGGTGCCCTTTTTAACGTGAATGCAGTTGTCTCTAATGCATAACCCCAAAACGATAGTGGTAAATCGGTAAGAAACATCATAGATTGCACTATATCCAATACAGTACGGTTATGACGTTCGGACACACCATTATGCTGTGGTTTTCCAGGTGTCACGAATTTGTGAAACTATTCCATATTGTTTTAATTGAAGACCAAACTCGTAACTCAAATATTCGTCTCCACAATCAGATCGTAGAAACTTTATTTTCTTGTCATGATGATTTTCCACTTCACTCTGAAATTCTTTGAACTTTTCAAATGTTTCAGACTTATGTTTCATCAAGCAGATATACCCATATCTGCGCAAATCATCTGTGAAGGTCAGAAAATAACGATACCCGCTGCGAGCCTCAACACTCATCCGACCGTATACATCAGTATGTATTATTTCCAACAAGTTTGTTGCTTGCTCCATTGTTCCGGAGAACAGAGTCTTAGTCATCTTGCCCATGAGGGATGGTTCGCAAGCATCAAGTGATTCATAATCAAGTGATTCCAAAAGCCCATCAGCATGGAGTTTCTTCATGCACTTTACACCAATATGACCTAAACGACAGTGCCACAAATAAGTTGCACTATCATTATTAACTTTGCATCTTTTGGTTTCAATATTATTAATATGTGTATCACTACAATCGAGATCCAACGGACTATTTTCATTGGGTGTATGACCATCGAAGGTTTTATTCATGTAAACAGAATAACAATTATTCTCTGATTTTAAATAAATAAACATATTGCAATAAACATGATCAAATCATATTCATGCTTAACGCAAACACCAAATAACATTTATTTAGGTTCAACACTAATCCCGAAAGTATAGGTAGTGTGCGATGATGATCATATCAATCTTGGAACCACTTCCAACACACATCGTCACTTCACCCTTAACTAGTCTCTGTTCATTCTGCAACTCCCGTTTTGAGTTACTTCTCTTAGCAACTGAACCAGTATCAAATACCGAGGGGTTGCTATAAACACTAGTAAAGTACAAATAAATAACATGTATATCAAATATAGTTTGTTCACTTTGCCATCCTTCTTATCCGCCAAATACTTGGGGTAGTTCCGCTTCTAGTGACCAGTCCCTTTGCAGTAGAAGCACTTAGTCTCAGGCTTAGGTCCAGACTTGGGCTTCTTCACTTGAGAAGCAACTTGCTTGCCGTTCTTCTTGAAGTTCTCCTTCTCCCCTTTAGCTTTTTTCTTGAAACTAGTGGTCTTGTCAACCATCAACACTTGATGTTTTTCTTGATTTCTACCTTCGCCAATTTTAGCATCGCGAAGAGCTTGGGAATTGTTTTCGTCATCCCTTGCATATTATAGTTCATCACGAAGTTCTACTAACTTGGTGATGGTGACTAGAGAATTCTGTCAATCACTATCTTATCTGGAAGATTAACTCCCACTTGATTCAAGTGATTGTAGTACCTGCATAATCGAGCACATGCTCACTGCTTGAGCTATTCTCCTCCATCTTTTAGCTTTAGAACTTGTTGGAGACTTCATATCTCTCAACTCGGGTATTTTCTTGAAATATTAACTTCAACTCCTGGAACATCTCATATGGTCCATGACGTCAAAACGTCTTTGAAGTCCCGATTCTAAGCCGTTAAGCATGGTGCACTAAACTATCAATTAGTCATCATATTGAGCTAGCCAAACGTTCATAACGTCTGCATCTAGTCCTGCAATAGGTCTGTCACCTAGCGGTGCATCAAGGACATAATTCTTCTGTGCAGCAATGAGGATAAACCTCAGTTCATGGACCCAGTCTGCTACTATCATCTTTCAACTTAGTTTTCTCTAGGAACATATCAAAAATAAAACTGGAGAGAGAAACGCGAGCTATTGATCTACAACATAGATATGCTAATACTACCAGGACTAAGTTCATGATAAATTAAAGTTCAATTAATCAAATTACTTAAGAACTCCCACTTAGATAGACATCCCTCTAATCCTCTTAGTGATCACGTGATCCATATCAACTAAACCATGTCCGATCATCACGTGAGATGGAGTAGTTTCAATGGTGAACATCACTATGTTGATCATATCTACTATATGATTCACGCTCGACCTTTAGGTCTCAGTGTTCCGAGGCCATATCATTATATGCTAGGCTCGTCAAGTTTAACTCGAGTATTCCGTGTGCAACTGTTTTGCACATGTTGTATTTGAACGTAGAGCCTATCACACCCGATCATCACGTGGTGTCTCAGCACGAAGAACTTTCGTAATGGTGCATACTCAGGAAGAACACTTATACCTTGATAATTTAGTGAGAGATCATCTTATAAAGCTACCGCCGAACTAAGCAAAATAAGATGTATAAAAGATAAACATCACATGCAATCATAATATGTGACATGATATGGCCATCATCATCTTGTGCCTTTTATCTCCATCTCCAAAGTATCATCACGATCTCCATCGTCACCGGCATGACACCATGATCTCCATCATCTTGATCTATATCAATGTGTCGTCACATGGTCGTCTCGCCAACTATTGCTCCTGCAACTATTGCTATCACATAGCGGTAAAGTAAAGCAGTTATTTGGTGCTTGCATCTTATGCAATAGAGAGACAACCATAAGGCTTTTGCCAGTTGCCGATAACTTCAACAAAACATGATCATCTCATACAACAACTTATATCTCATCATGTCTTGACCATATCACATCACAACATGCCCTGCAAAAACAAGTTAGACGTCCTCTACTTTGTTGTTGCAAGTTTTACGTGGCTGCTACGGGCTGAGAAAGAACCGCTCTTACCTACGCATCAAAACCACAATGATAGTTCGTCAAGTTAGTGTTGTTTTAACCTTCTCAAGGACCTGGCATAGCCACACTCGATTCAACTAAAGTTGGAGAAACTGACACCCGCTAGTCACCTGTGTGCATAGCACGGCGGTAAAACCAGTCTCGCGTAAGCATACACGTAATGTCGGTCTGGGCCGCTTCATCCAACAATACCGCCGAACCAAAGTGTGACATGCTGGTAAGCAGTATGACTTGTATCGCCCACAACTCACTTGTGTTGTACTCGTGCATATAACATCTACGCATAAAACCATGCTCTGATGCCACTGTTGGGAAACGTTGTAATTTCAAAAAAATTCCTACGCACGCACATGATCATGGTGATGCATAGCAACGAGAGGGGAGAGTGTAGTCTACGTACCCTTGTAGACCGTAAGCGGAAGCGTTTATCAACGCGGTTGATGTAGTCGTACGTCTTCACGATCCGACCGATCCAAGTACCGAACGCACGGCACCTCCAAGTTCTGCACACATTCATCTCGATGACGTCCTCGCCTTCTTGATCCACCAAGACGGGCGAAGTAGTAGATGAGTTCCGGCAGCACGACGGCGTGGTGACGGTGTTGGTGAAGAACAATCTCCGCAGGGCTTCGCCTAAGCACTACGAAAACTATGACGGAGGATAAAATAGAGGGGACGGGGTTGCCGGCACACGGCTTGGTGTTTCTTGATGTGTCTTGGGTGCTAGCCCTACCCCTCTATTTATATGTTGAGCCTTAGGGTTGAAACTTGGAGTAAAAGCCTCCACAAAATCGGTTTCACCCGAAAGGCAAGAGTCCTTCTCGGACTCCAGGGCCAGACGCCAGGGTTCCCGGCGTCTGGACCCAGACGCCAGGGTTCCTAGCATCTGGACCCAGACGCCAGGGACCTGGCGCTGCTCCCAGACTCCATAAAACTTCCTTTGCGCTTTCCAAAACCTCGTGGGCTTTCCCCTTTGGCCCAAACAAAGTGTTCTCGTGCCCAAACATTTCGGGAAACATCTGGAACCCCTTCCGATGGATTCCGGAACCCTTCCAGAGATCAAACACTACTATCCACATATCAATCTTTACTTCCGGACCATTTCGGAGTTCCTCATCATATCCGTGATCTCATCCAAAACTCCGCACAACATTCGGTCACCAACATACATAAGTCATAGTACTATATCGTCAACGAACGTTAAGCGTGCGGACCCTATGGGTTCGAGAATTATGTATACATGACCGAGACACCTCTCTAGTCAATAACCAATAGCGAAACCTGGATGCCCATATTGGCTCCTACATATTCTACGAAGATCTTTATCGGTCAGACCGCATAACAACATACGTTGTTCCCTTTGTCATCGGTATGTTACTTGCCCGAGATTCGATCGTCGGTATCTCAATACCTAGTTCAATCTCGTTACCGTAAAGTCTCTTTACTCGTTCTGTAATACATCATCCCGCAACTAACTCATTAGTTACAATGCTTGCAAGGCTTATAGTGATGTGTATTACCGAGTGGGCCCAGAGATACCTCTCCGACAATCAGAGTGACAAATCCTAATCTCAAAATACGCCAACTTAACAAGTACCTTCAGAGACACCTGTAGAGCACCTTTATAATCACCCGATTGCCAGGACGCTTTGGTAGCACACAAAGTGTTCCTCCGGTAAACGGGAGTTGCATAATCTCATAGTCATAGGAACATGTATAAGTCATGAAGAAAGTAATAGCAGAATACTAAACGATCAAGTGCTAAGCTAACAGAATGGGTCTCACATCATTCTCCTAATGATGTGATCTTGTTAATCAAATGACAACTCATGTCTATGGCCAGGAAACATAACCATCTTTGATCAACGAGCTAGTCTAGTAGAGGCATACTAGTGACACTCTGTTTGTCTATGTATTCACACATGTATCAAGTTTGCGGTTAATACAATTCTAGCATGAATAATACATATTTATCATGAAATAAGGAAATAAATAATAACTTTATTATTGCCTCTAGGGCATATTTCCTTCAGTGACAGCTCTGTCGTTTTGATTGTCGGAGCCCATTAATGAAGGTGGGTTATGTGCAATTTTTAATAACAGATGGCGTCATGGCAATTTATCATGGTCCTGGAAGGTGATGTCACGGCGGTTTACAAAGTTATGCGAAGGTGCCGAGGAAGAAATTCTCTTAAGTATTGGGGATTGACATGAACCAGTTCAAATCAATCTAGGGCCTAATGTTGAGGATATTACTACTGGGCGTAAACTGGCGTGGAGAGGCCGGGTTATCCCCATAATGAATTATTATACTTGAAGCCCATGAAGACGAAGATGATGGCACTTTGTGAAGGCCCAGGGCCCAAGGGCGGATTAAGGCCTGTAGTGGTAAAGTGACATTGATATATAACTTGTGTTGTAAGATAGAAAGAGTAGAGACCGAGCCGGACATATTTATAAGCCGGCCTCGGGACCCTGTAAACCGACGGGCGTCAACCCATGTATATAAGGGGACGACCCGGCGGAGGTTTAAGGATAACAGACAACATCTCGAGACCCAGGCAAAGCGTATTCTCTCCTTGGTCATCGAAACCCTAGAAATCCCACAACAACTGGATTGTAGGCTTTTAACTTCACCGCAAGGGGCCGAACCAGTATAAACTCTCTACGTCCCTTATCCGCTTTAACCCCTTTAAGCTAACCCGTCGCGATGGCTCCACGACTAAGTCCTTTCTCTAGGATATCTGCCGTGACAAAACCACGACAATGTTGGTGCTTGATTAGTTGGAGAGATGGTAGCCAGTGTACGCTGAGCTCCAGTATACAGCTTCTCGACAAGGGTATAGACCGCCTTCAGCTTTACAAGCATGTCTTGGTTCAGGTTGCTGCTCCTAGGACCTGAATAACTCACAGATTGGTTAATGCCGGTTCATATTATCACGACAAGTATTCACTTATGATGAATAATCACGGCGACTCACCAAAGATAGCAGGAACCATCTGAGATACACGGTGTTTTAAACCGGTGAGCTCAGTGGTTACCTCTTGAAGAGTTGCCTCTGTTTTTTCAGCTCGTTGTGTTAAAGCAGTCTTTTCCTCAGCCCAAGTGTTTCTCTCAGCCTCAAAACTGGTCTTCAATTTTTCCGATTCAGCTATGCTAAACTGGAATTTTGATTCAGTTTCTTGGTCTCGGATTCCTGAGTCGCCAGCCGGGTGTTTGCATCATTTAACTGTGACTCAAGTTCAGCAGTAGCAGCCTGTATGAAGCAGAATCACAAATACATTTATATCCGGGTTACAAGAGTATAAGTCCCAAGTCTTTTGCAAGCAACAACACTCAGCACTTGGGGGCTAATGTCTATCAAAGAAGTTCTTTAAGTAAAACGGCTCTTCTGAATGAAGTCCCAAGCACTTTGCAAGCAAGACTACTTGGCACTTGGGGGCTAATGGATATCGCTTGTATCTTCTTACTGGTGTGCCGGTTATGCTATAAACAGTCCCAGACGACTCATGGGGGCTACATAGATAAGCTCTCCTTTCTTAAACAATGGTAAATAGGACTGGCTCATTCATGCTGATTAAACCGGCCCTTGGGGAATACAGATGCAAGGCTAAATTGTTTAAACATCCGGTTTAAGTTTACCTATGGCAACCGGCCTTGGAGGGATTCTACTAGAGAAGCTTATGGATTATTTGAAGTCTACAACCTATTAAATCTTATCATAACCAGTAGACTTGGGGGCTGACAGGATATACATAACTTACTCAAAGCCGGAAGTCATACCTCATATTTCTGGTGCATCTGTTTCACCATATCAATCTCAAGGCCGCGACTGGAATGAATTTGGTTGATATAACCAGAGAATACTTCATTGACGTTCAGTTGAGAGTAATCGGCAATATCAAATTTCATTTTCTACCTCTCGATGAACTGGTCTTTTGCAGAGTGTTTGGCCAAGACGGTTGGACGTCCTGGTTCTCTGAAGCTGGTGCCAGTAATCATAACATCTTCACCATGTTCTTATGGCGGTTTAAGTGGGTTGGATGACTCGGTGAGCACAAGATTGACATCCGTGTGATCACGGGAGAGGTCAGGAATTTCAGGTGGAGTGTCAGAGGCAGGTTCTTCTGGCTGTTTGTCAGAAGCTTCAGGTACAGAGACTTGCTGCTCCGGCTCACCAACTTTAGGTTCCTCGGTTGGCTTGGTCACCTTTGCCTTCTTATCAGGCTTTGCTTTCCACTGCATGGATTATGATAAGTCAGCATAAGAGTAAGAATATAAAGAGGTACAGAGTAAAAGGTAATTGGCATTACCTAGGGGCAGTTTTAAAAGCCGGCAACTCGGTTTGCGATGAGTCGCCAGAGGAAGAACGGGCAACCTCCTGGTCAATTGAATCAATAGATTTAAAGTGGTAGGCAAGTGAGACCCGCCAGCAGGTTCAAAGAGTTGAAGTTAAAAAGAACCTCGTTTCGATGTTTTCGAGGAGCGGGAGTGTTCGGTAAGCCAGAGGACAACTCTTCACCTCCACTGGTCCAGGCCTGACATCGATTCTCGTGTTGCTGTTGCTTCAAAAGAAAGTGAGGATCTAAATAAGCCAATGGGTGTGAAAACCTTACTTTCCGGGTTACTTGTCGAAGTTTCTGTGTTGGCAAAGGTTCTGAGCCGGAGGAAATAATAGTTACCTCTTCTTCAGCTGCTTGGCTGGCTCCCGTGTGAGCCTGATAATAGTCAGCGTTAATAAGATGATTGAAAATGAGCCAAGAGAGTCAAGGGCTACCTCCGACTCATAGGTGTCATCCAGATTAAGCATGTCAGAGGCGCTTGGTTTCTTATTTCTCTTGGTGGTCTTCTTGGCGGCTTTCTTGACAGCCCTGGCCTTCTTATCAGCTTCATGATCATACTTCTTTTTCCAAAAGTCAGACTTAGCCTGTAAAGGTCATTGAAGGTTGAGTTAATAAGGTATTTGAGTAATGAAAGTAAAGGCAAATAAGTTCAGAGACTCACATTCGGTGGCGGGTTAAGCTTGCAGAAAGGAGCCAGGCCCACTTTAACGCAATCTTCCGGATCTTCATTGCTTCGTTAGTTAATGGTGTAGAGCTGTGGCGCAGTGGATCTTTTACACCACCAGTGTAAGTGCACATTAAGCCAGTGCGGGGGCTCAAGGGTATGATCCGCCAAGAAACCCAACACCTAACTAAATCAACGCCGGTTAACCCGTTTCCCAGCAGAGCTTTAACCTTTGCAATGGTAGGAGCAATTTTTGCTCGTTCGGCAGTGGTAAGTTTTTCAGGAAGGTTGTGCTTTGGATCTAGGCGCTCAACAAGGTAACCCAGCAGTGGATTCTCGTCAGCCGGAGAAATATCTTTGCAGTAAAACCACATCTGGTTCCAATCTTTGGGGTGACTCGGTAGGCATGCATAAGGTAAGATGGCGTCTCTTCTGTGTTGAATCAAGATTCCGCCAAGTTCCAGGCTGGGCCCGTTCGTGAACTCAGTCTAGCGGTTCAAATAAAAATATTCTCTAAAGAGATCGGCCTGGCTCCTCCTGAAGGTATACTTCGTAGAAGACTTGAAAATTGCAGATATTTGACATGGAGTTGGGTCCGATGTCTTGAGGATGGAGCTGGAAGAAGTGCAGAACATCCCGGAAAACTTAGAGCCGGGTGGTGGGAAGCCCCGGTTCTGTGACAGTGAATACAATGACTTTGCCATCCTTTGGCTGAGGTTTTTCTTCGCCTGGTTCAGGAGCATGATAATGCATAGCACTCTTTGCGGGCAAGTACCCGACTTTGAAAAAGTCTTTGAAAGAGCCCTCAGTGACGATGGAGGGGACCCAATTGCATGTATAGACTGTCTTTGGCGGCATTGTGAAAGAGAGAAAACCTAAAGGAAAGGAATAATTTTCCGGTTCAAGTCGGTTGGTGAAATCACAAGTTAACAGTTGTAGTATACATTCAGAATGGCGGCTTAAGTGAGGACTAATGGTATATGATTAATTGTAAGCTGGACATGTAAGCCGCCATGACACGTACTGGTATTCAAGATATGACAAGAGCAAAATTTTACTAAGTGTTGGGACAAACATGTTTCGCAGATTGAAGCTGTAAGATTGGATCTGCAGCTATTCAAAAAAATGGAATTAAATCTAAACCTAAGGTGGCGGCAGCAGAAGAGCAGGGGTGTTCAGATGAGATCTATTGCAAGAAAGATATGGTGTGATATAAAAAATAAGTGCTAAAACTGTTACCGCGCGAGATTTATACTACTTTCGAATCAAAACTATGCGATCTAGGACGGAGAGAGGGAATAATGATGATGAACACCGACGAACAGAGAAACCCTAATGTAGATCTGGAAAGGGGAAAGGGGAATACCTAGCAACGCTGATTGACAACGAAGGAGCGCCGCGACGTTTCTGGTCAGTTCAGGGTGATGCAGCGACCGGAGTTGATGAAGAGGACGAAGGTCGACTACGGCGGAGCTTGGGCGCACTGGAGCATCGCGAGGACGAAGAAGAAGGAGATAAGGCAAAGGGGGAGAATGAGAAGTGAACCCGTGGCCCTATTTATAAGGCTGGAAGGATAAGTGGCATGCGCGGGAATCGAGGAGACATGAAAATGGATATGGGACGGCGCGGGCGCCTCGATTTTCAGAGGGTCAGTAAAAGAAAAGATTTATTAAATATTTGGCCGTGTGTGGCATTAATCACAGGTGACAACACGGCGGGTTACTGCAATTTCCGGAGATGACGTCATGTCGGGTTACAATATTTCACCAGAAGATGAAGAAGGATCTTTCTAAGTGTTGAAGATTGACATGAACAAGTTCAAATCAACTTGGGGCCTAATGTTGGGGATATGACTATTGGATATGACCCGCCCAGGAGGGGCCGGGTTATCCAGATGGCGGTTCATTTAAGACAAAGCTCATGAGTATGTTGAAGATGGCGGTTCATGAAGGAGGCTTGTTAAAGGGCCCAAACCGAGAGACGGCTTAAGGCCCATGAGTATAAACCGCCATGTATATGTAACTTGTATTATAAGTCATGTAAGATAAGTCACCGAGCTGGACACATTTTATGAGCCGACCGGGACTCTGTAGGCCGCAGGGCGTCAACCCATGTATATAAGGGGACGACCCGACATCAGCTTAGGGTAAGAAAACAATAGATTGAGATCCAGGCAAAGCGTATTTGCTCCCTGGTAATTGAAACCCTAGCAATACCACCTCAAACTGGACTAGGCCTTTACCTTCACCACAAGGGGCCGAACCAGTATAAACTCCTCATGTCCTTTGTCCCGTTTAACTCCTTTAAGCTAACCTCATTGCAATGGATCCACAACAAAGTTCTTCCATGAGGACATTTGTGGTGACACTTCCACGACACCAGCCATCTTTCCTTCGACATGTTCTACCTAGCCAGGAAATTAAATCCTGTTCAGGGTTTAGGGTTTAAGTCGTAGTGACCCCATCGGTAGTTTTTATTTTGTACACACTCTCACAACTTTTGTCCTTACTTGTGAAGTAAATATTGGCTATGACCTGTGAATCATTGAGATGCATCAACATACGTGTTAGTTTTACTTTGTAGGAATGAAAATGGAGTGGAAAGTTTTCGTTTTTCTGGACAAAAATGGAAACAGAGAGAAACCAAGGTTTCGTTTTGTTGGATCGAGCCAACGAGCAAAACCAACGTTTAAATCACATCTGTCGCGTTCGTGTCTCACCCTCCTCCACGGCTCCACCCCACACGATCGCTCGGCATGCCACACATCGCAATCCGAGTATACGAAAACTTTCTCGCCTGCTTGTTGATGGACCGAGCCATGGAGTACTAGCACTACTGGAAGAGGTTGACGAGGAGGGGGAGGACAACTAGCTGTAGAACAGACTCCCAAGATCTTTTTACATGCATGTTGTGGCCGGCTATTTCGACCTTTGAACATGGAGCAGTCGCGTGCACCGGGAAGCGGCACATGCGACGCTCTCTCGGCCGGTGCGCTGCTTCAATGCCGGTGCCAGTGAGAGGCCGCGTCTGCTCTGGTCGGGCATGAATGCGGGACTAGCCGTTTCGGCCGGGAAGCACGCGCGGGTGATGAAGAGGGTTCGGGTTGGTCAGGAGCGGGCGTGGCAGCGGTCCTGACGCCCGCAAACAAGAGATGTTGTATGTTAATATTGCTGCATATATAATTAACAATGTAAATAATGTGCCAGTTGGACAAAGATTATTGGAGGTGGAGATGGAATTTTACGTAAACAAAGATATGCATGTCTATGTTTGGGAACGTAGTATTTCAAAAAATTTACCTACGATCACGGAAGATCTATCTAGAAGGTGCATAGCAACGAGCGGGGAGAGTGTGTCCATGTACCCTCGTAGACCGAAAGCGGAAGCGTTTAGTAACGCGGTTGATGTTGTCGAACGTCTTCGCAATCCAACTGATCCAAGTACCGAGCGTACGGAACCTCCATGTTCAGCACACGTTCAGCATGATGACGTCCCTCGAGCTCGTGATCCAGTTGAGGACGAGGGAGAGTTCCATCAGCATGAAAGCGTGGCGACCGTGATGATGATGTTACTGGCGCAGGGCTTCGCCTAAGAACTACAACGATATGAATGAGGTGTGTAACTGTGGAGGGGGTACCGCACACGGCTAAGAGAAGACTTGGTGTGCCCCCCTCCCACGTATATAAGGGGGGGGGGGGGAGGAGAAGAGGCCGGCCATAGGGGAGTCCAACTTGGATTCCCAATCCTAGTTTGAGTCCCCTTCCTTTCCCAGAGAGGGAGAAAGAGGGAAGGAGGAAGAGGGGAGAAGGAAAGAGGGGGCACCGCCCCCTCCCTAGTCCAATTCGGACTGGCCATGGGAGGGGGTCCTCCCTTGTGGCCCTCCTCTCCTTTCCACTAAGGCCCATTGTCGGCTTTCTGGGAACGGGGGTCCCCAGACTTGCCTGCCTGCGGCCTGCTGCGTGGCTCAAAGGAGGCCCAGGACGGCCCGTCTTCATCAACACAAGCTCAAGACCCTCGCGAGGGGCCAAGCCTCGCGGGGCGGACGACCAAGAGCTTCCTCAGGAGCGGCCTCATCAGGCTGGCTCACGAGGAGGCGGAGAGTTCAAGGCGGGGTACCTCGCGAGGTGCCCGTGATGCAAGCCATGACGACCGAGGGCGCCAGTCGGGCGCCAACTCAGCTGGCGTCCTCCTTTCCTCTTTGGTGCAAGGCAAGTGCATGCAAGAGCATCAAGCAAAGGCATCCGCTTCGGTGCAACAAGACCAAGACCAGCCCCAACGGCTGGAATGCGATCATCGTGGAGCCCAAGCAAAGGCCATCACCAGAGCCTTTGGCGGCGAGGACCAAATTTAGTCAGGATAAGTGTACCTGTTGTTCCCCTTCAAAATGGCTAATTGTTGGTGCCCTTCCGCCGATATTTGGGAAGAGGCCTGTGGCCTTCGCTTATAAATAGGGGTAGCCACACTCGAGAGAGGGACGAAGAAGGAAGGCTAGACGAAGTACGATCGGATCGAGCAGTCGGAATCCAGAGAGAGAGAGAAACCCGTTCCTCAAGCTAGAGCGACGGGGCACCACTTAGCAGTTCATCACACCCACCAAGAACAGACCCTCGCGAGGCTGTTCTTCCCTGTACTGTTCTTCGTCGGCCCCAGATGCAATCCACACACCACAAACTAGAGTAGGGTATTACACCACAACGGTGGCCCGAACTAGTATAAATCTTGCGTCTCTTGTGTTGTTCTTGTTAGTAGTTTAGGTCCCTGCGATTTGGCGAGGAACGAGACGGTGGAGGGTTGGATCTCCGCGCGCACCCCAGAGTTCGAACCTTAAAGGGTCTGCGGAACCCGTGATCCGACATTTGGCGCGCCCGGTAGGTGCGCCGAGTCCGCTTCTGCCACCTCGCGTCCCCTGTCAGATCGCCATCGCCATGACCGCGACTCCAGCGGGCAACCAGATCCATGGGCAGCGTGGCCCGCCCATGCAGTAGCCGCTTCGCCTCGGGCGACCCTGCTCGAGCTCGTGGTCCGCAGGGCGCTGCGAGGCCAGGCGACGCGGACAGCTCGACGACGGCGCTCACACCGCGACAGCACGATCGGCGGCAAGAGCCTCCAACCACGCCGCGACCACTTCACCCTACACCCGGGAGCAAAGCGAACTTCGAGGCGGCGCTCACGGTGGCCCGTGAGCTGTTGCAGTGCAGGCTGCTGGAGAGCGGCTGCGGCGTGCTGCTGGAGCGAGTGGCGGAGCTCCTGGGCGTCGCCGCCTCGGGGGCTCACCCCTTCTGCACCCAACTCCCACCTCAGGCCGAGGGTGGCCCGCACGAGGGCTCTAAGCGCGCCCGCGGGCTCCAAAGCTACTCCAGCACCGGCGAAGCTGTCAGCGCCGGGCCGGTGGCGGGGTTGCCCCCGCCCCCGGCCCGCGGAGAAGAAGGACTCGACGCAACTCACGGCCCGGGTGGACCGCCGCGCCACCACCCCACCGCCGGCGCCACAAGCAGAGCAGCAAGGCACCCACAGCACAACCGCCTGGCCTTGGGATGACGGCACGGAAGAATACGTGCCCCACATGATGGACGAGGGCACCCGCCTGAGGGAGAACAAGACTCGCTCCTCAGCCCAATCTGGGGGGATGAGGCGCCAGAAGCCGCGCTCTTCCAGGAGTCTCGAGATGGTCCCACTGGTCACGCCGGGGGCGACGATTATCGGGTACCGCTACTTCCTCAAGAGCAAACATACGCTAACCATAGGTCGCAGGAGGTACAGGTCGCCGCGACGAACAGCTGCCCCGCTCCCGAAGCCTCCTACCCCTCGGGAGGGGGGCGCAGGGGGCTGCCGGAGAGGAGCAGAGATCCGACATCACCACCGCGGCATTCGGAGCAAGGCGTTCTCAGGAGGTAGGCCCTCTGCTGGGGAGGTGCCTGTGGCCTTCCCTGGCGGAGGACCCGTGGTCGCTTGGGAACCGCTGGCGACTGGCCACCGCTCTACCCCACCGGGCAGCGCCCTGGTTTCCGGTCGTCATGGTGGCACTAGAGTGTGGCACAAGGCGGGGCCCTTGTCTCGCGATATGAAGCAAGGCCGGTACACATGAAGAAGGCCCAGGTTCCGTGAAGCTTCGCCGCCCGTGACACTCTCACGTAATAATGAGCGGGCTGTACACGCCCGGAGTCTCAGGGTGCGGCCTCAGCCCCTGGGCTCCCTCCTACGCCCAAAGTGGCAGCACTTAGCTCATACTGGTGAGAAGACGTCCAAGACTAGACTAGGTGCCAGACGCGGCCTTTTTTCTGCTTTCATTTGGTTTTTCCTCTGGCTGTCGTTTTCCCCCGTTGGATTCAAGTTGAATTTGAGCTTGAAGATTTGCGTGTATTCGGGGAAGGGGTGCTTAGTCTCGTTCGAGCAAATCTCTCGCGTTTGATTTACAACTCCGCCTCAGCCGCCTCCCTCGTGAGCCCCTCATGAGCCGGGCTAGCCAAGCTTACGCACAGCCCACTGTCGCCGCCGGCCCTCTCCGGAGGGTTTTTGCTGCAGGTCCTACGGATTCGATCGATATACACTCGGATTGCCGCAGCCTCCCGCAGGCTATCTCGGGGCTCGTACGAAACAAAGGTAAACCATCAAACTAGCGCGTCGCCTAGCCTACCACTTGGCGCGGGCGTATGGGCGATGTAACACCTGCTAATACTTAGAACACAAGTCTTACATGAGGGGCTCCCCCTCCCAAAATGCTCTCACCTCCATCAGGCCAAAACCTGAGTTCTTCTCGTGCAGGGTAACGGAACAAGGACAATACATAATTAGTCGGACAAATCCCCCAATGCATCCTCAGAGCACCTCCCCGAGCCGTGGCTGGCGTCGGCCTCGCCTCGTCGCTACTGCGTGATCGTCGGCGGCGTCCGGGCTGTTCACCACGCCGCCCTCATCGGCGGCCACGACCACGCCGTCGTCATCTGAAGCGAAGGCCCGAACGAGGGCATCCACGTTGTCTTCCACCCAGTGCGCCAGGTCGCCCCGGACGGCCTGGGGAACTGGGGCGATGGCCGCGTCAAAATCGAAGTGAGGGTCCATGTCCCGGAGATGGCTGAAGACACGAGAGAAGGCGCGCCCGAGCAGCGCGCGACTCCTCTCCTCCACCAACCTGTCGGCCCTGACCGATCAAGGCCTCAACCACGCCACCCGTCAGTGAAGAACTGAAGGTTGCCGGCGTAGTTGACCGCGTGCGGCTGGCCTACCGCCGCCTCACAGATTTTATCCAAGGCCACGTTAGCTCTTTCTCGGAGCGTGGCGAGCATGGGGCGGTGCTCATGCTCAAAGACTCGCCACTGACGCATCTCGTCCGCGTTCTGGCGCGCAACAGCCTCGGCCTCTTCCACCCGCTCGCGAAGAAGGAGCGCCTCGGCCTGAGAGGTGGTGGACTCCCTCTGCGCCACCTCAAGGGCGGCCTGAAGAGCATCGGCCCGCTGCATAGCCTCCTTCAGTTTGGTCCTCAAGGCAGCAGTCCTGCCCTCAGCCTCGGCCTTGATAAACCCCAACCGCTCCTCAAACTCACGCTCGAGGTTCGAGCGCGCCGCCGCCACTCGGCGTCCGACCTCCTCCATGACGCGGGCTTCCCGTGCTGCAACCTCATCCTCTGCCCGCGTCGCCAAGCGTTCCCTCGTCTCCAAGCGCTCGTACTCGCGCGCGCGTTCGGCGGCTTTGAGCGTCAGCGCCTCTTCACGCTTCTGGAGCTCCGCCAAGTCGCCAGAAGCCACCTTCATCGATGCAAGGGCTGCCTCGCGCAGCTCCGCTTGCTCCTCCAACGAGTGGCACCGGCTAGGGCTTCCCGTGCCCGCTCCTCCACCGCCTCTCGCCGCCTGTCAGCTACCCGGGCCTCTTCGATGGCCCGAGAACAGGCCTCTCGGGAGGCTGCCAGCGACACCTTGGCCTCTTCATCATCAAGCTCGTGTTGGCGACGCGCAAGGGCGACAGCGTCCTCCAGCTCGCGCCTCTCTGCAACCAGCGCAGCCCTCGGCCTCAAGGCGCGTCTTCGTCACAAGAAGCTCTTCACCAAGAAGGCCCACCGTCGGCCGCCCTTCAAGAAATCCTTGGCGAAGGCGCGACGCTCCCTGCACGCCACAAGACGTCCTCCGCACCATCGACCGCCCCGGACGGGCGCCGGGAGCCACGAATCAACACTCCCCCTCCGGGCAGGGGGCTGGGGGCTGGCACCCTCGCGACGGCCGGGCGCGCCGCGCCATGAGCCCGGCCTGGAGCCAGCTCATCCCCAGACGAGGGGCGCAGGAAGCGCCTCAGCCAATCGCCGTCACGACCAAAGCGAGAAGCCCACGGCAGGCTAGCTATGCCTCGGGAAGGCTCACGAGGAAGGATCACGAGGCGAGCAGGGCCATGACGCGCCTCGGGACGGCTCACCTCCCCGGTCGCCCTCACCACAAGAGCTCCGCTGCTTGGAGCACTCGAGGACTGGGGAGGGGGCGAAGCCGGGGAGGACGTCTCCTCACCCGTCTCCATGAGCTCGGCAGGAAGGGGCCTGCAGGGCAAGGATCAGTACAAGCAGCATAAGGATCAGGAGCTGGAGAAGGGAAGGCTTACTCATCAAGAGCGGGCACTTCCTGCGCTTCAGCAGCGAGAAGGGTAATCATCGCCTGTGGCCTCCCTTCTCCTCCGGAGGGCCTCAAGTTCACGCGGAAACGGCCCAAGATTTCGGCGCAGGGATCAGCCTGCGGCAAGGGAGAAGCATCAAGGCGGCTTGCGACAGGGGCGTCTGCCTGACGCGCGCTGCTAGTCGCCTCACCGGGAGAAGCAGCAGGGGCCTCGGGGGCTCCAGCCTGCTGGCGCCATGAGCTGCTTGCCGCCTCACCGCAGCGGCATGAGCCTCGTGAGTTGCCCTCACGAGCATCGCCAGCGTTGCCACCCGGCGGGGTCCCTTGGCCTCTGGCGGCTCGTACCTCCCTGCTCCACCACTTGAGGAGGAGCCGCCTCGGCCGACCGGGCGGTGTCACCACCATCGTATTCTCGCGAGGCCCTCGAGACCAGCGGGCGCAGCCCCATTCATCGAAGATAGGCATCCGTTCACCAGATCACCCCTATTCCGCAGCGGTACAACAAGGCCCCTTCATGCTGGATGCCACCGGGTTAGGATCGCCAACGGGACCAGAGCACCTTCCTTAGCGCTTCTAGCGTCCAGTCTTCTTCCCGGAGCCTCATACGATCACCGGGCCCGCCGAAGGCCCACATCCGGTGGGAATGGCATTGGAGAGGAGCAATGCGGCGCGTCAGGAACTCCTTCACTACCTTGGGCGCTGTCACTGCGAGCGACCTCAGGAATGCGAAGCGGCGCCAGACGAAGAAGAGCCGAGGGCTTGAAAGCTGCCTCCGCCCCACCTGAATTGGGGATAGCCGGCGGTTGGTCTCGATAGCAGGGGCTGGGCACCCCCAAGATCCTCGTACAACCACCTCTCGCGGAACCCAGCCAAGCGGAGGCAGGCTGAAGTCAATCCTCGAGGCCCCCGGTCTCAAAGGCGCGACGAAGCTCACGACGCCGAGCATTGAGCGGGCCGACAAGGCGCAGAGAGAAGAAGTGGCACAGCAAGGCAACCGAGGGAAGGATGCCCATCATTGCCTCACAAACGAAGGCGAAGACCGAGAGGAGAGATGGACTCAGGACCCAGATGCATCATGTGGATCTGGTAGTGGGAAAGCACGGCATTGAAGAAATCAGAGAAAGGGGGAACCAGCCCCGCCCACAGGGCGTCAGCGAAATACCGGACCTCGGTGACTGTCCTGTCGATGGCAAAGTGGGACGCGGGCCAGGCCGTCGTCCTCCCGCATTCATTAAAGGGAGTGGCCAGAGCCGAACTGACCTTGCCCAAGCCCTCCAGATTGATTATGATCGACGGGTCGACGGCGGAGGCCGCCGGCGGCGGCGAGCGGGGCGAAGGCACAGGTTTCTTCCCTTTCCCCTTCTTCGTCGGAGCCATGGCGATCGAAAGGGGGAAGGGGAGATTTGAGATTGGATTGGAAATGGAAACCAGAGTTCGAGAGAGGGAAGGACTGGAGTGCACAAGCAGCAGAGAGGGGAACAGATGTGTGCAGCAGCGTGTCCGCCTAGCAAGGCACGAAATAAGGAGGCGTGGGGGAACAGAGCCGCCCACGTCCAATCAACCGCCATGCGTCGCCCAAGGCCGCAGGCTGATTAGGGCTCGCGACGCTTCGCACTTGCCCTTTCGCCTCTCTGCTCGGCCAAGTTCGGGCGCGCCGTGGGCCCAGGGGCTGCTGTCGGCGTTCTGGGAACGGGGGTCCCCAGACTTGCCTGCCTGTGGCCTGCTGCGTGGCTCAAAGGAGGCGCAGGACGGCCCGTCTTCATCAACACAAGCTCAAGACCCTTGCGAGGGGCCAAGCCTCGCGGGGCGGACGACCAAGAGCTTCCTCAGGCGTGGCCTCGTCAGGCTGGCTCACGAGGAGGCGGAGAGTTCAAGGCGGGGTACCTCGCGAGGTGCCCGTGACGCAAGCCATGACGACCGAGGCGCCCGGTGGCTCCAGCCAGACTGGCGTCCTCCTTTCCTCTTTGGTGCAAATGGGGCAAGCGCAGTAAGAGCATCAAGCAAAGGCATCCGCTTCGGTGCAACAAGACCAAGACCAGCCCCAACGGCTGGAATGCACCATCATGGAGCCCAAGCAAAGGCCATCACCAGAGCCTTTGGCAGGCGAGGACCAAATTTAGTCAGGATAAGTGTACCTGTTGTTCCCCTTCAAAATGGCCAATTGTTGGTGCCCTTCCCGCTCGATATTTGGGAAGAGGCCCAGGGCCTTCGCTTATAAATAGGGGTAGCCACACTCAGAGAGAGGGACGGAGAAGGAAGGCGAGACGAAGGACGATCGGATCGAGCACTCGGAATCCAGGGAGAGAGAGAGAAACCCGTTCCTCAAGCTAGAGCGACGGGGCACCACTTAGCAGTTCATCACACCCACCAAGAACAGACCCTCGCGAGGCTGTTCTGCCCTGTACTGTTCTTCATCGGCTCCAGAGGCAATCCACACACCACAAACTAGAGTAGGGTATTACACCTGGCGGTGGCCCGAACTAGTATAAATCTTAAGGCCTCTTGTGTTGTTCTTGTTAGTAGTTTAGGTCCCTGCGATTCGGCGAGGAACGAGACGGTGGAGGGTTGGATCTCTGCGCGCACCCCAGAGTTCGAACCTTAAGGGTCTGCCGGAACCCGTGATCCGACACCCATGAACTTCCGAGGGGGGTGGGGGTGGGGGTGGGGGTGGGGGGTTCCGGTAACCCTCGGTACTATGAAACTCATCCGAAACAACCCGAACCATTCCGATGTTCGAATGTAACCTTCCAATATATGAATCTTTACCTCTAGACCATTTCGAGACTCCTCGTCATGTCCGTGATCTCATCCGGGACTCCGAACAGACTTCGGTCATCAAATCACATAACTCATAATACAAATCGTCATCGAACTTAAGCGTGCGGACCCTACGGGTTCGAGAACTATGTAGACATGACCGAGACACATCTCCGGTCAATAACCAATAGCGGAACCTAGATGCTCATATTGGCTCCTGCATATTCTACGAAGATCTTTATCAGTCAAACCGCATAACAGCATACGTTGTTCCCTTTGTCATCGGTATGTTACTTGCCCGAGATTCGATCGTCGGTATCATCACACCTAGTTCAATCTCGTTACCGGCAAGTCTCTTTACTCGTTCCGTAATGCATCATACCGTGACTAACTCATTAGCCACATTGCTTGCAAGGCTCATAGTGATGTGCATTACCGAGAGGGCCCAGAGATACCTCTCTGATACACGGAGTGACAAATCCTAATCTCGATCTATGCCAACTCAACAAACACCATCGGAGACACCTATAGAGCATCTTTATAATCACCCAGTTACGTTGTGATGTTTGATAGCACACAAGGTGTTCCTCCGGTATTCGGGGGTTGCACAATCTCATAGTCAGAGGAACATGTATAAGTCATGAAGAAAGTAATAGCAATAAAACTAAACGATCATAATGCTAAGCTAACAGAGTTTCCCTTATACCTATTGTTGCATACAGTGATATCAAAATTTTTGCTCGGTTTTATTTCAACTTTGATTTTAGTTGAGCTGCACAAAAGGAGCCAATGTGTCTAAGGCAAACTGCCGCATTAGTGGGTCCAGTTGGTCTTACCACATTGCAGAAAGAAGCAGTCATTGTTTGTGCTGCATTACACAAGGAACAACCGAGAAGCTTTACAGAGTATTAGTAGACGCTGGTGACTTGACTAGTCTGCAGAGAGGATGGGCAACTCAACAACACATGGAGTGCAAAAATTCACTCCACAAGGGAAGGTATGACCAAGTCAGTTGCCGACGCATCTGTAACAAACGAGGTCAGTATCGGCCTTCATCCACATGATTGTGCTTTGTTATGTTGTGCTACTTATATTGTTTTATTGTTTCGAATAAATGTTTAATTCAAGCTATTCTATTGCTATCTTTTCGTGTTAAGATAATGAAGATGATTATAGTTGTAAGCGTATGTTTAATCAACTAGTACCACTATTATATTCATCACGCTTTTTCTGTATTTATGCAGACAGGGATGCTCAGCTTGATTTTAGTGGAACTGCACAAAATGTTCAGATGGTTCGTGTCCTCCATAATACTTCACCATGCACAATACATCGAATGGTTCTCTAATCATTCACCGTCACCTTGAGCCACCGGACTATCTGTTTGAATGGAGCTGCCAACGTGTTCAATGCCTTGCAACATATAAATACAAAATCCACCATGCTACTCAAGACTTTGTTTGATTTTAGTGGAATCTGCACAAAAATATACGCTGGTTAATCCGGTTCCATGTGCCATTTCAATGTGCAAACTAATGACAAACCATGCCCGTCTGAATGGAGCTACCAACGTCTTCAAGGCAGAATACTACCTTTAAGAAGGGTAAGAAGAAAGACAAAAATAGAGATGGCTGCTTTACTTGTGGTTCGGAGGAACACTGGGCAAACAAGTGCCCAAACAAGTACAAGAAGCCAGGACAGGACTCCAAGTCTGTCAATGTCACTCGGAGGAACACTAGACTCCAAGTAACAATGATGGGGCATCTGGGTATGGTAATCTGTTTACCGTACTTTTAGTTTGTCAGTCCACCGATTGGTGGGTTGACACTTGGGCCAATATTCATGTGTGTGCTGATGTGTCTTTGTTTTCTTGCAGCATATAAATACAAAATCCACATGGATGATCAGCTTGATTTTAGTGGAACTGCACAAAATGTTCAGATGGTTCGTGTCCTCCATAATACTTCATCATGCACAATACATCGAATGGTTGTCTAATCATTCGTCGTCACCTTGAGCCACATGACTATCAGATGACAAACTGATGACAAACCCTGCCCGTTCCATAATCATAGGAATTACATATTTTGAATGGGAAAAGCTTGTCAAAGTTTAATCATTGATGTTAGCAAGAAGACATTAGTTTAATATATTGGAATTGGAAAACGTTGTAAAATTTTGCTCATTGATGTGAAGACACGCATTTGATATTTTTGAGTGGGACGCCCTTTGCTGTGAGAAACGTCGATCGTTTTTTCCTATTCCTGTCTTCGATTCGTATAAATATTTACTCTGCTGAGATGCATAGTCACATGAATGTTGACTTATCTAAGGTATTTTAAGAGTTTGTTCTGAATGTTGTCTTTGTAATGCCAGGCCTTGTGAGCTTGATTGCAAAGTTGAGCTTGGAATGCTATGGCATGCAGAATCCCGAGCTGTTCACCGTGCCTTCTGAGAATAATGCTTCATATTGTTTTGCATGTTGATCTAATGCCTGTGATTTGCATGTTAAGAAGATCATCCTCTATTGTTGTTTCTGTGCTTAAGAAGTTCATTGTCTTATGTTTCATTCATAGCCTATACGACAACTCGGGTAGGTTAGAGGTGAAACCATATGATTTTCCGACCAACTCATCATCTTAGGCCGTGATTGGATCATAGTTTTCCAACCAAAACCGCTTGTAAAACTGACACTTGTAAATAAAAGCAGATGGTCTTGGGCGGAGCGCTTGGTTGGTCGATTTCGATTAGTAAAATATACACTGGTCTCTCAAATTACATGTGTAACTCGCCAGTTTTCGTTACAAACCTCGGGCCCACAGTTTCATTATGTCTGTATTTTACGCATTGTTTCCGATGACGAGTAAATTACACTTGAATCTTAATGCAGGTGTAAAACAATCCAGAGCTCCCAAGTGCAGCCTTACCGTTTCATGCCGTCTCAGTCTCTCGAAGGTGCTCATAGGTGTACGATGATCCTGGCTTCATGAATGAGCAGTGGGTGCTGTATCAGACCTTCCGTAGGGCCCGCGAGGCCCTCTCCGTCGTCCTTCAAGTTGTTGCGCTCGCCGTGGCGCCGAGCATTGTCAACTTGGTCAACAAACATGAGGAATCAGGAGATGACTTTGTTTGGACATGATGACAGTGGTCGTACATACACAAGTTCCTCCTTATTATATACAACTATAATTTTTTTGCTTCCTCCTGGTTTCTTGACACCACGGTCCCACACCATCGTTGGGACCCAGTAGTTGGGACGAGAGAATTGCACAAGAAGCGGCCGACAGTTGGGACCCAGCAGCTCGAGCAGTATTTGTTTTTTAGGTGTAAGCAGAGTTTGTATCAACTGGGCGGGCTGTGGCCCATCTAGCCTAGGCTATTATTTTATGTCGACCAAATATCCAGCCCAGATATTATTTTTTCAAGGTGAAAATGGCTAGCCCAGCTTTACTTTTTTTTGCGAAATACCCAACCCAGGTCAACTTGTTATTCTCCGGTCCGCTGGGCTGTAAATCTTTCCTATGAGGGATGCATTAGGCCTAACAAGAAAATGGGCTTTAAGAAGTAATAAATGTGATGTAATTATAAAAAACTGGGCTGGTAAATATACAAAAACGCACCAAACAGGTAATTAGTTTCAAAATTATTATTGTTTGAATTTTGAAATTTTAAGTTCATTACTTATTGCACGCGCATTATTTCTTTAGATTTTTACCTAATACAAATTCATTTTGAAATTATATTTAATCTGACTCAAAATTTTGGGATAATTTTTTTCGGATCCCATCAAAATGTGGGATTTTTGGTTGAATTTTGTTTTGAGAGGTTGGTTGAAATTATTAATCGTCGTCCTGGCTAGAAAATGGGCTGTAATTTTAACAAACTTTAAATGGTTTGTAGTAAATTCCATCAAAATTCAAAAATGGGCTGTACACTATTACAAATCACAAATGGGCTATATGTTCTCTGCCACAGATGTGATGCTCACTTGTGGGCCTACTATTTTTTTGAGAATTATAGTCAGTGACGCGTACGGAAGGCTTGTGGGCCTACTAAGGCGTACAGAAGGCTTTGTAAACTTATAGTCAAGACACGATTCTAGCAGCTGTGGCCGTTGGATGTCCATCCAACGGTTGTAGTGCCTCTTCAATCTCGGATATTCTTTCTTCTCAGCCGCCCAAACCACCGCCGGTGGTACCGCCTGCTACCGCCTCCCATGGCCGGCTGTGCTGCCGCGCAGGCTTCACCAGCCCACTCTACTCACAAACGTTGTCCAGGCCATTCCTCTACTCACCAACACCTCCTATTCTTCACCGGCGACAGCAGCGCCACACCGCAGCCGAACCAGTGAACCCTCGTACTCCCCTCCATGTGGGCATCCACTGCTGTGTCTTCGCCGGCTCCGGTTCGTTCCCTTCGTAATACTCGCCATCGTTCACTGCGTTAGTTCTCTCGGCGCAGCGTGGTCAACTTTGTCAACAAACGACATCCATTGGATGAGGCAGGTGCATGGATTGGCTGACAGTAGGGACCCACATGGCCCATGGCCGCACGCAGCAAGTGCACCCGTATTATGAAAGAACAAATAATTTCTCCGCTTGACAGGTTCGACCCACCGGCTACATCTTCACATGCAAGGAAATGCTTCCTTTATTACGCGGAAATAAAAAGTTTTCTCTCCCTGACAGCTGGGACCCATCAACTTTATTATGGTCCTTTTCGTGAGAATATAGATTGTACCGAAGATGCTAAATTGTTTTCTTTTTATTCTAACTCGAAAAAGAAGAAATAAAAAAACCCAGAAAACATCTTCGCACGCAAGGAAGTACCACCTTATTATGCGAATTTTTTTGATTCCCACTGCTAGCTGGGACCCACCAGATTGGGAGGCTAACTTGCGGGCCTACTAAGTTAACGCATACGCAGGGCTTTGTCAACTTAGTCAATAAATGATTCTAGCTGCACTGACCGTTCGATGTTAATCAACGGCTAAGCTGCGTCTTCAACCTCTAGTCTTATTGCTCCATCCACCCAAACCTATGCCCGCCGTACCGCCTGCTCCAGCCTCCCATGGCAGGTTGTGCTGCCGCACAGGCCTCACCGCCCGACCATACTACTACTGGCCAGGCCTTCCCTCTACTCACCCACACCACCTGTTATTCTCTGGAGACGGCAGCCTCAAACCGTAGCCGAAGCAGTCAACCCTCGTACTCCCGTCCGCGTGGGCATAAAATGCTACGTATTCCACAGCTCCGGGTCATTCCCTTCCTAGGTCGCGCCGTCGTCCACCACCTTGGTGCCCTCGGGCAGTACGACATCATCAACACGGTCAACGAACGACAGCCATCAGAAGAGGACTGTAAGTGGAGATGTGTCCATGGACGCACGCAAAGAAGTGCCTCCTTATTACGCGCAAAATAATGATTCCTCCACCTAACACCTCATAACTACCGGAAGGGCCTCTGTATTTCGCGAAAAAAACGTCCCCTCGTGACAGCTCGGACCCACCGGCTTTATCTTCGCACAGAAGGAGCTGCCTTCTTACCCCCTGACAGCTGGGACCCACCAGGTTGAAGCGAAGGTAGCGTTATCTGTTCGACCGCGAACGTGTATGTACATAGCGGTCGGTCGGTGTCTCTGCAGCAACGTACCGTGGCCGAGTAAGGAGCGGCATATGTTGAAGTAGAGGCGCCGACGTAGCATGTCACGCAGTCCCATATATATCGTGTACACGTACGTACGGCCATGCTGGAAGATAGTAAATACGGCTACATACGTACATACAGGCGGAGTCTCTAACGCGTACAACGACTAATCCTGTTCATTGGAAGCCAACCGGTTGGGTTGGAACGAAGAAACTGCGTCGTTTTCATGGGGAGGCAACGAAATGCTTCATGTTATCGGGAGGCAACGAAATACGTCGTGTTCATCGGGAGCCAACCGGCTTGGACGGAACAACCAAAACGAGGTCTGGCGTACCACAGAACGGAGGAAACAGGCCTTCTGTTCGACCGCGTACGGTCGAAACGGGAACCTGTTCATCGGGAAGGGTCTGGCGTACCGCAAAACGGAGGAAACGGACTTGTGTTCGATGGCGTACGGTCGAAATGGGGTCCTGTTGATTGGGAGCGGTGTGGCGTACCGCAAAACACATGAAACATACTAGTGTTGGAGCAACTATGGTCGAAATAGGGTCCTGTTGGTCGGGAGGGGTGTGGCATACTACAAAACGGGACTCCACGGGCTACTATTCATCTACCGTCGACTTCCTCCAGCCTCCAGCTGCTACTGCTCGTCCACCGTCGACTTCCTCCAGCCTCCACCAGCTCATCGCTCATCCACGGGTCCTGTTCATCCAGCCTCCACCGGCTCTTCGCTCAACCAGCCCTCCACGAGGTCCTGTTCAACCAGCCCCTCCACGGGGTCCTATTCAACCAGCCCTCCACGTACGGGTTCCCTCCACCGGTTACTGTTCATCCACCCCGACGCCTCCTCGATCGGGGTCCTGTTCATCCAGCGGCAACGGCCTCTACTTGTAACATCCCAAATTTTCAATTTGGAATGTTATACATTAGGTCATCATGCATATCATATTTTCTCGCATTTTTTCGATCCTAGAAAATTTCACGCAACTCAAGGACCCTCGGAGAGAGTTGGAAGTTTCATTATTTTCATATTTGGGATTTCTCAAATTTTGAAAATAGGATCATTGGATTTATTTAATTATCTTCATAAAGTTTTTCCTATAAAAACTTAAGAGAGGGAATAATATGACTTTCCCAATATTTAGGAAAAATGAAGATACTATAAATAAATAAATCAAAATTTGGGTTTTGGAAGATTTGTTTTGCTTAGGCAAAAATGAGCATTTTAAAAAAAAAATATGCATGTTTGCCGTTTTTAAATTTCATTTTGTTCGACTCATTTTTAGGAGTCGGGGAAAATTATTTTTATTAAAATCGGAGTTCGTTTGGTATTTTTTTTAATCCGTTTTGTTTTGTTTTAAAAAAAAAAACATCGCGCCCACAGGCCAAGGCCCGGCCAGCCCAACCAGTGCGCCCGGCCCCCCGGCCCACCTCCTCTCTCTCCTCACAAGACGCCCGCCCATGAGCCCCGCCGCCACAAGACGCCACCCGCCGCCAGGTCCGGGTCGGACACGAGGTCACAATACCGCCCTTCCCCAAGCCGCCAGCCCCCCTTCTATTTATACCGCCGCCCCCCTCTCTCTCACCCGAGCCGCCACCGCCGCCTCCACCCGAGACGCCGCCGCCGTCGCCGCCGCCCGAGCCCTCGCCACCCGGTCGACCCCCGCCACCCATTGCCCGTCAGCCTGACTCCACGGGAGGCCGGAGCCTCACGCGAGCCGAGGTAGCCGCCGCCACAACACTCTCGATCCGGTTTTTTTAAAAGACCCGATCCGGTTTTTCGCTCGTTGTTCGGTTTTTTCAAAACCCTAGATGGTTTTTATTTTTTCGGTTTTCTTAATTAACGAACGCTCACCGACCCGCTCGCTTCAATGAATGTGTTCGTTGGATTAGTTCTGTTAACGAACGTCCGCTATTTAATCCGTTCGTCGTTTTCTTTTAATCGGATTTAATCCGTTATTTTTCGATTCGATTTCGATCCGATTTTCAAATCTGTTTTATTTCTTGCTCGTTTATCTAATCAGGTGATTCAAGCGCCTGGAGTTTTGTTACGAAACCGCCGTTCCGACTAACCTACTTACACAGAGTTTTGCTACTGTAAAATTTTGACTTAGTTTCAGATTTGCTAAACCAAGTCGTTCTCTCTCGAGTTCCGACTTTCGATGCTTTATTTGATTCGATTCTTTTGCAACCAGGGTTCTTAAGTTGAACTATCTGGTTAGATCTTTTATTCGAGATTTCCCCGTGCATTAGATGAGTGCTTATTGTATGCTTGTTGTTTGTCTGCGTTAGATCACCCGGAGTGCGCCGCTTGTTACTTCAATCTCTAGGTCTCATGGATCATCGAAGGCAAGTAACACTTTGATCATACCTTTTCTACTACCCAGTTTTATTGCATTAGATCAAACCCTCAAACCCTCGCATGTTTAGGATCTAATTAAATGGTGGGATGGGCAGTAGACTGAGGGACTACCTTTTACCTGATTTACTTATGAAACCTTGGGAGTTACTTCTATGTTTGCTTATTATGCTATGCTATGCTAGTAGACGTGGATTGGGTGAGTGATATCCATGACAGATGTGAGATTGTTAATTTAATGGTTTATCTAAGGTGGCAACTTAAACACACATCTGGGTGGATTGAGGCACCTGGTTTCTATCAGACTTGCCTCAGATTTCTTCGGACCGCCACCCGTGCTCTAAGGGATCATAAGATTATTCAAACTAGAAACTTCCGTGTGCAGCCACAAGCCAATTATGGGCTCGCATAGTTGACTAAGTTGTGCGAACTCTTACGGAAGACTAGCAGATTAAGGGGAAAGTATGTGTACCTGTCAACCCACAAGTAAGGAGCTAGCGCTTCTCAAAGACAGTGTCTCGGTCATCCGTCTCGCAAACACAATGAAGTGCGAGAACCAAACGGAGGCGATCGAGTCTTGTGGGGAAAAGTGCGCAAACCTCTGCAGAGTGTAAAAACTAATCATGATTAGCCGTGTCCCCGGTTATGGACATCTTGAGTATCTAGTACTTGAATATCATGTGAATCTCAACATGTTACTTCTAATAATAAAGTTATTGGGTTTTAATGAGTACTTTTTAATTGGGATTGAGGATGTCGTCAACCATTCTCAATGTTTAACAACCACCATGATAGTTAAATAAAATTATTCCTTTGGTGTAGGGAAAAACCAGCTTTATGCAAAAATGTAACCGTAGAGCCTTACCACCAGCCATATATGCATGTAGTATAGGCTTGTTGCTTCATTGTTCTCTATGTGTTACATTGCCAAGATATTCCATGTGTTGACCCGTTTTGGCTGCAACTTTCACGCTATGCACTTTTCTGCATTTACTTGTAAGGTGTTAGGTCGTGGTTCTATACTCAGTGATGCCGTTGGAGTTGATGGACTCACTTGTCTTCCAAGCCTTCCGCTGTTATTATTAGATGGCCTTAAGCCATATTATTGTATTAAGTTCCCTTGTGGACAACGATGTAATAAGTGTGTGATTGCTACTCTGCTATAAATCCTTCGAAGTACTGTGTGGTGTCAGCATTACTGATCCAGGGATGACACTGAGCACAGAGCACTAGATCCATTCGGGTCTGGTCGCTACACTACTACCATGGGATCCTGTTCATCCAATCCCCACCAGGAACTGTTCATCCAACCCCCATCGAGAACTGTTCATCAAGAGGCAGCTTTGATCAGCTTCAGTTAGCAGCAGTAGCGAAGGAATCACTCAGGTTCAGTTAACAGCAAGGGATCGATCGGGGTTCACATGCGTGTACGTGTACGAGAGAAATGCACAAACCTCCATGCATCGCTCGGCCCTGACCACCCACCATAACTGGGAACTCCCCGATATTTTCCTTGCCCTCGCTTCTACCACGATTTTTTCCGTCATCGACGGCCCAAAGAATGTCATGCAGGTGCGTCTCCGGCCCACCCAGGATGAAAAGCACATTTTGTGTCATGATTTTTTGTCATAGAAGTAGGAGCCCACCACATCTATGATGATACCACGTTTTGTCACAATTATCATCATCGAAGTGTCATAAGCATGACAGAGAAAAAATTCGTTCGGCCCAAAATGTCACGGATGTTTCTTTTTTTGTAGTGTTAGCTATGTGCGGTGCCCCTCTGCACAGTTTCGTCCCTTAGTCATATTTTCGGAGTGCTTAGGTGAAGCCTGCGGATATAGCATCACCACCACCATCACCACGTCGTTGTGCTACCAGAACTCATCTACGACTTCGCCCGTCTTACTGGATCAAGAAGGCAAGGACGTCACTGAGCTGAACATGTGCTGAACGTGGAGGTGCCGTACGTTCAGAACTTGATCGGTTGGATCGCGAAGAAGTTCTACTACATCAACCGCGTTAATAAATGCTTCGGCTTACGGTCTACGAGGGTACGTAGACATACGCTCGCCTCTCGTTGCTATACATCTCCATGGGTAGATCCTGTGTGTGCGTAGATTTTTTTGGTTTTCCATGCAACATTCTCCAACAGTGGCATCTGAGCCAGGTCTATGCGTAGATGATATGCACGAGTAGAACACAAAGGAGTTGTGGGTAGTGATAGTCATACTGCTTACCACCAATGTCTTTTTGATTTGGTGGTATTGTGGGATGAAGCGGACCAGACCAACCTTACATGTCCACGCACATGAGACCGGTTTCACCGACTGACATGCAACTTGTTTTGCATAAAGGTGGCTGGTGGGTGTTTGTTTCTCCTACTTTAGTTGAATTGAATTTGACTTCGGCCAGTCCTTGAAGAAGGTTAAAACAGCAAACTTGATAATCACCATTGTGGTTTTTGCGTAGTTAAGAATGGTCCTTGCTAGAAGCCCGTAGCAGCCACGTAAAACTTGCAACAACAAGGTAGAGGACGTCTAACTTGTTTTTGCAGGGCATGTTGTGATGTGATATGGTCAAAACGTGATGTGATATACATTGTTGTATGAGATGATCATGTTTTGTAATATTGACAACCGTCAGGAGCCTTAGGGTTGTCTCTTAATTATTGTATGAATGCAAATGCCATTTAATTGGTTTACTTTATCGCTATGCGTTACCAATAGTTGTAGAAGCTATAGTTGGTGAGACGACCCGATGCAACGATGGAGATCAAGGTGTCAAGACGGTGACGATGGAGATCATGACGATGCTTTGAAGATGGAGATAAAAAGCATAAGATGATGATGGCCATATCATGTCACATATTTTGATTGCATGTGATGTTTATCCTTTATGCATCTTATTGTGTTTAGAACGGCAGTAGCATTGTAAGATGATCCCCTCACTAAATTTCGAGATAAAAGTGTTCTCCCCAAGTATGCACCGTTACCAAAGTTCGTCGTTTTGAAGCACCTCATGATGATCGAGTGTGATAGACTCTATGTTCACATACAACGGGCGTAAGACAGTTTTGCACATGCAGAATACTTGGGTTAAACTTGACGAGCCTAGCATGTACAGACATGGTCTCGGAACTCTAAAGACCGAAAGGTCGAACATGAGTCATATAGTAGATATGATCAACATAGAGATGTTCACCATTGATGACTACCCCATCTCATGTGATGATCGGACCTAGGTTAGTTGATTTGGATCACGTATCACTTAGATAACTTAAGGGATGTTTATTTAAGTGAGATTTCAATAGTAATTTGATTAATTGAACTTAATTTATCATGAACTTAGTCTTGATAGTTTTGCATATCTATGTTGTAGATCAATAGCTTGCGATGTAGCTTCCCTAATTTTATACGTTCCTAGAGAAAACTAAGTTGAAAGATGATGGTAGCAATAATGCGGACCGAGTCCGTGATCTGAGGATTATCCTTATTGCTGCATAGAAGAATTATGTCCTTGATGCACTGCTAGGTGATAGACATGTTGTAGGAGCTGATGCAGATGTTATGAACATTTGACAAGCTCAACCTGATGACTACTAGATAGTTTAGTGCTCCATGCTTTACGGCTTAGAATCATGGCTCCAAAGACGTTTTGAATGCCATGGAACATATGAGATGTTCCAAGAGATGAAATTTGTATTTCAGGCTCATGCCCGTGTTGGGAGGTATGAAACCTCAGACAAGTACTTTGCCTACAAGATGGAGGAGAATAGCTCAGCCAGTGAGCATGTGCTCAGAATGTCTGGGTACTACAATCGCTTGAATCAAGTGGGAGTTAATCTTGCAGATAAGATAGTGATTGACAGAGTTCTCCAGTCACTATCACCAAGCTACTAGAGCTTCATGATGAACTATAATATGCCAGGAATGACTAAAACAATTTCTGAGTTCTTTGAGATGCTAAAATTGGAGGAGGTAGAAATCAAGAAAGAGCATCAAGTGTTGATGGTTAATAAGACCACTAGTTTCTAGAAAATGGGCAAGGGAAAGAAAGGGAAATTCAAGAAGAATGGCAAGCAAGTTGCCACTCCCATGAAGAAGCCCAAAGTTGGACCCAAGCCTAAAACAGAGTGCTTTTACTGCAAAGGAAATGGTCACTGGAAGTGGAACTGCTCGAAATACTTGGTGGATAAGAAGGATGGCAAAGTGAACAATGGTATATTTAATATACATGTTATTGATGTGTACCTTACTAGTGTTCGTAGTATCCCCTAGGTATTTGATACAGGTTTGTGACGCCCGGATAATCACGCTACAGTAATCCCACGCTATTCATGCCACGTCACCTTGGTTACTGTGACTAAACTCTCGTTGATTCAAACCCGGTTCAACTTCATATTGAAAACATAGGCATAGAAATAAAAGTTTTTCAAAATTTAAAACAAAAAGTGTGGAAGAGAAACCCTTGGCCCAAACCCCCTGCCCGCCCAACTTCCCCTGGCCGCCCATCGCCCACCCGCCACATACCCCCCGCCAAGGCAAACCCTAGCCGCCCAAGACTTCCCCCACGCGCTTCCCACCCTCTCCTCGCTCGATCTGGATCGGGGCGGAGACCCGACCGAGACCTCATCCGCCCCCAAGCACGAAGCTCACGCCATGGTCGATCCCGACCCCCTCGCCTCCCGGCCGGCCGAACTACTTCTAACCGCCTCCTCGCCCGGTCGTCACCGCCCTCCACCGAGCCCTTCGCTTAGACCCCACGGCGCTCGGTGAGCTCGCCGACCCCCAGTTCCCCTCTCTTCCCCCCTCCCCGTCGGCAGCCAGCTCAAGCCCACCACCGCACCGCCTACCCCTCGCCCCCCTCTCCTCTCCCGTCTGGCCGTAGCCCGTCGCGCCCGGCTTGGCCAGCCAGCCTTGCCCAGAACCCCGTTCCCTCTCTTCTTCCCTCCCGTCGTAGCGCCTCCGGCCGCCGGGCCGCCACCCTCGCCAGGCGCCCTCCCCCGTCAGGCCCGAACCCCCACCACCACCGTCGCCCTGGCCTTGCTTCATCGCCCGGCCGATCGCGCCGTGGTGGCTGACCCCGACGCCGTCTTAACCTCGGCGCCCGACCCCCGATGGCCTCGGGTTCGAACCGCCATACCTTCCGCCAGCCTTGCCCGCTTGCCAGGTGCCCCTCGGGGCCAATGACATGGGGGCCCCACCCCTTCAAAAGGAACGGTTTTATTAAAACAAATAAAAATAGGATGAAAGTAAATTAAAACTAATTAACTAATTAATTAATTAATTAATTAATTAATTAATTAATCTAATTAATTCTGATTAATTAACCCTAATCATTAATTAACTTAATTAATTCAATGTTAATTAACCTTGATTAGGTTAATTAGTTATTAGAGAATGACATGCGGGACCCACCTGTCAGGGTTGACTAAGTCAACCCTGTTGACTGATGATGTCAGCTTGACATCATGCTGACGTCATAAATACTTTTTTCGAATTAATTAATTAATTAATTAATTAAATTCTAGAAATTATTAAAATCTTTTAAAAATCATGTCTTTTAATCCGTAACTCGGATTAAAATATTTTCAACATGAAAGTTGCTCAGAACGACGAGATTTAATCCGGATACGCAATTGCTCGTCCGCCACACACCCCTAACCTATCGAACCTGCAACTTTTCCCCTCCGCCCTCCGCCTAAAACCCAAAACACCGGGATACTTTCCTGATGTTTCCCTTAACCAGTACCCCCCCTCATACCACGTTAGGGCACGCCTAGCATCGCTTCTTGACATGTCATGCATCGATATGCATCTGTTTACTTTGTATTCACTGTTTCTTCCCCCTCTTCTCTCCGGTAGACTACGAGACCGACGCTGCTGCTGGCCAGTTCGACTACGGTGTTGACGACCCCTCTCTCTTGCCAGAGCAACCAGGCAGGCCCCGTCTTTGATCATCCCGATATCGCCCATTCCATTCTCTCATACTTGCATTAGATTTTGCTATCAAGTATTGTTTGCACCTATTACGATGCATAGCCTGCTTTTGTATCTCTGCTGTTGTACCTTACCGCTTATCCTAAACTGCTTAGTATAGGTTGGTTAGAGACCCATCGCTGACCCCTCCTCACCTTGTCCTTGTTGCCCCGCTTCATCATTGAAGACCCGATCAACGGGATCAAGACCAGGACCCGACACCGCACATCACTTCCCTTAGTTGCTCGACACTCTTTGGGTTACTATCGAGTACCGAGGGTGAAACCTCTACATCACTTCCGATATTAACCTCGTAGTATAGCTATCCGGTCGTGGTCATCGAGGGTGATTTCCTCCTTAACCACTTCCGATACGACTGTCAAGAACCCCTCAAGTGTGAACCTCGGGTGAGTCCTCTTACGTTCACCTTGATGATTACATCTAGTGGAATTCATCGGGGGTGATTCCTCGGGTTTTCCCCTTGATGTTTGGACACACGGTTACTTGGACTTTACCACTGTTACTTGGAAAGACGGGTCGACCCTGAGGGGTACCCGCGCGTGCTTAATTGCGAGTGATGTGGAGACGGGTTGACCTGGAAGGTGCCCGCGAGATAATTACGAGGCGTGGCCGGGCATTCCTAGCCCTTGCCGCAAGTCCTCGAGACGGGGCAACGGGTCACATCTTTCGTGAGTCTCTCGCTTGTTACCGCTGTTCCTAATCCACTACGATTTGGATATTTGATCCGAGGGGCCTCGGCCCGATAGCACTAACCATCACGTGGGCATAGTATGGGCGTTACTGCGTCAGATACATCAGCCGAAGCTTAATAGACGCCACGACCGAAGCGGCGCGCTACTGGTTGGACTGGTAAGCTCTGCCTTTTTGGGAAGGTAGCTAGGTCTGCTCACCGTCACAGACGTAACGTGCAGGAGTTCCTGGGAGATGGCCCATGAACCCTGGGGCATAGGTTTAGTCCCGTGCTGGCCTCTCTATTAATCCTAGGTCGGGTTGCGGCGTATTGTTTGGCCGAGGCCGGGCATGACCCTCGAAAGTGTGTCCGCCGGAGTTAAGCGGCGTGGTGGGTAAGTTGGTGCATCCCTGTAGGGAAGAAAACATCTATCGATAGCCTGTCCTACGGTAACGGACACTTGGAGTTGTATCCCGATCGATACAACTAGAACTAGATACTTGTGATGAGAACTGGATGGTGATGAGAATTGGATTGTGATGATAACTGGATAGTATGGCTCGGGATTTCTTTCTCGCAGGAGTCGAGAAAGGATCTCCTGGCCGAGGTTGATAACACTACTGCTACTTTAAGTTATGCTACTCTACTCCCTCTTGTTTGCCGCAAGATGGTGGTTTCCGAAGATGCTAGTCTTCGATAGGACTAGGCCTTCTCTCTATTCTAGCACTTCAGAAATTTCCACATATACAGCCTTCCTTTGATAATGTTGCATATGTAGTGTAGATCCTTGCTTATGAGTACTTTGGATGAGTACTCACGGTTGCTTTGCTCCTCCTTTTCCCCCTTTCTTCTTCTTTCCGGTTGATGCAACCAGATGTTGGAGCCCAGAAGTCAGATGCCACCGCCGATGCTTACTACTACGTGGAGACCGTCGACGACCAGGAGTGGTTAGGAGGATCCCAGGCAGGAGGCCTTGCCTTTTCGATCGTAGTTGCTTATTTGCTAGCCTTCTTAAGGCAAACTTGTCTAACTCATGTCTGTACTCAGATATTGTTGCTTCCGCTGACTCTTGTGTTTTCGAGCTTATGTATTCGAGCCCTCGAGGCCCCTGGCTTGTAATATAAAGCTTGTATTATTTTTAATTTGTGTCTAGAGTTGTGTTGTGATATCTTCCCGTGAGTCCTTGATCTTGATCGTACACATTTGCGTGTATGATTAGTGTACGATTGAATCGAGGGCGTCACAAGTTGGTATCGAGCCGATCGCCTGTAGGAATCCCCTTCCAACTCCCCGGCCAAGTCGAGTCTAGACATTGTAAAACTTTTACTAACTTGGCTGTGTGCCTTACGGGCCCACGTCGCCATTGGGTGGTATTAGGATCTTTTACTCCTCGACCTTTACTCTGGGACTCTGAACTCTCTTCTATTCGGGTTAAATGAATTTGCTAAAAACAAGACTAACTTTAGGTTCTCGCAAGTACATTCTCCCAGAGAGCCCCTCACTTCAGATGATCGTCTGTTATTCAGAAGATTCCGAAGATATTCTCTGATGTTCTCTCGAGACGTTGTGCCCATCACTTTTGCTATTCCTGACCACCAATAAATCCGTTTGGATAACTACTTACACTTGCCATTCATACGATCATCCCCCATTGATCTTGTTATTACAAGATACCCCGAAGTTTTCTCTATTGTTCCGAGAATACTTTGTGCCTACTGCCTAGCAGTTCTTTGCTACATGAATACCCCTTCAAATAAACCCTCGCACTTGTCGAGTATCCGCTCAACCCAGTTGTTCATGTGTTTCACAAAAGTCTTCAAAATACTATTCGATCCTCCGAAAACCCTCCGGAGCCTTTGGCTCTTGAAATTCTTGCTTGCTTGCATTATGGTTAATCCCATAAGTCTCGTAGTCATATTGACATTCCTTGTCATTATCATTTTGAGTCTGTTGACTCAATATGTTTCTGAACACCCACAATCATCATTGATCCTTATAAATTACCTTTCCGGGTCGAGCTGCCATTCTTTCAACTCGAATTGGTTCTCGACCAATCCAATTGTCGCTGATTGTACCCCTAAGTCTATTCAGCTTATCCATTCTTGATCGTAGCATTTGCTCCTGATCCCTTGATTTGAAAATCATAATTACTTTGCTAATTAAGCGTTGAACTATTCAGCTGTTCTACAAACCGATGCATTTGCAATCTTTCTTCCTCTGATTGGGTATCGATACTCATATCAGCCCATTGTGGATCGCCATATCCACCGTTGGATTATTATCCCGATGTTGTCCTTCATATTAATCACTTTGTGAGTTCTTTCTCCGATACATATTACCTTTGGTAAATTGTATCCTCTCGCTTTCTCAAATTTCGCCTTTCGAGCTGGTGGTATTTCTATTGAAGCTTGTGGTATATATTTCCACGATACCACGATGGGTTGAACCTATGCCTTCCTTAATATGTGTGAACTCGGCAGTTTCATGAGTCATACACTTCGTATTTTGCGGATAAAATTTCAACACTACAACTTCCTCGAAGGTGAGAAGTGAATGAAAGGTTATGCATTGGAGAAGTGGGAGTCGACCTTGAACTTTGTGTTCATGCCCATGGACACGATGTAGATCTTATCATTAAAGCTTCTCTTAAATTTAATTTTTCCTTTGGTATAAGCTCATCTTATATCTGAGATCCGCCTTTTGCAATCGTGGTTCCGACCATGTTCTCTTTTAAATATCATGTCTTGTGCAGGTTAAATCAATTGTCTCCTATGGATCAATACACCAGTCCAACCTTTGCTTTGATCTTGTGTCGAGTATTACCCCCTGGTATCTCGAGATTATCTTGGAACTGCATAACTTCTTATGAGTTCTTCATCAAGTGCTACATTCCCATCGATTCCAATTTTTCACGGGCTCTCGAGATATTAAACACTCAAAGACACCAATAACTGAACCGAGTCCGCACTACGGTTCAACAACTCTTCGTTAAGCTTCTATAAGTACGAGTTTGTACCGATCACATCATTCCTAGCCTGATCGGGCTATATCATTATCATGCTAAATTTTAACTGTACTACCGGGTCCTTCATCTCGTAACACATATTTCGACGGTGAGCTAATCTTACAATCGATCTCCCTCGTCATACCGTTTGACCTTGTACATCAAGCTTGATTTCGAGTTTGTGTCGTACCCATGGTTCCAATGACTTTTTGCTTCATCATTCCTTTGACTTGATGTCGTCACTGATTGATTACATCTTCATGAAATCTCTCGAAAAATGTGTCGTGATCATCATCAACCTTATGAGCTCTTCCAGGATATCAACCGGATTCATGATGAGAAATACCATCCTTGCCCTCGATGGTTTGTGTTGTCATCGACCACTTTATTGCCTTCCGCTCAACACAAGATGTTCGTGGTTTTGTGTTATACCTTAAGATGCTTGCTATCCAGCATTTGTTCGTCCTTACCTTGGAGTATTACCATCCTTTATGTCAAGAATGTCGTGAGAATTTCACCACCTCTTAAGGATTCTTGGTATGGTGAAACTTCTCACCATCACCATTCTTTCTTGGTCCTCGTGTTGATTCCAACCGGGGTACCATCAAGTGAACGGCGTTGTTTGGATTCTTTCCTTCTAGCAACCCTATTCTTTGAAGTTAATGGTCGAAAGTTCATTCTTAGGCTATTGATTATTAAATCACCATTCTGACACAACCCAACCCATTTTTCGGCGCACCTTTTCGACCAATGTTTAATTGTGTATGTTTCCTCGAGCATACTTCCTTATATCATTTGATATGACAAATGTTATCTCCTTGTTCACTTAATTGTGGAAATCCATCTTTTGGGAGTCTCGGTGAATTGCCGTTGAGTTCACCAGACACCTCCTTGTCCTCTCCTTGGGTTAATGATGGACTCTTGTTAACGGAAATCACTTCATAGTTCCTTTCCCCGAGAATCTTACATTGTCATCTTGCCAATTTGCGTTGCACCTTGTCTTCTCGTATCCTAAGTCCGAGGTATCCTCGACACCAATCGGATCTGAATCTCGGTCGATATGATGGTTGGGACAACTTTCCAAGAGTTATGACGTTGATCCTTTGTTGACGCCAGAACATGATGTCATGCCTAGCACTTCCTACCGGAGGACCTATCATTATAGATTCCTTTTCAGCAGGGTTATTCTTTCATCCATGAGGGAATTGTAATACTGTTTCTACAAGTTATTCTCGATGGATCCTTCGTGATTCCAAAGTCCGATCTTCACCGAAGACCATGCCAATGCTATCTCAAGCATGTCTGTGATACTGTTTTCAACAAGAACATTCGAGCCCAATGCTAAATGTTTCTTGCTCAATTATCCAAACACCGTTGTATGGGTAATGTCATGAAATTTCTCTCCCTTACCTAAAGGGTTCTCTACATTATCTCCTCGTCAGGATATCTTGCTCGCTTGTCCTTGGGAAGGATATACCCTTGAATTATGTGTTTAAACATATTTTCCTTTCCATTGTTCTGCTTAATCGATGATCATATTTTCCATCCATTGGTTTGTTTAAACCTTTTCTATGATCTACATGAGATAAGCAGTAATAATCCACTGCTTGTGCAAGCACCTCGTGTTACAACACTGCCAGTAAGACCCTGTTACTATTGTTGGTGACATTTCGGTAACCACCGATGGACGAGAACCTTGCCTATTGGTCCGCCTCGTTCAACGAAAGGTGAAAATGGTTCTCTTCGTCCCTCGCCCTTGGTACCTATGATGTTGCCGACATGACCCTCGGACTCTCCTCTGACATGCCTTGCTTACATGATCGTGCAAGATGTCACCAACCTTTCTACTTTTAACCACATGGTGGGCCCATAACCCACAGCTTCACAGATCGAAACCTGACTCTCCTGTACACCCTCGCTGTCAAGTTACTCCTCACGCTTGACTTTGTATGTAATTCACGGGCCACTTGCTCGTTGATCTATTCTCGGTATCGGACGCAATACTTATTCCCGTTGTTCAACCCTTTTGCACCTCGCTTCGTGCATCGGATGATTGCCTACCCGCTTGAAACTTCTCATGGTACCTTCTTACTTTGCTCTCGATATTTTCTTAAGTTCCAGCCGAGAGTTACTTTCCGCCACCTTCCTCGATGTTAGCTACCAGATAGTCAACCTTGCAGAGGTTCGCTCTGCCGAATAACCCCTTACCTATTCGTAAGCACGTTGGAGTTACCGAGAAAAGGGCGGCATCACCATGATGACCTCAGAGCGTAGAAATGAAGATGTCAAGGTAATGGATCGGCCTCTTCAAGAAGATCAACCAAGACCGAGAAGATTCGTTAGGATTTCGTAATCTGCACCTTTCCCCTTACTCCTCTTAAATCTCGGGACGAGATTTCTTGTAGTGGAGGAGAATTGTGACGCCCGGATAATCACGCTACAGTAATCCCACGCTATTCATGCCACGTCACCTCGGTTACTGTGACTAAACTCTCGTTGATTCAAACCCGGTTCAACTTCATATTGAAAACATAGGCATAGAAATAAAAGTTTTTCAAAAATTTAAAACAAAAAGTGTGGAAGAGAAAACCCCTTGGCCCAAACCCCCTGGCCTGGCCCAACTTCCCCTGGCGGCCCATCGCCCGCCGGCCACATACCCCCCGCCTCAGCAAACCCTAGCCGCCCAAGACTTCCCCACGCCGCTTCCCCACCCTCTCCTCGCTCGATCTGGATCGGGCGGAGACTCCCGACCGAGACCTCCGTCGCTCCCCCAAGCACGAGCTCCACGCCGCAGGTCGATCCCGACCCCTCCGCCTCCCCGGACGCCGCGAACTACTTCTAACCGCCTCCTCGCCGGTCGTCATCAGCCTCCACCGAGCCCGCTCGCTTAGACCCCACGGCGCTCGGTGAGCTCGCCGACCCCCCCCGGTTCCCCTCTCTTCCCCTCCCCCGTCGACGACGGCTCCGGCCACCCGCGGCCACCGCACCGCCTTCCCCCCTCGCCCCCCTCTCCTCTCAGACGACGCCAGAGTTCTGCTGCCGGCTTGCCCGGCTTGGCCACCACGCCACGCCTGAACCCCCTGTTCCTCTCTTCTTCCCTCCCGACGACGCCTGCCGCCCGGACGCCACCTCACCTCCCCCGTCGGGCCGAACCCCCACCACCACTGTCGCCTGGCCGCTGGCCACGGGGCGGTCACAGGCTGCTGCCCCGTCTTGGCCTCAGGCGCCCGGCCCCGATGGTTTTCGGGTTCGGCTTGCCTCGCCACACACTTCGATCGCCTGGGGTTAATGACATGGGGGCCCCAATTTCAAAAGGAACGGTTTTATTAAAATGTAAATAAAAATAGGATGAAAGTAAATTAAAACTAATTAACTAATTAATTAATTAATTAATTAATTAATTAATCTAATTAATTCTGATTAATTAACCCTAATCATTAATTAACTTAATTAATTCAATGTTAATTAACCTTGATTAGGTTAATTAGTTATTAGAGAATGACATGCGGGACCCAATTGTCAGGTTGACTAAGTCAACCCTGTTGACCGATGATGTCACTTGACATCATGCCGACGTCATAAATACTTTTTTTCAATTAATTAATTAATTAATTAATTAAATTCCGTAAATTATTAAAATCTTTTAAAATCATGTCTTTTAATCCGTAACTTCTGGTTAAAATATTTTCAACATGAAAGTTGCTCGTAACGACGAGACGAATCCGGATACGCAGTCCGCTCGTCCGCCACACACCCCTAACCTATCGAACCTGCAACTTTTCCTCCGGCTCCTCCGCCTCGAAAACCCAAAAACACCGGGATACTTTCCTGATGTTTCCTTAACCAAGACTTCTCATACCACGTTAGGGCACGCCTAGCATCGCTTCTTGACATGTCATGCATCAATATGCATCTGCTTACTTTGTATTCATTGTTTCTTCCCCTCTTCTCTCCGGTAGACTACGAGACCGACGCCGTTGCCGGGCCTCGACTACGGTGTTGGCGACTCTCTCTTGCCAGAGCAACCAGTGCAAGCCCCCTTTGATCATCCCGATATCGCCCATTCCATTCTCTCATACTTGCATTAGATTTTGCTATCAAGTATTGTTTGCACCTATTCTGATGCGTAGCCTGCTTTTGTATCTGCTGTTGTACCTTACCTGCTTATCCTAAACTGCTTAGTATAGGTTGGTTAGAGACCCATCAGTGACCCCCTCCTCACCTTGTCCTTGTTGCCCTCGCTTCATCATTGAAGACCCGATCAACGGATCGAAGACCAGGACCCGACACCGCACATCACTTCCCTTAGTTGCTCGACACTACCGGGTTACTATCGAGTACCGAGGGTGAAACCTCTACATCACTTCGATATTAACCTCAGAGTATAGCTATCCGTCGTGGTCATCGAGGGTGATTTCCTCCTTAACCACTTCCGACACGACTGTCACAAGAACCCTCAAGTGTGAACCTCGGGTGATTCCTCTTACGTTCACCTTGATGATTACATCTAGTGGAATTCATCGGGGGTGATTCCTCGGGTTTTTCCCCTTGATGTTTGGACACACGGTTACTTGGACTTCACCACTATTACTTGGAAAGACGGGTCGACCCTGAGGGGTACCCGCGCGTGCTTAATTGCGAGTGATGTGGAGACGGGTTGACCTGGAAGGTGCCCGCGAGATAATTACGAGGCGCGGCCGGGCATTCCTAGCCCTTGCCGCAAGTCCTCGAGAAGGGGCAACGGGGTCACATCTTTCGTGAGTCTCTGCTTGTTACCGCTGCTCCTAATCCACTACGATTTGGATATTTGATCCGAGGGGCCTCGCCCGATAGCACTAACCATCACGTGGGAATAGTATATGCTCAAGGTCAGATACATCAGCCAAGCTTAATAGACGCGTCACGAAAGCGGCGCGCTACGGGTTGGACCGGTAAGCTCCTGCCTTTTTGGGAAGGTAGCTAGGTCTGCTCACCGTCACAGACGCAACGTGCAGGAGTTCCCGGGAGATGGCCCATGAACCCCGGGGCATAGGTTTAGTCCGCGGTTGGCCTCTCTATTAATCCTAGGTCGGGTTGCGGGCGTATTGTTTGGCCGAGGCCGGGCATGACCTCAGAAAGTGTGTCCGGCCGGAGTTAAGCGAGCGTGGTGGGTAAGTTGGTGCACCCCTGCAGGGAAGAAAACATCTATCGATAGCCTGTCCTACGGTAACGGACACTTGGAGTTGTATCCCGATCGATACAACTAGAACTAGATACTTGTGATGAGAATTGGATGGTGATGAGAATTGGATTGTGATGATAACTGGATAGTATGGCTCTGGGATTTCTTTCTCGCAGGGAGTCGAGAAAGGATCTCTGCCGAGGTTGATAACACTCATCGCTACTTTAAGTTATGCTACTCTACTCCCTCTTGTTTGCTGCAAGATGGTGGTTTCGAAGATGCTAGTCTTCGATAGGACTAGGCCTTCTCTCTATTCTAGCACTTCAAGAGCCCACCACATATACAAATTTCTTCCCTTTGATAATGTTGCATATGTAGTGTAGATCCTTGCTTGCGAGTACTTTGGATGAGTACTCACGGTTGCTTTGCTCCTCCTTTTCCCCTTTCTTCTTCTTTCCGGTTGATGCAACCAGATGTTGGAGCCAGAAGTCGATGCCACCGCCGATGCTTACTACTACGTGGAGACCGGGCTGATGACCGTGGAGTGGTTAGGAGGCTCCCGTGCAGGAGGCCTTGCCTTTTCGATCGTAGTTGCTTTTGTGCTAGCCTTCTTAAGGCAAACTTGTCTAACTCATGTCTCAGACTCAGATATTGTTGCTTCACGACTCTTGTGTTTTCGAGCTTATGTATTCGAGCCCTCGAGGCCCCTCGGCTTGTAATATAAAGCTTGTATTATTTTTAATTTGTGTCTAGAGTTGTGTTGTGATATCTTCCCGTGAGTCCTTGATCTTGATCGTACACATTTGCGTGTATGATTAGTGTACGATTGAATCGAGGGCGTCACAAGGTTCAGTTGCTAAGATTAGTAACTCAAAACAGGAGTTGCAGAATGAACATAGACTTATTAAGGGCGAGGTGACGATGCGTGTTGGAAGTAATTCCAAGGTTGATACGATCACCATCGCACACTCCCTCTACCTTTGGGATTAGTGTTGAACCTAAATAAATGTTATTTGCTGTTTGCGTTGAGCATGAATATGATTAGATCATGTTTATTACAATACGGTTATTCATTTATGTCAGGGAATAATTGTTGCTCTGTTTACATGAATAAAACCTATTGTGGTCATACACCCAGTGTTAATGGTTTATTGAATCTTGATCGTAGTGATACACATATTCATAATATTGAAGCCAAAGATGCAAAGTTGATAATGATAGTGCAACATAATTGTGGCACTGCCATTTAGGTCATATTGGTATAAAGTGCATGAAGAAAGTCCATGCAGATGGAGTTTTGGAATCACTTGATTATGAATCATTTGATACTTGCGAACCATGCCTCATGGGCAAGATGACTAAAAACTACATTCTCCGGAACAATGGAGCGAGCTAATGACCTATTGCAAATAATACATACGGATGTATGCGGCCCGATGAGTGTTGAGGCACGTGGCGGGTATCGTTATTTTCTAACCTTTACAGATGATTTGTGTAGGTATGGGTATATCTACTTAATGAAACACAAGTCTGAAACCTTTGAGAAGTTCAAAGAATATCAGAGTGAAGTAGAGAATTATCGTAACAAGAAAATAAAGTTTCTATGATCTGATCGTGGAGGTGAATATTTGAGTTACGAGTTTGGCCTTCATTTATAACAATGTGGAATTGTTTCACTACTCACGCCACCTGAAACACCATCGAAATGGTGTGTCCGAATGTCGTAACCGCACTTTATTAGATATGGTGCGTTCTATGATGTCTCTTACTGATTTACCACTATCGTTTCGGGGTTATGCATTAGAGACAACAATGTTCACGTTAAATAGGGCACCGTCTAAATCCGTTGAGACAACACCGTATGAACTATGGTTTGGCAAGAAACCTAAGCTGTCGACTCTTAAAGTTTGGGGATGTGACACTTATGTCAAAAGCGTTCAGCCTGATAAGCTCAAACCCAAATCAGAGAAGTGCGTCTTCATAGGATACCCTAAAGAAACTATTGGGTACACCTTCTACCATAGATCCGAAGGCAAGATCTTTGTTGCCAAGAATGGGTCCTTTCTAGAGTTTCTCTAGAAAGAAGTGAGTGGGAGGAAAGTGGAACTTGATGAGGTAATTGTACCCTCTCTCGAATTGGAAAGTAGCACATCAGAGAAAATATTTCCCCTGATGCATACACCAACTGGAGAGGAAGCTAATGATGATGATCATGAAACTTCGGATCAAGTTACTACTGGACCTCGTAGGTCGACCAGAGCATGTTCCGCACCAGAGTGGTACGGTAATCCTGTCCTGGATGCCATGTTATTAGACCATGGAAAACCTATGAACTATGAAGAAACTATGATGAGCCCAGATTCTGATAAATGGCTTAGGGCCATCAAATCTGAGTTCTGATCCATGTATGAGAACATAGTATGGACTTCGGTGGAATAGCCTGATGATCGGCAAGCCATTGAAAATAAACTGATCTTCAAGAGGAAGACAGACGCTGATGATCGGAAAGCCATGGTAATATCCCTGTGTACAAAGCTCGACTTGTCGCGAAAGGTTTTCGACAAGTTCAAGGGTTGACTATGATGAGACTTTCTCACCCGTAGCGATACTTAAGTCTATCCGAATCAAGTTAGAAATAGCCGCATTTTATAATTATGAAATCTGGCAAATGGACGTCAAAACTGCATTCCTTAATGTATTTCTTAAAGAAGAGTTGTATATGATGCAACCATAAGGTTTTGTCGATCCTAAAGGTGTTAACAGAGTGTGCAACTCCAGTGATCCATCTATGGACTGGTGCAAGCATCTTGGAGTTGGAATATATGCTTTGATGAGGTGATCAAAGCCTATAGTTTTATACAGACTTATGGTGAAGCCTGTATTTACAAGAAAGTGAACGGGAGCTCTCTAGCATTTCTGATATTATATGTGGATGACATATTGTTGATTGGAAATGATATAGAATTTCTAGTTAGCATAAAAGGATACTTAAATAATAATTATTAATGAAATACCTCGGTGAAGCTACTTACATATTGGGCATCAAGGTCTATAGGGATATATCGAGACGCTTAATAGGACTTTCACAAAGCACATACCTTGACAAAGTTTTTAAGACGTTCAAAATGGACCAGTCAAAGAAAGGGTTCTTGCCTGTGTTGCAAGGTGTGAAGTTGAGTAAGACTCAAAGCCCGACCAGGACAGAAGATAGAAAGAGAATGAAAGTCATTCCCTATGCCTCAGCCATAGGTTCTATAAAGTATGATATGCTGTGTCCCGGACCTTTTGTGTGCCTTGCCATGTGTTTGGCAAGGGGATACAACAGTGATCTCTGGACCGAGGTCAAAAATATCCTTAGGTGCCTTTAAAAGGACCAAGGAAATGTTTCTCGGTTATGGAGGTGATAAAGAGTTTGTCGTAAAAGGGTTACGTTGATGCAAGCTTTGACACCAATCCAGATGACTTTGAGTCTCAATCTGGATACATATTGAACATGAGAGCAATTAGCTAGAGTAGATCCATGTAGAGCATTGTGCACAATTGAGAGCAATTTTGTGCCAAACATTTTGTTGACTTCTTCTTCTAACAGTCGAGCACAATTTTCCGAACCATCATTTTCAAGAACGATATTATAAAGATGATCAATAATATGATGCAACCTCAATTCCATTTTTATGTAGTTTTCTTTTATAAACCAAACTAGTGATAAACCGAGAAACTAAAAGATTCAATTGCAAGATCTAAAGATATACCTTCATGCACTCACCTCCCTGGCAATGGCGCCAGAAAAGAGCTTGATGTCTACTACAAAATTTTGTTCTTGTAGACACGTGTTGGGCCTCCAAGCGCAGAGTTTTGTAGGACAGTAGCAATTTTCCCTCAAGTGGATGACCTAAGGTTTGTCAATCCATGAGAGGTGTAGGACGAAGTTGGTCTCTCTCAAACGACCCTGCAACCAAATACAAGAAATCTCTTATGTCCCCAACACACCCAATACAATGGCAAATAGTATAGGTGCACTAGTTCGGCAAAGATATGGTGAAAAATGTGAAATATGGATGGTAGAAATATATTTTTACAATTTGAATAAAAAAACAGCAAGGTAGTAAATAGTAAACGGGCACAAAAACGGTATTGCAATGCTTGAAAATGAGGCCTAGTGTCAATACTTTCCCTAGTGCAATCTCTCAATAATGCTAATATAATTGGATCATATAACCATCCCTCAAAGTGCGATGAAGAATCACTCCAATGTTCCTATCTAGCGGAGAACATAAGAATAAATTGCTTGTAGGGTACGAAACCACCTCAAAGCTATTCTTCCCGTTCGATCTATTCAAGAGTCCGTACTAAAATAACACAAAGCTATTCTTTCCGTTTGATGTATCCTAGAGTTCGTACTAAAATAACACCAAAGCAAATTCATATTCATAATACTCAATCCAACACAAAGAACTTCAAAGAGTTCCTCAAGATTTCCACCGGAGAAACAATGACAAGAACGTGCATCAACCCCTATGCATAGATTACCCCAATGTTACCTTGGGAATCCGCGAGTTGAGTGCCAAAACATATATCAAGTGAATCAATACGATACCCATTGTCACCACGAGTATTCAATTGCAAGACATATATCAAGTGTTCTCAAATCCATAAAAGTATTCAATCTGATAACAACGAAATCTCAAAGGGAAAAACTCAATTCATCACAACAAGATAGAGAGAGGAAAACACCATATGATCCAACTATATTAACAAAGCCCACTATATATCAAGATCGTGACATCTCAAGAACACAAGAGAGAGAGAGAGAGAGATTAAACACATAGCTACTGGTACAAACCCCTAGCCCCGAGGGTGGATTATTCCCTCCTCATCATGGTGGCCGCCGGGATGATGAAGATGGCCGCCGAAGATGATTCCCCCTTCGGGAGGGTGCCGGAAAGGGTCTAGATTGGTTTTCGGTGGCTACAGAGGCATGCGGCGGTGGAACTTCTGATCTTTGTTAACCCCGAGGGTTTCTGGAATTTTTGGGAATTTATAGGGTGAAGAGGGGGTGCGGGAGGCGACCGAGGTGGGCACAACCCACCTGGGTGTGCCTGGGCCCCCAGGTGCGCTCGGTGGGCTGTGCCCCCTCCGGGCACCCCCAGGTGCAGCTCTAGCCCATTGGAAGTGTACTGGTCCATAAAAAATCTCCAAAAAGTTTCGCGGTGTTGGGACTCCGTTTGATATTTATTTCATGCGATGTAAAAAACAAGAAAAAAACAACAACTGACACTGGGAACTGGCTCAATAGGTTAGTCCCAAAAAATGATATAAAGTTGCTATAAAATGATTGTAAAACATCCAAGAATGATAATATAATCGCATGAATACTTCATAAATTATAGATACGTTGGAGACGTTTCAGCATCCCCAAGCTTAATTCCTACTCGTCCTCGAGTAGGTAAATGATAAAAGAAATAATTTATGAAGTGTGAATACTAGCAAAGTGCATAAGTTTGATCAATGATAATTTAAATCACTTTTCCTAGCATCATAACAACAATTCTTTCTTATAAAACTTCTCATGTTATAGTAGCAACCAATTCACATGTTAAGGTTCAAACAATGAATTCCCTTGAAACTCAACAACCTATGTTCTCAGTCACCAAGCAATTGTAATTCAACTTATTCAACAGAGTTTAAGTAAGAGCTCAACATAATCAACCATCATATAGTCTTCTATGATTGCTAACACTCAGTGCATACAAATGAGCAAAACATTTCAACCGGACACATAGAAAGATAGGCGCTTATAATTTTGCCTCCCAACATATTCACCTCAAGGTTGATGTCAACAATAATAACTCATGCTTCCCATATCCAACTAGATATATGTGCCTAAATCTTTCCTCACCACATGATGCTTGCCAAAAGAGAAAAATAAAAAGGAATAGAGGGAAAAACTTTGGCTCTTGCATGAAAGTAAATGCATAAAAGTAAAAGATAGGCCCTTCGCTGAGGGAAACAGAGGTTGCCATGCGCTTATTTTTTTGTATGCTCAACCCCTTAGTGCAAAAGAATGTCACGTTATATTGCCCCTTATGATAGCAAACTTTTTGCATGCAGTCTGTCGCTTTTATTCTTTGCCATCACAAGTTCATACAACACTCAATTTTCTCTTACACTAAATGATCTAACACTTTCAGAAGCAATTTTATTTGCCTTATTGCACCGATGACAACTTAATTGAAGGATCTTATTCAATCCCTAGGTAGGTATGCTGGACTCTTGAAAATAAGATTTCGGTTTAAGGGTTTTTGGATGCACAAGTAGTATCTCTACTTGGTGCGGAATTTTTGGCAAGCAAAGATGGGGGGCAAGCACCACGTGTTGAAGGATCTATGACAATATAACTTCTATGTTAATATGAACAAACATAAACCATCACATTGTCTTCCTTGTCCAACATCAATATATTTTGACGGGGGCTCACAATCACAAAAGATTTCCAAGATAGTGTATTTGCATGTGAAAGTTCTCTTCCTTCTACTAATCATTCATGAATTGCTTGTATGACCAATATTGTGATTGTCAAGCTTCAAAATATTTCACTTTCTAAACCCAATGTGAAGCTACCACTAGGAATGATATAATTTCAACTTAACGGCATTCAATTTATTCAACAATTTACTCATAGGATATAAGTGAAGCACAAGATTAAATGACAAGCTACTCCAAAAAGATATAAGTGAAGACCATGAGCATAATATTTATTTCTCTCAAATTAATTTAAGTGAAGCAAAAGATAATTTCTTCAAAAATATTAAATCACACCGTGCTCAAAAAGATATAAGTGAAGCACTAGAGCAATTTCATAGAAAAGAGCTTCGTTGACGGGATGTGAGTCCCACTTACTTAGCCTCCCTGGAAACTATTTGAGGACTCTATTTTATTTAAAAACTTTCAGATCTAAGTAGTTTATTAAAATAGCAAGAAAACAAAAAAAATGACATTCCAAGGATAGCACACATCATGTGAAGAAGCAAAAACTTAGGCTCAACCGATACTAACCGATAATTGTTGAAGAAGAAAGGTGGGATGCCTATTGAGGCGTCCCCAAGCTTAGATGCTTTAGAATTCTTGAAATATTATTTTGGGGTGCCTTGGGCATCCCCAAGCTTGAGCTTTTGTGTCTCCTTAATTCCTATCATATCACCGTTTCCCTAAATCTTAAAAACTTCATCCACACAAAACTCAACAAGAACTCGTGAGATAAGTCGGTATAAACCAATGCAAAAACTTTATCATTCTATACTATAGAAAATCACTAAAATTATTATTCAACATTGCATACTAAATGCCCCTGCATATTTAATACTCCTATCCTCAAATAGGATCATTAAGCAAGCAAAAATATGCAAACAATGCAAACATAACAGCAATCTACCAAAACAGTATAGTCTGTAAGGAATGCAAGAGTATCAATACTTCCCTAACTCCAAAAGTTATGAAAATATACCACACTGTAGAAAATTTATCAGAGCACATTTTGCAAAAAGTTTCAAAATTTTATCACATTCTGACTTTTCTAGGAATTTTTTGCAACAACGGTAAACTTTCTGTTTTGAAATAGCAACATATAGACTTGCAAAATAAGCATGGCAAAGGCTATAATTGACATTTTTATTGAAGTAAAAGATGAAAAAAATTATTCTAAATAACATCAAGAAAATCCTAAAAAAATAAAATGACGCTCCAAGCAAAACTCATATCATGTGACGAATGAAAATATAGCTCTAAGTAAAGTTACCTATATTGTTGGAGACGAAAGAGGGGATGCCTTCCGGGGCATCCCCAAGCTTAGTTGCTTGGATATTCCTTGAATATTTACTTGGGGGTTCCTTGGGCATTCCCAACCTTAGGTTCTTGTCACTCCTTATTCTCCTCATATCGATATCTCACCCAAAACTTGAAAACTTCAATCACACAATACTTAACGGAACTTTGTGAGATAGGTTAGTATGATAAAGAGCAAACCGTTCCACTTTTGGTACTGCCAAAGACAAGATTCATAATTGTTCTCACACAATACCTACTGTAGCATACCATTTAGACACTTTATATTGAGCAATATAAGCCATAGAAACTAGAAAGTAAGCAAACTATTCATTGAAAACAGAATCTGTCAAAAGCAGAACAGTCTGTAGTAATCTGTACTCAAAGCATACTTATGCTACTCCAACAATTCTTAAAAAATTATTACCACGTGAGAAATTTGTATATTAAACTTCTGCAAAATGAATCAACTCAAAATAACTCTTTTGTTAAAAATGAGAATTATTTTCGTGAGAGCAAAAGTTTCTGTTTTTTAGCAAGATCAAATCAACTATCACCCAACATGATCCCAAAGGCTTACTTGGAACTTTATTGAAACAAACGCAATAAAACATGATCAATAAAGTAGCATAATCATGTGAACAAACAAAAACAAACAGTAGGTACAAGTGTTGGGTTGTCTCCCAACAAGCGCTTTTCTTTAATGCCTTTTAGCTAGGCATGGTGATTTCAATGATGCTCGCATAAAAGATAAGAATTGAACACAAAGAGAGCATCATGAAGCATATGACTAGCAAATTTAAGCCTAACCCACTTCCTATGCATAGGGATTTTGTGAGCAAACAACTTATGGGAACAAGAATCAACTAGCATAGGAAGGAAAAATAAGCATAACTTCAAAACTTTCAACACATAGAGAGGAAACTTGATATTATTGCAATTCCTACAATCATAAGTTCCTCCCTCATATTAATTTTAAGTAGCATCATGAATAAATTCCACAATAGAACCATCACATAAGGCACTCTTTTCATGATACATAATCATAAAAAAATTGTCACTCTCCACATAAGCAAATTTATTCTCATCAATAGTAGTGGGAGCAAACTCAACAAAATAACTATCATGAGATTGAAAATTAAAATCATGATGACAAGTTTCATGGTTATCATTATCAAATATAGCATACGTGTCATCACCATAATCATCATATATAGGAACTTTGTTGTCATAATCAATTGCAACCTCCTCCGAAATAGTGGATTCATCATTAAATAAAGTCACAAACTCTCCAAATCCACTTTGATAAATATAATCATCATAAATAGGAGGCATGCTTTCATCATAATAAATTTTCTCATCAAAACTTGGGGGGAAAATATCATATTCATCAAATATAGCATCCCCAAGCTTGTAGCTTTGCATATCATTAGCGTCACGGATATTCAAAGAATTCATACTAACAACATTCCAATCACGCTCATCATTTAAATATTTTGTGCCAAACATTTTATTGACTTCTTCTTCTAACAATTGAGCACAATTTTCTGAACCATCATTTTCAAGAAAGATATTATAAAGATGATCAATAATATGATGCAACCTCAATTCCTTTTTTTATGTAGTTTTGTTTTATAAACCAAACCAGTGATAAACCAAGAAACTAAAAGATTAAATTACAAGATCTAAAGATATACCTTCTTGCACTCACCTCCCCGGCAACGGTGCAAGAAAAGAGCATTATGTCTACTACACAACTTTTATTCTTGTAGACACGTGTTGGGAGTCCAAGCGCAGAGTTTTGTAGGACAGTAGCAATTTTCCCTCAAGTGGATGACCTAAGGTTTATCAATCCATGAGAGGTGTAGGATGAAGATGGTCTCTCTCAAACAACCCTGCAACCAAAAACAAGAAGTCTCTTGTGTCCCCAACAAACCAAATACAGTGGCAAATTGTATAGGTGCACTAGTTCGGCAAAGAGATGGTGATAAAAGTGTAATATGGATGGTGGAAATATATTTTTATAATCTGAATAAGTAAAAACGACAAGGTAGCAAATAGTAAATGGGCACAATAAACGGTATTGCAAGGCTTGAAAATGAGGCCTAGGGTCAGTACTTTCGCTAGTGCAATATCTCAACAATGCTAATATAATTGGATCATATAACCATCCCTCAAAGTGCGATGAAGAATCAATCCAAAGTTCCTATCTAGTGTAGAACATAAGAATAAATTGTTTGTAGGGTACGGAACCACCTCAAAGCTATTATTTCCGTTTGATCTATTCAAGAGTCCATACTAAATAACAAAAAGTTATTCTTTCCGTTCGATCTATCCTAGAGTTCGTATTAAAATAACACCAAAGAAAATTCATATTCATAATACTCAGTACAACACAAAGAACTTCAAAGAGTCCCTCAAGATTTCTCTTTGGAGAAACAAACACAAGAACGTGCATCAACCCCCATGCATAGATTACCCCAATGTCACCTCGGGAATCCATGAGTTGAGTGCCAAACCATATATCAAGTGAATCAATACGATACCCCATTGTCACCTTGGATATTCAATTGCAAGACATATATCAAGTGTTCTCAAATCCATAAAAGTATTCAATCCGATAACAACGAAATCTCAAAGGGAAAAACTCAATTCATTACAACAAGATAGAGAGGGGAAAACACCATATGATCCAACTATATTAACAAAGCCCGCGATACATCAAGATCGTGACATCTGAAGAACACGAGAGAGAGAGAGAGAGAGAGAGAGAGAGCGAGATTAAACACATAGCTACTGGTACAAACCCTCAGCCCCGAGGGTGGACTACTCCCTCCTCATCATGGTGGCCGCCGGGATGATGAAGATGGCCACAGGAGATGATTCCCCCCTCCGGCAGGGTGCCGGAAAGGGTCTAGATTGATTTTCGGTGGCTATAGAGGCCTGCGGCGGCAGAACTTCTGATCTAGGTTAACCCCGAGGGTTTATGGATTTTTTGGGAATTTATAGGGTAAAGAGGGGGTGCGGGAGGCCACCGAGGTGGGCACAACCCACCTGGGCGTGACTGGGCCCCCAGGCGCGCCCTGGTGGGTTGTGCCCCCCTCGGGGCACCCCTAGGTGCAGCTCTGGTCCATTGGAACTGTTATGGTCCATAAATAATCTCCAAAAAGTTTCGCGGTGTTTGGACTCTGTATGATATTGGTTTCCTGCAATGTAAAAAACAAGCAAAAAACAACAACTGGCACTGGGTCAATAGGTTAGTCCGAAAAAAATGATATAAGTTTCTATAAAATGATTGTAAAACATCCAAGAATGATAATACAATGGCATGAATACTTCCTAAATTATAGATACGTCGGAGACATATCAATCACCTGGTGATGTGAATTATGGGTGTTAATCACATGGCGATGTGAACTAGATTATTGACTCTAGTAAACTCTTTGGATTTTGGTCACATGGCGATATGAACTAGATTATTGATTCTAGTGCAAGTGGGAGACCGAGGGAAATATGCCCTAGAGGCAATAAAAAAAATGGTTATTATTATATTTCCTTAATCATGATAAAGGTTTATTATTCATGCTACAATTGTATTGACCGAAAACTTAAATACATGTGTGGATACATAAAAAATACCGTGTCCCTATTAAGCCTCTACTAGACTAGCTCGTTTATCAAGAGATGGTTAAGGTTTCCAAACCATAGACATGTGTTTTCACTTCATAACAGGATCACATCATTAGGAGAATGATGTGATGGACAAGACCCATCCATTAGCTTAGGATGAGATCATTCAGTTTATTGCTATTGCTTTCTTAATGTCAAATATGTATTCCTTCGACTATGAGATCATAAAACTCCCGGATACCGGAGGAATACCTTGTGTGCTATAAAATGTCACAACATAAGTGGGTGATCATAAAAGTGCTCTACAGGTATCTCCGAACGTGTCTGTTGAGTTGGCATGGATCGAGATTAGGATTTGTCACTCCGTGTATCGGAGAGGTATCTCTGGGCCATCTCGGTAATAAACATCACAAGAAGCTTGCAAGCAAATTGACTACGGAGTTAGTTATGAGATGATGTATTACGGAAAGAGTAAAGAGACTTTCCAGTATTGAGATTGAACTAGCTATGAAGATATCGACGATCGAATCTCGGGCAAGCAACATACCGATAGACAAAGGGAATTACGTATGTTGTCATAAGGTTCGAGCGATACAGATCTTCATAGAATATGTAGGAACCAATATGGGAATCCAAGTTCCGCTATCGGTTATTAACCGGAGAGGTGTCTCTGTCATGTCTATAGTTCTCGAACCCGTAGGGTCTGCACGCTTAACGTTCGTTGACGATATAATATTATATCATTTATGTGATTTGTTGACCAAATGTTGTTCGGAGTCCCAGATGAGATCATGGACATGACGAGGAGCTCCGAAATGGTCCAGAGGTAAAGAATGATATATAGGACGATGCTATTTGGACACTGGAAGAGTTTCTGGAGGTACCGGGTAGTGATCGGATCACCGGAAGGGGTTCCGGGAAGCCCCGAGAGGCTATATGGGCTTAATGGGATGAAGGAGGAACCCACTAGCCCACAAGGGGTTGGTGCGCCCCTCTCCCTAGCCACCGACCCTAGGGGAAGGAAAGGGGGAGGGTTGGCCCCTCCTGCCTTTCCCTCCTCATGAGAGAAAGGAAAGGGGGGGGGGGGGGGGACACCACCCCCTGCCTTCCACGCGTGCACAAATAAGGAAAGGGGGGGGGGGGCGGCTAGCGCAGGAGCCCAAGGAGGATTCAGCTGTAACGCCCCCGATGTAACTTTCCATAATTGTAACTCCAACTCTTGCCATTTTCGGCATTGTGATATGATATTCCCCCCGTGGTTGGGTTTTTCTTCATTTTGCATCTTCCTCCCCGAAACCCTAGTTCTTCCCCTCCGCGTCGCGCCGGACGCGTCCGCCCGCCGGACGCTGTCCACGCCGCCCGAGCGGTGGCATCGTGCCACGTGGCCCCTCCGCCTCCTCCGCGGGCCACGGTGCCCATCCGCCGCCCGATCGGCGCCGCCCGCCCGCCAGCGGCTGCCCACGCCTGCCGGCCCGCGCCCGCCGCCTCTCCGCCCGGCGCCTCGCCGCCGGATGCCTCCGCGCCCGGCCCGTACGCCATCAAGACTCGCCACGCCGTCGCCGCCTCCACCGGCCGGGCCGCGCCCCGCCCGGCGACCTCGCCTCGCCCGGCCGGCCCCGACCCGCCCGGCCACCTTCCTCCTCCTCGCCCGGCTCCGGCGCCCGCCGCCGCCCTCGATCCCGATCGGGTCGGCCCGATCGGATCTCGCGCCGAGCCGTTGACCTCTCTCCCCTCCTTTTTTTTCCCTAAGTCTTGAAATATTTGTTATTTTGTTGCATTTTCGAAGTAGTGTATCTTTGCGTATAATATGTCAAAATGTTCGCCTCGAAGAGTAGATCATTTCATCTCATTGAATCATTTTCATTTGAGCATATCTTGATGCCCGAAATGCTGTTGGAAGAGTGCTATGTGATGTTAGTTTCTGTTTCTTAACAGAACTTGCACTTTTGTTATTTTGGCCATGATTGATGTGTGCACCCTATGTATTTGAGTCCTACATGTGTTTTGTAATATGCCATGCCATCTTTCCAGGGGTGTATGCCATGTATTTTTGTGATCTATGTGGTGACTAGCACAAGTATGCAAAGTAGGTGTCCTGATGTTGCTGTTTTCAGCTCTGTTTTGCTGATATTTTGATGTCATGTTAACTTGATGCTACCGAGAGATCCATGCATATTTTGAGATACTTCAGTAAGGATGTTTTGTTAAAGATGTCTTTCTCTATCCATCCATGTCATTGTTTGCAATTATGGAGTACCATAGCTTGAGTCAATCGAGCTCTACTTTTGCTATAAAATGTTTCCTGGCAGATTGTTTACATGTTATTCAATTTTGCCAAGGTTGTTGTGGTTGATCCATGTATGCTATGTTATTGTCTCTGCCATGTATGTCTTCTATGCCATGTCTTCTTGATGGATGTAGGCTTATTTTATCATTTAAGGCTCTGTACTTAGTGCATTGAGCTTGTAAACATGCCTACTTGTTATCAGTTTTTAACATACCATGTTGCTGAATCTGTTAACGGAACTTTCAATATTGACATGGGTGTTACTATATTTTCGGATCCTTTTTGGCTTATGGTCAGTAAGGGACTTTTGTTCTATGCTTTGAGTAGATTCGTGCCATGCCTTGTTTTGCGATTTTAAGTTCCTGTAGCATGTAGTTTTGTTGCTCTAAACATTGTAACCTGATGCTGTTTTTGCCATGTCCAGCCTGATATTTTGTGCACTTTTGCCATGCTTGTTTGAACCTGTTATGATGTGATTTAGCCGAAGCTCAGTGCTCATCTTTTGTCAAGCATCTCGTGTAGATCACTGCCATATACTTTGTTGATACGTTTGGGTGCAGTAGCTTAATTTATTGTTGCTTGCTAAGTGGCATCATGCTGTTAATGGCAGATTTGTGCCATTCTTGTTTTGCTTGTCATTTCCAAACCGTGCATCCGATTCCGGTGATCTTTATGTCGATTTCAACCGAAATCATCTCATCTTTCCAGTGGCATACTTGGTTTGCCAAGTTGATGCCTGGTTCATCATTTTCCTTCCGGAGCGCCGCGATACGCATTGCATATCACATCTCGCATATCATGTCATGTTTTGCATCATGTTGTTTGTGCATTGCACCGTGATTTATTGTGGTTCCTTTGTTTGTTGTTGTTGCTTTGGGTAGAGCCGGGAGACGAGTACGTGAACGAGGAACCCGTTGAGAACGCTTACGAGGATCAAGCTTTCGACAACTCTGAGAACATTGCGTGCAAGATGACCATACCCTCGAAATCACTTCTATCTTTGCTATGCTAGATGCTCGCTCTTTTGCTATGCCTATGCTGCGATGCCTACCACTTGCTATATCATGCCACCCATATTGCCATGTCAGCCCCTAACCATCCTTTCCTAGCAAACCGTTGATTGGCTATGTTACCGCTTTGCTCAAATTTCTCTTATAGCGTTGCTAGTTGCAGGTGAAGTTGAAGTTTGTTCCTTGTTGGAACATGGAGATGTTGTTCCTTATCGGAACATGTTTACTTGTTGGGGATATCACAATATATATCTGCTATAATTAATACATCTATATACTTGGTAAAGGGTGGAAGGCTCGGCCTTATGCCCGGTGTTTTGTTCCACTCTTGCCACCCTAGTTTCCGTCATACCGGTGTTATGTTCCTTGATTTCGCGTTCCTTACACGGTTGGGTGATTTATGGGACCCCCTTGACAGTTCGCTTTGAATAAGACTCGTCCAGCAAGGCCCAGCTTTGGTTTTACCATTTGCCACCTAAGCCTTTTCCCCCGGGTTTTCGCGAGCCCGAGGGCCATCTTATTTTAAACCCCCGGGCCAATGCTCCTCTGAGTGTTGGTCCAAACTAGAGCAGCGTCTTGGGACCATTCCTGGGCAACTTGGATTACGCCGGTTCCTCAGACGCTTAGCTTATCCGTGTGCCCCGAGAACGAGATATGTGCAGCTCCTATCGGGATTTGTCGGCACAATCGGGCGGCTCACTGGTCTTGTTTTATTGTTGTCGAAATGTCTTGTAGTCCGGGATTCCGAGATTGATCGGGTCTTGCCGGTAGAAGGAATATCCTTCGTTGACCGTGAGAGCTTATAATGGGCTAAGTTGGGACACCCTGCAGGTAATATCTTTCAAAGCCGTGCTCATGGTTATGAGGCAGATGGGAATTTGTTAATGTCCGGTTGTAGAAAACCCGGTTGACCTCAAATAAAATACACATCAATCAAGCGTGTGTAACCGTGATGGTCTCTTCTCGGCGGAGTCCGGAAGTGAACACGATGTTGGAGTTATGTCTGACGTAAGTAGTTCAGGATCACTTCTTGATCGCTATTAGCTTCACGTCCGTGCTTTGCTTCTCTTCTCGCTCTCTTTTGCGATGTAGCCACCAGATATGCTAGTCGCTTGCTGCAGCTCCACTATACTACTCTGTCCTTCCTATAAGCTTAAATAGTCTTGATCTCGCGGGTGTGAGATTGCTGAGTCCCCGTGACTCACAGATACTTCCAAAACAGTTGCAGGTTCCGACGATGCCAGTGCAGGTGACTCAACCGAACTCAAGTGGGAGTTCGACGAGGAACGTGGTCGTTACTATGTGTCTTCTCTTGATGATCAGTAGTGGCGCCCAGTTGGGACGATCGGGGATCTGTGTAGCATTTGGGGTATCTTCTTTTATTTTGGTTCCGTAGTCGGACCTTGAGTGTACTCTGAATGATGTATGTTTATTTATGTACTGTGTGAAGTGGCGACTGTAAGCCAACTATGTACCTCTTTTCCTTATTTATTACATGGGTTGTGTGAATATTACCTCACTTGCGACATTGCTTTCAATGCGGTTATGCCTCTAAGTCGTGCCTCGACACGTGGGAGATATAGCCGCATCGGGGCGTTATAAGTTGGTAATCGAGCCTTCCCGACTTAGGAGCCCCTACTTGATTGTTTCTTTGGCGTTGTTGAGTCTAGAATGGAAAAATGTTTTGAGTCTTAGGATTATATATATCGGAGAGTAGGATTCTTTTTACTTCCCAAATTCCTTCGTCAGCCTCGTGAGGTATCCCGACGTAGTGTTTTGACTCTTCTCTCCTCAAATTTCACAAAAAAATTAGGATCATGCGGGTATCTTGGAATCGTTCCGATGGTTTTGTGACGAGAACATTGTTCTTGGTGCCTCCTGACATTTAGGGGTTGTGGTAGTGTCCCGGGGAGTTGAGCTCCGAGGTGTTGTCGTCACAATTTTATCGTTGCAGTTCTGGAATACGAGTTTTGCCGACATCGAAATCTCTTTTGTGCGCTTGTTGGTGAGATAACCTGATAGCCCAAAGATCGAGGCGAAAAGTGGAGTATTGCCATAACTTGTATAACGGATGTTTTTCAAGGTCGAGGTACACGATTTCCGAGGATTTCTTGGTTATGTGTTGACGGATGGATACAAATGGATCTAGGTATTGTTAGTTTGGGTGATATATTTTGTGTCCCTGTATCCCCAACACCGCATTGCATAACCAGAAAGTTTCGGGAGTTTATAGGTGGGAATTCTAGTAGCTTACGGGATATCTTTCCGATGTATGTATGATTTGAGATTGGGGTTCAACGTCTAGTGGTCCGCCCATTCACGGTCGATTTACGAAGTGGTCGCGGGACGCCTTAAAGAATCCTTGGCTATGCTGATTCGGGGACGCCTTGTTTGTCATTCATGACGGCCGCTATCGTCAGGTCCGTGTGGGCCCCACCACGAACACTTTGGGCGAAATCTCTATCATGTGTTTGTTCCGGCTCATTCTAGAAGCCAATTTTTTGTTTTCGGTGGTGATATTCGATTTGTTTCTAAGATGTATGTTGTTTCCATATCTTTATCTAAGTGGCTTCTCACCTTAATGGACGTGTGATGATTAACTTTGGAATTCATTCGCTCATTCTTGTTCAATGTTTATTGTGAAGACTATATGTTGCAATTTCTATCCGTTGATTCTACTTATCTATTTTGTCTATCAAAGGACTAACGGATGTCACCCTCTTCAGGATGGCTCCGCCAACGTCTCAATCCGGATCGCAATGATGGGGATCAGTCGAATCCTCCACCTCCACCTCCGCCTCCAGAGGCCTGGCAAGCTATCATGGCAGCCACCAATGCCAATGCTCAGATGATTTTGCAGCTCTTGCAAGAACGTACTCAGGGGCAAGGCAATCAAGGAAATCAAGGTCAAGGCAACAATCAGCCGCACTTTGCTACTCTCAGTCAGTTCCTCGCTAATCAGCCGAAGTCTTTCAGTTTCTGTGTCGAGGCCACAGACGCTGACGATTGGCTTGTGGACATCTGCAAGCATTTTGATTGTAGCAATGTCGCACACGAGGACTTTGTCAAGTTTGCATCGTTTCAACTCAAGGATCAAGCTGCCGAGTGGTACCAAAGAATACAAAGATTCCAGAGGAGGTCGTGTCATTACACAGGATGAGTTCCGCCGTGATTTCGTGAGCTCATCACATTCCAAAAGTGTTGTTGAGAGCAAGCGTGAGGAGTTCCGCAATCTCAAGCAGGGCAACATGTCCGCTCTATCAATACAATATCCAGTTCCTGTAAGCTCGCTCGTTTTGCTAAGCAAGACGCTCCTGATGAAAAGAGTATGATCTATCAATTCGTGAGGTGGTCCGAGAGAAGATCTGCAATTAGCTCTTGTGCTTTTGAGCCGATTAAGTATGATGATTTCTACAACATGGCATCAAGCAAGAAGCTGCCCAGCTCAAATGTGAGGCCTCTAAGAAGAGAATCGTGGATGCAGATTCAGTCTTCTTCTTCCTCTCAAGTGGCAGCTAAGCAGAAGTTTTACCTTCCTCCTCCTCCGTTCCGTCAGCCTTATCGTGAAGAACTCAGGTGGCCGTGGATCTTCCCACCCACCCAACCCTCGCTATCGTAACAAGTCTAATTCTCAAGCTCCAAGGTCAAGTGCTCCTTACCACCATCCGCTCTCGAGGTGACTTGCAACAAATGTCGTGAAAGGTCACTATGCGAACAAGTGCTTCAACCAGAGGCGCCTTCCGCCTCCTCCTCCGTGAAATCTTCCAAAGCAATGCAATGGTCAAGCATAATCCCAAGTCTGCCAAGGTGAATATGATGAATGCAGCTCAAGCAGAGGAATCTTCTGATGTGATCATGGGTAATCTTCCAGTTAATGATATTCCTGCAAAAGTTCTATTTGATACTGGTGCATCGCATTGTTTCATGTCTAGATCATTTGTTGCAAAGCATGATTTCATTTCGGAAATGCTGGAAAAACCCTTGGGAGTTGTTTCTCCAGCCTCTTCTATGAGGGCTACCACAAGGATTCCGGATGTTTCTATCAAGATGGGCGATTATAGATTTTTGGCTAAACCATTTGTCCTTGGTGACTCGGATATTGATCTTATTCTTGGAATGGACTGGCTTTCTCAGCACAAAGCTCAGCTTGATTGTGCTGCTGTGGAAATTCAATTGACTCACTCTTCTAATGATGTGATCATCTATGCCATTGTGATGAAACCATTCGGTTGTTTTCTCTCAATGAGAAGGGCGAACTGAATGCTATCTCTCGATTCCAAATCGTTTGTGAGTACCAAGATGTCTTTCCGTAAGAGCTTCCGTATGCCTCCTCATCGGCCAATTGAGTTCGTTATTGATCTTGAGCCCGCATCAACCAGTTTGCAAGCGTCCATACAAGCTTGGACCTAATGAGCTGAAGGAATTGAAGAAGCAGCTCGATGAACAAGAGCGTCTGGGTTTGATCGCACCGAGTTCATCTCCTTGGGGTTGTGGTGTTCTTTTGTCCGAAGAAGGATGGCACGGACCGACTTTTGCGTCGATTACCGTCCATTGAATAAGAAGACAATCAAGAACAAGTATCCACTTCCCAACATCAATGAGCTTTTCGAGCAACTCAAAGGTGCTACAGTTGTTCTCCAAGCTTGACCTTCAGATGGGTTATCATCGATTCGCATTCGTGAACAAGATATTCCCAAGACAGCATTCGTAACAAGCTTTGGGTCTTATGAATATACCGTCATGTCTTTCGGCCTTGTCAATGCTCCTCCAACATTCTCTCGGATGATGAACTTCATTTTCAACCCCTACACCAATGAATTCGTCTTGGTCTATCTTGATGATATTTTGGTCTTCTCCAAGAATAAGAAGGATCATGCCAAACATTTGCGATTGGTGCTAGACAAGCTCGTAGAGTATCAATTCTATGCGAAGTTCTCCAAATGTGAATTTTGGCTCGATGAAGTGCTTTATCTTGGTCATATCATCTCCGCCAAGGGCATCACAGTTAATCCCGAGAAGGTGTCCGCAATTGTGAATTGGGAACCTCCTCGTAATGTCAAGCAGCTCCAGCAGCTTTCTTGGTCTTGCAAGCTATTGTCAAGATTCGTTGAGAACTTCTCCAAGATTGCAAAGCCTCTTTCCAACCTCCTCCGTAAGCATGTGAAGTATGTCCGGTCTTACGAGTGTGACGTTGCTTTCAATACTCTCAAAGAGAAACTCGTCACAGCTCTGCCTTGACTCCTCCCGATGAATCAAAGCCATTCAAGTTTTCTTCGTGATGTTTCTCTTCAAGGTCTCGGTCTTTGTGTTAATGCAAGAGAAGAGGGTTGTGGCTTATACCTCTCGCCAGCTTGAAGCTCAACGAAAAGAACTACCCCACTCACGATCTTGAGTTGGCGGCAGTTGTCCATGCTTTGATAACATGGAGACATCTCTTGTTGGGAAGGAAAGTGGACATTTTCACCGATCACAAGAGTCTCAAGTACATTTTCACTCAACCCAACCTCAACCTCGTGCAGACTCGATGGGTCGAAATGATTCAAGAGTACAACCCAAGTATTGAATATACTCCGGTAAAGCCAATGTCATTGCAGATGCTTTGAGCAGAAGGCTTACCGCAATGCCTAATCCTCAAGCCCTTTCACCGGATCTCGTGAAGCTTTCCGCAAGCTGAATCTTCAAGTTGTTCCTCAAGGCTTTCTTGCCAACCTCATAGTATCTCCTACTTTGGAAGATCAGATTCGTGAGGCTCAACTTCTGGATACCATGGTGAAGAAGGTGAAACGTGGTATCGACAAGGGCATTTCCAAGTACAAGTGCTTCCACGTTGATGACAAAGATACTCTTTTCTTTGAGGACCGGATTGTGGTTCCTAAGGGTGATCTACGAAAAGTCATTATGAACGAGGCTCACAATTCGCTTCTATCCATTCATCCCGGAAGTACGAAGATGTACCATGATCTCAAGCAGTCATATTGGTGGACTCGAATGAAGCGAGAAATTGCTCAATTCGTGAATGAGTGTGATGTCTGCAGAAGAGTGAAAGCGGAACACCAAAGACCAGCTGGTCTCCTTCAACCTCTTGATATTCCGTAATGGAAGTTTGATCATATTGAAATGGACTTCGTGGACTGGATTTCCAAAGTCCAAGCGTGGAAATGATGCTATCTTCGTTGTCATTGACAAACTCACTAAAGTGGCTCATTTTCTTCCTATCAAAGAATCTATCACAGCAGCTCGGTTAGCGAGAGCTTTACACCTCCAGATTGTCTCCTTGCACGGCATTCCAAAAGTGATCTCTTCGCACCGTGGCAGCATCTTTACCTCCAAGTTTTGGGATTCTTTTCGTAAGGCCATGGGCACCAACATTCGTTTCAAAGACAACTTTCCATCCTCAAACAAGTGGCCAAGTCGAGCGAGTTAATCAAATCCTTGAAGATATGCTCGTGGCTTGTGTCATTTCTTTCGGTATGAAGTGGGAAGATTGTCTTCCATATGCCGAAGTTCTCCTACAACAACAGCTTCCAAGCGAAGTTCGGCAAGGCCCCATTTGAAATTCTCTATGGCGTAAAGTGCCGTACTCCTCTCAATTGGTCTCGAGACAGTGAACGCCAACTTCTTGGCAATGACTTGATCACGTATGTAAGAAATGTGCCAAGTCATTCGTGAGAATCTCAAAGCCGCGCAATCGCGCCAGAAGAGCTATTATGATGATAAGCACCGTGATGTGGCTTTTGAAATCGGAGACCATGTCTACCTCCGCGTCTCTCCAATGAAAGGCACTCGTCGCTTTGGTATCAAAGGGAAGCTTGCCCCTAGATACGTGGGTCCTTTCAAGATCATTGGCAAAAGAGGCGATCTCGCCTATCAACTAGAGCTTCCATCCAACTTTGCAAACGTGCACGATGTGTTTCACGTGTCACAGCTTCGCAAGTGCTTCAAGACTCCTGAACGCACTATCAACTTCGAAGAGATTGACCTTCAAGAAGATCTCTCTTATCATGAGCACCCAGTGCTATTCTTGAAGAAACCGAGCGCAAGACTCGCAACAAGTCAATCAAATTCCTGAAAGTGAAGTGGTCACACCATTCCGACCGAGAAGCTACCTGGGAGCGCGAGGATCACCTCCGTTCCGAATATCCGGAGTTCTTTCAGTCCTAGATCTCGGGACGAGATCCTCTTGTAGTGGTGGAGTGTTGTAACGCCCCCGATGTAACTTTCCATAATTGTAACTCCAACTCTTGCCATTTTCGGCATTGTGATATGATATTCCCCCCGTGGTTGGGTTTTTCTTCATTTTGCATTTTGTCCATGTCATGCATTTTATCATGTCATCATGTGCATCGCTTTTGCATACGTGTTCGTCTCATGATTCCGAGCATTTTTCCCGTTGTCCGTTTTGCAATCCGGCACTCCTATCTCCCCCGGCGGTCCCTTTTACGTTTTTCCGTGTGCGGGTACTAAACCTTCTCGAAATGGACCGAGGTTTGTCTAGTGGCCTTGGTATACCACCCGTAGACCACCGGTCAAGTTTCGGGTCATTTGGAGCTCGTTTGGTACTCCAACGGTTAACCGCACTCTCGCAAAGGCCTCTTTTAAGTTGCAGCCCAACACCCCTCCAAAACAGCCCAATAACCCATCTAAGTCACTTTCATGCTCTCCGTCGTTCGATCACGATCGTGTGGGCGAAAACTACACCTCATTTGGACTCTCCTAGCTCCCTCTATGCCTATTTAAACACCTCCCCATTCCAATCCCGGATCTTCCTCCCCGAAACCCTAGTTCTTCCCCTCCGCGCCGCGCCGGACGCGTCCGCGCCGCCGCCCGGAGCCAGTGGCATCGTGCCACGTGGCCCCTCCGCCTCCTCCGGGCGCGGCCGCCGGGCCCATCCAAAGACCCTTGCCCGGTCAGCGCCGCCGCTTCGCCATGTTGCCGCGCTGCCGGCCAGCGCCCGCCGCCTCTCCGCCGCCGCCTACTTGCCCGGGTGCCTCAGCGCCCGGCCGGCCGCGCCGCCCTCGCCCACGTCGATCGCCGCCTCCCGGCCCGTGGCACCGCGCCGCCCGGCGACCTCGCCTCGCCCGGCCGGCCCGACCCCCGCCACCTTCCTCCTCCTCGCCCGGCTCCGGCGAGCCCGCCGCCGCCGCCCTCGATCCCGATCGGGTCGGCCCGATCGGATCTCGCGCCGAGCCGTTGACCTCTCCCCTCCTTTTTTCCCCCAAGTCTTGATATATTTGTTATTTTGTTGCATTTTCGAAGTAGTGTATCTTTGCATCTATAGGTCCACTTTGCACGTATAATATGTCAAAATGTTCGCCTCGAAGAGTAGATCGTTTAATCTCATTGCATCATTTCATTTTGAGCTTATCTTGATGCCCGAAATGCTGTTCGAAGAGTGCTATGTGATGTTAGTTTCTGTTTCTTAACAGAACTTGCACTTTTGTTATTTTTGCCATGATTGATGTGTGCACCCTATGTATTTGAGTCCTACATGTGTTTTGTAATATGCCATGCCCTATTTCCAGGGGTGTATGACATGTATTTTTGTGATCTATGTGGTTTCTAGCACAAGCATGCAAAGTAGGTGTCCTGATGTTGCTGTTTTCAGCTCTGTTTTGCTGATATTTTGATGCCATGTTAACTTGATGCTACCGAGAGATCCATGCATATTTTGAGATACTTCAGTAAGGATGTTTTGTTAAAGATGTCTTGCTCTATCCATCCGTTTCCTTGTTTGCAATTATGGAGTACCATAGCTTGAGTCAATCGAGCTCTACTTTTGCTATAAAATGTTTCCTGGCAGATTGTTTACATGTTATTCAATTTTGTCAAGGTTGTTGTGGTTGATCCGTGTATGCTATGTTATTGTCTTTGCCATGTATGTCTTCTATGCCATGTCTTCTTGATGGACGTATTCTTAGTTTATCATTTAAGGCTCTGTAGTGAGTGTATTGAGCTTGTAAACATGCCTACTTGTTATCAGTTTTTAACATGCCATGTTGCTGAATCTGTTAACGAAACTTTCAATATTGACATGGGTGTTACTATATTTTCGGTTCCTTTTTGGCTTATGGTCAGTAAGGGACTTTGGTTCTATGCTTTGAGTAGATTCGTGCCATGCCTTGTTTTGCTATTGTAAGTTCCTGTAGCATGTAGTTTTGTTGCTCTTAACATTGCAACCTGATGCTGCTTTTGCCATGTCCAGCCTGATATTTTGTGCACTTTTGCCATGCTTGTTTGAACCTGTTATGATGTGATTTAGCCGAAGCTCAGTGCTCATCTTTTGTCAAGCATCTTGTGTGGATCACTTCCGTATACTTTGTTGATACGTTTGGGTGCAGTAGCTTAATTTATTGTTGCTTGCTAAGTGGCATCATGCTGTTAATGGCAGATTTGTGCCATTCTTGTTTTGCTTGTCATTTCCAAACCGTGCATCCGATTCCGGTGATCTTTATATCGATTTCAACCGAAATCATCTCATCTTTCCAGTGGCATACTTGGTTTGCCAAGTTGATGCCTGGTTAATCATTTTCCTTCCGGAGCGCGAATACGCCTTGCATATCACATCTCGCATATCATGTCATGTTTTGCATCATGTTGTTTGTGCATTGCACCGTGATTTATTGTGGTTCCTTTGTTTGTTGTTGTTGCTTTGGGTAGAGCCGGAGACGAGTACGTGAACGAGGAACCCGTTGAGAACGCTTTACGAGGATCAAGCTTTCGACAACTCGAGAACATTGCGAGCAAGATGACCATACCCTCGAAATCACTTCTATCTTTGCTATGCTAGATGCTCGCTCTTTTGCTATGCCTATGCTGCGATGCCTACCACTTGCTATATCATGCCACCCATATTGCCATGTCAGCCCCTAACCATCCTTTCCTAGCAAACCGTTGATTGGCTATGTTACCGCTTTGCTCACCTCTTATAGCGTTGCTAGTTGCAGTGAAGTTGAAGTTTGTTCCTTGTTGGAACATGGAGATGTTGTTCCTTATCTAACATGTTTACTTGTTGGGGATATCACAATATATATCTGCTATAATTAATACATCTATATACTTGGTAAAGGGTGGAAGGCTCGGCCTTATGCCCGTGTTTTGTTCCACTCTTGCCACCCTAGTTTCCGTCATACCGGTGTTATGTTCCTTGATTTCGCGTTCCTTACGGTTGGGTGATTTATGGGACCCCTTGACAGTTCGCTTTGAATAAGACTCGTCCCAAAGAAGGCCCAACTTTGGTTTTACCATTTGCCACCTAAGCCTTTTCCCCCGGGTTTTCGCGAGCCCGAGGGCCATCTTATTTTAAACCCCCGGGCCAATGCTCCTCTGAGTGTTGGTCCAAACTAGAGCAGCGTGCGGGACCATTCCTGGGCAACTTGGATTACGTCGGTTCCTGTACGCTTAGCTTATCCGGTGTGCCCTGAGAACGAGATATGTGCAGCTCCTATCGGGATTTGTCGGCACAATCGGGCGGCTCTCACTGGTCTTGTTTTATTGTCTTTGTCGAAATGTCTTGTAGTCCGGATTCCGAGATTGATCGGGTCTTCCCGGTAGAAGGAATATCCTTCGTTGACCGTGAGAGCTTATAATGGGCTAAGTTGGGACACCCCGCAGGTAATATCTTTCAAAGCCGTGCCCAAGTTATGAGGCAGATGGGAATTTGTTAATGTCCGGTTGTAGAAAACCCGAAGTTGACCTCAAATAAAATACACATCAATCAGCGTGTGTAACCGTGATGGTCTCTTCTCGGCGGAGTCCGGGAAGTGAACACGGTGTTGGAGTTATGTCTGACGTAAGTAGTTCAGGATCACTTCTTGATCGCTATTAGCTTCACATCCGTGCTTTGCTTCTCTTCTCGCTCTCTTTTGCGATGTAGCCACCAGATATGCTAGTCGCTTGCTGCAGCTCCACTATACTACTCTTGTCCTTCCTATAAGCTTAAATAGTCTTGATCTCATGGTGTGAGATTGCTGAGTCCCCGTGACTTACAGATACTTCCAAAATAGTTGCAGGTTCCGGCGATGCCGGTAGTGACTCAACCGAACTCAAGTGGGAGTTCGACGAGGAACGTGGTCGTTACTATGTGTCTTTTCCTCGATGATCAGTAGTGGCGCCAGCTTGGGACGATCGGGATCCGTGTAGCATTTGTGGTATCTTCTTTTATTTTGGTTCCGTAGTCGGACCTTGAGTGTACTCTGAATGATGTATGTTTATTTATGTATTGTGTGAAGTGGCGACTGTAAGCCAACTATGTACCTCTTTCCCTTATTTATTACATGGGTTGTGTGAAGATTACCTCACTTGCGACATTGCTTTCAATGCGGTTATGCCTCTAAGTCGTGCCTCGACAGGTGGGATATATAGCCGCATCGGGGGCGTTACATCAGCCTACTTGGGGGCGCCCCCTGGCTGCCTCTCCACTCCCCCACCTATCTATATGAGGGAGGGGCGCCACACAGTACCACGACAATCTCTTAGTCGTGTGTGATGTCTACTATGCAACTTTATTCTTGTAGACTCGTGTTGGGCCTCCAAGCACAGAGTTTTGTAGGACAGTAGCAATTTTCCCTTAAGTGGATGACCTAAGGTTTATCAATCCGTGCAAGGTGTAGGATGAAGATGGTCTCTCTCAAACAACCCTGCAACCCAATACAAGAAATCTCTTGTGTCCCCAACACACCCAATACAATGGCAAATTGTATAGGTGCACTAGTTCGGCGAAGAGACGGTGATAAAAGTGTAATATTGATGGTAGAAATATATTTTTATAATATAAATAAATAAAAATAGAAAGGTAGAAAATAGTAAACGGGCACAAAAACGATATTGCAATGCTTGAAAATGAGGCCTAGGGTCCGTACTTTCACTAGTGCAACCTCTCAACAATGCAAATATAATTGGATCATATAACCACCCCTCAAAGTGCGATGAAGAATCACTCCAAAGTTCGTACCTAGCGGAGAACATAAGAATAAATTGTTTGTAGGGTACGAAACCACCTCAAAGCTATTCTTTCTGTTTGATCTATTCAAGATTTCGTACTAAAATAACACAAAGCTATTCTTTTCGTTCGATCTATCCTAGAGTTTGTACTAAAATAACACCAAAGCAAATTCATATTCATAATACTCAATCCAACACAAAGAACTTCAAAGAGTGCCCGGAGAAAAAAAGACAAGAACGTGCATCAACCCCTATGCATAGATTACCCCAATGTCACCTCGGGAATCCGCGAGTTGAGTGCCAAAACATATATCAAGTGAATCAATACGATACCCCATTGTCACCAAGAGTATTCAATTGCAAGACATATATCAAGTGTTCTCAAATCCATAAAAGTATTCAATCCGATAACAATGAAATCTCAAAAGGAAAAACTCAATTTATCACAACAAGATAGAGAGGGGAAAACACCATATGAACCGACTATATTAACGAAGCCCTTGATACATCAAGATCGTGACATCTCAAGAACACGAGAGCGCGAGATTAAACACATAGCTACTGGTACAAACCCTCAGCCCCGAGGGTGGACTACTCCCTCCTCATCGTGGTGGCCGCCGGGATGATGAAGATGGCCACCGGAGATGATTCCCCCCTCCGGCAAGGTGCCGGAACGGGGTCTAGATTGGTTTTGAATGGCTATAGAGGCTTCCAGTGGCGAAACTTCTGATCTAGGTTAACCCCTGGTGGTTTCGCTATTTATAGGATTTTTTGGCGTTGGTTTTATGCTAGGATGGGCCTCGAGGTGAGCACAACCCACCAAGGCAAGCCAGGCCCACCAGGCGCGCCTTGGTGGGTTGTGTCCTCCTCGTGGCTCTTCTGGCCCTCCCACGAAGCTTCGAGGGTCTCTTTTGTTCCAAAAAAATCATCAAAAAGTTTCAGCTCATTTGGAGAACTTCCATTTCAGCAAAAAAACAACACCACGGTAGTTCTGCTGAAAACAACATCAACTTGGGTTAGTTCCATGCAAATCATAACAAAACCATATAAAATTGTTGTAAACATGGCATGAATACTTCATAAATGTACCATTCTTAAGAAGTTGCTCCCCACTACTCTCTATTCTCTCGCCATGAACATAGTCCACATCATCGATGTGCCATGTCACCTACCAGGAGCACACCACTACAAAGAATTCTCTAGCTTCTCTTAAGCCACATCACCCTAATTAATTCTATCCATCGATCAATGCATGCACTACTGGCAGCCATCCTATTCAATAGAACCTCCTTTGCTCACGTCGATACAATCCACCAGCGCATGTTCTTTTTTTTTTGAGAAACACCAGTGCATGTTCTACTTTGGACCTTATGAGTCACGCAATACAGTCAGGAAGCCCAAACGAGTGGGTTGGCCTTCTCCGCTTCCCCTCCCTTCGGCTGCCTCTATTCTTTCCGTTCCCGTTCCCCTCCCCTCCCCTCCATTTTCCCAATCTCCCCGTCCCTCCGATGCCTCCTCTCGAACATAGGCAGTGCTGTCCCGCGGTACGATTCCTGAAATTTGAATCCGATGACTTCTGATTGCACGGGTGGCGCTCGCGTTAGATCCGTATCATCACCTCTGTGGAAGGTTCATCCATGCGACCATCCGCACGCAGCCGAATCAACCTATGCGCCACCGTTGGTCTGCACCCGGCCATCCTCAAACTGGTAACCTCGGACGCACCGCCTTGCTCCGGGCCTTCCTTGTGCTGGCGTCCTCGGATTCACCAGACGCATCCATCGCCGCGCGAGCTCGATTCTAGTAGGATGTTGTGCTCCATGGCTCTTCAAGTCGGCAGCCTCGACCGCGCCTGATGGGGCCAACATGGTGAAGCCCAGTGAGTCTGTGCGCACACGTTGCTCTGCTCCATGCCCTCCTCTCACCGACGACCTCAGGCGTACCTCAACCCTCTCCGCCAAGGCCACGATTATAGCGCATGATTTTGGGAAGGAGAAGCTCGATGGCCTCCCCTTGCCTTCTCCACGTCGCTGCGCACGTCGGCGAGCCCCACAGGAAAAAGGCAAGAACATCTCTTCTCCTCATGATTGACCCGTCACTTCATGCACTGTTGTAGTTTTCGATTTCTGCTGGTGCTTTGGATGATTAATCTTTTGTCTTTTTTGATGGATTCTTTGGGATGTACAACTCAGATCAAGATAGGTATCAATGGTGAGCATGAGCCTCCTATTTATTGTGGTTATTGCTTGCTTTGTGATTAACTTGATTTCGCAATGTGATGTGGTGTTCGTAATGTTTCATGGCGCTTCCTGGTAGCTCTGAGGTGCTTGCAAGCTTCAAGTGCGTGAGGACGGAGACATACGGACTATGGCAGCAACGCTTCTGTAGTTTAAGGTCATGTGCTCACGTTGTTCTTTAGTTGTTTTTTAATATGCAGATGTACATGTTGTAACCCATGTGCAGACAAATTTTATGTTGTTTTTCAGATAAGTAGTCTAATCCATGTGCATACAAATTCTATGTTGTTTTTAAGATAAGTAGTCTGACAATGAATTAGTGCTTCTTGATGTGCAACATAATCCTAATTCTGAAATTCATGTATAACCATCTTGCATTGTTGGTACATACGAGCCCCAACTTTTACCAAAAAAATTTATTTTTATTTGCACTACATGCACTTTCCATTTGATTCTGCATCTCTTAGATAGCAAATCATTTGATTCTTATGTGTGTTAAATAGCCTATTGGATAATCTTGATGTAGCCATACAAACATTTGGTTAATTATTTTCCTTTTGAGAGATATAATATACATAGTTTGATTGACTTCACAAAGTGACATTTTGATTAACTCTTAACATAAATTTAGTTGTCACCAATTTCATTGTATGAATCATATGCAAAGGTCCTCTGATACACATGTGATTTGTTTTGCTGGTTATAAAATAAACATGTGATATGTTAATGGTTGTACCGATACAAATCACAAGATATGTCTCAGGTTTGTGACGTTTCATCTCAAAGTTAACCAAATTTATATAGATATAAGGTACAAACAATAGTTGATTCATAGTATGCTCTCGCCCATTAGTTTGTACATACTTTCTCTCATCAGCCGAGATGGCTTATGAGAATGGCACTTCTTTTTATAATGGAACAATTGAGGAGGATTACTAAATTGCTTCATGTATCCACATAACAAATTTTGTAACTCCTCTTTTTCTTTTAAAAGATAGTTCTATAAGGGCATTTTTTGCATTTGTTTTATCATGGTTCCCACAGCAACGCACGGGGTATCTTCTAGTTGTAGATACGTTGGAGACGTATCAGCATCCCGAAGCTTAATTCCTACTCGTCTCCGAGTAGGTAAATGATAAAAGAAATAATTTATGAAGTGTGAATGCTAGCAAAGTGCATTAGTTTGATAAATGATAATTTCAATCACTTTTCCTAGTATTATAACAACAACTCTTTCTCATAAACCTTATCATGATAAAGTAGCAATTGAAAATGGAATTTTTTTTTGTGGAACGCTACCTATCATATTCATCATAAATTCTTTTATTTTGTAGCATGGACATTTGGACTTTTATATGGTTCAAAGCAATAGTCTAGTTTTGACATGAGGACTTTAATACTCAAGCATACCAACAAGCAACCATGTCTTTCAAAATATCAACGCGAAAATAAGTTATCCCTGGCCCATCATGCTCAATCATTGATCCATTCAAGAGACACACTCGCATTTTAGCTACACCCAATGCTCAAGTACGATCATAGTGCCTCCTAGTTGGTGCTTTATAAGAGAAGATGGAGACTCAAATTTAAAATAAAAATTGCATAAATAAAAAGAAAGGCCCTTCGCAGAGGGAAGTAGGGATTTGTAGAGGTGCCGGAGCTCAAAGCAAAAATTGAGAGATAAAAACATTTTGAGAGGCATACTTTTCCCACCAAGGAAAACGACTTAGAGCTCCCAACACTTTCCATGCTAGATATATCATAGGCGGTTACCAAACAGAAAATAAAGTTTATTCCTTTTTCCACCATACTTTCACTTTCCACGGCTAACCATCCACGGGTGCCCTCCATACCAACACTTTCTAAGGAATTTGTTATTTGACAACATAAAGTAAATTCATTTTTCATTTCGGTACTGGGCATCCTTAATACCTTTGCCTTACTCTTGTGCAATGACAAGTGAATAAACACTCATTGTGAGAATAACACATCTAGCATGGAAAATATTATTACCTTACCGCTTTCATGAGCTGCACGAGCACACAAAAGAGAAATTTATTTTTGAAAATTATAGATGGCACATACAAATTTGCTTAGACCGGCGAAAGAATAACGCATATAGGTAGGTATAGTCGACTCATGTGGCAAAACTGGTTTAAAGGATTGGATGCACAAGTAGTGATCATACTTAGTGCAAAATGAAGGCTAGCAAAAGATTGAGAAGCGACCAACCAAGAAACGAATAATCTCATAAGAGAGCATTGAGCATAATTAACACCGAATAATGCACCACAAGTAGGATGTAATTTCATTGCACAACTATTGACTTTCGCGCTTGCATAGGGAATCACAAATCTTAACACCAATATTCTTACTAAAGAATAATTACTCATCAACATGACTCACATATCACATCATCATATCTCAAAACTATTACAAGGAATCAAGTTTATTTTGTCCAATGATTTTCATGAAAGTTTTTATTATATCCTTCTTGGATATCCATCA